>CP124714.1:31277083-31915000 GCA_031232105.1 Capsicum rhomboideum | reverse complement strand
TGTCCTTCCTCAATTTCCACACTGACAGTGAAAACTATAACTGCACCCAATACACGCTTTCTTGTCTTCTTTTGGTCTGTTTTAGTGTCACTTTCCCAAATTAGTTTGATAATATTGCAACTCAATCGCAGTATTAGTTATAGAAAAAAAGGTTCTGTTTCTTTGTGAATTCTGAAAAATCTTGAAGCCCCTTTTTTATTTTTATGATGGAGCGTTATGAGTTTGTGAAGGATTTAGGTTGTGGTAATTTTGGAGTAGCTAAGCTTGTAAGAGATTATAAGACTAAAGAGCTATTTGCTGTTAAATTCTTTGAAAGAGGCCAAAAGGTCAGTAATATTTAATGATTTTAGTCATTTATTATTTATTTCTTTTTGGTTTTGGTTGATTATAATTTCTGTTTTGCAGATTGATGAACATGTACAAAGGGAAATTATGAATCATAGATCATTGAGTCATCCAAATATAATCAGATTCAAAGAGGTATACGATGATCTGCCTCTTACTCTCGATAATATTTTATTTTTCCTTATAAGCTAAGTAACTGCTCCCTCTGTTACAAAATAGTTGTCATGTTTTATTTTAAGAGTCAAACTACATAATTTTGATAGATATTTAAAGATATATTTAATCACCATATTGATATGAGATTGAATTGTAAATTATAATACTTTTTGTATAGTTTATAAATATCTAAATTGTATCTTTAAAAAATTGGATTAATTTAATTCAGTTTAGCTCCAAAAATTAGTCAAATTGACTCTCGAAAAGCAAAACATGACAACTAAAAAAAGAACGGAGGGAGTATATTCTTTGATTCCTTTGTTGCTACGAAAGTGGCTTGTTAAGGTACTTGTGGTTTATGTGATACACTTTTTTTTTAAGTCTGCTACATAAAGAAATGCTTTGAATATAAAAACAATTAACTTTACAATTCTCAATTAACCATTTTTTTAATGACTGTGGTGTGGTCTTCGGGTCAACTTGCACACCTTGACTTATTTCACGGGGTATTTGCTACCTTCCACCAGGTTTGAACAGATTGGAAAAATGTTAAAGGCATGTTTTAAGGCCATAAGTTTCAAAAGTTTTATAGATACTCAAATGCTAGGACATATTTAAGACCACATATTTTAAAAGACTTCATTTTCTTGTTAAACTTTGTGTCGGTTCAAACTATGTCGCATAATTTGAAACGGAATAGTAATATTTTCTAGGGGGTTTAATTCTGAATAGTAAGTTAGTTTTACCTCTGTTTTGAAGGACTCTGCATCTTGCAATTACCAAATGCAACGTTTGCTTCTTATGAAAATGAATGTATCAATCCTTTAGATGATCTCTGATTAATTTTGTGCTGGTATTCCTTATGACGCTAATGCTAACAGTAGGTTTAATGAATTCGAGTGAAATGAACTAAAACATGTAGTTAAGCAACAAGCACACATTTCATTATGTTTATGGCTTTTGAAATGAATGGCCTCACCTCGTCCAGGTTTTGCTGACGCCTACTCATTTAGCAATAGTAATGGAGTATGCTTCAGGAGGAGAACTCTTTCAAAGGATAAGTAATGCTGGAAGATTTACTGAAGACGAGGTATAAAAAAATGATAATTTACCCGCGACTTTACACTTTACATATTACTATTGATTATTTTCTGATAAATGTGTATTTTAAGGGGGGAGGTTCATGCTTGTTATTTACGCGTCTTCATTGCACATCAACGTCCCTTTTCATGTAGAAACTCCATAGAGTACTATGGTGTTCACATAGTTTTGGAGGCAGAATGTGAATGCTCTTCACTGGACGTGGATTATAAACTTCTGAGTATTGACATATCGAATGTTGAAACTAAAAATTGATATTCCTCGAAAGTTATCATGTTTTGAGTTTGTTATTCGTGTATGTTTATATGTATATGTATGTATGTGTCTGCGCACACACAGAGACACATGTACATACTTATACTGCTCAGTGCAGAATTTCAAACTTCAAAGTCCGCTTTTAATTTGGGCATTCTAATTTGTTTATGTTTTTATTTTTCTCAGGCCAGATTCTTCTTTCAACAATTGATATCAGGGGTTAGCTACTGCCATTTCATGGTAAAACATCGATATTAATTTCTCATGCTTTCAAGTTTCAATTACTTTGAGTTTTTTCTTGGACCTATTATGTTTATTGTTATTTTGGTGTAGCAAATATGTCATAGAGATCTCAAATTGGAAAATACATTACTGGATGGAAGTACTGCACCGCGCGTCAAAATATGTGATTTTGGTTACTCCAAGGTCAATATAATCTTTTGGCAAACCTTAATTCGGTATGCTGTTCCAAATTTTCATTAAACTCCCGTTTAACCGCTTCACTTGTTTGCAGTCATCTGTCTTTCATTCTCAACCAAAGTCCACTGTAGGGACACCAGCTTACGTTGCACCCGAGATCTTATCAAAGAAAGAATACGATGGAAAGGTATATACTAGTTGTTTGGTGTTCTCAAGATGGCCGTTTCAGTTTTCACAATGTTTATATCAATTACGTGTTTCCCCTCTTGTTAATTCTTGAGTCCTTAGGTTGCAGATGTTTGGTCTTGTGGAGTCACCTTATACGTAATGCTGGTCGGAGCTTATCCATTTGAAGATCCTGCTGATCCGAAAAACATCAGAAAGACCATATGCGTGAGTATATGAAAAGAATTACAGTTCTGTTAGATAAATAAAGATGAACTCGATCTAACTTATCAACAAAGGAAAATATTAACTGGTTCGTTTTGAATGTTGTAAAATCGATTTAATGCAGCATTTTGATTGTGTTGATCCTCAATAACAGAGAATAATTAGCGTCCAGTACTCAGTTCCGCAAAATATCCAAATTTCTTTGGAGTGCCAGCATCTCTTATCCAGGATTTTTGTGGCAGACCCTGAAAAGGTAATTATACTCTTCTTGCCAAAAAAGCGTAATTGTATCATCATAAATCCTATATGTGAAATGTTGTTCAGAACTGTTTGAGCTTCATGATCACGAATCACTTATTACCTCGTCATCTCAGCAGAGGAGGATCTAGGATTTGAAATTTATGGGTTCTTTCAACGGGATCAAGTTAATATACTATAACAAGTGCGTTCACAATCATATATTTATAGATATTTAGTGAATTTCTTATATATACAGAATCTGACAAAAGCTATTGGGTTCACGTGAACCGACATATTACATTGTAAATCCGCCCCTGAATCAAATATTCCCTATCGATAATCAGTCCTTGGCATTTCAAGTTTTTCATTCCAGTACATTATGCTTGGACAAACCTCCATGTGTTTTTCTTTGGGTCTCTTTGTTCTGTATGGATGTCAAGTGTCTCTGTGTTCGGAATATATAGTCCAATCATATTATCGGCTTGTTGAATCTTATGCAGAGAATAACTATTCCGGAAATTAAGAAGCATCCCTGGTTTTTGAAGAACTTGCCTGTCGAATTCATGGAAGAAGGACGTAACGAGTGCATTGATGTAAATAACCCGAGTCAGAGCATGGAAGAAGTATTGGCAGTAATACACGAGGCAAGAATTTCTTTGGAGGTTCCTAAGGTTCTAGCAAATTCTTTCGAAGGAAGTATGCAACTTGATGAATTAGATGATGCTGATATAGAAGATATTGAAACAAGTGATGATTTTGTTTGTTAATTGTGATGACTATGGTGTTAAACTTACCAAAAGAGGTTTTCTATAATGATGTAAATACACTTTAGTATACCAATGTTGTAAATTCCTCAAGAAGTAACTGCAAGTTTTCTATGTGAAGATGTTATTTTGACACCCACACAGTGGATGTTGTAAACGCACAAGTGAAAGACGAATGAGTTGGAGGTTAGTTGAAGATGATGTGATGCATGTGAACATGTACGAAAAAATTGTCGTGAAGTTTCATTCTTTATTCCTGTTGAGGATAAAATCCGTCATAGAAATAATAATTGCGGTAATAAAAGCAATGGGGAGCACAACAATAATACGGTTAATTAACAAGAATAAAAAGAGTGATAATGACACCAAGATTTTTACGTGGAAATCCCTTTTGAATAAGGTTAAAAATCATGGGCCGAGAAAAGCAATTGATATCTCGCTGTAGCAAGAGAATTTACACTTGTAGGTTTGAGTAAAATACTCCAAAGACCACTGCGCACTCAAAAGATAACACCCTCTTTTGATTTTTTCACCTCACTATAATATCGCTCACACACTCTATTTTTTCTCCTCTTTTGGTTGGTGTGTTTGAGAATGAAGAATGACCCTCCTTTTATAGGAGAAAAATACTTGGACTCCAAGTTGAAAAATACAAAAGGAAAAAGAAATTAATTATTTTTCATCCACAAAAAATTACTTGCTCAGCAAGTTCTATTTTCTACCAAGAAAATTGGCACATGCCAAATACTACCAAATAGGATGGATCTAACAAATCTCCCTCTCTAGTCCCATTCACCTGAAGGAAGTAGAACCAATCTTTTAGTTTAAGTGCATGCTGACAAGTTCCTTGCATAACTCGAACTTGTCTCTTGATAACACCTTGGTCAGCATATCTGAAGGATTCTCACTTGTATGGATCTTCTTGACTTTCAAAGATCTGTCATTCCGTCCTCTATCTTTTTCAGAATCCAGTGATATCTCACATAGATATGCTTCGTCCTTGCATGATACATGGTGTTTTTGCTCAAGTCTATTACACTTTGATTGTCGCAATAGATAGTATGTTCCTTATGATGCAATCCAAGTTCTTGAAGAAACCGTTTCAGCCATACCATCTCCTTGCCAACTTCAGTAGTTGCAATGCACTTTCCTTCAGTTATAGAGAGTGCAACACGCTTCTGTAACTTCGACTGCCATGATATAGCTCCCCCTGAAAATGTAAACAAATATCCAATAGTAGATTTTTTGTTATCAAGGTCACCTGCCATATCAACATTTGTATACCCCTTCAAGATTGGATTAGATCCTCCAAAACACAAGCAATCTCGTATAGTACCTCTCAAGTACCTGAGTATCCACTTGACTGCTTCCTAGTGTTCTTTTTCAAAATTTTCAAGGAACCTGCTAACAACACCACTGCATGTGTAATTTCAGGTCTGGTACATACCATTGCATACATCAAACTCTCGACCGCTGAAGAATAAGGAACATTAGCCATATTCTCTTTCTCCTCTTTCGTTGTAGGACACATCTTCTTGCTCAGCTTCAGATGACTAGCAAGAGGTGTGTTAATGGTTTTAGCACTCTTCATATTAAAGCGTTCAAGTACACGTTCAATGTACTTCTCTTGAGATAGCCACAAATTTCTGCTTGCGAATAATTTTCATCCCTATAATTTGTTGTGTTGGGCCCAAGTCCTTCATGTCAAATGACTTGGACAAATCTCCCTTCAACTTGGCAATCAGCTCCTTGTCCTGTTCTATAATTAACATGTCATCCACATATAATAATAGAATAATAAAGTTATTGTCAGGAAATCTTTTGAAGTATACACATGGATCAGAATAAGTCTTTGTGTAAGTTTGACTTTGCATGAATGAGTCAAACTTCTTGTACCACTGTCTTGGTACTTGCTTCAACCCATAAAGACTCTTATTCAGTGTACACACTATGTGTTTCTTTCCAGCTACTTCAAATCTTTCTGGTTGCTCCATATAAATCTTCTCTTTCAAATCTCCGTGAAGAAATACAGTTTTCACGTCCTACTGCTCCACTTCAAAATCTAGGCTAGTTGCTAAGCTCAAAATGGTTCGAATAGAAGTCATTTTGACAACAGGTCAGAGAATTTCATCAAAATCAATACCTTTCTTCTGTTCGAAGCCTTTTACCACCAATCGAGCTTTGTATCTGACCAACTTGCCATTTCTATCTTTCTTGAGTTTAAAGACCCATTTTCACTTAACAGTATTTTACCTTTTGGAAGTTCAACAAGCTTGTACGTGCCATTTTCTTGTAGAGATTCTATCTCTTGTTGCATGGCTTTCATCAACTGATTTTTTTTTTTGGATGGGACAACACCTCCTTAAGGCTTTCTGGCTCCTTTTTATCATTGACAAGGACATATTCTGAGAAAGGGTACTTGAATGATTCTACCCTTTGCCTTTCTGATCTCCTCAGAGGTTGAGATTGTTCTTCTTCTGAGTAAGATACTCTACTTGCTCGATATAATCACCAAGTTGCTCCACCTGCTCAACAATCTTATGAGGTTGCTCCCCCTGTTTGGCAACCTCGTCGGTTGTACTTTATATATTTCTGGGATGGTTAGAAGTAGAAGGAATTATAATAAGGTTAGAGACTATACCATTTTGTTTCTTGGACTTCTCTGACAGATCATCAGCAGTTTCAACTTCACTTTCTCGAAAAATTACATCTCTGCTTCTGATGACCTTCTTCTTTATAAGATCCACAATCTATACCCGAACTCTTCATCTCTATATCCGATGAATATGCAGAAAAATGATTTATCATCTAGTTTTGTTCTTTGCTCTTTAAGTACATATGCAAAGGCCCTGCAACCGAACACCTTTAGATGCAAGTAGGACACCTCTTTGTTGGTCCAAACTCTCTCTGGGATGTCAAACTCCAATGAAATTGATGGACTACGATTGATCAAGTAACAGGCTGTTTGAATTGCTTGACCCCAGAATGACTTAGGCAGTTTAGCCATTCTGAGCATACTTCTCACCTTCTCAATAATAGTGTGATTCATCCTTTCAGCTACACCATTGTGTTGTGAGATTCCAAGAACTATCTTCTCATGTCAGACCCCATGACTTGAACAGTATTCTTCAAATTCCCTTGAAGTGTACTCACCTCTATTGTCAGTGCGGAGACGATTTAGCTTTCGACCCGTCTCCCTTTCCACCAGAGCATGAAACTTCTAAAATACTTAAAACACTTGATCTTTGGTTGTCAAGATATAAACACATAATTTTCATAACGCATCATCAATAAAAGTAACAAAATATTTGTTACCATCCATCGATTTTATCTTTATTGGACCACAAACATCCGAATATACCAAATCAAGTATATTCAATTTTCTTTCAAATGATGTCTGAAATGAGACTCTATGCTGCTTACCAAATAAGCAGTAATCATAGGGTTTTGCCATCGTATCCTTGGCAAAAGAGATGAATGATTTCTTGGCGAGAATCTGCAATTCTTTCTTGCTCATATGACCCATTCTTCTGTGCCATAAATCTGCAAAAATCTCTTCTAGAGCCGTGACGAGTCCAATGTGTATAAGATTTTGTTGCTTGTATCCATCTAGGCTACAAATTTATATTATCTTGATTACTATTTAAGAGAACCAAATTGATGAAAGGTGAATTTTGAATTATAAAATACTTAAGTAAGATAAACCACTTCCGAAAGATTTACATATTTAAAAAAAGTTGGGAATCGATGAATTCACTTGATAATATTATTATATAAAATCTCAGTCTTCATATGTATTCTCTATAGAATAATTATTTATTATTAAAATAATTATATTTTTCTCACTAAGAAATAAATATTTAATTAGCATTTTGTGAGATTATGTCAATTAAATGATTTAAGACTAGTGATAATTAAATCAAAATATTTTCTTGCCTGAATTGTGCTAAAAGGTGTAAGGACCTCTTGCGAGTAATCTTTAAATCAATAAACTTATTTGATTCAATCCCTCCGCTAGGATACGGATTGAAAGAAATAAGATAGAGACCCCTCAAATCAATAATCTTATTTGAGTCAATCCCTCCGCGAGGATACAAATTGAAAGAAATAAGATAGAGATTATTTAAATCTATAAACTTGCTTGAGTCAATCCTTCTATGAGGATGAGAACCAAAAGAAGCAAGATTAAAGATTTGGAATAATAAATAACTAAAAATTACTCCCACTCTACTATTTTACTCATTAGTTATTATATATTAATTTTGCTCTGTGATGATAACAAAATCAATATAAGAATAACATAGAGATAAAATAGATAGATGTGATAATAATAATTAGATAAAGGTTATTATTCCAGCACAATATGAAGATGTAAATTAAGTGTTCAGGTGAAGCATGTATTAAACTGAGATAATATAAATATATCAAGTTTCATCAACTATCCCAACAGAAAGAAATTACTCCATTATGGAGAAATTAATAAAGAAAAGAAAAATATTATCCTACAAAAAGAAAAAGAAAGGACGAGAACAAGACTAATTCTTATATCTTGCTTATGATGTTGGATGATTAATAATCAAAGAAATGCCTCTATTTATAGAAAATTATAGTGTTGCCCGCACGAATGCATCATTTGAAGTGGCGGTTATAACCGTCAACTTGTAACTTCTTCTCAATCCTTCCACTTGATGGGTGTGAGTATGAAGTGATAATTGACACCCATGAGCTTTTCAACTTCTTCCAAAAAGTTTCATGGTTGTGGCTATGAAATTGTGGTTGCATCCATGGAATTTCTCTTATCTCTTTAATAATTTGTTTCTTCTTTAGTCTTCCATTGTATTCTTCTTCCTGTAGAATTTGTCAGAAAATATGCGAGAATATGATATAATTATTCATGTCTTAATTAAAAATATAATTTTTTATATACTAAAATATATGAATAATTTATATCCATCAAGCCACATTCAATTCACCTTAGTATATTTTTGCATTTGTCCTGTACAACATGCCTCGATCAACTCCCTTTGCAATCACTAATTCCCCCATGGTGAGTCTCCATTTTTAATTTGCAAAGTGATTCTCGAATCTATCTTGATCCAAAGTAATTTTCGAGATCAAGTTCAACCACAAATCAGGTACATGACATCTTTTTAAATCAATGTGCATTCAATATTTGTCTTAATATAAATGTCTTCGATCTCTGCAATCTTTGAGTAACTTGTGTTACCCATTTACAAATTGTCGAAATCACCTGCTATATATTTACAGAAAAAAACCCTTACCGGCGTAGCATGGTAAGATGCTGCTGTATCAATCACCCATTCCGACTCTAGACCTGTCAAGTGAATGCACTCCTCTTCTTTGTTTATGAAGAGAACAACATTATCATTATTTTGCACCGTGGCAGCTATGTTATTGTTATTCTTCTGGCCACTACTTTCACCTTTGGCCTTTTTCAGATTTGGGCAATCTCTCTTGAAGTGACCTGGTTGATCGCAATTGTAGCAATTTTTGGCTCTTGATTTAGATAGGACCTTGGACTTTCCACGACCTTCGGATTTATTATAGTTACTTGAACTCCTTTAGTGACTCCTGTCTCTACTTTTTGTGATGACTGATGAGAGCCTGTCCATGATTTTTAGACTTCTTTCTTATCTTCTCATTAAGTAGAAGAGCTGATGTGACATTCTTCAGCTTAATGAAATCCTTACCATACAAGATGGTTGTTGCCAAAGCATCATAAGAAGGTGACAACCAGTTCAAGAGCACGATGACTTTATCTTCCTCCTCGATCTTTATCCGAGGTTAGCCAACTGCGTGATTAGTCCATTAACAACATTTAAATATGATAAAGAATTTGTACCTTCACCCATATAACAACATTTAAATGTGATAAAGAATTTGTACCTTTACCCATATGTAGGGAGTACAATTGCTTTTTTAGATAGAATTTATTTGTCAGCATTTTGGGCATGTATAGATTTTCTAACTTTATTCAAATGCCACATGCACTATTTTCATCAATGATTTTATTGATCATATCATGTGTTAAGCGCAACCTAATTGCATTAGCAGCCTTTTCATCCATTTTCACTCAATCCTCCAGTTTCATGGTTTGAGCTTATTGAATTGTCGCTTAATGCCTTGTGTAATCCTTGTTGGAACAGATCCCTCATCTTTCTCTGCCATGATGAGAAACTGCTATCACCATTGAATTTTGCTACCTCGTACTTTAATTCAGACATCTTTTTTTTCTGAGTATAGTACGACCGACCACAAAAAATATTTCTGTAAATACGCAAATTCTCTGCTCTGATACCAGTCATTGGGGATAAATCTCACCACAGAAATAATAATTGTGGTGATAAAATTAATAAATGTGGAACACAACAATAATACGGTTAATCAACAAGAATAAAAAGAGTGATAATGACACCAAGATTTTTATGTGTAAATCCTTCTGAATAAGGGTAAAAATCACGGGCCGAGAGAGGCAACTGATATCACTATATCAAAGAATTTTACACTTGTAGGTTTGAGTAAAATACTCCAAAGACCCCTACACGCTCAAAATAAATATCCCTCTTTTGATTTTCCACCTCACTACAATATCGCTTACACTCTCTATTTTTCTCACATACTATTTTTAATCCCTCTGTGATACCTCACTCTTTTTTCTCTCTTTTGGTTGGTGTGTTTTATAATGAAGAATGACTCTCCTTTTAAAGGAGAAAATACTTGGACTACAAGTTGAAAAATAGAAAAGGAAAAAGAAATTAATTATTTTTCATCCACAAATAATTACTTGCTCACCAAGTTCTATTTTCAACCAAGTAAATAAGCACATGCCAATTACTACCAAATGGGATGGATCCAACAATTTCATCATTGATCAATTTATCACTCAATTATAGACCACTTTGTTATTGTCTGATATTTGGTTGCCAGAATGGATGAATTGGATTGTTACAAATTTTCGTACTCTCTTAAACTAAAGTTTGCTCACCTTACAGAACAACTAGATGAACCTGGTTCAGTTGACTATAGATGCGGAGTAAAAGAAATGAACACACATTTTTAACGTGGAAAACTGTCCGGCTCAAAGTAGGAAAAATACATAAAATTTCACTTTACCAAGATCCCCATCTCAACCTTTAACTATGTGGTCCCATTTCAAAATTGGAACCACCACTTGTAAAGCATGATCAGTACTATAGAATTGAGGAGCAGATTTAAACGATTATCAACCATAAAAAATGAAACATTTGACCTTTGACATAGATATGACATTTGATTTGGTGCTCAATATGTCGGTATGGACCAATTTTTTTTTTTTTTTTTTGGTATGGACCAGTTCAAAGGGAAATTTAATTTTTATTATTGTGCCAGAACAAGGATGTTTAAACTGTCTTGCAAGAATTTGTTGCTTGAACTAAAGCAGTACAGAAAACACTTGATGACCAAGTTTAGAAATAAACATGAAACTAGCTAGTGTTTTACTACCAAATGGCTAATGCCTTCAAGGTTTTAATAACAGCAGTAGATTTAAGGGATTTTCACTAACGGGGTTCAAAAAATAAAAATGTAGTGCTTAAGATTTGAACTTGAAACCTCAAGATGAATTTAGAACCTCCTCATCACTAAGTCAAACTCTGGTCTTACGTTTAGGAAATTCAAAATCTATATATATACATAAAATAATACCTTATATATACGTTATAATCATTTTCCGACCCCCTCACCACCCTCTAAATCCACCCCTGTTTGATGACATATATATGCATACTCATTATGTATTTTCAAATACCGGGCGGAGGCAGAGTTGAACCCCTTCATTGAAAAATTACACTAATATATGAGTATAATTGATTTTTTTTTTTTTTTGGCAAATATATAAGTTATTGAATTCCCTTGGTATAAGATTTTTTAAAAATTTCTACCCCTTATTCTTTTTGAGGTTCTTTGATTATTAATAGAAAAGTCCACTCGAAATAATACCTGAATGGCCGGTCCAATATTTACCAAAAATAAGAATAAAAATTTTGGGCTCCACCTGTAGGGTTGTAGGGTGTTAGTAACACGCAGCAGAAGACAAAAACCAATCTAGATAGATCTATTTGAGTTTAAAATTTACTACCATGTAACAGAAGAGGTTTGAAGACAAATCTGGTTACGATAGTCGTAGCTCAGAATTTCTTCGATAGTACGAAGACTCTATGCGTACCCACACCTAAACCGATCTTTGCTATCAACTCCTTGATCAATGGAACTCGTGAACAAATTGGATTAACAATATTGTCTCAACTCACAATAAACGCAACAAGAAAACAATTCTCTCGTTAATATATTTTCCCTCTTGATTTGGTATTGAACTCACACACTTTCAATAAAGTGTTTTTCTCATATGAACTTTTCTTATAATGAAAACCTTGTCAAAACTTATGCATTGAAATTTTCCCATCACCCTTTATATAGAATCACCTATGAATCCTTTTCCTATTTGGTCAAGGTAATAATTTATTTGGGGTAAAAAATTAATTCCATAATTAAACTTTTATTTATGGATATTTTCGAATTGGATTTCATGTCTCCCACGCAGCAAGTCCTTATGGATTTCTATTGAATCCTGTTCAAGTGTACATGGAAATCATAATGTCCATATATGGACTTAATTTCCTCCTGCAATCCAATTCCAAATTGGATCCAAAACTCACAAGTCCCTTTTATAATTGGAAGGAAATAACGTGATGGCTGCAACAATATTTACGGACCTTCCGTTTGTTATTTCCAATTCCCAATTGAATTATTAAGCAACCGTTATTACCATATTATTTATATATCATCATATATAAATATATATCATATATATATATATATATATATTTTAATCAAGAGATATAATTTAATTTTCTATTCTAAATAGAAAACTCCAATTTATTCACAATATTAATTATATTCCCGGTGCTAGCAAATAACATAATAATATTCCATTTGGACAAATAATTTATTTATTTGACTAATTAAATTCTCTAATTCAATTATCAAACAATAAAATAATTAATCCATTAACAAAGACCGAAGCACTCGTTAGTGTGCGACCCATAGGTTCAAAACTAAGTCGGTAGTAAATAACACTCCTTAACGACCGGATAGCATGAAGTATACATTTACTCTCAAGAACCTATAGAAGAATAATATATTATTTCCTTCTGTCTTTATAGCTCCGGATCACCCTAGGATATGGTCTAACTGTCAAATCCCAATAGGTGATCAACTATGTGTGCATGTCAGATTATAATCGACTATTGAATGACCTAAGAACCTCTTTTCTTCTTTCATTCAATTGCTCTGGCCAAGATCTTGTTTAGTCGTATATAATACATGACAACATAAAGCTTAAACTTATTACAAAGAGTTGACAAATTCCATCTTGCATCAATCATTAATTCTACAAGCATTTAATCATACCCAATATCCTTTCAATCATATCCGTATGGACATGGGTGTCCGGCATCAAAGTATAATAAATAACTTGTTAATTACTATGATGATCTCAGGTCAAAGGAAATTCTTACATCACATTCTTCAAGATAATATCCTAGTGACAGTTTATGGTAATTCTAACCATTAGGAATTATCCGGTGAGTCTGTTCAATAATCATATCTCCATAAGCATCAATATCTATGTATGTGATTTAGTTAATGAGATCAATTAATCTTTATCTTATAAAGACCACCACATACATATTGATCTAACCAGATCACTAACGTCCTAATTAGTAATCCTATGATCAAGAACAATTTTAGATTAAGTTATAAGAAACATGACTCTCTCATTATCATGATCTCCATCATGATGCTAAGTTCCAAAACTCAGTCAAGGACCTTATCATATTAATCAAATAATTTGACATAACTGTGAAAAAGAATATTAGATGTCATATATTTATATCAAATAATATTTATAAAAACATGTTCAAATCATCAAATGTGAAATTTGATCTGGGGCATATCACTATATCCCTTACACCACCACTATACATGCACATCCCATTTGCCAACATTGCTTGAAATGTAATGCAGAATAAAGATCAATTTAAGATCGAAAATAACATCTTAAAAGAACCCCACAACCCAAAATCCAGACTCGTATACTGACAGAATTATATCGTATGTAATAATAAATCGATTTATATTGCTTACATAAAATTCTACATACGTCACTGAATACATAAAACATTTTATTCAAACTTGGTCCGGTGGGGTAGCGTGTGTGGTTTTTGTAACCTTCTTGGTCAGGCTGTCCTTATATTCTCCATAGAAATAAGAAGCAAAAGCCCAAAGGCACATAACTAAAGCCATCCATTTTTCAGAATTGAAGCTTTCAGGCAAGAACATGACAGCAAATATTTGTTGTATTGGAACTAGAAGTGCATTTACTATCCCTAACAATAGTGCTGAGGAGCAGAAAATCAGCCCAAGATTTCCAATCATCATAATTTGTAGAGCTAGTGTTGATAGTCCTAATATCATATAGTACTTGTTTTTCCCTAATTCAAATTCTTCAGCTTCTCTAGATATGGCCTGTATAGATTTAAAAGAAAGAGTTTAAGTTATATACATTATTCATAAGATTTTGTCACAGATCAATAATTTTAAAGAATATTTATAAGTAAGAATATTTATCTTTAATATGTGAGATTTATAATTATCTGGCTAATAAGACAAGTTAGCTACTATAACATGTGAAAAGGACGAGATGGTGTACATATTCTTTACATGGACAAGCGTATACAACTTAAACTCTTAAAAAAAAAAGTATTTTCTCGGTGTCAATTTAAGTGTCTTATTTTGACAATGCATGAAGTTAAAAAAAATAGGAGAAATTTTTAATTTTGTGATCTTAATTAAAGATTTTTATATATGTAATGTATCAAAGACATCTTTTAAATCTTATGATTTTAAATAAGTCAGGTAAAATATTAGAATTAGAGAGTTATTGTATGAAGTTTAAAAAAATAGGAGAAATTTTTAATTTTGTGATCTTAATTAAAGATTTTTATATATGTAATGTACCAAAGACATTTTTTTAAATCTTATGATTTTAAATAAGTCAGGTAAAATATTAGAATTAGAGAGTTATTAAATATGAAAAAAAAAGATTTTTTAAAATTTGCCTGAAAAGGAAAGCAACACACTTAGATTAAAGATTTTTTTAAAAAAGAGATTTTTAATTAAAGATTTTTATATATGTAATGTACCAAAGACATCTTTTAAAGCTTATGATTTTAAATAAGTCAGGTAAAATATTTGAATTAGAGAGTTATTAAATATGAAAAAAAGAGATTTTTTAAAACTTGAATATAGTAGTATTACTATAGGTTTTGAAGATATACCCTTAGATTATCTTTGACAATAAGTAAATAAAAGTTTTTTAACTCTGTAAACAAAAAAGTTTATGTCATTGTAGTTCTTCTTCTTTTTCCCCTCAAAAAAGTTTATGTCATTGTAGTTCTTCTTCTTTTTCCCCTTTATGTTGCTCAACATATTTCCACTATAGATGTCACTCTTTCTGCTTTATTATACTAATGATCCTCCTAGATTATCTTTAAGGAAGTTTTTTTCTTTTTTTTTTTTTTTCAAAAAAAAAAAAAAAGAAAGCTTTCTGAGTCACTCTTATAAAGAGAAAGCTCATGTCATTGGTAACTCTTAACGTTTTTCCTTTTATGTTCTACATACTTCGACTATTAAGTTCATTGTTTTTTTTTTTCTGCTTTGGGATGCTCCAAAAAGTTTGAAACCATTTCATTGATAATACAGTTACGCACATCGTTCCTTTTCATCGTCTGACACTATTTCTTTATTAGTTTTTTTTTAAAAAAAATAAATAATATAATACACTTTATTTAAAAAACAATTTTGATCTTTTTATTCTTAATTAATGAGAAGTCGAAGCTTTTTCAGTTACAAATATAGGTTAAAAGTTTTAAAAATTTTAGCCAAATAAATATTATGATATGTTAAGATTATAAATTCTAAAAATTCTCATTTTTTCCAAGTTCCGTGTCCGATTCAAATATATTACATAAACAAGGAATGAAGAGAGTATTACTTTAAGTCTTTAATTTACGCGACTTTTAAGAATTTTCAATTCTTTTAACTATTAAATATTTTATTATAATATGATGTTTCCTTGGCCAAACTAACTAATTTCTCCTATAAGATAAAAAATTTAACTCTTATAACTTGACAAAATAAAAGAATTTCTACACTATTGAATCACTTAAAAGATAAGTGCTCATAATTGCACATAATGTGAATAACCAGCTAGTTATTACCTGAAAAATAAAGCACACAACATGTTACAATAGATTAAATTACATTGATAATATAAAAATTCTATATACTTCTAACTTAGTTTATTTAAGTTAAATGCTAAAATAGAATGGATGCCGAACGTTATTATGACTATCTACATGCATACCTAATTGTTAAAAATATAATTAATTAATATAAAGTATCCTTTGTGACCGTTTAAACTTTTGAATGAGATGATTACCTGAAAATCTTTGTTGATAATCATGGCGATGATACAAAACAAAGTGGAGAACATGGATATAAGAAATTGCATTTGCATGACAAGATCAGATGTAACAATTACTCCAGCTTTAACATGGCTATACTCCACTCCTGCATTTACAAATCCATGAATAGCTGCACCAACAAGTGTCATAACAAACCCTAACATATATTTTCGATCCGATTCTCCTATCGGACGATCTCCGTGCATGTGCAACCCTAATATAATCGACCCCAACATCATCAACACCACTGCGTTCACAGAATACTCCGTGAACTTATGCTTCACGATGAAGTATGCGAAGATCGCGGTGAATGCTAGGGACGTTGAAGAGAGGAGAGAAGAAATTGAAACGGGAAGATAAGACATGCCGAAAGTGTAGAGGTAGCTACAAACGCCTAAAAGGATGCCTAAAATAGCACTAGCTATAGCTAATTTAGGTGTGACTAAAACTCTATTATTATTATTATTGGTATTTTTTCTTTTTCTTTTTGCATAAGAAATTGATATTGGTAAAATCAAGATTGGAAACCCTGCTGTGAGCAAAAAAGCTTGTAACCATTTTCTTTTTCCACCATGCAAGTAGTAAATTCTAACAAGCAATACACCTGATATTTGGCCAACTGAAAGGAAGATAAGATTTATGAGAACAAGAAGTGATTTAATTGACATGAAATTCTCGAGTTTCTTAGGCTTATAGTTGCTCTCTTGCTCTATTTCCATGTCAATTCTTCTTTCTTGTGATATGTTTGTCATTTGAGAGGTATTTGTGGGGATATTTATTAGTATTAGTTAGAGCTAGTTGCAAGATATGAGACTCTTAGTGGCTGAAATGATTGAGCAGATAATCCAAAGAGGAAAACTAATTAATTTGACTTTATATGGGTTCGGTTCAGTTATTTTTTTCGGTTTGCTTTTAATAAAATCAAATCAAACTAAATATTATCAGTTTTTTAAATTTAAATTCAAACCAAATAAAATAAAATCAATTTGATTCGGTTATCGATTTGGATCGATTTTTAATCAAATCATGAACACCCTATGTATAAGTTAAATCCATGAGGATGTCAATTAAGATTTAAATGTCTAAAAAGATGATCATTACTGTCGAATAGAGAGACTGATTGTTGGACAAGCCACTGATGTAAAGGAAGAGAATTTATTAATAAGCAACTAGAACGCCATTTCATTATATTGTTCGACTAATCATCTTTATAAAAGTTACTATCTTTTTTTATAAATGTGATGAACCAATCAGCTTGCGTGCACCTCAACTAGTTTTACGAGATATCTTTCATGTCCCACCAATAATAGAGAAACACTATGATTCTCAACTCACTTCATTACTTTTATAAATGTCATTCAAACTATACAAACGCATTGATTGAAATACAAAAGCATTTGCTAATTACTTAATTCTTAAGTTTCATGAAAGTTAAAAATGTTTAAAGTTGAATCTACTTTTTGACAAAAAAAAATGATGCCAATAATGCTTATTGTTATCGTCACAATAATTTTGAATTACCCAATTTTCCTTTTTGTTATTTATTATACTTGGAAAAATTGTCTATTGTGAAAAAGTGGATATCCACTAATTTGCTCCTTGTTTTCCGTAAAAAATAAAATAAAATACCCTATTAGGGATCATTCAAGCATATGACAAAAGATGTCTATACTTGCTTGCAATTCAAATAAGTGTTAATTCTTCGCTTAAGTATACATTTACCTCAACATGTAATCCAGATAGTGGCATGTCTTTTTCCTAAACATTGCACATAGCCCTTCTAGTTTTCTAATATCATTTCCAAGAATCAGCTCATATGGTCTTAAGATTATTGCGTAGCATTTATGTGGCTATAAGGGAGCTATAGGATATTATATAATTTATATTCTGCAAGTTCGGAAGTATTTCTTCATTTCAATTTATGTGATATAATTAGAAAGGACATGAAATTTAATTTTAAAAATTACTTTTAACACTTGTAATCTGAAATATGACATAATTTTATGTGGCTATAAAAATTTTAAAATTATGTATCGCCATAAATATGCCATTTTTTGTGGTTATAAACAGGGACGGAGCCAGCCCTTGGCCAGGGGTTCATCCGAATCTCCTTCGACAGAAAATATACTATTTATACACAATAAAAATTATGTTATGTAGATATAATAGATATTGAATCCCATTCGACTAGTTTTTCTTCAAATTTTAAACCCCCTTAGTGGAAATCCGAGCTCCACCTCTAGTTATAAAGCTAAACAAGTTAGGTCCCTTATTTAGTATGTTTAGCTCTCAATTGCGTAGCGTGTTAGGTCATGTTTAAACCTTGCCGTATTAATCCTTTCATGTGGCAGTGCTAGTATTTTTATAGCCTGTTTGACCAAACTTCTAAAATCAGCTTATTTTGAAAAATATTTTTTTTTAGAATTGTTTTTCAAAAAAGTACTTTTGGTGAGAAACAGTTTGTGTTTGGCCAATAAATTCAAAAAACACCTTTGAGCAGCAAATAGTGTGTGACCAAGCTATTTAAAAGTGTTTTCAAGTGTATATTTCTCAAAAGCTTTTCAAATAAGTGCTTTTGAGGAGAAGCTATTTTTTTTAACTTATGAAAAACTGTTTTTTCTACTCCCCAGAAGCACTTATTTTCTTCCATAAACTTGGTCAAACACCTCACTTTTTTTAAATAAGCACTTTTGGGAAAAAATAAATTTGGCCAAACAGGCTAAGGGTTGATAGTACTTTTAGTCCATTAATTATCGATCGATTTTTATTTTAGTTTTTGTAATATTTGATAAAGCATATTTAAGTCTTCAACTAATTAAATTATGTGTTTTTGGTCCTTTCATATAATTAGTATATACTATATTTGGACTATTTTTAGAATTATGCTACTGTCAAAGATGAAGTAACTATACAAATTTAACACAATACACAGTTAATTAAGTGGTGGAACAACACATTATCATGATAAATTTGTGAATAAGGTAAAATATATTTTGCCAAATATTACAAGGTTTAAAATGAAAATTTCATCAATAATTAAGGAATTAAAAATACTATTAACCCGAAAAAGTGTAGCACTACCACCTACTTGGCCTAACACGCCAAGCTATTGAGAGGTCTACTACTTTTGCTCTCTGTAAGCTGTATCCTTTTATTATTGGTGAAATAGCTAATTTCTCATTTTGCTATATTTTCTTTCCAGTTTTCGTCTGCTTTGTACCTAGATTTACTACACTTGAGTCGATGGTCTTTTGAAAACAGCATCTCTACCTCCTCGAGGTAGTGATAAGGTTTGCATACACTTCACCCTCCCCAGACCTCACTTGTGAGATTTTACTGAGTATGTTGTTGTTGTTGTTGTTTGTAGGCAATTTCCCAATTGATTTTCATATTGGTATTCTTTCACATAGTATTTTTTTCTTTTTTCTTTGGTGAAATTGTAAGGAACACAAATGGGCGTAGGTGTAGGGCGGACGATTTTAAAGTGAACTTTCCATTCATTAGATAAAGAAGATCACCGAGATTTGAGATTTTGTTCATTATCTGTGAATTTGAGTATTGTAGATACATTTTATTCAGAGGTAGCTCTCTACAATTTGAGTTCACTTTGTTGTAAATGAAATCCAAGTGAAAATTAGTGGTAGATCAAATAGAACAAGTTGTTGACACCAATTTTTATCCTCACATGTCTAATTAATTCAGATCTTCTTCAATTTTAAATAATTGCTTTGCTAAATCAAAAATATTTCAGAAGATAGTTCCAGGGGAAATGTTGCTATTTCCAAAATAAATATATATCTCAATACACTCATAATATGTAAATTTATATGATTTTCATTTTTAATAAATATTTGAAAAATGACCTTCCCAAGATTAGTGTCTAAATTAATTAAATCTTCCAAATCAATTAAAATGGAAGTTAAATTACATACTTATTCTTTTAAATTATGTGTTATGTCAGATAATTATTTTTAGTTGTTTGTACTAGAGAAGTTCAATTAATTGATTAGAAAATAATTTTTTCTCAAATTTGATTTTTAAGCTCTTGGTAAAATTAAATTAATTCCAAAGAACCAAGTCCCTCATGTTATTTAAATTCAATTTGACCTTCTCCTTTTCGTCAATTTAAACTAGGCCAACAAACTCATTTTTATTGGGTAAACAACATAAATCCCACAAGTTAAGGAGCTAATTACTTCTTTTCTCACAACTTGTCATATTACATATTATCCCATAAAATACGATTTGGTGATACATTGTAATAGCCTTGATACATATAGTTTTTGATACATTACCAACTAATCAGTTACCTAAAAAAAAGAAAATAACTGAAACCACATTTATTTGGAGAATAAATTGCGTGAAAACGGTTTTGGAGGGTATAGAGAATTTCTGAGCTATTAAACAGAAGAAAAATTCAAAAACTTTCCATCAGATTTTGTTGTTTGTAATTTACAATTTTCTTAATTTCTTCCATCTCTATTAATCTTCTTTTTTTTTTTCCTTAAAATTTTGAATCTTTGAATCAGCAACATGTATCAGTGATCAAATACGACGATAATCTTTCAATCAACAACAAATCTTTGAATCTTACAGAACAACTATATCGACTGTGTCTGTGTTGTTTTTATTTGATTAAAATTGTGGTTTTCAAATTTCTTTATCTCTGTTCGTTGTATCCAACAATGGAGTTGTGGTTGTTGTGGCTTGACATTTCTGGTAGTTGTTCGATGATTTGGATTTCACTGAAATGGTGGTTGTTGGAGCTGTGGTGGCTGTGGTTGGATGTTAATGGAGTATTGGGTGGTGGGTTTGGTGTTTTTTAACTAGTGTCACGCGGGGAGGTCAGTTTGACGTTTCTTGTGGTTTGTTCGACGATTTAAAATTAGTCAGAACGGTGGTTGTTGGAGTTGTAGCGATTGTGGTTAGATGTTAATTGAGGATTAGATGTTTGAGGGGTGCAGTGGTGGAGTTATAGTGGCTATTGTTCGTCCCTCCGTTCTGGCCGGAGACGGCCAGATTTTAAAATGTATCAAAATCATAATATATCAAAAGTATCAAAAATGTAATGTATAAAAATTTTTGATGAAACTTTCATTTAGAAAATGATTTTATATATATATATATATATATATATATATATATATATATCAGAAGTTATATTATGTATATGATACATATCAGAACCATTCATTATGCACATGTATGTGTATGTATAAAATAAACTTTTTTTTACTCATGATTCATATTAATGATCTAGATACACATATGTATCAAATACATTTATCTGATACATATTTATGTTTCATCGTACATTATCTAATATATTTGTCTGTTTCATCATCTATTAAAAAGGTTTCAGATATAAATATATATCAAATACATATATCTGATACATGTATATTTGATATATTAATCCATTCTGATAAAATGAATTTTGATACATAATATATGATGTACAATATATACTAGATTGTAATGTACAATTGTTATATATATTCAAGCTTTCACAGATGCAATGAAAGAAAGGAAATGCTACATGTCGTTCATTGAATCAATACCATTTACATATGTACCAAGACAAATAATTTACCTTATACACAATATATAAAGACTCAACCCATGATACATTAATATGAATCATGAGTAAACAAAGTTTTGTCTTTGTCACACCCCGAATTCCAACGAGGCGTGATTGGCACCCGAAGCCGTTGAGGCCCCGAGAGAACGAACCATTGTCCCTATACACTCATACACAAGTCCTTCCATGAATATCAATACCACAGGTAGATGCAAGATGTTAATGGCATAAGTCATGAAAAATGAGTGATGATAAACACATATAAATACGAAACTTGGCCGTTAGGGCCACCATGACATAACATACATCCTTCGTTTGGCCCACATCATCTACAAAGCCTCTATACATACACGAACATGACCATCCTAAAGTCGGGACAAGTCCCCGCTTTAGACAACTATGATACAATATCAAAACCAATATGTACATAGGACTCAGAAAGCCCCGAAGCAACCTGGAGCTCACCAACAGATCCGTAAAAAATCCAAGTCCTACTGTGGGGGCCTATTAATACCTGTGCCTGCAACAAGTAAGGTAAATCCCCCAAGAGGGGTCAGTACATAGAAAGTACTGAGTATGTAAGGCTGTATGTAACTGAATGATATATAGGAACGTCAATGAAATCAAGTACAAGAGAACACATCATGTGAATAAATTATCATAGGTTAGACATGTGGGATCATGTGCATTGCTTCCTTTACTTTACTTTACTTTACTTTACTTTACTTCATCATCAATCATGTAATGCCCGGGCCCAACTGATCAGTGGGAAATAACATAATAATCGGGATCGCCTCTAGCTAGGCTTTCGCCCCTTTGAGTTGCCACCCGTACTCAATATCCATTCGGGATCACCTCTAGCTAGGCTTACGCCCCTTCGAGTTGCCACCCATACTCAACAAGTGTTCATTACTTTAATTCTTTTGTTATGAGATTGGTACATTAGTGGTTACAATGTTATTGGAACTTTGGAACATTATTGGAACATTAACCAATGAACTTGAGTCATGTGAATCACAATTGATCAATGAATAAGGAACATGTGAGTAACAATGATTAATAACCGGAAATGGAATACTTTTGAACATTTCGGAATGGAACAAGTATAATGACAATGTGATACTATGTGCTGCAGAAGGATATGGAAAGAGTAACCTTACATACCTTCACTTCCAAGTATGAATTCACAAGCCTATGTATGAATACAATAGTCCAGCTTCTTCTTTACGTCTTACTCTACAATACAAGTACATATCGTATCATACATTAGGAATTAGTTGCTATACAGGCGTACAAGACGACAATGAACTGTATCGTATAGCGTCATGTCACCCCTTACAATACAATCCAATGCATTTTTATATTCACAACACCATAACATTACACACATTAACCAAGAAATCATACATCGATAGCCTTTCACACCACACTTACCCTTTACGCTTTCCTCTATATCATTCCGTCTCAATTACTCCTTCACAACAACGTATGAACAACCATCCATACTTAATACAGTCCAACACACCTCCATACGATACTTTAAAGTCATTAAAACAACATCACAAGTTGATAATTACATCCAAAAAGGGTATCGGGGCTTTCGGGGATCAAAGGGACACGAAAACAAACAAAACAAGATTCTGGGCTGACCTGCGCAGCCACCTGCGCCCGCATATGGCCTTTGGCAGCAGCCAGTGCCATCTGCGTTGGCATCTGCGACCGCAGATGCCCTCGTCTGCGGGGGCGGATGCCCGTTTTGGTCCGAAATGGTCTCTTTTGGGTCTTTTAATGCCATGAATGGTCCATGATCATCACAAAACATATTTAAATATATTTTTGATCATCTTAAACACCAACATTCAGACATAGTCTCACAACACACATAACAACACCCAAAACCACATTTCACGGCCAATACGGCACCAAAACCATAACCGATTTTGCAATAACAATTCCAAATGTTATACGCAAGGGTTAAACAAAGTAAGACTATAAACACATCTCACATGTCAATATTTACTCCACCAAGTTCACTTTCTTCAAAACCACAAATCCATAGTCAAGTTTACAAGACAAACCACCCTCCGATTTAGCAAACATGTTCACTTCACTTCTTGTGAACTTCTCAATACTCTACCAACATAACCAACATAATATACACAATGTATTATGCACAAAATATATTAATCCATCATAATAAACACTTACCAAGTCTTACCAATTGATGATCTTGGCCAAAAGAGTGACTTAGGGTTCTTGAGAGCAAAAGGGAATTTTGTTGGAAAAATCTAGAAATGTTATGAGAGTTCAATGCAATAAAAATATGATTTTTCTCTTTATATAGTCCCTCATGTCTCCCTTATATTTTTCCTTAGCATTTAATGCCATGTTGATTGGTCAAATGGACCATATTTGGAAGAATGGGTCAAAATCCCTTTTTGGGTCATGTCTTATAATTGTTTTGGGCTTCATTTTGGGCCCAATTGTATGAGACTTATTAATACCCACAATTCAATACAAAATTCATCAATCCTCTCATGTTTTCATTTTCCCCTAAATATTACGGTTATCAACTAAACTCAGAAAAGTACGGGGTGTTACAGTCTTATACATATACATATATAGGCATAATGAATAATTCTGTTATGTATCATGTACTAATATAACTTATGATATTTATATATATGTTTATTTTCTAAACAATGTACGATTGATACATATATTAAATGTATCAAGTAAAATTTAAACAACGTATGACTGATACATTCGTTTGTATCATGAACAAAGCTTCATATTCTGTATGAACTAGTAGACTATGATATATGGACACAAATACATTATATGTATCATGAACAAAAAATTATATTTTAGGTACATGACATTGTGGAAGAACAACCTCGAATTTCTCATATCAAATATCACCAAATCTCTGCTAGAAAAATCACCGCTTGCACCATTCTTGTCAGTCGGAATCAAACAAGCACAAGATAGGGAGAAAACTTGGACAAAGAACAAATTTGAATAGAGAAATCCACCTGCAAACACACCTTTTTCACAAAAAAAATGGATACAAAGTGCAATCTAAAATACATGTATCTAGCATCAAGTGATAGATACATAGGCTGGCTAGGGCAGTGGACTTTTATCTGGTCTGAATTTTTTTTCTTGGTGATACATGATCGAATTTGGGAGCTATGACAAAATAGAGAGAGCAACAGTTTTACTTAAATGGATTTCACCGCAGCGACACTTAAAAGCCTAAAATTTCAGTCAAATATGCCTATATTCGATGAATACCAGAAAAATCTAAACACAATCATAACTAGGAAGGAGTGGAAGAGAAAGGGAGAGAGCAGGGGGTCGACATCGTGATAGTGTGGAGTCTCGCAGGAAGCCGGCCATGACTCGCCAAAAAAGGAAAAGAAGCAGACAAGGAAGATAGATTGGTAGGGTTTGAATCCATGGCTACTGTAAATTTGTGATAAGTTTGAGTTTTTGAGTTGTGAAGAAAAGAAGAGTAGTTGATAAAATTGAAGATGAAGGAGGGGGGAGGAGGCACAATTTCCCCAGCAGTTGCTGATATTTAGGCGAGAAAGAAGGAGAAGTATGCGGCATAAGATTTTTAGAATATATCAAGTACCTTGAGAGAGAAAAATTAAAATCTTGGATGGGATGTAATTAAATAAAAGATGTGATATATTTTATAGATATGGTAAAGATATTAGTGTTGTGATGCAATTTTTTTTTTTTAATTTTCTGACCAAATTAGCCCAAACCTTTGACCCGACCCAACTTTTTTTTCCCTATTAAACACAAACCTCTCTTTTTCAGGTAAAGTTGCTTATAATATACCCTTGTAGTTCAATCCTTTCCTGGCTCTCGTGCATAACAGGATCTTTAGTGTATCAGTTTGTCCTTTTATAAACCTTTTTTTTTCTTTCTCCTAATATGTGATTACACTCTCTCCCTCTTCTCCTAAACAAACACAGTGCAGACACGTGCAAATGAATACTAATGCACCACACCATCTCTTCTTCTTTTCAAGGAACAAAATGCAGAACCTCCCCTTTGGATGAACCCTAAACAATACAAGCTTCACTGTTTGCAATTTTCCTCTGTTTTGTCTCTAAAATAGTACAAAATCACGTGCCTTCCACAAGCTATGGTACAAAATGAACAACCTGGAAACTTCTAGAAGATTCCACCAATGTTCCCCTCTCAATTGCATTCATTTTTCTTCAATATTATCCAAAATTAGTACTATTTTTCGTACAATATTTCTTTGCTAACGTACCTTAGCCTCCAATAAAAATTCAAAATTCTCAATTTTTTCATCCACCCCTCCCCAGTTTTACCCTAATTCACCATTTATAAATAAATTCCATTCTTCGATGAATAATAGTTCACATCCTCCATCTTCGGATTTTCGAGTAAAGGAATATTCCTTATACTCTAGAAGAAAATCAACGGATTTTCATTCAAATTTGGATAAAATCTATAATTTCAAGCAAATTGGAACTGTGAAGGTGGTATAAATCAAAATTCTGAAAACGGTGAAATCATTGTCTTCAAGCTTGTTCGTCTCCAGTTTTGCTACTCAAAAGGAGGTAAAAACCTCGCCTTGTTTTCTTTTTTCTTTTTTCCTTCATAGTCTAATTTTTTTTTTTGGTAAAACTAAGCTAAAAGAGTAATAATATGAAGCAAGAAGAGGACAAGAAATGAGAGATCAAGAAAGAAGAGCTTCTTATTCATCAAAGTATATTTAAGTCTTTCAAGTGTACAAGTATAAACTCTTATTCCTCTATTTAAAGTGTTACATAGATGCATATAAAAGGTTGTCATAAATATGACATTTATGGGGAAGATTATGGAGAAGGTGGGAGACATAGTATTAAGAATAGAGATCATGGAGGAGGTGGAATATAATGATAAAGGGTAGTGGAAAGATGAGGAGAATACATTTAGTGGAAATCCACATAATAACATATTTTATAACACTTTTCCTTGGATGTCCATAGATGATGTGCCTCGTTAAAATCTTACTAGTAAAAAATCGTGTGAGAAAAGTTCCTAATGAAGGAAAAAGAGTGCACATATCCTTTAGTACGCATTGCTTGTTGCCTCGTTAAAAATCTTGCCTAGAAAACCCAGTGGGATAAAATCTTGGGTAAGTAAAAAAGAGTTCATCTCATATTTACTCCCCCTGGCTAAAACATCACTTAATCTTGTAAATGATACATTTCAATCCAGCTTCTCAAAGTGTTGGAATCGACAATATCAGTGAAATGCTCCACCAAATTTGAACAAAATAGTCCTTTGCTGAAATGTAATTTATTTTGTTTTCTTCGATATATTCTTCTTTCAATTGAGTGATGCAAGTAGCATTGTTTTCAAATGATTAGAATCTTTTTTTCAAGAAAAAACCATACATTTTCTATGTATTGAGTCACTTGCTTTATAAATTATAAGTATCTTAGCAGGATGTGAATAAGTTCCAATAATTGACTGCCTTATCAAATATGCAAACGTGCAAATAGATAACTTCAGTGTCATCAGACTTTATGTAGATCAAATAATCTTCCTGCATTTACATAACCAACAATCCTGTGACAGTAGTGGTTAGAGATAATAAATCTATATTAATATTTGATTTCACTCAAATATCTCCACATAAAAGTAAAATTGTGTCTTGTCTGCACATTAATAAAAATATTATCTCATGAATTATAATAGCAGGATACATAAGTGCACCAATTTCACTAAGACATGGTACTTTCTAACTATTTTTGTAAGATTAAAAGTGTTCTTTCTTTATATTGAGCGATCTCACAACCATTGGGGTACTATTTAATGAAATCACTTTAAAACTTTTTAAATCCTTCAAGGATTTTCGTAAAATCTCCATCGTCTAGCTAGATATGACAACCATTCATCATATGTATTTAATTTTTCATCTATTGCTAGAATGAGAGAAAACTCACTACATCCACGATATCAGAACATATCTTCATACAATAATGTCAGGAATTTTGCGAAAAATCTTTATGCCCCAAAGCACAAGCCGTACTTTATGTCTTACGATTTCACTTTTTGTATAATAACTCATTTCTACCCTACTAACATTGTACCTTGATCTTTGGACTAAGTACAAAATTGACTTTTTTAAGTGAAACAAAATATTTGAATTACGTATTTTTATTTAGCCAATCATTTATATATTCACACTTTTTGAAAATTTAAAGTTAAGATCCTTGATACCATTTATAATGTTGAGCACTACATTATATCAAAGATGCCATCAATGGTCATTTGACATCAGTTTCACTATGACATAACTTATTGAGATCTCTTTATTTTCAGGTACCTGAACCTTTCCCAAGGTTTTATGAAGTATCAAGTCGTGGTGTTTTTTCAAAGCACTTGCCTCATTATCATGATCATTTGCACCTCTCTTTCTTCAAGGAGTTTTAATTTTGGAATTGCTTGGTCTATCACGCTTCAGGCATGCCATAGAATTTGTCCTTTAAGGACTTCTCATTGGTGCATTTACAGCTAAATTATAATATAGGGTCAACAAATACATCTAACAATTAGTTTACAACATTTTGCAAATGAATTATCGCTTGAATTTTGAGTTTACTTTTTTTACGAGTATCTAGATAATTTATTCCACACATAATTTTTAGTTGTAATGATCGCTCCCCTAATGTTAGAAAATCTATCATTTATCCCCAACCTCACTCGAGGACCCATCTTTCTGTGTAGTGGTGGAGAAACTGAATCATATACCTCATATTCAAATTTTCTGATGGAAATTTGTAATGACCTGATTTGTGAAAACATATTTTTTTTTATGTGTTTTGACTATTTTTTCCTTTTTCATAGTTTTTACATATTGTTTTTGAGGTGTGGGGATGGTTGACATAGTTTTCGATGCGATCGAGAGTGATTTGAGCGAGTTCGAGGTCTTTAGAGGCTTTAAAAGCCATATAGTTGACTTCGGTCAACATTTGATGTTTCGAGTCTAGAATGATGATTTGAACAGTTACATTAGATCTAGAATGTCAAATTTGAGTTAGTAGCGAGGTTGGTTTGGGACCTTTATTCTACATTTCGATCCTTCATTTGGAAAATTGCCTAAAAGGGATCTCAGGGGTTAATTTATTAAAAAAAGTCCTTTTTCAAAAACCCAATGTCACTATTGAGTTTGAAACATCAAAAATAGCCTAGAAGTATATATATGGTAGTTTGTTCCAGTGGGGTCCCGAATGAATCCCAAGGGTCCGTTCGGAGACATTTCATCACTTGGAAAATCTGTGGTGCAGCATTTTCTGGTGCATCAGACCCTTCATCGCGATCATGAGGACACATGTCTTGATATAGGGCCTCGATGATGGCCTTCATCGTCATCGCGTGATGGTGGTACCGCGATCGCGATGGGTTAATCGATAGACCAAGTCGGGTTTACTCATCACGATCGTGAGGCCCAGCTACGCGACCATGATGACCAACTTAATGGACGGTCAATGTTGACCCTCACAATTGTGAGGTAGGGTCTGTGATCACAAGGTATTGTTCACAAAATAGTATAAATAATTTAATTTTTCCGATTTCTACCATTTTTGGACCTCCAAGCTTCGGAAAGAGGCAATTTCTTAGGGTTTTATCACCTTTGTTTCTTGTATAAGCTCCTAAATCATCTTTCCATTATTTCCTAATAATTATATCTTTGAAAACACCTTAAAATCATGATTTCAAAATGAAATTTTGGGGTTTTTGCCGGTAAAGCTTGAAAATAGTTTTTCTTCAATTTGGAACTTGTTTTAAACTTATTTTCACATGGGTTTTCAATTGTAGACTCCCATACCCTTGGAAAATGTGTTTCTAAAGAAAAATTTTAGTTTTACCCCACTTGTTTTCAAACTCATTTTTTCGAGTCCATTTTGGACCCTTTTTAAATATGGTCGATATAAGTATTGATAACTTTTTTTTACCGCGTAAATGCTATATTTGTATGTTTTAGTTGATTCCAAATCCATTAGAAAAGGGAAAGCACCATTTTGAAGTACTTTAGGCTCAGATTTTTTCGTTTCGAGGTAGGTTATGGCTAAACTTCTTTCAGATTAAGCTGGGTAGTTAATAAATAAGTAAAGCATGCTATGGGTTGGGGAAAATAGCTATGATTTTTATATTTCAAGATTATTAATACTATTGTGTGCCCGAGTGGGGGCTTATAATTTGTTGTTGCTGACTTGGGATATGTGATATTGTGTGTTGCCTGAGTGGGGGCTTATAATCTGTTGTTGTTGACTTGGGATATTTGATATTGTGAGTTTCGCGAGTGGGGGCTTATAATCTATTTTTGTTGACTTGAGATATTTGATATTGTGTGTTGCCTGAGTGGAGGCTTATAATTTATTGCTGTTGACTTGGGATATTTGATATTGTGAGTTGCCCGAGTGGGGGCTTTATTTGACATCATTGGCCTTATTTGTGCATTTAAATGCCTTTATTCTATACATGACACCTGTGCGGGGGCTTGAATTATTATTATTGGACTTATTAAGCATTGGTTTCTTATCATAATAGAAATGCCCTAGTTAGGGGTTGATATGCAAAGACCTGTTTTTGTGATTTTCCATTTTTATGTATTTTGACTATTTTTTCCTTCCATGTAGTTGCTTCATATTGATTTTGGGGTTCGGGAATAGTTGGTACGATTCCCAATGCGATCGGGAAAGTTTTGCGTGAGTTTGTGGTTCTTAGAGATTTGAAAACCCTCATAGTTGAATTTGGTCAATATTTCTTGATCTGAGTGCTGGATGGAAAAGAAGACTGCGCCATTAGATCCGAAGCATCGATTTTGGGTTAGTAGTGGGGTTGGTTCATTTTTGTGGCTTTTATATCTCATTTCGATCCTCGATTTGGAAAATTTTGTGAATTAGGGTCCCAAGGGTTAATTTGTTGGAAACAATCTTTTTCAAAAATCCAACGCCTCCATTGAGTCTGGAATGTCGAAATTAGCCTAGTATCATAGTTCGTTTACGTTCACGGGATTTCGAATGAATGCCGAGGGGTCTATCAGCAACTTTACAACTTAGCGAAGTTGCTAAAGTCTGGTGCAATCGCTTTAGCGGCCTAAGTACTGCTTTAGTGGTGGCCGCTTAAGCTGCCAAGCACTGCTTTAGAGGACCCTGGATGCATGGCCTGCCGCTAAAGTGGGCACTCGATAGCTTTAGTGTTCAAGTGCCGCTTTAGTGGTCATTTAACCGCTTTAGCGGTACCTGTTGGGCTGGTATATAAACTCATTTTCACGATATTTCTTCCATTTTTAAGTATTGGAGCTTAGGGTTTGAGAGTTTTTGGGCGATTTCTTCTCTTCTCAAGTTTGGGTAAGCTCCATAATCCTATTTCCATCATTTTACTTCAATTATATCTTCTAAACTTCCTTTAAATCGTGATTTTGAAATGGATTGTTGGGGTTTTGTTCGGAAAGTTTAAAAAGGATTTATCATCAATTAATCACTCATTTTTAATCCGAGTTTCACTTGATTTTTCTTCTATGAGTTCCTTTGATCACGTGTAATGATTTTCTAAACAAAAATTCTGGTTTTACCACTTCATTTTCAAAACCCATTTTCGAGATCCGTTCTGGACCCAATTTAGGATGGGTAATATGGGTATTGTTGGATTTCTTTTAACACATATATGCTATATTTGTGTGTTTTAGTTGATTTTGAGGCCGTTCCAAAGGGGAAAGCTCCGTGTTGAAGCACATTAGGCCCAAATTTCATCATTTCGAGGTAGGTTATGGCTTAACTTCTTTCAGATTGAGATGGGTAGTTAATATATAGGTAAAACATGCTATGGGTTGGGGAGAATGGCTATGAGGTTGTATTTTGAGATTATATTTATTATTGTGTGCCGGTGTGGGGGCTTATTTTATATGGATATTGACTTGAGATATTTGATATGGACAGTGCTATGCTATACCTAGGAGACTTGAGGTAGAGGCTTCTGATGTAGTTATTATAGGTATCGTCCCAGTTTGCTACAGATCTGCTTTCATGTTATTTGACCCAATATCCACATTCTTTTACGTGTCTAAATATTTTGCTTCTAGACTTGATGTTGCATGTGAGCCTCTTGCTATGCCTTTTCATGTGTCTACCCCTGTAGGAGATTCTTTAGTGGTGGATCGGGTGTACCGATCTTGTGTGGTTACCTTTGCAGGGCGTGAGACTTGGATAGACTTGATTCGCCTAGATATGGTTGACTTTGATGTTATCTTGGGTATGGATTAGTTAACCCCTTATCATGCTATTTTAGATTATTATGCCAATACCGTGATCTTAGCTACACTAGGTGTGCCCAGACTAGCTTAGAAGGGTACGCTTAATTCAGTCTGAAGAGGATTATATCTTTTCTATGTGCTCGTCACATGGTAGAAAAGGGTTGTTTGTCTTATTTGGCTCATGTTCACGATACGAGTGTTGCTTCATCATCTTTCATGGATTCTGTCTGAGTAATTCACGAGTTCATCGATGTATTTCCTACGAATTTACTGGGTATGCCTCCAAATTGTGATATTGACTTTGCTATCGATGTTGAGCCAGACACCAAGCCCATATCCATTCTTTCTTATAGGATGGCATCTGCTGAGTTGAAAGAACAGTTGCAAGATCTATTGAGTAAAGGCTTTATTAGACCTAGTATTTCACCTTGGGGTGCGTCTGTCTTGTTTGTGAAGAAGAATGATGGTTCTATACATATGTGTATCGATTATCGGTAATTGAACAAGGTGATAATTAAGAACAAGTATCCTCTTCCTCGCATTGATGATTTGTTTGATCAGCTTCAAGGTGCTTCCATGTTTTCTAAGATTGATTTGAGATCCAGGTATCACCAGTTGTGGATTAGAGCTTCGGATGTGAGAAGAGCTTCCAAAAGTTTAAGAAGTTGTTGACTTCGGCTCTGATCTTGACCTTGCCCAAGGAGGGCGTGGGTTTTGCCTTATTTTGTGATGCTTCAGGTGTTGGTTTGGATGTGGGTTGATATAGGAGGGTAAGGTGATTGTTTATGCCTCTCGTCAGTTGAAGCCTCATAAGAAGAATTACCCTACCCATGATTTGGAGTTGGCCATGGTTGTTTTTGTGTTGAAGTTGTGGAGACACTACTTGTATGGAGTTCGTTGTGAGATTTTTTAAGATCATCATGGTCTTTAGTATTTCTTCACCCAGAGAGAGCTTAATATGAGACAACATCGTTGGCTTACGTTGCTTAAGGATTATGACATCACTATTTTGTATCATCCGGGCAAGGCTAATGTGGTAGCAAATGCTTTGAGTTGGAAGTCAAGTAGTATGGGAAGTTTAGATCATCTTTTGACTCAAGAGCAGCCTTTAACCTTAGAGGTTCAGTCTTTGGCCAACCAAATGGTTAGGCTTGATATTTCGATTCTTGGATGTGCTTTAGCCTTCATTAATGCTAGATCTTCCTTGATGGAGAAGATTCGTGCTTACCAGTTTGATGATGATTGGTTGAGAGTGATTCGGGATAAGGTGTTGAGTGGCGAGGCTAAGGAAACCTCTCTTGATTCTGATGGTGTGTTGAGGATTGGTGGGTAAGTCTGTATAACGAGAGTTGGTGGTTGGGTGATATTGATTTTGGTGGGGGCGCATTTTTCTAGGTATTCCATTCATCCTAAAGTGACTAAGATGTACCAGGATTTGAGGCAGCTTTACTGGTGGATGGGTATGAAGAAGGATGTGGCAAATTTCAAAGCTCGTTGCTTGTGTAGTCAGCAGGTGAAGGCCGAGCATCAGAGATTGGGTGGTTTGCTTCAGAGATTACCTATTCCAGTGTGGAAGTGGGAGCGGATTGCCTTGGACTTTGTGAGTGGATTGCCTCATTCTTCTCGTGGTTCTGACAGTATTTGGGTAATTGTGGATCGATTGACCAAATCAACCCATTTTATCCCTATTCAGAATTCATTCTGTGTGGAGAGGTTAGTTCGGATCTATGTGAGTGAGATTGTTCGTCTTCACGGGGTGCCCATGTCGATTATTTCAGATAGAGGTTAGGTGTTCACTTTTAGCTTTTGGAGGACGTTTCAGGAGGAGTTGTGCACTTAGGTTGATCTCAGTACAACTTTCCACCCTCGAACCGACGATCAGTCGGAGCGGACCATTCAGGTTTTTGAGAATATGCTCTGCACTTGTGTTATGGACTTTGTAGGTCATTGGGAGCAGCATTTAGCCCTAGCTGAGTTTACCTATAATAATAGCTACCATTCGAGTATTGAGATGGCACTTTTTGAGGCATTGTATGGTAGGCGTTGTCGATCTCCTATTGGTTGGTTTGAGACTTCTGAGATTAGACCCTGTGGTACTGACTTACTTCGTGAGTCTTTGGATAGAGTTTATGAGATTCAGGATAGGCTTCGAGCTGTCCGGAGTAGGCATAAGAGCTATGCAGACCATAGAATTCGTGCCTTGAAGTTTAGTATTGGTGATTGGGTTTTTCTTTATGTGTCGCCCATAAGGGGCGTGATGAGATTTGGGAAGAGGGGCATGCTTAGCCCAAGGTATATCAGACCTTTTGAGATTCTTCGGACTGTTGGGGAGGTTGCGTATGAGTTTGCCTTACCTCCAGATTTTTCAGCCGTTCATCTAGTTTTCCATGTTTCTATGCTCCAACGATATATTTTGGATGAGTATCATATGCTTAGTTGGGATTCGGTTCAGTTGGATGAGAGGTTGACCTTCGTCGAGGAGCCAGTCTCCATTTTAGCCAGGGATGTTAGACGATTACATTCTAGAGATATCCCTGTAGTTAAAGTTCAATGGAGACATTGTTCAGTTGAGGAGGCTACTTGGGAAGTCGATCTGACATGCGTAGTACTTACCCTCATCTATTCACCGATTTAGGTACTTCCTTACCTTTTAGTTCGAGAACGAACTGGAATCTTATTGGTGGATATTGTAAAGACCTATTTTTGTGATTTTCCATTTTTATGTGTTTTGATCATTTTGCCCTTCCTTGTAGTTGCTTTATGTTAATTTTAGGGTTCGGGGATAGTTGGTACGATTTCCAATGCGATCGGGAAAGTTTTGTGTGAGTTTGTGGTTCTTATAGGTTTGAAAAGCCTCTTAATTGACTTCGATCAATATTTTTTGATCTGAGCACTAGATAGCAAAACGGACTGTGCTAGCAGATCTGAAGCATTGATTTTGGATTAGTAACGGGGTTGGCTTAGTTTTGTGGCTTTTATATCTAATTTCGATTCTTGGTTTGGAAAATTTGTGAATTAGGATCTCAGGGGTTAATTTGTTGGAAACAATCATTTTTTGAAAATCCGACGTCGCCATTGAGTCCGGAACGTCAAAATTAGCCTAGTAGCATAGTTTGTTTGCATTCACAGGATTTCGAATGAATCCCGAGGGGTCCATCGGCAACTTTGAAACTTAGCGAAGTTGTTGATTTGCTGAACTCTGGTGCAACCGCTTTAGTAGCCTAAGTACTGCTTTAGCGGTGGCCGCTTAAGCTGTCAACCACCGCTTTAGAGGAATTCGGATGAGTGTCCTGTCGCTAAAGAGGGCACCCGACCGCTTTAGCGGGTACTGCTTTAGGGGAAGGCGACCGCTTTAGCTGTCCCAGTCGGTAAACCCAGACCGCTTTAGAGGTCAAGTGCCGCTTTAGCGGTGACCATTTTAGCGGTGACCGTTTTAGCGGTCATTTAGCCGCTGTAGTGGTACCTCCTGGGCTGATATATAAAATCATTTTCATGATTTTTCTTCCATTTTTGAGTGTTGGAGCTTAGGGTTTGAGAGTTTTTGGGCGATTTCTTCTCTTCTCAATCTTGGTTAAGCTCCATAATCCTTTTTCCATCATTTTACTTCGATTATATCTTCTAAACTTCCTTTAAATCGTGATTTTGAAATGGATTTTTGGGGTTTTGCCCGAAAAGTTCAAAAAGGATTTTTCATCAATTAATCACTCATTTTTAATCCGATTTGCACTTGGGTTTTCTTCTATGATTTCCTTTGATCATGGGTAATGGTCTTTTAAGCAAAAATTCTAGTTTTACCCCTTCGTTTTCGAAACTCATTTTCGAGGTCCGTTCTGGACCCAATTTAGATATGAATAATATGGGTATTATTGGCTTTTTTTTAACGCATAGATGCTATATTTGTGTGTTTTAGTTGATTTCAAGGCCAGTCGAAAGGGGAAGGCTCCGTGTTGAAGCACTTTAGACCCAGATTACATCGTTTCGAGGTAGGTTATGGCTTAACTTCTTTTAGATTGAGCTGGGTAGTTAATATATAGGTAAAGCATACTATGGGTTGGGGAGAATGGCTATGGAGTTGTATTTCGAGATTATAATTATTATTGTGTGCCCGTGTGGGGGCTTATTTTGTGTGGATATTGACTTGAGATATTTGACATTGTGTGTTGCCCGTGCGGGGGCCTTATTTGACATCATTTGGCCTTATCTGTATATTTAGATGTCTTATTTTTAGATATGACACCCGTGCGGGGGCTCAAATTGTTATTATAGGCCTTATTAAGCATTGATTGCTCTATCATGATTGAAATACCTGAGCTATGGGTTTACATGATATTTATGATGTCTTACATGCATATTTATTCCAATAGTGCCCAATTATAGTTGATGATTCATGAATTATGGACATACTGAGTTGATTTCTAAGCTGACCAACATATATACATCGTATTAAATTGATTGGAAATGGTTTTTCTTTGATTTGGACCTAGTTTTTAACTCATTTTCGAGTGATTTTTCAACTGTAGACTCCTACAACCTTGGAGAATATGTTTCTAAAGAAAAATTCCAATTATACTCATCTCGTTTCAAACTCATTTTTCGAGTCTGTTTTAGACCCGTTTTAAATATGGTCGATATGGGTATCAATAGCTTCCTTTTAATGTGTAGATGCTATATTTTGTATGTTTAGTTGATTTCAAGGCTGTTCTAAAGGGGAAAGCACCATGTTGAAGGACTTTAGCCTCAGATTTTATCGTTTCGAGGTCGGTTATGGCTTAACTTTTTTCAGATTGAGCTGGGTAGTTAATAAATAAGTAAAACATGCTTTGGGTTGGGGAAAATAGCTATAGGTTTTATTTTTTGAGATTATTAATACTGTTGTGTGCCCGAGTGGGGGTTTATAATATATTATTGTTGACTTGGGATATTTGATATTGCGTGTTGCCCGAGTGGGGTTTTTATTTGACATCATTAGCCTTATCTGTTCATTTAAATGCCTTTAATCTAGATATGATGCCCGTGCGGGGGCTTGAATTATTATTATAGGCTTTATTGAGCATTGGTTGCCTTATCATGATAGAAATGCCTGAGTTAGGGGTTGATATGATATTAATGATGTCTTACATGTATATTTATTCCGATGGTGACTACTTAGAGTTGATATCATGAATTATGGACATATTGAGTTGATTTCTGGGCTCACTTATATATGCGTATTGAATGGATTAGATATCTTTATACTGATCTAATTGTGAGCATTATATCCTCATTCCATATATATGCATTCATGAGATACTGGTACCATTGAGGAAACACTATTTTTGAAGAAAATGAGATATTTTTTAAAAAAACCTCTCCATGAACATGAGTCCAAGAGGTGAGTTGTGTTGAGATTGAGATTGAGATATGAGATAAAGTATATAGGTTGCGAAATCCCCATGGGTCAGAGTTGCGAACTCAGCAGGTATATACTGAAAGTCATACGATGTCTTTCACTGTTCAAACCCATCATTACCACTGCATTGCATTGTTGTCCATTTTCATATTCTGTGTTTTCTTTGTTCTTCACTTGCCTTCTTATATTTCTGTGTTTACTCGTGTTGTTTAGCTCGTTATTATATTAGAACTGTTAGTGGAGACGGTGTGAACTACTGTTTGGAAATTTTTCTTCTTGCAGGTTTATGTGCTCATAGTCTATCTTTATCTATGTTATTTTATACATTGCTTAGTTGACCTATGATACCTACTGAGTATAAGTGGACCCGCATTCATCCCTACTGTACCTTTTCGATGCAGATCCTAGTATGAGCGCTGTTCGCGGAAACTGATTCATGCCGTACAGATCCTTGTTCTATTTTCTTTATTTCTATCATTATTATTTCTTTTGGGATAATCGGCTTACTTATCAAGGCTGGGCCGCGATAAGTGCCATCATGACCCAATTTTTGGGTCGTGACGTGATATGATATTAATGATGTCTTACATGTATATTTATTTAGATGGTGCCTACTTAGAGTTGATATCATGAATTATGGACATATTGAGTTTATTTCTGGGCTCACTTATACATACGTATTGAATGGATTAGATATCTTCATACTGATTTGATTGTGACCATTACATCCTCATTCCATACACATACATTCATGAGATATTGGTACCATTGATAAACACTATTTTTGAAAGAAAATAAAACAATTTATAAATAACCCTCTCCATGAACACGAGTCGGAGAGGTGGGTTGAGATTTGAGATATGAGTTATAGTATACGGGTTGCGAACCCTCTATAGGTCCTATTACAGGAGCTGCGAGCTTGATAGGTGTATACAGAAAGTCATACAATGACTTTCACCATTCATCCCATTATCATCATTACATTACATTGCATATGCATCTTTTATGATTTCTTTGATTTTTCTTGACTTGTGTTTAGTTTTTGTATACTTTTTGTGTATATCTGTGTTGTTTCAATTCATTATTATATTAAAACTGTTAGTGGAGACGATGTGAGCTACCATTTGGGAACTTTTCTATTTGCAGGTGACGTGCTTATATTTTTCTTTACTTATATTATTGTCTGCTTTGCATAGTTGGCCTATGATTCCAACTGAGTACAAGTAGACCGTACTTACCCCTACTGTGCCCTTTCGACACAAATCCTAGTTTGAGTACGACATGCGGTGGCTGATCATACTTTTTAGGGACTGTGATCAAGGTACTGGGTTGCTCTAGGGACTAGAGTTGACTTCCGAACCTCCTCTGATCTTTACTATGTCTTTACTTATTTTCGGAGACATACATTATACTTTCTTGTATTCATATGATGTATTAGATGGTCTACACTTTTGACACCAGATTTTGGGAGGTTGTATGTTATTTTTTTTAGACTTACTTATGTTATGTCTTGTGTTGGTTTGTCTTCACTCTAGAAGTCTCACCTTAATCTATTTCCATTAATTGTTTGTATTTCTTTCCTTTTTGGGTGATTGGCTTACTTATCAAGGCTAGGCCGCGATAAGTGCCATCATGACCTTATTTTTGGGTCATAACAAATTGGTATCAGAACGTCAGGTTTTCTAGTGTCATAAGTGTAAGAGCAGGATGTCTAGTAGAGTCTTGTGGATCAGTATGTAGACGTTCGTATCTATCTTCAAGCAGTTATAAGATCTCTTTGGGAAAAACTTCTCTAATTTGATTCCTTATCTTGCGAGTTGTTCATGCCCAATGTTCTAAACTTGAATTCCACTCTTTTTTGCTCAGATGGTGAGGACTAGGTCCAGGGATGCTGAGCCAGCACTCGATATGGGAGCTCCAATTTGAGGATGAGGAAGGGGTCGTGGACGACCCAAAGGTAGAGAACTAGTACGAGGAGCTTTCCCAGTTAGATGACATACTAGGAAGACCTCTCCTAAGTTTGAGGTTGAGTATGCTAGAGATAATTATCAGATAGGGTGTGCGGGGCCAACTCAATTATCAGATAGGGTGTACGGGGCCAACTCAGGTCCCATAGGGTTCAGTTGACACCCCAGTACTTCAGGATTTGTTGGTTTACCTTTTGAGTCATTTGGATAGTGTTCCTTTGAGTGTACCAGGTATTCTTCAGGCTTCAACTAATGTTCTGCCATCTGTACCGGTATCTGTTTATGGTATTCTTACTTCTAGGGTACAACCATCATCTAGGGTGCCCCCACGTACGGACTATTTGCCTACCAGTCTTACTATTCCTCCAATTTGTTCGGGTATAGTGATGTCTTCTGATGATCAGAAGAGGTTTGAGATGTTTATTCTTTTGGGTCCACCCAAGTTCAGTGGTGCTATTGGGAAGCATGCCTATAAGTTTCTGACTGATTGCCATGAGAAGTTACATAACCTTAGATCCCTTAAGTCTCATAGAGTTGCTTATACTGCCTATCAGTTGATGGATGTGGCTAGGGATTTGTGGAGGTCGCTTGCTAGTTATAGGCCTTTGGGTTCGCCTATTATAACTTGGACCCAATTTTTTGAGGCATTCTTGGAGAGGTTTGTACTATGTAGCTTGAGAGATTAGATAAGAGATGAGTTAGACCACTTGGAGCAGGGCTTTATGTCTATTGCCGAGTATGAGGCACATTTCCATGCTCTAACTAGATATTCAGCCGCTAACATCTCCACCGAGTCTGAGAGGATTCAAAAGTTTATGAAGGGGTTGTATGATTCATATCAGTTGGTTAGAGCCTAGATGGTAGTTTCAGGGGCTTCTTTACAGAGTATTATTGAGCACTCCAAGATGACCGGGTATATTATTCAGGCTACTTAGAGAGGCACCAAGAAGGTGTGTTGTTAGGGCAAGTTTACACGACTCCCGAGGTAGAGATTTCTCTAGTAAAGGTTCTCGTGGTTATCATGGTAGATCGATTTAGGCTACATTGCAGGGATAAGATGGTAGACCTTCAGGTTCTATGGCTTCTAGTAGCCAGGTATTAGGTCATGCGAGTGGAGGTTCCAGGTTCGGTTCTTCAGGCCAGGGTGGTCATTCTGGTTTATTCGCACCTCCTCAGATTGAGTTGGGCTATAGAGGATGTTTTGTTTGTGATGAGTTTGGCCATGTTACCAAGGATTGCTCTCGATGTGTGTTTGGACCTACTCAGCAGGGATTTATCTTTAGCTTTGCCCTATTCTTATATTTGTCAGAAGTGGTTCATAGAATAGTAGGTTAGTGCTAGAGGTACTCGAAGTAGAGGTAGGGGAGCTCGTGGTAGTGGTCATAGGGTTGCTCAATCTAGGAGAAAACATGGACAATGTTATGTTATACCTGGGAGACCCGAGGCAGAAGCCTCTGATGTAGTTGTTACAGGTATCATCCTGGTTTGCTACAGATCTGCTTCCATGTTATTTGACCCTGGATCTATATTCTCCTGTGTGTCTACAATTTTGCTTCTAGTTTTGATACTGCAACTCTTTATATATCTACCCTCGTAGGAGATTCTTTAGTGGTAGTTTGGGTGTACCTATCTTGTGTGGTTGCCTTTGTGGGGTACGAGACTTAGGTAGACTTGATCCTCCTAGATATGGTTGACTTTGATGTTATCTTTGGTATGGACTGGTCAGCTCCTTATCATGCTATTTTGGACTATTATGTCAAGATCGTGACCTTAGCTACGCCAGGTGTGCCAAAGTTAGCTTAGAAGGGTATGCCTAATTCGGGTCTGAGGGGATTTATATCTTTTCTATGTGCTCTTCGTATGGAAGAAAGAGGTTGTTTGTATTATTTGGCTCATGTTCATGATCCTAGCCTTGCCTCACCGCCTCCTATAGATTTTATTCGGGTTATTCACGAGTTCATAGATATGTTTTCTACAAATTTGCCTGGTATGCCTCTGGATCGTGATATTGATTTCTCTATTGATGTAGAGTCGGGCACCAAGCCCATTTCCATTTCTCCTTATAGGATGGCCTCGGCTGAGTTAAAGGAATTGAAGGAGAAATTATAAGATTTTTTGAGTAAGGGGTTCATTAGGCCTAGTGTATCTTCTTAGGGTGCATTTGTCTTGTTTGTGAAGAAGAAGAATGGTTCTATGTGCATGTGTATTAGCTATAGACTGTTGAACAAGGTGACAGTTAAGAACAAGTATCCTCTTCCCCGCATTGATGATTTGTTTGATTAGTTTCAAGGTGTTTTCGTATTTTGTAAGATTGACCTGAGATCGGGTATCACTAGTTGAGAGGTAGAGCTTCGGATGTCCTAAAGACGGCTTTTCAGACTCAATACGGTCATTATGAGTTCTTGGACATGTCATTTATGTTGACCAATGCCTCTGCAGCATTCATGGAGTTGATGAATAGGGTGTTTTGATCGTATTTCAACTCCTTTATGATTGTATTTATAGATGATATCTTGGTTTATTCCAAGCATGAGGCCAACCATGTGAGACACTTGAGGATCGTACTTCAGAGATTGCATAATGAGAAGGTGTATGCTAAGTTCTCCAAGTATGAGTTTTGGTTGGATTCTATCTCTTTCTTGGGTCATGTGGTGACCAAGGATGGTATTATTATCGATCCGATCAAGATTGCTGCTATTTATGATTGGGATAGGCCCACTAGTCCTACCGAGATCCAAAGTTTTATTGGCTTGGTGGGTTATTATCGGAGTTTTGTTCAGTGGGGTTTATCTTCTATTGCGGCTTCTTTGACCAAGTTGATTCAAAAAAATTACCTTTTAATGGTCGGAAGCTTGTGAGAAGAGCTTCCAAAAGCTCAAGAAGTTGTTGACTTCGGCTCCTATCTTGACTTTTCCCAAGAAGGGCGTGGATTTTACCGTATTTTATGATGCTTTCGATATTGGATTGGGTGCAGTGTTGATGCAGGAGGGTAGGGTGATTGCTTATTCTTCTTGTCAGTTGAAGCCTCATGAGAAGAATTGCCCTACCCATGATTTAGAGTTGGTCGCGGTTGTGTTTGTATTGAAGTTGTGGAGGCATTACTTGTATGGAGTTCGTTGTGTGATTTTCTCGGATCATCATAGTCTCCAGTACTTCTTCACCCTGAGAGATTTTAATATGAGACAGTGTTGTTAGCTTGAGTTGCTTAAGGATTATGACCTTACTATTCTGTATCATCCGGGTAAGGCTAATGTGGTTATGGATACCTTGAGTCAGAAGTCGACTAGTATAGGGAGTTTAGCTCATCTCTTGACTCAGGAGCTGCCTTTAGCCTTAGAGGTTAAGTCTTTATCTAACAAGATGATTAGGCTTGATATTTCGACACTTAAATGTGTTTTAGCCTTTGTTGATGCTAGATCTTCTTTGATGGAGCAGATTTGAGCACATCAGTTTGTTGATGATAGTTTGAGAGTGATTCGGGAAAAGGTGTTGAATGGCTAGGCTAAGGAGGCATCCCTTGATTCTGATCAGAGGCGGATCTAGGATTTAAAGTTTGTGGGTTCCTTGGGCAAAATAAAAATTAAATATAGTGGCTGACGAGGTTAGAACCCACAACCAAGAGGCTTTAAAGCTTTAACAAGCTCCTTCTCTACCACTAGACCAATAACACACTTCATTTATGGGTTCCCAACTTATAATTTTTATATATTTACTATATTTTTCAATATAAATAGAAGATCCGTACGAAAGTTACTGGGTTCCCGGGAACCCCCACCTATCCCTCTAAATCCGCCCCTGATTCTGATGGTGTTTTGAGGATTGGTGGTTGAGTTTGTGTGCCGAGAGTTGGTGTATGGGTGAGATTTATTTTGGAGGAGGCGCATTGTTTCAGATATTTCATTCATCCTGGAGTGACCAGGATCTAACGTAATTTGAAGCAACTTTACTGGTGGTGTGGTATGAAGAAGGATGTAGCAAATTTTGTAGCTCGTTGCTTGCGTTGTCAGAAAGTGAAGGACGACCATCAGAGACCAGGTGGTTCGCTTCAGAGGTTACCTATTTCGGAGTAGAAATGGGGGCGAATCACTATGGATTTCGTGAGTGGGTTGCCTCGTACTTCTCGTGGTTCTGACAGCATTTGGGTCATTGTGGATCGATTGACCAAATCAGCCCATTTTATCCCTATTCAGATTTCATCCAGCGTCGAGAGATTGGCCAATATCTATGTTCAAGAGATTGTTCATCTTCATGGAGTACCCATGTCTATTATTTTAGACAGAGGTTCAGTGTTCACTTCTAGCTTTTGGAGGACGTTTCAGGAGGATTTGGGTACTCAGGTTGACCTTAGCGTTGACACCCAATTTTGGACCGACATTTTTCAAAGAAATACTTTTTGTGCTTTTTATTTATTAAAGAGCATAAAATTTAATTTTTACATATTTTGTTCAATTTTAACACAAGTTATTGATAATTATCCTTTTTCTTGAAAATGTTAGGATATTATCAACTTATTATAATTTTTAATTATTGACTGTCACTGATTTTTTACACAGTCATTTTTATTAACAAATGTTGTTTGAGTTTTATTGAATCTTTAATTTTATTTTAAACTCAAATCATATTCTTATCTGACATTAAATTCGTTTGTTCATTTATTTTTTATTACAGTTCGTTAATTCATAAAAAACGGAGAAGATATTTTTTATACAGATAAGTTAAATATTCATAGTTTTGGATAAGATCAAATAGTCATTGTATTGGATGACTCATGGTTTTGGATAGCCTATGATTTTTCAAAATCATGGTATTAAGCACATGGTTTTGCTCTTGAGTGGTTTTGATTTTTTCTATAAAACAAATCCACTCCCTTTACAATTGGTGGTGGTGGAAATTTTCAAATTAGGGTAAATAAATTCTTTTCCATTTTTGGCCTAAGCCGCCACTCTCTTCCCTTTGATTTTTCGGTGACCCACCACCACCGGACCACCTCTTAACAGCCAACCAAACACTGTCCATCCACCGCATCTCCTTCCCGTTCTCCATCTCCGGCAAGCTCACTGCCGGAGCAACAACCGAAAACACCCTTCAAACCGCACAACGCCGGAGAAACCCATCCGAAAACCCACTTAAAACCCACCGTTCTCAACCTCCATTCACCTCATCGGTGAACCACCACAAATAACCACCACAGCCATCCCTCTCCCCCACCGATGATCTCTAAGCTTTGGCAAAACTCCAACAATAGAGCAAACAACAATAAATCCAACAACGACGTGACTCCAGCGACTTCTAGATCTGGCCGGAAAGACGCTTCACTTCGGTGACTCCTCTCCTTTAATATCTTCATTCTTGTTTGTGTATATTGTTTTAGTTTTCCAGCTTGCCTTATTATTTTTGGACTATCTTCTCACATTCCTTTTACTGATTTTGCTCAAAATATTTACTTCGGCGAACTCCATTTTATCAGACGGACTGAGTTTGTTAAACTTTTTGTTATGGGATAAGTTTCCTGGAACTTGTATTTTGAAAAATTTGGGTTATTTCATGAGAAATTTTGTGTCATTATTGTTCACTACTATGTTATGACGCTTTACTTATTATTATTATTATTATTATTATTATTATTATTATTATTTTATTTGTTGATGAGTTAGCAGTGTTTTTGTTTTCTTTTAGACAAATTGCTACTGATTTAGATCTTTTCCTTTATGGATTTTAATAATGGTAATTTATAATATAAATAGTTTCAATATTGTTACTTTGTTCATCATTATCTTCTTAAATTATTTTGTATTACTTTTTACATATTTTGTATTACTTCATACTCAGTTTCACCACTGCTTCACTGTCACGTTATCCTAGATAGTTACTTTATGTTTATGTCCTTTATGATTTTGAGTAATTGGTTCAAAATCATCATCAATTTAATTGGCCAATGATAAAATCTTTCCGTCGGATTTTTGAGGCCTCTCCATTATAAAAGATGAATTTTATTTTAAGTTCAACTATTTTATTTAAGTTTCAATACTTAGCCAATGATAAAATCTCTCCGTCGGATTTTCAAGGCCTCTCCATTAAGTTCAATTATTTGCCAAGTTCAATTTTATTTTAAGTTCAACTATTTTATTCAAATTTCAATACTTGGCCGATGAAGAAATTTTCATCAATTTCCAAAGCCTCCCATGTATATAAAATGGGGTTTATTTTTTTTTGTTTATTATTTTATTGATTTATTTTGATTTATATTTCTTCATTACTAACACTTTTACCAAGTGTTTTTTACAGGTACATGGAGCTTCTTCCCGAAAAAGACACTCGAATTCAAAATTCGAGGAGCATTTCGAGTTGTTTATTGTATTTATTTATTTTGTTTAACGATAGGCAAATATTAGGCCATCGTCGTTAGATATTTTTATTTATTTTGTACATGTTTTTATTTTTTCTTATACATGCAAATGAGTTATTTTATTTCCTCCTCAATTGAAAAAATGAGTTCAGCCGGGATCCACCTTTGTGGATTTCGAAGGGTGCCTAACACCTTCCCTTTGGAATAACTTGAACCCTTACCTAGAATCTAATTGGTTTCGTAGACTATTTTTCTTTAATTTAATTAATTTGTTTTCTAGTTTTCCTAAAATTAGGTGGCGACTCTCTAATATTTTTAAAACAATTATTATTGATTAATTTTTTGAGTCCCGAAGTTGCGCCTTATGAAAATAGGGATGCGACAGAATGACGACTCTACTGGGGATTAAGAGGTTCTAACCATTATGAGTTCATTTTTTCAATTGAGGAGTTTTACCTTTTATAATTTTATATTCCCTTGTATATTTTTAGATTACATGTATCTTGTATAGTATTTACGTTACTTTGTATTTTTGCTCATTATTTGTTAAATTTTAATAATATTTAACTGTTGCATTTTCATGGCATCTTCCGCCTCCCTGGCAAAACATTAGGCATTAGGAAAAAGGGCAGTTATGCGGGTATCTGCACCCGCCCTTCCGTATAACACCCTATCTTTCTTTGAACCTCCAAGTGAAGTATTTGATTCGAGTCGGTCAACAGTCACTTGGTGTGTTACCCCGATAAGTCTATTTCGGATTCCCGGTCAATTTGAACAAACCACTCTAGTCAACTAGGTTAGAGCGAAGCCAAATCTCATGTTTAGGCATTGGACTAGAGTGACCCGATATCCAAGAGGTATCGGATCCAATAGAGACCACCTTATGTCCAAAAGGCCCACGGCCTAAAAGGACATCATCCCTTATATGTTTAAATTGAAGGATGTAATGCTGGATTGTACGAACCATTATCTTTCGGGGTTGAGAATTTATTATTTTTTTATATTAGTTTCTTTTGAAGGTCTTCGTCCAAAAGGTGTTAGAAAATTTCAAGAACTTCAAGGAAGAAGGACTTCCAAGGAGGCCTAGTTTAGGATTGTACCCCTGCGTGGGATTGATTTTTATTGTACATCCCTTTTCCTTATTTTGTATCCCTATTCAATTTAATCAATTTGTATATAATGTATTTTGGGGACAATGGAACGTTTCATAAACAGCATATACATCCTTCAATCGTTAGGCTTACCTTTGGCTCAAAAAGGTCACATGTATGTTAGGATGCTCTATATACTGTTTATGTGATTTTATTCGTCCATGATTGTCTGATTTTGTGTTTAATACACTTGTTTTGCCTTAACCATTATTTTTCCATTGTTGAAGTTTTTTTGAACTATGTTTGACCTGATTCCTGGCTCAACGGGATACGTAGGCGCCACAACGGCTCGGTCATGTTCCCTGTAAGCTTTTCATCTTTCTTTTTAATGGAAACTGGGGCAGAATTCTTGAGAAGGTCTCAAAAATTCTACAAAAGTATACATTTTGTTACATATTCAATACAAGAGTTCATTGAAGTCGAAACAGGGGCAGGATTTTTGAGAAGGTCTCAAAAATTCCACTCAAAGAAGCTTCAAGAAGTTTAAGAAAGTTCTTTTGTGTTCTAAACTGGGGCAGAATTTTTGAGGAAGGTCCTCAAAAATTCCACCAAACTTGCACTTCAAGATTGGATGAGTTTGCAAACAAGTGACCTCGGACTCCATGAGGCACCGCTCCAAGTTTGTCTATATCTTTGCATTTATTATTTTTGTGCATATATTGTATATCATATCTACACGAACTACGCACACCTGATTCTCATCCTTCGGGTTGAGATACGTAGGCAGCCCTCCTCGGGTTCGGTATCCCTTATTTTTTATTTTATTTATTTATTTATTTATTTTTAAAAAAGGTATTTGTTAGAATCATGTCTTTGACTTGGTTGGTGCCAACACAATTAGAAGCATGAGAAATAAGTAATATGATTGAGAAGGTCGACTTCATGATGAACCTTAGGTTCTTTTGATACCTCTCATTCGTACGTTTGTAACGCTTGAAAATGTTCTCTTGCATGCATTCGAGGTATGAATAAAACCAACCTCATTGTTTCATGTGCATTGTGTGGTGAGTTTTTAGATTAAATTCAAATGCATTGCACTGTTGATCTAGAACTTGGCGTAAATATTGGTTGAGGCGAAATTCTGAGTAATATTTGGTTTGGGAAATGACTGTAGGCCTTCTTTGATCCGTTTGTGCCTTTCAATGCCTACCAAATGACATTAATCCCTAGTTCGTCCCCTTTTGAGCCTGAAGCCTCTTTTTGGACAACCACATTTTAGCCGATTCCTTTCTGAGTGCTTAAATGCACTATCCATCTTTTGGCCCTACCTTCTTGAGCGCACTGAACATGTGTAAAATTTAGAAAAAGATTCAAGTTTGAAGTTGCCAAAGGAAAAAGTTGCAAAGTCCCTGAAAGTCAAGGATACAAAAATGACTTTAAAGAAAAGAAAGAGAATCAAAAACTCTCCCACAAGATCAAGTCAAATCAAGGAGAAATCCCAAATAAAGAAGGGAGAATGCTCCAAACAAAAGAGGAGAAACTTCAAAAGAGAAGAAAGCAACATAATTCTCCAACAAGCAAAAAGTTCAAAAAGAATTCGAAATGAAAGGAAGGGACAATGAAGAAGAATCAAGCTTCAACGACATGACAAATGTCAAAATCACAAGTTCAATTCAGCGCTCAAGGAGGGATTAAGTCATTTTTATCCCAAATTAATATCCTACCCATCCCTTAGCCTACATTACAAGCTGATACCAAGCCCTACATGATCCCATTTCAAATGTTCTCACATTAGTGGTGGCTTAAATAAAGGCCAAGCATATGGCATCACAGTTGCATGCTTTGAACATTCTTCTGAGTGTGAGAGTGTTTTTCAAAATGTCCTTAAATCAAAACATACTTCAAATGTATGCAAGTGAGGACTTTCCTTGTGGTGAGATCACTTGAAACATGAGGTTAGGTCTAGTTCAAAATCATTGTTTGAAGCAAGACAAACAAATCTTGTCGACACTTAGGTACATTTGAGGTACCACTTGAAGCTATAAGAATTATCTTGAAGTCGATCTCAGTTAAAAGAGAATCGAAAGAGAAATTTCTATGTTATGTTAATTGTTGGTATCAATTACAGTCAAGACTTGATTCTCTTTTCAGTTAAAAAATAAAATTTGGGCAAGCACCCATCTTCGAATATCTGTCAAAGCAACTCATTGGTCCTTTCATTGACAAAGTTCGTTTCTTTAATTCGTGTCGTCCTTTACCAAAGTGACACGTCATGTTATATTGGATTGTCACTCCATCTTTGTGACACGTTAAGTTATGTTGGATTGTCACTTTATTTTGTGACACACATATTTTGTTGGATCGTCACTCATTTTTTGTGACATATTTTGTTGGATCGTCACCTCCTATTTGTGACATGTTGGATCGTCACTCCTATTTGTGACATGTTATGTTGGATTGTCACTTACTTCTTTGTGACATATCGTATTTGCTACTAATAAGTTTAGTGCAGGTGATTATAAGACACGTTGGGAAGTCACCCCATTCAAAGTGATATATTGCATAAGGTATGAACAATTCTTAATTTTCCCTATATTTCATTTGCTACTAATAAGTTTAGTGCAGGTGATTATGAGACAAGTTGGGTTACCACCCGTTCAAATGGTATATCAAGTTCAAGATGGGTCGTCTGCCTTTCAATGAGACAAGTTGGCTTACCACCCATTCAAATGTCATATCCAGTTCAAATGGGTTGTCCGCCTTTCAATGAGACAAGTTGGGTTGTCACCCATTCAAATGACATTTTAAGTTCAACATGGGTCGTCCGTCTTTCAATGAGATAAGTTGGGTCGTCACCCGTTCAAATGACATATCATGTTAAGGTTGGGTCGTCACCCATTCAAATGACATATCATGTTCAAGTTGGGTCATCACCCGTGCAAATGACATATTATGTTCAAGTTGGGTCGTCACCCGTTCAAATGACATATCATGTTCAAGTTGGGTCGTCACCCTGTTCAAATGACATATTAAGTTCAAAATGGGTTGTTCGCCTTTCAAAGAGACAAGTTGGGTCGTCACCCGTTCAAATGGTATATCGAGTTCAAAATGGGTCGTCTGCCTTTCAAAGAGACAAGTTGGGTTGTCACCCGTTCAAATGACATATCAAGTTTAAGATGGTCGTCCTCCGTTCAACGAAACAAGTTGGGTTGTCACCCGTTCAAATGGCACATCAAGTTCAAAATGGGTCGTCCGCCTTTCAATGAGACAAGTTGGGAAGTTACCCATTCAAATGACAAATCAAGTTCAAAATGGGTTGTCCGCCTTTCAATGAGACAAGTTGGGTAGCCACCTCATTCAAAGTGACATATTGAGTTCAAAATGGGTCGTCCGCCTTTCAATGAGACAAGTTGGGTTGCCACCCATTCAAATGGCATATCCAGTTCAAGCTGGGTCGTCCGCCTTTCAACGAGATAAGTTGGGTTGCCACCCGTTCAAATGACATATTAAGTTCAAGATAGGTCGACCGCCTTTCAAAGAGACAAGTTGGGTCGTCACCTGTTCAAATGGCATATCATATTCAAGTTGGGTTGTCACCCGCTCAAATGAAATCTCATGTTTAAGATGGGTCGTCTGCCTTTCAATGAGACAAGTTGGGTTATCACTCCGTTCAAAGTGACATATCAAGTTCAAAATGGGTCGTCTGCCTTTCAATGAGACAAGTTGGGTTGCCACCCGTTCAAATAACACATCAAGTTCAAAATGGGTCGTCCGCCTTTCAACGAGACAAGTTGGGTTGTCACCCGTTCAAATAGCATATCAAGTTCAAGATGGTCGTCCGCCGTTCAATGAGACAAGTTGGGTCGTCACCCGTTCAAATGGCATATCAATGATCAAGTTGAGTCGTCACCCGCTCAAATGGCATATCAAATTAAAGTTAGGTCGTCCACCCTTCAACGAGACAAGTTCATCCGCTACATTGTTCAAACAGGTATGCAGCTTTGCATCCTCAACGTCTCACAAGCTTGACACTAAGGTAATTTTGGAAGCAACGTCGAAGGTACGTGAATGTTTTATCTTCAAAAAACCCTTCCCCTTTTATCAAAATACAATCCATCCCTTTCAACGGACGGAGAATATTGTCAAAATTTTATCAACGTTTGACATTGTTTTGTGCACATGTCATTCTTTTTCTTCTTCGTCTAGTCAAAATTGACTACACGTCAACGTCATCATCCAAAGACTCTTTCATCATCCTTAGATGTTGAGGGGCAGTTGTTGACACCCAATTTTGAACCGACATTTTTCAAATAAATACTTTTTGTGCTTTTTATTTATTAAAGAGCATAAAATTTGATTTTTACATATTTTGTTCAATTTTAACACAAGTTATTGATAATTATCCTTTTTCTTGAAAATGTTAGGATATTATCAATTTATTATAATTTTTAATTATTGGCTGTCACTGATTTTTTATACAGTCATTTTTATTAACAAATGTTGTTTGAGTTTTATTGAATCTTTAATTTTATTTTAAACTCAAATCATATTCTTATCTGACATTAAATTCATTTGTTCATTTATTTTTTATCATAGTTCATTAATTCATAAAAAACGGAAAAGATATTTTTTATACAGATAAGTTAAATATCCATAATTTTGGATAAGATCAAATAGTCATTATATTGGATGACTCATGGTTTTGGATAGCCTATGGTTTTTCAAAATCATGATATTAAGCACATGGTTTTGCTCTTGAGTGGTTTTGATTTTTTTTATAAAACAAATCCACTCCCTTTACAATTGGTGATGGTGGAAATTTTCAAATTAGGGTAAATAAATTCTTTTCCATTTTTGGCCTAAGCCGCCACTCTCTTCCCTTTGATTTTTCGGTGACCCACCACCACCGGACCACCTCTTAACAGCCAACCAAACACTGTCCATCCACCGCATCTCCTTCCCGTTCTCCATCTCCGGCAAGCTCACTGCCGGAGCAACAACCGAAAACACCCTTCAAACCGCACAACGCCGGAGAAACCCATCCGAAAACCCACTTAAAACCCACCGTTCTCAACCTCCATTCACCTCATCGGTGAACCACCACAAATAACCACCACAGCCATCCCTCTCCCCCACCGATGATCTCTAAGCTTTGGCAAAACTCCAACAATAGAGCAAACAACAATAAATCCAACAACGACGTGACTCCAGCGACTTCTAGATCTGGCCGGAAAGACGCTTCACTTCGGTGACTCCTCTCCTTTAATATCTTCATTCTTGTTTGTGTATATTGTTTTAGTTTTCCAGCTTGCCTTATTATTTTTGGACTATCTTCTCACATTCCTTTTACTGATTTTGCTCAAAATATTTACTTCGGCGAACTCCATTTTATCAGACGGACTGAGTTTGTTAAACTTTTTGTTATGGGATAAGTTTCCTGGAACTTGTATTTTGAAAAATTTGGGTTATTTCATGAGAAATTTTGTGTCATTATTGTTCACTACTATGTTATGACGCTTTACTTATTATTATTATTATTATTATTATTATTATTATTATTTTATTTGTTGATGAGTTAGCAGTGTTTTTGTTTTCTTTTAGACAAATTGCTACTGATTTAGATCTTTTCCTTTATGGATTTTAATAATGGTAATTTATAATATAAATAGTTTCAATATTGTTACTTTGTTCATCATTATCTTCTTAAATTATTTTGTATTACTTTTTACATATTTTGTATTACTTCATACTCAGTTTCACCACTGCTTCACTGTCACGTTATCCTAGATAGTTACTTTATGTTTATGTCCTTTATGATTTTGAGTAATTGGTTCAAAATCATCATCAATTTAATTGGCCAATGATAAAATCTTTCCGTCGGATTTTCAAGGCCTCTCCATTAAGTTCAATTATTTGCCAAGTTCAATTTTATTTTAAATTCAACTATTTTATTCAAGTTTCAATACTTGGCCGATGAAGAAATTTTCATCGATTTCCAAAGCCTCCCATGTATATAAGATGGGGTTTATTTTTTTTTTGTTTATTATTTTATTGATTTATTTTGATTTATATTTCTTCATTACTAACACTTTTACCAAGTGTTTTTTACAGGTACATAGAGCTTCTTCCCGAAAAAGACACTCGAATTCAAAATTCGAGGAGCATTTCGAGTTGTTTATTGTATTTATTTATTTTGTTTAACGATAGGCAAATATTAGGCCATCGTCGTTAGATATTTTTATTTATTTTGTACATGTTTTTATTTTTTCTTATACATGCAAATGAGTTATTTTATTTCCTCCTCAATTGAAAAAATGAGTTCAGCCGGGATCCACTTTTGTGAATTTCGAAGGGTGCCTAACACCTTCCCTTTGGAATAACTTGAACCCTTACCTAGAATCTAATTGGTTTCGCAGACTAATTTTCTTTAATTTAATTAATTGGTTTCCTAGTTTTCCTAAAATTAGGTGGCGACTCTCTAATATTTTTAAAACAATTATTATTGATTAATTTTTTGAGTCCCGAAGTTGCGCCTTATGAAAATAGGGATGCGACACTTAGCACAACTTTTCACCCCTAGATCAACGGTCAGTAGGAGCAGACTATTTAGGTTTTGGAGGATATGCTTCACACGTGTGTTATGGACTTTGGAGGTCAGTGGGAGCAGTATTTAGCCTTAGCAAAGTTTGCTTATAATAATAGCTACCATTCGAGTATTGAGATGGTACCTTTTGAGGCATTGTAGATCTCCGATTGGTTTTTTTGAGACTTTCAAGGCTAGACCCCGTGGTACCGACTTGTATTGCGAGTCTTTGGATAGAGTTTGGGTGATTCAGGATAGGCTTCGGGCAGCCCAGAGTAGACAAAAGAGTTATGTCGATTGCAGACTTTGTGCCTTGATGTTTGGGATTGGTGATCAGATTTTCCTTCATGTATAGTCCATGAAGGGTGCGATGAGATTTGGGAAGAGGGGTAAGCTTAGCCCGAGGTACATCGGACCTTTTGAGATTCTTCAGACACTTGGGGAGATTGCTTATGGCTTTACCTCCAGACTTTTTAGGCATTCATCCAGTTTTTCATGTATCTATGCTCCGACGCTATATTCCGGATGCGTCTCATGTGCTTCATTGGGATTCAGTTCAGTTGGATGAGAGGTTGACCTTCATTGAGGTGCCAGTCTCCATTTTAGACAGGGATATTAGACAGTTGCATTTTAGAGATATTCTTGTAGTTAAGGTTTAGTTGAGATACCATTTCATTGAGGAGGCTACTTGAGAGGTCGTGTCCGATATGCGTAGTATTTACCCCCATCTTTTCACCGACTTAGGTATTTCTTTGCCTTTTAATTCGAGGATGAACTAGAGTCTTAGTGGTGGATATTATAATGACCTGATTTGTGAAAACTTGCTTTTTATGTATTTTGACCATTTTGCCATTTTCGTAGTTGCTACATGTTGGTTTTGGGGTATGGGGATGGTTGGCACAATTTCCGACGAGATCGAGAGTGATTTGAGCGAGTTTGAGATCTTTAGAGATTTTAAAAGTCATATATTTGATTTCGGTCAACATTTGATGTTTCAAGTCCCGGATAACAATTTGGACAGTTCCATTAGATCCGGAATGTCGAATTTGAGTTAGTAGTGAGGTTGGTTCGGGTTTCGGACCTTTATTTTGCATTTCCACCCTTTATTTGGAAAATTGCCTAAAAGGGGTCTCGGGGGTTAATGTATTGAAAACAGTCCTTTTCCAAAAATATGACGACGTCATTGAGTCCAGAACATCAAAAATATCCTAGTAGCATATATGATTTGTTTCAGTGGGGTCCCAAACGAATCTCGAGGGTCCGTTTGGAGACATTTTATCACTTGGAAAATCTACTGGTGAAGTATTTACTGGTGTGTCAGGTCCTTCATCGCGATCGCGTGGACACGTGTCGCTATTGAGGGCCTCGATGATGGTCTTCATCGTAATTACATGGTGTGGTGCCGCGATCACGACGGGTTAATCGGTGGACAGGGTCGGGTTGACTCATCGCGATCGCGAGGCCAAGCTATGAGACTGCGATGACCAACTTAACGGCCGGTCAATAATGACCCTCGCGATCGTGAGGTACTATTCATAGAACAGTATAAATACTTTAATTCTTATGATTTCCACCATTTTTAGATCTCCTAGCTTCGAAAAGGGGCAATTTCTTAGGGTTATCACCATTCTTGCTTGGGTAAGGTCCTAAATCATCTTTCCATTATTTCCTATCAATTATATCTTCAAAAACACCTTAAAATCATGATTTCAAAATGGAATTTCGGGGGTTTTACCGGTAAAGCTTGAAAATGGTTTTTCTTCTATTTGGACATCGTTTTTAACTAGTTTTCGCGAAAGTTTTCAGCTGTAGACTCCTATAACCTTGGGGAATATGTTTCTAAAGAAAATTCCAATTTTACCCCTCTCATTTTTAAACTTGTTTTTCGAGTCTGTTTTAGATCCGTTTTAAATATGGTCGATATAGGTATCAATAGCTCCCTTTTAATGCGTAGATGCTATATTTTGTATGTTTTAGTTGATTTTGAGGTCGTTTTAAAGGGGAAAGCACCGTGTTGAAGGACTTTAGGCTCATATTTTGTCGTTTTGAGGTAGGTTATGTCTTAACGTTTTTCATATTGAGTTGGGTAGTTAATAAATAAGTAAAGCATGCTTTGGGTTGAGGAAAATAGCTATAGGTTTTATTTTTTGAGATTATTAATACTGTTGTGTTCCCGAGTGGGGCCTTATAATCTATTATTGTTGACTTGGGATATTTGATATTGCGTGTTGCCCGAGTGGGGTTTTTATTTGACATCATTGGCCTTATTTGTACATTTAAATACCTTTATTCTAGATATGATGCCTGTGCGGGGGCTTGAATTGTTATTATAGGCCTTATTGAGCATTGGTTGCCTTATCATGATAGAAATACCAGAGTTAGGGTTTTATATGATATTAATAATGTCTTACATGTATATTTATTCTGATGGTGACTAATTAGGGTTGATATCATGAATTATGGACATATTGAGTTGATTTCTGCGCTCACTTATATATGCGTATTGAATGGATTGGATATCTTCATACTGATTTGATTGTGACCATTACATCCTCATTCCATACACATACATTCATGAGATATTGGTACCATTGAGAAACACTATTTTTGAAAGAAAATGAGTCATTTTATAAAACCCCTCTCCATGAACACGAGCCAGAGAGGTGGGTTGAGATTTAAGATATGAGTTATAGTATATGGTTTGCAAACCCCCAATGGGTCCTATTATGGGAGATGCGAGCTCGATAGGTGTATACAGAAAGTTATGCGATGACTTTCACCATTCATCCCATTATTATCATTGCATTGCATTGCATTGCATATGCATCTTTCATGATTCCTTTGGTTTTCCTTGACTTGTGTTTAGTTTCTGTATAATTTTTGTGTATATTTTTGTTGTTTCAATTCATTATTATATTAGAACTGTTAGTGGAGACGATGTGAGCTACCGTTTGGGAATTTTTCTATTTGCAGGTGACGTGCTTATAGTTTTCTTTACTTATATTATTGTCTGCTTTGCATAGTCGGTCTATGATTCCTATTGAGTACAAATGGACCGTACTCACCCCTACTGTGCCCTTTTGGTGCAGATCTTGATTCAAGTACGATACGCGGTGGTTGATAGTGTTTTTTAGGGACTGTGATTGAGGTACTGGGTTACTTTAGGGAACAAAGTTGACTTTCGGACCTCCTCTTACCTTTACTATGTCTTTACTTGTTTTTGGAGACGAACATTATACTTTCTTGTATTCGTATGATGTATTAGATACTCTACACTTTTGACACCAGCTTTTGGGAGGTTGTATGTTATTTCTTGCAGACTTACTTGTATTATATCTTGTGTTGGTCTGACTTCACTCTAGAAGTCTCGCCTTAATCTATTTCCCTTAATTGTTCGTATTTCTTTCCTTTTTGGGTGATTGGCTTACTTATCAAGACTGGACCGCGATAAGTGCCATCATGACCTCGTTTTTAGGTAGTGACAAAATTATTTGTCTCCATACACTGAACCAATTATGATAAAGAAACCTGGTTGGCTTGATGCATATAAGTGTTGCTACATTTTAAATATCACATCTTATACCAAATTTCTTTTAAGAGGTTTATTCTCATAACCAATGATTAGCTATAAATGGAGGAGTATAATTTATGTTAAATCAACCATAATTATCAACATAATTTATAGTTTGGAAACGTGCTCTTAATTTAACAATTCGAGCAAACAACCTTGTAAAAATCAAATTGCAAGTTGATAGAAAAGCACATGTGGCCATTCCATAGATGCATCTATTAAACCATATAAAAGTACCCAGTCCACATGACAGGTGATCGTGCCCATATTCACCTTTTTATGCATTCCAAAAATTCAGAAAATACAATCCCAACCGTAGCTAGTACAATAATAAACTTACCATGAGAACAAGCAACACAAGAGAATTTTTGAAAAATCTTTTATTTCTTCAATATATAATAACATGCATTCTCAATTATTTTGCATCACATTTGAACCGGGATGGTCAACCTATCATGTGAACTCATATTGTTTCAGTGAACTTATAGTTTACTTTTACATGTGATTCCATCACCATGCCCATAATTAAGTACTACAAATAGGAGGAAAAGGCGGTTAACCATTTATATAAATATTTATAACCGACTTCAATTGTAGTAATATGAAGATATAAAATCTTTCCATAATTTATAGTTTCAATATAATTTTTTTGTTTCTTGGTCAATGTATTTGAAACTTAATAAGTTTCTTTTGAGACTTCCTAAAATTTCAATATTATGAACAATTTGATTTCTTCTGTAGTAACACTTTAGCTTTTCTAGAGCTCTTGATTAATTTTATGTACTACCACATATTTCATACACCATTCATATTGTGAACATCTCCTTTAAGGAGAAAATTATATAATCATGATTATTAAAACATTATAGGTAAGACTTGTTTCTTGCTTTTACCCTTTGGTAATTCATGATCAGATATGCTATAATTTTTGTGATGTACTAAAAGTACATGATCAATGACCTTTGTGTCAAAATAAATTTTCTTTCTCTCAAACCTTCTGTAGAGGTGAGATGTGGTATTTATCCAACCATATATGAGCATGTCCTTATCTATAATTTTCATCACATCTTCAGACATTCACTTTCAAGAATGATTGAGCATCTATGATGCTTATCACAAGTCTCATTCTCTTCAAGGAATGGACTATAATCATATGTACGTGCTTTATAAATTTTTATTAGAAGCTCATTCTCACGCCTTGAAATTTATCATATTTACATGACCCACCTCAACATCACTTTGAAAGGTCAAGTGCACCACCACTTTATATTTCTTTATTTTGATGGAGGATTTATAAAACTTATCAAATTAGGTTGCACGACAATCACATGCTCAATACCTTTCAAATCAGATTGATGTTAATTATTACCTTCAACTTTTGAAGGGCCATTTTGAGAACCCACAATATTCTCCTCTATTTAATTATCATAATGATGATTGTTATAATTTTATTCCTCCATACACACATACATTTAACCACTTATCTTGTTTTCAGACTTATATGTATTGCTACCACATTTACATCAAGAAATGGAGCAAATCAATGTAACGGGTTTTACAATTTTTTATCAAGAGCATATTAATTTGCTCAGTCATTATTATATCATTGACATATTGCCTTGGGACTGGAACTCAACGTCTTATCATCATGGTACACTAGGACTTGATCCTGATGTCTTACCCTCATAAATCCGTGTTAGGCTATAATACGTTGAGATCAAACTCAAAATCTTATCATCATGGTGCATCAGGACTTAAATCCGACGTCTTGCCCTCATAAAGCCCTGTTAGGCTATAATGTGTTGAGACCCAAACTCAACATCTTATCATCATGATTCATCAGGACTTCAACCCAATATCTTATTCTCGTAGTGTGTTGGAACTTGAACCCACCATTTTATCCTTCAACCAATGACCTAATAGACCAAAGAATACTTTGTTATAAATTTTTAACATTGTAATCTTTTGTAACTGCACCCAAAAATATTATTAAAGTACACAAATAATTTAAATCATATACAAATAGCACAATATTACTTCTCTTTTTTTTTTCCCTGTAAGAGAAATTGCTTTGAAACATTTTCATTTCATCATAGAAATCAAAGTCACCGCTAACTGAAGCAAATGATCAAAAGATATTACACTTTTGTCTCTTAAGTTTCGGGCATTAAATCATTCACTGCTTACAAAATTAAAGGGTAGAAGCAAGTCTGCTATACAAAGAATATTTTATATAGTTTGGTTTCTAAACAAACCAACAATGCTACTTTACAATATCAAAGGTACCTGCACTTTTCACTATTTGTTATGACATGTCACCAGTGTCATAATATTTGGTTATACAAAATTGAAAAAATATACGCACCTTAAGTAATCAAAAAAGGCAATATGAGTACCTGGATGTGATTACCTGCCCGTCTAGCGCGGATAGTTTTAATCTCGTGCTCATAACCAGTTGTAAAATTAAGCTGAACGAATAATAAAGTGAAGCAAGAAGTGGACAAAAAATGAGAAATTACGAGAAAAGGGCTTCTTATTCATCCAACTATACTCAAGTCTTTCAAATATACAAGTATAAACTTTTATGCCTCTATTTATATTGTTACATAGAGGTATACAAAAAGTTTCATTGTCATAAACATGACATTAAGGAGAAAGATTATGGAGGAGGTGGAAGACATAGCATTACGAATAGAGATCATGAAGGAGGTGGAACATAATGGTGAAGAGTAGTGGGAAGATGAGGAGATTAAATTTAGTGGAAAATAATATATTTTATAATACTTTTAAATTTTTTTTACTCTTTTTCTTTATTCTTTTTTTATATTATATAATAAAAAAGATAATTGGTATGGTAAATATTTTTTCATTTTTTTTATTTCTCTACTCTTTTTTTCTTTTCTCTTCTTTTTTTTTTTTCTCATTTTTTGTAATTCTTTATCTTTTTCTCTTTTTTCGTTCATTTATTTTTTTTTCTCAAATCATATTATTTTGTAATTTTTTTCACCATAATTTATTTCACACTCAATTTTACCTAAATCTACTTTCTTTTATTTTTTTTCATTTTTTTATTCTTGTTTTTTCTTTAATTTTACTTCATTCTTTTTTTCTCCATTATCTAGTTTCATTTACTTTTTTTTCTTTATTCTTATTTTTTTTATTTCTGCTGATTTTCATTGAGGTCTACTTTAATCCTTTAACGAAATACTTTTAGTCCTCTATGATACCGTCACAATATATTTATATATTGACATGGTATCATGAGGTAGTGAAAAGTTTCTTATTAAATGACTGGTGGTATCACGAAGGACTGCTTCAGTCATTCAATGAGACACTCCTCAGTTCTCCATCATACCATCCCAATATATCTATATAATATCATGGAGGACTGATTCAGTCCTTCAATAAGACACTACTTAATTCTCAATGATACTATCACAACATATCTGTATAGTACTATCATGTTATCATTGAGATTCACTTCAATCCTCAATGATACCATCATAATCTATATATTGACATCCTATCATTGATTCCTTAGTCCTTCATAATACCATCACAATATATCTATATACTAGCAGTGTATCATTAAGGTCTGTCAGTCCTTCAGATACAGCATCACACCATATATCTATATACTAGCATGACATCATTGAGATTTTCTTCAGTCCTTCAAAGAGATTGTTCAATCCTTAATTCTTACATTAAATTAGGGATCAATTAAGAATATATAACCCCAAATAACAGTTCATATATAAATTAAACAACTTATGTTAACCAGCTTTCACAATTTTTAATTTTTATTTGCATATTAAAATAATTAGGAGTAGTTATAAGGATTATAGCTAATTATTTTAAAATATATTCTCCCCATTTTTTTAGCTTTTATTTTAGGTAACATTTGGATACTATTGATGGTTGGTTTCAAATTAATTGCCTTAAATTATAGGAACCCAAATATCCTTTTTTTTAGTTATATTTTTGGTGGCCTTGGCAGGCCATTTTATTCATAATCAAAATAAAATTAACAAGGTCTGATCATGGGCTTAAATAAAGCAACAAAGCACAAAAATAAAATGACAAATTACATAATATCACACCTAACTTACCATTATTACCTAAAATTTTAACCCCTTAAAATAATTATAAAAATCTTGAATTTTACTTTTATCTCTCCAAATCATCGGATACATCACATCTACCCCAAATCGCAAATCCATTTCATTTTTTCCTCCATACCAGCTGCACACTCCTCCTCCTCATCTCTACTGCCATGGATTATTCTTGATATAACATTTAAATGCATAGTTTTGACTCGTCTAAAGCTTATCAGAATGACTCCAATTTTTTTGAAAAAGGAAATTGTATTATAACAACAACATTAAGAAAGAGCTGAAATATGTACAGGTGTGCAAAAATCAAAATAAACTTCAAATAAAAATACTTGGTTGAAATTGCTGGTAGAACTGGGGTGTGCTCGAGGTGGAATTGGTTGAAATTACTGGTGGATTTTGGTGGTTGCCGTGGGTGGTGGTGTTAATGAAGGATCTTGATGGAGGCAGTATTTTTATAGTGTTAATGGCGGATGGAAGGTGCAGATGGAGGAGGTGAAAAATGGAGCTGTGGAGGACATGAAGATACATCACGAGACCGGCTAAAAAAGTACAAATGCTATATATTGTACTGATTTTTTGTGTACAGATACATTAGAATGATGTATCTAGTTGAAAATATGACAAAAAATATGTATTAAAATTCTTTTTTATGTTACTGATACATAAGACTTATGTATCGGAATGAGATTTGTGTTACTGATTTATAAGAATTTGATTGATTAGTAATGTATCAAAAAGTGATGTATCCAGAAGGTGATGTATAGTGACCCTAAGTAATGTATCCGGCAGTTTAAAATCTGGAATTTTATGTAATTTTAAAAAGAGTGGGGATAGGGTGTAATTAGGTACTAAACAATTGGGATTTATGTTGTTTACCAGAGTTCGGGAAAGGCCCATTTCCCACTTGATCCTCCTCCTTTATATCAGTCTTCCTCAGTACCCTTTACTCCAACTTTCCAAAAGTCTTTCCGCCTTCTAAAAAAATGCTTCATTTTGTCTCTCGTTGGACCTTTATTTTTGTCTCCTCCTTTTCTGGGTCATCTAAAGTTTGGTACCTAATAGACGCTTTATATCCTTGCTCACACAAGAGCCTTCATCATTCCAAGGTAAGCTTTGTCCATGCTTTAGCTGCTGGTGTATTCCTTTTTCTTTTCTTTGATTTTAGATAGTCCTTTTAGGTGCTTGGTGTTGCTCCACTGTCAGGTGGACTCGAAGGAAGTGCCCGTCTGGAGTTCGCAGAGTTTCCTCTTGTAAGCCTCTTTTCCCCGCCTTTGTTTGTTTTATTTGTTCTTGCCTCACTACTACTTTCATCCCTTTCTGCAGATCTGTACCTCGTCTCAGATGTTAGACGATGGCTGACCTCCATTCTTCAAAGCTAGATCTGATGCTGGACCTCTTTATTTTTGGTAAAAAAATTTATGTGCTAACATATTTTAGCCAAACTAGATTAGTAACTTTATTGACCCTTTGCAATGGGTAAACATTCTTATAATTATATATGCTACTACTGCTTTGTGTCCTTTCTCCTTTCTACTATAAATACATGTTTTAGTTTCCGTTCATTCTCCTTGTTCTCAACCTGATTGCTGGTATCTGTACTTTATCTGTGCTTATAATCTTCCACCCCATTGATGGGAGAGCTCTAAAATTAGTATACTACATTATGCCCTATTGTGAAATTGCTTGATTAACTATGTAGTTTACTAATTGATTTCCTTTTCTGAAAATATGTTGAATGCATGCTCCTTGTCTAGTAACTTGTTCTTTTATTTCATCCACAATATCTGCTATTTTTCATGGGATCTTCCATATATCTTTAATAATATTCACCATAGCCGGTGAATCTGTCTCCAGCACTATGTTTTGTAGCCGATTAGTTGAGCTATGGATTAGGGCCTGTTGAATAGCTCTTGCCTCTACTTTTATTTTGGTAGTTGTACCAATGTGTCCTGCCTCTGCATATACCCTATCTCCATTGTAATTTTTGAGGGCCAAGCCATAAGAACTGAGACCTAGGTTACCCTTGCTTGCACCATCAGTGTTATATTTGAATTTCCCTTCATCTGGTGGCCTCCATGTCACAAGATGATGGTGAATATTACTTTTATGCTTTCCACCATCTTTAATCACATCCTTCTACTCCTTCCCGGATCTGTTGACTTTTGGGAAAAGTATTTTCATCAAATGACTCACTGTTGTGTGAATGTGTTGCACCATTTGATTAAAATCAATGTGTTTTTCATGTCTTATGTTGTTTTTCTTCTTTTATAATTTTTAAATAATCAAGGCTGACATTGTTTTATACACCTTCTGTAGTCTATTATTTCCCCATACATACCACCATGTCATTATTGATTGATGTAGTAGGAGTCTATCTATGTTTATACCTGCACAAGAAGCAAAAAACTTTGGTAGCTTGTGAGCTATATGAGCTGTTAGAAATAAGTGTGTCATAGGCTCTTCATTCCAATTCTCACAGCACCAACATCTTGAGACTATATAAATTCTCATCCTTTTGAGATTGTTATATGTAGATATCCTACCTTTCTATACTCTCCATAAAAAAATTAATCTTTAAAGGCACCATTTTTACCCAAATTATCTGGTAATTCTCCTGCTCCTTCTTTCTAATTCTGATCATTTCCTAGGCTGACTTGACTGAGAACTTGCCACTTGTGGTACCCATCCACCATGGTTTTTCTGAGCTTCCTTCAGTTAGCCTTGGACTAATGTTCTCCTTTATATGATTGACATTTCTTCAGATATATACATGAGCAATTTATCAGTATTCCAAGCACCACCTATACAAAAATCTTTGACTTCTACTTCTTCTTCTCCTTGTCTATCCTCCTCCATATAGTACAAAGCACCTTGTTTTGTCCAGTTATCAAATCAGAAGCTTGAATTTTTAGCTTTGACCTACCACCAAATATTGTGTTCAACTTCCTCTTTGATTTTCATTAACTTCCTCCAAACATGTGAAGCTCCTGATCCTTGTGCCATAATTGGGTGCCACTTCTTGCAATATTTATTTCACATGAAAGTGCTCTAAAAAGAAGTTGTAGAGGTTCTAAACTTCCCCCAAAGTTTTGTAAAGAGAGCATCACTAGCATGATGTAGTGATCTGAATCCTATTCCTCTTTCCTGTTTTAGTAAGCATAAAATATCCCAAGATGCCTAACATTTTCCTTTAAGGGCCCCTGCACTACCCTAAAAGAATTTAGCTATTATCTTATGTATTTGATCTATCAAACCCTTTGTAAGGTTCATAGCAGACATGAAATATATAGGCAAAGACTGTAGCACATGATTTATCAAGTGTACTTTCTTCCAAATGTTAACATCTTCTTTTGCCACTGCATTATCTTGTTGACAAACTTTTCATCAGATTTTTAAAGTGAACTTTCTTTTTCCTTCCATAGAAAATAGGGAACCCCAAATATGTAAAGGGGAAGTTTCCTTGCCCAATGCCAATTAACTTTCTTATCCTTTGACATATTGGTATGTGAGCTTTCTCATGCATGTATAGAAATCCAGGTTAATCAGTTAACCTGAAACTCCTTCATATTGCCTAAAAAACCTCCTCATCTTCTTTATTGACCCTTTGTGCCCTAAACAGAATAGTATTGTGTCATCTACATATGACAAGTGATTTATTTTCTCAATTCATTTTGGTAGGCCATAACTTATAAATTCCTTGTCCTCATGCAATCTATTTAAGCCTCATGCCAAACCCTCTGCTGCTATGATGAATAATATAGGAGAAAGGGGATCTCCTTATTTTAGTCCTCTTGTTGATGCAATGAAACCAAAGTTTCTTCCATTAACCTAGACAGAATACCAATTACTTGATATTAGCCTCCAAATCATATCAATCATTCTCTCAAAAAATCGAAACTACCTCATTACCTTACTCAAGTAAATCCATGAAACTTTATCATTTGTTTTAGCTATGTCTAACTTTACAACAACATTTTGAAATATGTTCCTTTTGTTTATATCTTTGACTATTTTTTGAGCCAACCATACATTCTCTACAATACTTCTACCCTTCATAAATCTAGCTTGATTCCTAGATATTATGTTAGGGAAAACCTCTAGCAGCCTTTCATGTATAAATCTTGAAATAATCTTAGTGATTTATATGCTCAGACTAATTGGCCTAAAGTCATTGAATCTACTTACCTGCTTCTTTTTTTGAACCAATACTAAATTTGTATGGGTCACAGATATAGGAAGCTCACTTCCACACAAAAAGGCCATCACTACTAGTAGAACATCTTCCCCAATAATGTCCCAGTAACATTGAAAGAATTTTCCTTAAAACCATCAGGTCAACTAGCACTATCTTCGTTTAAGTCAAATACTGCGGCTTTTACCTCCTCCAAAAATGGTGCTTCCACCATTTTATCATTCTGGCCCTGTTTAATAATGCTAGGAATGTGCTCAAGCATTGAATAATCCTCATTTCTAATCCCTTCTGTAAACTGCGCCTTAAAGACTCTTACTGTTTTCTCTCTAATGTCTTGGGTTGTTTCCAAAATCTGTCCTGTTCTTTCTCTATCTTGCTAATCAACAACCTTTTCCTTCTACCATTTACATAGGAATGAAAAAATTTAATATTTCTATCCCCTTCTATAAACCATTTCATACTTGCTTTTTGCTGCCAAAATTCATGCTCCACCTGCTGAAATTTCCTCAACTCTTCTTCTGCATTAATCAAGTCTGCTCTATTTTCTTCAATTGAATGAATCTCAAACTGCACTTACTTCATTATTACTACATCTTCTAGTGTAGCAATTTTCTGGAAGTTACCACCATAAATTTCCTTGCTCCACCTGTTAAGGGCTTTCTTCACATTTTTCATCTTCTCATGAAACATCTGAAAAGAAGTTATTCTTGCATCATGGTTTGAACCTTGCCTTATTAAGTGTTGGACTTCAGTTGTTGAAAACTCATTCATAAATTTCTAATTTCTAAAAGCTCTATCCAACCTTTTGAAAATGCATCCTCTATTCTCTCATTCCACCAAGTGTAAGAACTTTCTGTGTATTTGATTTCACTTAATACACATGCACTAATGCATTGAGCAAAATCCACTGTTTCTAGCTGTGTAATTAGAAGTCTGCCTAGCTTTTATGATTCATCCAGAATAACAGTAAAATCCCCTCCTATAATCCAAAGGTATGTCATGTCTTCTACAATTTATCCCAAGTCATCCCACAGTTCCATCCTCTCTAATGCACTACGTCTTGCATACACTGATGTAATATATACTTTTCTATGGCATGTTATATGGATGAACTTCATTGTTATCTGCTGATGGGTATCTAATTGAATTTTCCCTTTCCAGAATACCCAGATCTTAGCTGAGCTATTTACAAGTGCATTTTCCATTCCCAGCCTTCTTCTGTATTCTTCTAATTCTTATGGCCCTTGAAAAGGTTTCATGAGGGCTATATATGAGTAATGATTTCTTTTCTTAAGGTCAATTAACCTCTCAAAAGAGTCTTGAGTGTTTATTGACCTTATGTTCCAAAATAGTAATTTGTTTATCATCATTTACTACTATTGGGTTTCACTGAATTACTCTTTGTTTGACTTTTGAATCTGCAGGTTTTCTCCCTTTTCTTCCTTTATGTAGCTCTTTTGTATGTCTTAGTGATAAATCACCTTTTGAGCTAATATCCTGAATGTTCTCCTGAATGCCATCTTCTTCATCTGTTTCTTCATCCCCTTCACCATGTGTCTTGTCTTTTGTTTCCCCCACTTCTGATTCCTGTTCCTTCTGCATGAATTCTCCTCATTCTGCAGAAACCATTAGTGGATCCAGTGGCTTATCATGTTCACCCGGCTGTTTATTGGACTTGTTTTGTGAATTATCCTTCTCATCTGCTTTGTTTGTGACTGATTCAGCTTCTTTATTACCTTGCTCCTTATCAATTGTTGATTCTTTGCTATTGTTCTTGTCTTTTATTGTGTTGCTGAATTGGACCTTTGATTATTTTGCTTCATTGTTACTTATAACTCCTTTGCTCACACCATCATTACTGCTGTTCTTTTTTCCTTCTTATCCATCATTGACCTTGTTGTCTTTAGCTGCATCCATATTCTCCACCTTTTTGCCAAAAGTTTCTTCCACCCACTTCTTGATAGATTCTTTCTCCTTTTTATGGGATATCATCTGCAACCTTAGGAATTCCTTGTTTGCTTTATACCTAGGTGTCATCTTCTATGTCTAAAGCATCAGATTGATTTCCTATTGCAACTCCTTCTTGTGTTCTCATCTGGTCTTTTTGCTTCCATCTTTGTGAGAATCCTCCTCTATAGAGGTATTGTCCCCTTCTTGCTCCATTTTTCTACCTTTGTTCCTTAAACTGTGTTGCTTTTCCTCTCTCCCGTACCTCCTTTTTCTTCTCTTTGTCTTCTGTTGTCCGCACCTCTTCCTGTTATTTTTCTTTCATTTCCTCCTTGGGATATAGTTCAGGGTGTAAGACAAAACGCTTTTTTTCGTTATGCCCCTACAACTTGCAATTTTTACAGTACTAGTGAACTTAGCCGCTTCGCGCGGTTATAAAATACGCTATTAGATATGTAATTTAATCCATTTTTAATATATTAAAAAATAAATAAAAAAACTTAAATTGTGAAACTCAATCTTAGAATATTTTGATTGTATACAATGATACCAAACACATATGTAGTATCATACCAATATACAAAAATAACTTTTTCAGCCTTAGAGTATATTGTGAACCTTTTTAGCGTTCAAATATTATAAATTTGCGACAAATTAAACCCACTTTATTATCGTGTCCTAATAAAAATTTCTCAAAAATTATTACTAAAATTATTGTGCATGGTGAATAACTAAATTCCGACTGCAATGAGTTTTTTAGTAATGCAATTTAGGAGGAGTTAATTTTTTTTTTTTAAAAGGATACTGATGCAAATCCTGAATTTTCAAATATTATTGAAAGAAATCAAGCTCATAATTGATTGAAGCTAATACTTTTCAAGTTGTAGCAAAAACTTCTAGCGTCATATTTTGACAGTTTCAATAGGCATCATACGATGATTCTTTTCTTCATAGTCTTGACCATAATCACATGTTGCAAAATGTTAGTAAATAGTAATGAGTGAAGTTGTGGAAATTTAAGCATATATATAGGAGAGCGATGTTAAATGTTGCATTTTAGTGGAGGATACCAATAAATGAGAGATTAATCATAAAACCAATGGTAATGTGTCACGATCCAATATTTGAGTCATGATGGCGCCTACCGTAACCTACCAATAGGCAATCCAAACCCTAGCTCTGAGCGACAAGCGACGGGCTAACGGGTGGAATCTCAGAAGAACAGAGATGAGGTGGAAGTAACCGTACTAATAAGCATGCTAGAAATATAAAAACAAACAGAACCAAAATATACCCATATCGAGACTGAGAAGGAAGAGGACAATATATATAAAGTCAAGAACCCCTCCCAAGACCTGGTGAGGTCGGTACAAGAGCCACTACTAGACATATCCAGAATACAAGACAGAAACCAAATAGATATAACAAGTACAACAGTCTTGAGTGCAAAAGACTATACAGTAGAGATGGAGTAGGATCTGCCTCGAACGTCAGTAAGCTCACCGTGCTCCGGAGTTAGTACGGAGAAGAGAGTCACGTCAAACTCGTCAACTAGTGCCCAGATCTGCATCGGAGAAAAAGATGCAGCAAAGGGTACTCAGTAGGCATCATCGTCCGACTGAGCTCAATGTAATATAAGCAAGCTAAAATGCGAGGGTGCATGCTAAGTCTGGGGTATAAGTAATAAATACATGAGTAATTGCCGAGGTGTGTAGATATGCTTAGGAAATGAATAAATGTGATACCGAATAATCGAGTAAATAAATGCGTAAGTAAACACACAAGTCAAACATATCCTATCTGGGCCCCCATAAACCCAATAGGCACACAAAAGAAAACAAAAACCCAACCTGGCCCCCATAAACTGGCAGGACACACAAGAATAGTAAATGCATAGTCTCCAGTGTCTTGAAGCTGTATCAGTATCAAGCAACTACAATAACCAACAAGAGTGCACCGGGCTTGAACCGACACCAATGGGTAATAACAAGAGGCCAGACGTCGGAATCGAACCGGATACAGTGGGTAATAACAATAGGCCATATATATATCATATCTACCGGAATCGAACCGGAACTCAAAGAACAACAATATCATAACCACGGTACCCAGTACCAAAACTCATAGTGTACCAAAATCCGGGGCAGGACTCAAACCGAAACACCCAATGGTCAATAACCAAAATAATCATACCTAAATTAGTAGCCGAACTCAAACCAAAAATCATCATAGACAGTAGGCAGAACAGAATCAAATGTCATATCATATCAGATAAACGGGGAACGCCCTAGTCCCAAGTTAATACTAGTATATAAGTACAGAAGCTAACCCCACAACATGCTACAAGTCAATCTCGGGGTTCTTCTAGGTCAACTATCTACTATAAGCAATATGTATATACAAATCTGGGTATACATTATAAGTCATGAAAAGACGGGTCAACGTTCTAAGTCAAACTAGCCGATCCTGATCAAATATGGTGCTATCAGGGACGAACAAAGCTAAACAGGCCAACCGGGTATAATCAGGGTGACTCAATGCCGTCATAACCCTAACTGTCATATAGGTCTTATCTAAGTCCAAAGATGTCAAAGTTCTGACAAGTCGACAAAAAGGGTAACGGGGTCCGCTATTGGGTCCCTAAAACCAGGTGTGGTTATACTTGTCTAAGTTTGGGCTAAGTCTGTCTAAGTTTGGACTAAGGTCCAATAATAACATTCCCAAACTGGCAACAACAACAACATACTATTCAACCCCAAATAGGTCATCTGTGGTGTACCACGAGGATAACGGGCCTGAAATATATCCGAATAGCCCTATCCAGCCTAGAAGGCCTAAATCACAGAAAATCACCACCGCCAAGTCTATATTACCAGACCACAACACCAGTACAACAACATACATATATCACACACAAGCCCAATCTAAGTGTAAAGGAAGGTAAACCTAGCCTACCTGGATGCCGCTGCAAGCCTGCCAAAAGAACTAGCTATACAGGAGCCTTCCCTTTCCATGAGGCCTCTGACTGTTGCCAAGCTACCAAAATAATAAACTACATGTCAAAACATGACTATTGATACCCATATTGCATTAGTTCGGAAAAATGACCTAAAATCTCATGTGGGGCCCGCTTGTGGAATCGCGAAACTGAAACCGTCACAACGTCCCAAATAATTTCGTGACCAATAGTCACAACAGATGTTATCCAATCCGAGCTTATATTAAGCTCTAAATCAGCACCAACAACAATTCCACCAACAATATATATAAAAAAACATATCGTAAAAACGACAAAACTTACTGTAATAACAATGATTATACGTCCACAAACACTTTTCCACTAGAACCCGACCTTGAATAACTTGATGTAGATAATTAATTTCTTTCGGTAGATAATAGAACGTTGAAATTAATTTTCCTTTAAGAGTAAAATATATCGCACACCAAAAATCTTTCTCCATAATTTTTTTATTACGTCATTAGGAACTTATAAGATTATATGAAATGATTGAGCGCTTATGACACTCACAGCAAACAAAAAAGATACAAGGTGTAAGGGAAATGGATATATATGTACATATGTGTAAATCCACTCACTACTACTTGTTAAGTCTTGAATGTTTTGTCATTAATATGTACTGCCACCCAACCTTTTAGTGAACTTGTTGTCCTCTAATTCCTCCTCCACGTGGAGTAGGGTGGCATTACCACAAAATTATTTTTATCCCATAATGTATGTATTCGGGTATTGCATAGGTTCGTGATAAAATAAATACCATATTTTAAATATGCCATATTTAATAAAAATTTATTTCGAATAAAACCTCTATAAAATAATATTATTATTTTAACATATTTAGATTTACTATCTCTGCTTAAAATATTAATAAATTATAAAACTATTATAAAGTAGTATAAATATATCATAACTAAAGAATTTGATAAATGTCAAAGATATTTTCGAAAGGTAATTAACTATATCATTTTACTAAATTCTAATTTAATTAAGTATTTTATAATATGCTCGATCTAACTAACATTCTCAGATGAACTGCAAAACACCGAGAACGCATGAAAATGAGGAAAATGACCGGGAGGGTCATTACAACATCCACTACTAAAAGGACTTTCATCCGTGAAAGTCAAGAGTAAGCGCATACCTGAAGACGTGAACAAGTAGGGATATTGGGCTCGCATATCACGTTCAAGCTCCCAAGTGGCCTCCTCAACCGGACGGTGACACCACTGTACCTTAACCACAGGAATGTCCTGGGAGCGTAGCCGTCTGATATCTCTTGCTAAAATGGACACAGGCTCCTCCACAAATGTTAACTTATCGTCTAACTGAGCCGAGTCCCACTGAAGCACATGCGGCTCATCTGGAATGTACTGTCGCAGCATAGAAATATGAAATACTGGGTGAATAAATGAAAAGGCCAGAGGTAAAGCCAACACATATACTACCTCCCAGACTGTCCGCAGAATCTCAAAGGGTCCAATATATCTGGGGCTAAGCTTACCCTTCTTACAAAACCGCATCACGCCCTTCATGGGAGATACTCGTAAGAAGACCCTATCACCAACTCCGAACATCAAAGGACAACGTCTATGGTCTGCATAACTCCTCTGTCTACTCTGTACTGTCCGCAGCCTGTCCTGAATCACCCGAACTCTGTCCAAAGACTCTCGGAGCGAATTTGTTCCACGAGGATTGACCTCTGAAATCTCAAACCATCCAACTGGAGACTAACATCGTCTACCATACAAAATCTCTAACGGAGCCATCTGAATGCTGGAATGAAAGCTATTATTATACACAAACTCTGCTAAAGGCAAGAATTGATCCCACTGACCCCCAAAGTCTAGCACACAAGCACGGAGCATATCCTCCAATACTTGAATCGTCCGCTCCGACTGCCCATCGGTTTGAGGATGAAATGCAGTACTAAGGTCCACCTGAGTACCCAACTCTTCCTGGAAAGTCTGCCAGAAACTGGAGGTAAACTGAGACCCTCGGTTTGAGATAATAGATATTGGCACTCCATGTAGGCGAACCACCTCCTGAATATATATACGAGCTAACCTCTCAGCACTATAGGAGACTCGAACAGTGATAAAGTGTGCAGACTTAGTTAACCGATCTACAATAACCCAAATACTATCAAAACAACAGGAGGTGCGAGGCAATCCAAGAATGAAATCCATAGTGACCCTCTCCCATTTCCACTCGGGAATGGGCAACTGCTGAAGCAATCTACCAGGTCTCTGGTGCTCTGCTTTTACCTGCTGACAACAGAGTCATCGAGCTACAAACCCTGCTATAGCTCTCCACATACCACTCCACCATAGTACTGCCTTAGATCCCGATACATCTTAGCTGTCCCAGGGTGAATAGAATATTTGGAACTGTGCGACTCGTGCAGAATCAACTGAATCAAATCCCCAACTCTCGAAACACAAATACGGCCATCAAACCTCAGAACACCATAAGAACCCAAGGTATCTCTCTTAGACTCACCCCTCAATACATGATCTCGAATGCTACGAAGACCACTATCCTTAAACTGATGACTCTGAATCTGGTCTAGCAAAGTAGATCTCGCACCAACACAAGCGATAACCCTCCCGGGGTCAGAAATATCCAAACGCACCATTGAGTTAGCTAAGGACTGAATGTCCAAAGCCAACGGTCGCTGATAAACTGGAATGAAGTCTAAGCTACCTATACTCACTGCCTTCCAACTCAAGGCGTTCGCTACCACATTCGCCTTGCCCGAATGATAGAGAATAGAGATATCATAGTCCTTCAGCAACTCAATCCACCTGCGTTGCCTCGAATTAAGATCCCTCTGAGTCATAATATGCTGAAGACTAAGGTAGTCTGTAAAGATCTCACAATGAACACCGTAGAGATAATGCATCCAAATCCACAGTGCAAGCACAACCGATGCTAACTTCAAATCATGAATGGGGTAATTACGCTCGTGCACTTTCAACTGCCTCGATGCGTAAGCAATGAAATGACCCTGCTGCATCAGAACACATCCCAAACCAATACCAGACGCATCATAATACACAGTAAAAGCCTCGCCCTCAACTGGAAGAGTCAACACAGCTTCAGAAAGCTTGCCTCACAATCCTCAGACCATTGAAATGGAACCTCCTTCCTGGTTAGTCTGGTCATAGGAGATGCAATAGATGAGAAGCCCTCAATAAACCGCCTGTAGTACCCTGCCAACCCAATAAAACTGCGAACTTCAGTAGGCGACGTGGGCCTAGCCCTCGAATAGCCTCAATCTTTACTGGATCTACCATGATACCGTTTCTGGATACAACATTCCCCAGGAAAGCTACAGACTCAAGCTAGAACTCACACTTTGAGAACTTGGCATAAAGCCGATGATCTCTCAAAGTGTGAAGCACAATCCTCAAATGTTGCTCGTTCTCCTCACTGCTCTTTGAATAAACCAAGATGTCGTCAATAAACACAATCACAAACAAGTCCAAGTATGGCCTGAATACACGATTCATCAAATCCATGAAAGCTGCTGGAGCATTAGTCAACCCAAAAGACATCACCAGGAACTCATAATGGTTGTACCAAGTCCTGAAGCTATTTTTGGGTTGTCCTCAGTCCTAACTCTCAACTGATGATATCCAAATCTCAAGTCTATCTTCGAGAATACCGCTGCACCCTAAAGTTGATCAAGCAAATCATCGATACGAGGCATAGGATACTTTACTGTCACCTTATTTAGCGGTCTATTGTCAATACACCTACGCATGGAGCCATCCTTTTTCTTTACAAATAGAACTGGAGCACCCCACAACGACACACTCGGCCTGATAAAACCCTTCCCCAGAAGGTCCTGGAGCTGAGTACTCAACTTTCTCAACTCAGCAGGATCAATACGATAAGGAGCCATAGAAATAGGTCGGGTGCCCAGCTCGAGGTCAATAATGAACTCTACATCACGCTTAGGAGAAAGGCCAGGTAGGTCAGTCGGGAATACATCAAGAAACTCACGAACAACAGGGACAGAGTCAAGCGATGGACTCTCAATACTAGCATCCCGAACATAAGCAAGGAATGAATCACATCCCCTCAACATCAATCTACGAGCCCGAACACATGAAATAATCCCTATCGGTGTGCGGCTAACAGAACCCTGCCACACCACCAGGGGTACACCTGGCATGGGTAAGGTAACAGTCTTGGCAAAGCAATCTAAGACTGCATGATGAAAAGACAACTAGTCCATGCCCAAAATCACATCAAAGTCTACCATGAACAATACAATAAAATCAACCTGATTCTCAAACTCCTGAATAGTCACCAGACAAGATCTATATACCCGATCTACTACTAAGGAATCACCAACGAGGGTAGATACACATAAGGGTATAGATAATAACTCAGAACATAAACCTAACCGTGGTGCATAATAAGTAGATACATAAGAAAATGTGGATCTAGGATCAAATAATGCAGAAGCTGGCTGGTGACATACGAAAATCATTACTGTAATCACGGCATCCGAAGCCTCAGCCTCTGACCTAGCCTGCACGGCATACAACTGACGCTGGCTACCACTAGTCTGACCAACAACCTGACTACCAGTCCGACCTCTCTGCGCTCCACCTCGGGAACCCTGGGGACCCCAACGACCCTGTGCACCACCTCTGCCTACTGGCTGTATAGATCTGATAGGCTGTGCCGTCTGAATTGAAGGCTCAATTGCCCTGCGCTGAGGACACTCACGCGCTAAATGACCAACAACCCCACAAGTATAACATTCTCCTGGCTCCCTGCTCGACCTAGAAAATACGGCTGATCCGGTATGACCACCTCTAGTCGATGAACTAGACCGACCACTTCCCTGAGGCTGACTACCAGAACCACTATGGGTGGGCTGACCCCTATCAAAAATCTGCAAGGCTGACCCTGTGGCTGAAAGGACTGATGCTGCTGCTGTGGATACCTACCCTAAAACCCGCGGCCTCTGAACTGCGAGCTGCTGTGACTGGCACTGTAACAACCCTAGAATCGGGGTCTCTTATTGCTGCCCCCTTGGGCCTCGCGATCTATCTCTTCTATCGTATATACATGCTCAGCTATCTCAGCAAATGATTTCCCAGAAGTCACTAAACTCTGTGTGGCTCTGTGGAGTGTTAATCGCAACCCTATGACAAAGCATCTAATCCTCTCGTACTCATCAGGTAAGATCATAGTAGAATGTATGGCCAAACCATGGAATCTTGCCTTATACTCAGCTACTGTCATAGACCCCTGTCTCAAACTGGAAAACTTATCTCGAAGATGCTCACGCATTTTGCGGGGCATATACTTTCCCAAGAACACCTCGAAAAACTGTGCCTAAGTAATAGGTGGAGATCTAGCTGGCCTGGAATCAAGATAACCTCTCCACTATCTCCTCGCAATTGTATCAAACTGATAAGCAATAAAATCTACCCCGCGCGACTCCATTAATCCCAAATTTTTCAGCTTCTCCTCGTAACTGGATAAGAACTCATAAGCGTCTTCTCCTGGGGTACCCGCAAACCTGGGTGGAGCTAGTCTCAAAAAATGACTCAACATTTTCTTCTCCTCGGCAGACATAACTAGCTGAGCTACTACCGGCTGTCGAATTACCGGCGCTGGCGAAATCTTAACTCTGGGTGCTGCAGCTGCAGGCTGCGCCCCAACACCAACTCCCTGTACTGCTGGTTGGGCTCCCTCGGCTGACGGACCTCTAACTAATCCCAGCAGCTGCACCAAAGTATCTCGGAGTACTGAAGCATCAATAAATCTAGATGGAGCCTAGGAAGCTCCATGGCCCACCGGCTGCTATAGCGGCGGAACATCTGGAACTATAACGGGATCGGGTGACTGATCCCTAGCATGATCTTGGCCTGGGGATGCTACTCTGCCCTGCCTCCGATCTCTAGGTCAACCTCGGCCCCTAACTGGAGCCCTCGCTGCAGGCTCGGGGTCCCAACCCCTGGCTCTCGCGCCATGCGACCTTACCACCTGCGTAAAGAGTGAACCAAATGGAAATCAAAAACCAACATAGACCCGACGCACGGACATGAGTCAAGAAAATGAGAGACTCCCCTAAGAATGCTCCGTAGCCTCCCGAGGATAGGATATAGGAGTCCCTGCACCGATCCGTAGGACTCTACCACACATTGGCTCATGTACCAACACTACCCATACAACCTAGGCTCTGATACCAAGCTGTCACGACCTAATATTTGATTCATGATGGCGCTTACTGTAACCCACCAATAGGCAAGCCAAAACTTAGACTGGAACGACTAGCGATGGGAAGTCGATAAGGCTCGAGAGAACCAATCTTCATCTATGTCTATTCATATACATGTCATTCACAAAACACCACCATCACTGATGTCGCCCAAAATATACCTCCGAGAAAGTACAATGCGGTTGCTGAATCAAATATAGACTACCAGATGGAGTCGATCCCATAGGGAATAGGTTGAAGTATGAGTAGAATACCAGATGGAGTAATTGGAACGTAAGTAAAACTGGGGTTTTTTGCTAGTGAATAGTAACAATAACGAATGCTGGTTGTATTGAGTTTGTAATCAATAAGAGAAATTCACTAGGACTGTGATCCCCAATGATTCCTTAATTCTACCAGTTACTTGTGCTTAACAAGATTGCCCCGCTGCGCTGCATGCAAAATCTAACAAGTTAGGTTCATCTAACTGTCTCTCGACCTTCATTAGACGAATTTCACTCTTCTCTTCTCGAACTCCGAGTGTCTCACTACTAACCCTTGTCCTGGATTTTAGATAACCTTTCCCGCTAAGGCTCCGGTTATTAGATGAAGGTTGATAGCTTCAAATCTCTGTTGTTATCTCCTTTTCCCAATCTCTACCTCTCTCTTGAGCAAGTCTAGAATACAGGTGAGTTTCTAACATTTGCAACCGTTAGAAAAGCAATCACAGCGAAGGAAACAACAATACATGCATACACAGCAGTACAAAGTTGCTTTGCACTTAACCGGTTACGTTAATTCCTCATGGTTCACACAACCCTAGTTGATGGATTTAGCTGCTCATGATTGCAAGAACACAAGAATAATCCAAAGATGAAAACATAATTATGATCTCACAAGAATGAAGAAAAACTAAAATTTCAACTATCAATAAAACTCAAATTAGGGTTTGTGAATACAAAACCAAATATATGTCTGAAACAGTATGAAATAACTCTCAAAGTAGTAAAATTGTCCAACTCTCGCACTTAGGACTACATAGGAGTATTTATAGATACAAAACTAGTCCTATCTAAAATCAAATAGGAGAACAGAATCGGCAACTTCACGATATCGTGACTTGGCGTCGTGGAACCAAGTCACGCCACGTGGGTTGATGTCGTGGGAATCAGGCTCAAATTGTGGTCTTTAGAAGTTGGATCACGGCAGTCTTCCATGTCACATGGGTGTCAGTCATGCCACGTGACCCCTGTCGTGGAAAGCAGTCTGATTTTTCAGTCTCTGGGCTTCACTCATGATAGCCACTCACGTGGCGTGAGTGGCTTCCACGCCACGTGACTTATGGCGTGGGTGGATTTCTTCTGCAGCCTCTTGATCTTCCTTCGTCCGATACTTCGTTCTCGGGCTTGATTCTTCCTCTTTTTCTCATTTTTCCTTTAAAGCCTATTTTCCTTCAAATTACTACAGAAACTACATCATACCAACAAAACACACCCAAGTTATTGCTGCATATTTTCCTTGTTTTAAGCATCGAAAGTGCCATATAACCATGGCACATCAACACCCTCAACTTAGAACATTTGCATGTCCTCAGGCGAACAAAATAAAAATACGCAAATACAATGTTTAACTAAGAGAAACCTAAGGGACTTTTGGTAGTCTACTTGTTGCTTTTGACACAAAATCTTTTCGACCCCTCCTATTTTCAAAGTAAAACCAAAGTGTGTATGTAAGCAACATAGGATCATGACACAGCAGGGATCAAGTGATGGCACCAATTTTACGCACAAACAACTAAGCGTATATGCAATTGACATTTCCCGAACAACTAGCAGCTAATTATGCAACCCATGTGCCCTCACAATCAAAGAAGTCCCATGAACTCTCAGTATACTAATGGATATCAACATAGGGACGAGGTCAAAACACTCACGCTCATAAAGAAGTTAAGACAGTGTGCATTAAATACCATAGGCTTGCCCTTATTTTCTATGCCTTCGTTTTCAGACAGTCGGACTAGGATCACTATAGGACTTTACTCGGCTTGTAATGTAGGCTTAGGGACGGGTATGGTGCATATGGGTATAGTGACTCAAACTTCCCTCCTTGACACTACACACTTTTTGGCTCCAACTTCCAACCTTTTTCCATTTTTTTTTCTCCCTTCTTTTATTTTCAGATTTTGGGTGTGATTCTTCTTCTCAAACTTTTAAACACATATATATATTTTTTATTTTTATTTTCTCTCTTTTCTTTTCTTTTTTTTTTCTTTTTCACACCCAAATCTGTTTTCTCTTTTTCTTTTATTAACCCTTCTTCATACCCAACTCAATCTACGCACCCTTATAATAGCCACCCTCAACTTAGGCGATTTGCCTGAGTTGAGGTACACAGTGTCCAAGGAGGGACCAGGGCCAAGATAGGTTCATTGTGATTAAAATGGGAAGGTGAATAGGCTAAATGAAAGAAATAGGACAATTATGGCTCAAAGTTGGGATCAAGGGATACTTCTTCCTTTGGTTTGACATTTAGGCTAAAAGTGGACTTTATTAAAAAACGGCCTATGATCCTTTCCTAATCCCTATCCTTTAACTTAGGCAAGACTAACCGGGCAAGTTTTGGATCGCACATACACAGCTAACTAAGTAGTGACCTCAAGCACACATAGCACAGGGTTGTATTACCAACTACTACCTATCCGTTCATGCAATGCTAGCTACGGTTATTTGCCTATAATTCTAGTGCCATAACAAGATCCAACACCAGTCACACACAAAGCATGCCATTCACACAATTCAAAAACCAAAATTTCAGGAGGGGTATCCTTAGCAGTCAAAACACATAAAAAAATCTCTCAAAACTGGACTGCACTAAAGTTACCCATTTTTCTCCTAATATATCAAGAAACATAAAAACATCATCAATAACAGCCTAAACATGCCGGTTCTACTATGATAGCACATTCGGGGGAAAAGAAACACGGCAACAAAACCCCCCAAGTGGTGGTACACCCCCACCCCCAACTAAACATGGTGCAATGCCCTCAATGCACTAATATCAACTAAATACAAGGGAGTGAAGACATACCTGTGGCGCTCTAAGCGCCAAAAGTAGGCCTGCCAGCAGCGGGATCATCAGACTGTGCAGTAGTCGCGTTCGGTGGGGGGATAGCCTGACTGGCAGATGCACCACACGCCCTTTGCTATGCCTCAATCTGGCTCGCATGGTACTCTACCCGGGAGGCTTTAACAGCCCTCCTCAGATCACTCTCATACTCAGCATCACTCGCACCCCCATCCGCCGAACTGCGGGGTCTCTTTCCTCTATCTATCGGAGGCTCCTCATTAGCATACAAATCAACCTCAAAGGATGGTCTCACTGAGGTCGGGGAAGGCATAGGTGGTATAATGGGAGTGCTACTCGATGCCAGTGCCCGAACCTCCTCTCTCAACGCAGTAGCCTCCTGGGTCAAGCCGGCCATATCAGGGCTCGGTGCAACACTCAATTGGGAGGCCATACGTGCCTCAAAACTATCAATTCACCCATGCAAGCCCCGCATAAACTGGTCCATAGCTGCATTCATCCGAGCCTCCACCCTAGTCTCCGCAGCCTCTACTGTAGATCGAACCCAAGGCTTAAGCTGGGATACCAACTTAGCCATCTGAGTCTCAGTGTGAGCCTGGTGCTCAAAAATCTCCGTCTGTCTGTCAACCAGTTGCTGCAGAAAATCTCGTGATACTGAAACCATCCCAACAGGAATCGGTGAGGCACTAGTACTGGGTACTCCCTCATCAATAGGGCCAGCGCCCTCAGTCTGTACAGGTACCCTAACTGGTGTAGGAACATGTAACGGGGCACTACTCGGCTCATCCAGGGCTGCACCCGCCGACTCAGACGACTGTGACTCACGTGGGAGCACGGGGTATGAACCCCTCTGCTGCATCAGGGCAATGTCCGCAGTGCGAGTCACCTCGATATAATGGTCTAGGAAAGGTATCCTGGCCACCCCTGCCCTATCACACAACCCCTGGATCAAGCATGGAAAAGGGATACTTGTGTGATCTCTGAACGCCCGCTCGTGAATCTCCCAGACTACGTATCTAGCAAAAGGAATCTCATAACCAGCTAAGATGCTGGCTACCACTACTACCCGCTCCAACGTGAGTGTGTTGTCAACATTGGTTGGACCCAACCGATGCCGAACCACAAACCACCAGAACTTACCAGCAAAATGACGCATGGACTTTTTGATGTCCAGCTTCCTAGTTACCCAACTAGCCGCCACACCATTTTCGGCTAAGTACCCTGAAATCCATTTAAGCAAATCCAACTTCTGCTCTGCATCTCTCATCTTCACCCTATCTCTGACAGTGTCCATCCTATGATCATATTCAGCAGTCGACGCAGGAAGTATACGGTCAGCCCCAAATAAGAAGCGGTGAATGGTCTGCTCTGAAATATCTACACGGGTACCACAAACCATGACATGCGTCAAAAATGGCTGCAATATAAATTTCTGCCCAACAGGAGTGCCTAAATCCACTGACGCAGCATACGAGGCATAAAACTCTTGGACTAACTCTGAGCTATATCGACCAAAAGGTTGCGCCATCCAACCTAACCCATATCTCTCAAAAATAGGCCATATATCAGTCAAAGTCCTCAACTCATCCACCCGATACCGTGGCTCCTCCATTATGCTCCTCCGACACACCCCTCTCTTAATCAATTCAGCGTCTTTATCATAAAAGGCACGCATTCCCTGCACACAACAACGCTGAATCTCAGTACTCTGCGCGGGAGTCGGATCACTCTGGTCACTCTTGGGGTTGGATTTTGGAGGTATGGTAATGGGTGTTGGGTCGGATATTTTGGATTATAGGGTCAGATTTGGGTCTGGTTTGTGATGGTGGATTCGGATTTTATGGATTTGGAGGTGGGTGGTTCGGAATTTTGAATGAATGGGTCGGATTTGGAGAGTTTGGGGAATAGGATTTTGGATATTTGGTGTTTGAGAAGGAAGGTGTTCGGATTTAATGGGAAGATGAAGAGAAAATTAGAATTTTAGGGTTTTAGTTTAAGGATTTGAAAGTGGGGAAAGAAGAACATGGATCGGACTATATATCGGGTAAGGAAGAAAGGATTCAGATTTATTTTGAGAAAATTCGAATTAGGTAGGGTCGGATTTGGGTTGCTGAAGTTTTCACTTTTCACGGAACCACCCACGTGACTTGGGTTGGACTCACGTCACGTGGGACCTAGCGTAGATGGGATTCTGGATTTTGAAAATTTCACCTGATTTCCACGAGACAACCCACGTGACGTGGGTTGGACTTACGTCATGTGGGTCACTGTCGTAACTGGGATACTAAAAGCAGAATCCTGACTCTGATTTTCATGATACTTCTCACGTGGCGTAGTATACTATCTTGTGACGTGAGTCATGTCATGGATGAGATTTCACCCAGTCAGGTAAATTTTGTGATTTTCAGCTAACTGTTCCTCAATAATCCGATCTTCACATAACAAGTCTTGGGTTGCCTCCCAATCAACGCTTGATTTAATGTCGCGGCACGACATGGCTAACTTGGATACTCAGAATTCCCCAACTAGCCCATGGGTTGCCTCCCATGAAGTGCCTGATTTAACGTCGCGGCACGACATGGCTAACTTGACTACTCAGACTTCATCAAGTTCAAGTTCTTCAATCGTCCTTATCTCTTCCGGAACCCCTACATAATGCTTAACACGCTATCCATTGACTTTGAATAGTACATTATCTGCTCCTTTTAGCTCAATAGCACCATGTGAGAATACCCGAAATACAGTGAATGGGCCTGACCATTTGGATTTTAGTTTTCCAGTAAACAGGCGAAGCTTAGAATTATACAATAAAACCAAGTCGCCCGGGTGAAATTCGCGGTTCTCAATCCGACGATCATGATACAATTTCATCTTCTCCTTATACAATGCTGAACTTTCATAAGCCCGGAGACAAAATTCATCCATCTCATTCGTCTGCTCAAGTAGCAATTTGGCCGTTTCGCTCCAGTCTAAATTCACCCTTTTCAATGCCCACAAAGCTTTATGTTCTAGTTCAATGGGCAAATGGCAAGACTTCCCAAATACCAACTGATATGGTGATGCACCAATTGGTGTTTTGAAAGCCGTCCGATATGCCCATAACGCATCATCCAGTCGTCGAGCCCAATCAGTTCTATTTGCATTAACTATTTTTGCCAGAATGGACTTAATCTCGCGATTTGACACGTCCACCTACCTGCTTGTCTGAGGATGGTAAGGTGTTGCCACCTTATGTTTGACACCATATTTTTCAAGCAGGGCTTTGAACAGACGGTTGCAAAAGTGGGATCCTCCATCACTAATAATAACTCGGGGTGTCCTAAAATGTGAGAATATGTTCTTTTTCAAGAAAGTTGTGACACTTCTCCCTTCATTATTAGGAAGCGCTATTGCCTCCAACCACTTAGACACGTAGTCAACGACTACCAAGATGTATTTCATTCCGTGCGAGTTCACAAAAGGACCCATAAAGTCAACTCTCCACACATCGAACAATTCAAGCTCAAGTATGGTTGTCATGGGAAGTTCTTGTCTGCGTGAAATATTACTTTGCCTTTGACATCGGTCACAATTGCGGGCATAGTCATGAGCATCTTTGTAAATACTGGGCCAGTAGTACCCACATTGCAAGAGTTTATAGGCGGTCCGTGCACTTCCATGATGACCCCCAACTGGAGATGAGTGACACACCTCCAGAATACTTATCATTTTGGACTCTGGGATGCATCTTCAAATTATGCCATCAGCACACCCCCTAAACAAATACGGCTCATCCAAGAATAACTTTCTTACCTCATCCATGAATCTCTTTCTCTGCTGATATGTCATATCTTCCGGGACTAGATCACTTGCCAAAAAGTTGGCAAAATCAGCAAACCACGGGATCAAGTCTTGAGATGCTGCCAGTACTTGTTCATTCGAAAAAGTATCATCAATCTCAAGATCATCCTTCAATTTCAGCATGGCCTCCTCCTCAAGGCGTGAAAGATGGTCAGCCACTTGATTTTCAGTCCCCTTACGATCCTTGACTTCAAAGTCAAATTCTTGCAATAGAAGTACCCACCGAATCAGTCTTGGCTTAGCATCCTTTTTCGACATAAGATACCAAAGGGCTGCATGATCTGTATACATAATCACCTTCGTACCAATCAAATAAGATCTAAATTTCTCAAAAGCGAATACTACGACCAACAACTCTTGCTCAGTCACAGTGTAATTCTTTTGAGTTGGGTTAAGCACTTTGCTAGCGTAGTAGATCGGGTGTAATATCTTCTCACGTCTTTGGCCAAGGACTGCACCTAAAGCCACTCCATTAGCATCGCACATAACCTCAAAAGGCTTACTCCAATCCGGTGATTTAATAATAGGGGCTGACACCAACTTCTCTTTAAGACACTCAAACGCTTTAAGACTTGCGTTATCAAACACAAACTTCACCTCTTTCTCTAAAGGTTTGCACAAGGGATGAGCAATCTTGGAGAAGTCCTTGATGAATCTTCTATAAAAACCAACATGACCTAGAAAACTTTGAATACCTTTTACAGAGATAGGTGGGGGCAGCTTCTCAATTACTTTGATTTTCGCCTTATCCACCTCAATGCCGTTCTTCGAAATCTGATGGCCAATACAATACCTTCATTGACCATAAAGTGACATTTTTCCCAATTCAACACTAGGTTGCACTCCTCACATCTTTGTAGAACATTAGCAAGGTGTACCAAACATCCCTCGAATGAGTCACCCACAACAGAGAAATCATCCATAAAAACCTCGATTGTGTCTTCCACCATGTCGGAGAAAATGGACATCATGCATCGTTGGAAGGTGGCCGGTGCATTACACAAACCGAAAGGCATCCTCTTGAATGCGAACATCCCGTATGGACAAGTGAAAGTGGTTTTCTCTTGGTCTTCGGGGGCTATAAAAATCTGATTATACCCCTAGTACCCATCAAGAAAACAATACCATCCTCTACAAGCAAGACGGTCTAACATCTGGTCCATGAAGGGCATAGGAAAATGATCCTTTTCCGTCCATGAATTCAGCTTCTGATAGTCCATACAAACTCTACATCCAGTCACCGGTCTTATTGGAATCAACTCATTTTTGTCATTAGGAACCACAGTGATTCCTCACTTTTTCGGCACACACTGAACCGGGCTCACCCATTTGCTATCCGCAATGGGGTAAACCACCCCTGCATCCAACCACTTGATAATCTCTTTCTTCACAACCTCCTGCATAGGTGGGTTCAGACGACGCTGGTTCTCAATGCTAGGGATGCACTCAGGAACAAGCTGGATCTTATGAGTGCAAATGCCGGGTGGAATACCTATGATATCAGCAATGGACCAACCAATGGCCCTCTTAAATCTTTTCAACACTGAAACCAAAGCCTCTACTTGCCAATCCATCAACTTAGCAGAAATAATCACTGGCAAGGTATTGTTGGCTCCCAAAAAAGTGTAGCGAAAGTGAGCCGGAAGAGCCTTAAGCTCTAACACTGGAGGCTCTTCAATAGATGGATGAGCTGGTGGAGTCACCCTATTCTTCAAATCAAGATCCAGTTTCTTGGGTGCATAAGTGTACGCTCCTTTACCAGCTAGTGCACCCACCATCTCATCATAGTCTTCTATACTATCGTCTTCAAAATTCATGATCACGGCAGCCAGAGGCTCTACTCCCAACCTTTCTTCAATGGACACAGAAACCTCACTATCATCAACAACATCTATCACTGAAATCACTCGCTTATCTCTTGGTTGCTTCATAGATCGACAGACATTGAAAGTAACCTGTTCCTCATTCAATCTAAATTTTAGCTACCCGATTTCCATATCAACCAATGCGCGACCTATGGTAAGGAATGGTCTCCCCAATATGATGGGAACCTCAAAGTCAACTTCACAATCGAGAATCACAAAATTAGCCGGGAATATGAAAGAGGCCACCTTCACCAAAACATCATACAGAATGCCAACCGGCTTTTTCACAGTTCTATCAGCCATGAGAAGTCTCATGGAGGTTGGTTTTGGTTCTCCTAGCCCTAATTGATTGAACATGGCTAATGGAATTAGGTTGATGCTAGCACCCAAATCGCACAGTGCTTTAGCAAAATCGTAAGACCCAATAGTACACGGGATTGTGAAAGCTCCTAGATCCTCCTTCTTTTCAACTAAGGACCATGAAGCAACTATACTACAATGATGAATGTTATCTGCTGGCTTAAAGCTGACCGTTCTCTTCTTTGTCACCAAGTCTTTCATGAACTTGACATAACCTGACATCTGCTCCAATGCCTCTATAAGAGAGATGTTAACTGACAGCTCCTTCAACATGGTGATGAACTTCTGATACTTTCCTTCCTCCGCCTTCTTCTTCAACCTTTGAGGATAGGGAGGAGAAGGTCATGGGATAGTTTTGAGCACGTTTGGTACCTCTTTCTCCTTCCTCTTCTAATATTTTGCATTGTCGCTATCATCATGCTGATTTGGAACCGTGTTACCTTTTGCATTATTCGACTCTAACTCAGCTTCAATAGCGATAACCACTGGATCATTAGGTACACTACTGTCGGCAGGCATAGGTGGATCTGTCGTGCACTTTCCGCTTCTAGTAGTGATGGCGAGGCAATGACTATCATTTTTAGGATTCTGGACGATATTACTTGGAAGGGTGTCTGGCTGACGTTGATTCAGTGCCAATAAAATCTGCCCAAACTGTTGCTCCAACTGTTTAATGGCAGTTGAATGGGACTCCACTTTCTGACTTATGCCCAAAATGTCAGTCCTAATCTCTTTCAAACAATTTTCCTGGCTTTCGGCTCCTTTGGCCAATTTATTTAGGAGTGCCTCCATTCTTGAATTTCCAGACTCCTCATCACGCCTTCCATGTGGTACATATATGTCATTCTTTTCTCGATTATCATCCTTCCGCCTCCAGTCACCATTACGGTCCTGTTCTCGATCTCTGTATCCTGATTTGTTGTAGCTGTCTCCATAATAGTTCCGACCTTGATTCCCTTGCCTTGAGTTCCAAGAGTCTTGATTAGACCCTTGGCCCTTGGCTCGAAAAACCGCCACTTCGTAATCTAGATACTTTGCCTCTTCATCAGACTCACTATCATCATGTCTAGCCGATTTACTTTGTCCACCAACAGCATGCACTTTCTTCGCATCTCTGGACGCTATCTGTTTAGCCAGAAGACCAATTTCTGTCCTCAACTGAGCAACCTCTTGTGCCACAGATTCATCCAACACCCTTTGAGCTCCTAAAGCTCCAATAGCATATGTTCCAGCCGGTGTATCTGCCTCCCGAGTATGCCATCCTCGATTGGTCTTAGTGACAGGATCTAATATCTTAGAAGCTTGGTCCCATCTAAAACTCATGAATGCTCCACCAGTGATAGTATCTGCTACTGCTTTTGTATTGACATTCAAGTAAGTTCAAGTAAGTTCCTGCCGCTCATCCTATGATTTGGCACCATCTGCAGCTTCTTTTTAAATCTCAGCCAAGTCTCATAGAGTGCTTTCGAGTGAAGCTGTCTAAAATTTTAGATCTCGTCTTTCAACTGCAGTATCTTAGACGGTGGGAAAAATCTTTCCGAGAATTGATTTCTCAATTCCTGCCAAGTAGTGATAGAACCTCGAGGTAGCTCAGCCAACCACAACGTGGCTTCTCCTGTAAGAGAGAATGGGAACAAACTCAATCGTATCGCCTCTTGGTCAACCTCAGGCAGATTGTATGATATGCAGACCCCCACAAAATTCATTACATGCATGTTTGGATCATCAGAAGGAAGATCCGCAAACACGCCCTTCAAGTTCAGCAGATGGATCATGGCACTAGTGATGTCAAACTTAGTGCCCGGAGGTAACTCAGGTGGATCAATGGCACCGTTCTCGATTGTCTCAAAATAGGCCACCTATTCATCTTCAGGATCATCATAAACAGGTACATGTTGTCTCGGTTGTTCTCTTAATAGTCTTTGTCGCTCTTCAGCATCAGCCAGATGCTGTGCTGCTTCTTGCATAGCTCGATTATCTCTTTTTGCTTGTCTAAGAGCAGCTTGTCTAATATGCTCTTCTCGTGTCAATCGAGCAGTAGTTTGTTCCGGTCTTTCCTGACCAGCCGGATAAAGTGGCTGGTTGTGAATGTCTCCCACAGCTGCGGGATTCTGGACTCCTTCAGTATTCACCATTCTCCGATTAGCTCTTAAAGTCCTTTCGATTTCAAGATCAAGTGGAATCAGGGGATTGCCTTGACTCCTAGTATTTGGCAGACACCGATGTATGCCCTAGAAAGTATGTAAGAACACACCCAATAAACTCCAACCAGTAATATTCGACTTCGTAACCGTATTCCCCGGCAACGACGCCAAAATTTGATGTCGCCCAAAACATACCTCCGAGAAAGTACAATGTGGTCGCTGAATCAAATATAGAACCTAACTAGGTTAGGGTCAATCCCACAGGCAATAGGTCGAAGTATGAGTAGACTACCAGATGGAGTAATTGGAACGTAAGTAAAACTGGGGGGTTTTGCTAGTGAATAGTAACAATAACGAATGCTGGTTGTATTGAGTTTGTAATCAATAAGAGAAATTCACTAGGACTATGATCCCCAATGATTCCTTAACTCTACCGGTTACTTGTGCTTAACAAGATTGCCCCGCTGCGATGCATACAAAATCTAACAAGTTAGGTTCATCTAACTGTCTCTCGACCTTCATTAGATGAATTTCACTCTTCTCCTCTCGGACTCCGAGTGTCTCACTACTAACCCTTGTCCTGGATTTCAGATAACCTTTCCCGCTAAGGCTCCGATTATTAGATGAAGGTTGATAGCTTCAAATCTCTATTGTTATCTCTTTTTCTCAATCTCTACCTCTCTCTCGAGCAAGTCTAGAATACAGGTGAGTTTCTAACATTTACAACCGTTAGAAAAGCAATCACAGTGAAGGAAACAACAATACATGCATACAAAACAGTACAAAGTTGCTTTGCACTTAACCGGTTTCGTTAATTCCTCATGGTTCACACAACCGTAGTTGATGGGTTTAGCTACTCATGATTGCAAGAACACAAGAATAATCCAAAGATGAAAACATAATTATGATCTCACAAGAATGAAGAAAAACTAAAATTTCAACTATCAATAAAACTCAAATTAGGGTTTGTGAATACAAAACCAAATATATGTCTGAAACAGTATGAAATAACTCTCAAAGTAGTAAAATTGTCCAACTCTCGCACTTAGGACTACATAGGAGTATTTATAGATACAAAACTAGTCCTATCTAAAATCAAATAGGAGAACAGAGTCGGCAACTTCACGATATCGTGACTTGGCGTCGTGGAACCAAGTCACGCCACGTGGGTTGATGTCGTGGGAATCAGGCTCAAATTGTGGTCTTCAGAAGTTGGATCACGGCAGTCTTCCATGTCACGTGGGTGTCAGTCACGCCACGTGACCCCTGTCGTGGAAAGCAGTCTGATTTTTCAGTCTCTGGGCTTCACTCACGATAGCCACTCACGTGGGGTGAGTGGCTTCCACGCCACGTGACTTGTGGCGTGGGTGGCTCTCTTCTGCAGCCTCTTGTTCTTTCTTCATTCGACACTTCGTTCTCGGGCTTGATTCTTCCTCTTTTTCCTTTAAAGCCTATTTTCCTGCAAATTAGGACAAAAACCACATCATACCAACAAAAAACACCCAAGTTATTGCATATTTTCCTTGTTTTAAGAATCGAAAGTGTCATATAACCATGGCACATCAATCACGTATGGACACGAGATGCTAATAGAGTAAATCATGGAACATGTGATACATACATATGTGAAACTTGGTCGTCAGGGTTATTAAGTCAAAATGGACATACGTCTCTTACATTCTTATCCCCACATACGTCTACAAAGCCTCTAACAGATGCATACACAAAACCAACTTGAAGTCGGGACAAGTCCCCGCTTTATACAATGTTACAGTACCAAAACAAATGTGCAACTGTGACTCAGAAAGTCCCGAACCAACTGGATCTCACCACGGATCTGAAAATGACCGACAACCTACTATGGAGGTCTACTAGCACCTGTGCCTGCAGCAAGTAAGGTAAGTCCCCCAAGGGACGTCAGTACAAAGAATGTACTGAGTATGTAAGGCCATAAGAAACTGTATGATACATAAATACTTCAATGAACTCAAATACAAATGAATAAAAAATATGGATAAGTCACCATTCTGTATGTTGGGAACCATGTGTATTGCTTTCATTACTTTCTTTGCTTCTTTACTTCTATGTTTGTTCATCATTACTTGTGTCACTTTGTACCAGGGCCCCGACTGATCAGTGAGTCTTAACATAACATAATGTTATGTTGGGATCGGCTTGAGCTGGGCTTATGACTCTAGAGCTACCACCCATAAATCAATACATTGGGCTCGGCTCAAGCTAGGTTATTACCTCTAGAGCTACCACCCATAAACCAATATATCAGGTTCGGCTTGAGCTAGGTTCTTACCTCTAGAGCTACCCCCTGTCAGGTTCGGTCCGAGCTAGGCTTATGCTTATAGGACTACCCCCTGATTAAATAATCTTGGGATCGTCTCGAGCTAGGCTTATGCTTCTAGAGCTAGCACCCGTACTCTTACAACCAACAGATACGCATTACTTTATTTCTTACTTTTGAGAGATTGATACAATGATAGTCATAACATTATTTGAACTTTGGAACATAACATTATTGGACCTTTGGAACATTAGTCAATGAACATGAGACATCTGAATCACAATTGATCAATGAGCAGGGAACATGTGATTAATAACAATTGATAACCTAAAAGGGGATACCTTAGAACATTTCGGAATAGAATAAGTACAATGTCAATGAGAACACTATGTGCTGCAAAAGGATATGGAAAGAGTAACCTTACATACCTTATCTTCCCAATATGAATACACAGTATGATGTGTGAATACAATAATCCAGCTCCTTCTTTACGTGTTACTCTACAACACAAGTTCATAACGGAGCTCACGTTAACAACTAGTTACCTTACAAGTGCACAAGACGACAATGAACTACATGACTGCCATATAGCGTCATTTCACCCTTTACAATACAATCCACTGCATTACCATACCAAAAACACCATAACATTCCACACATTGACAAAGACATCATAAACCAATAGCATTTCACACCAAGTTTACCCTTTACGCTTCCTCATTATCATTACATCACAATTATTCCGTCAAGTCACCTAAATACCTTTTATAACAACATATTAACAATAATCCATAATTGTTATAATCCAACATGCCTCCAAACGACCCCTTAACATCATTCAAAAGGTATCATAAGTTGATAATTACATTCAAAAAGGGTATAGGAGCCTTCGGGGATCGAAGAGAGACAAGAACATACAAAACGAGATTTTGGGTTGAACTGTGAAGACACCTGTGCCTGTAGGTGGTTGGCATGCAGCTACAGGTGCCCTCTGGCCTTGTCAAGATCCACCTGCATTGGCATCTGCGGCCGCAGGTGCTCCATACACCAGGGCGGATGCCCGTTTCGACCAAAAAGGGTCTCTTTGAGGTCCTTTTTTGTCATAGATGGTCTATGGCCATGAATAAACTTCCCTTTAAATAATTTAGGTCAACTTATATTCCAAAAATCAACCATGGTTTCACAACACACATGAACATCACCAAAACCACATTTTTCCTTCAATACACCACCAAGTCCATGCACAATTTTGCAACACCAATTTCAAACATTATGTACAAGGATAAAACAAGTTAAGGATATAATCACATATAACATGTAAATATTGAATACATCAAGTTCACTTTCTTCAAGACCACAAGTCCATTTTCAAGTTTATAAGGTAAAACCCTTTTTCGATTGCAAAAATAGACAGTTTTACACATAGTGAACTGCCCAACACTTTGTCAACATAACCAACATGATTTATGCACCATATTAAGCATATAATATATTAAACCATGAAATTAAACACTTACCAAAGCTTTAAAAAGAGTGATCTTGCCCAAAGAGAATAGTTGCTTAGGGTTTGGAAGAGAAGTAAACTATCTTGTAAAAGTCTAGACTTTGCATGTGTATTGTGTTGAATAAAATCTGATTTTTTTCTCCCTCTTATAGTCCCTTTTAGTCTCATCCTTATCCACACATTAATCATAAATGCTAGGCTTACTTGGTCAAACACAAGAATGGGTCATTTCCACTTGGGCCATGTCTTTTGTCTAATTTTGGGCCTCAATTGAGCCCAAATAGCACAAGATTCATTTAAGCCTAACAAATTTTTGTATAATTCACCAACCCTCTCATGTTTTAAATAATTCCATAAAGGTTAACGTAGTCTTATAGGTTCGGATATGTACGGGGTGTTACACAATACCACAAAATTATTTTTATCTCATAATGTATGTATTCGGGTATTGCATATGTTCCTGATAAAATAAATACCATATTTTAAATATGTCATAATTAATAAAAATTTATTTCGAATAAAACCTCTATAAAATAATATTATTAGTTTAACATATTTAGATTTACTATCTCCGCTTAAAATATTAATAAATTATAAAACTATTATAAAGTAGTATAAATATATCATAACTAAAGAATTTGATAAATTTCAAAGATATTTTCGAAAGGTAATTAACTATATCATTTTACCAAATTCTAATTTAATTAAGTATTTTACAACGTGTTCGGTCTAACTAACATTCTCAGATGAACTGCCAGAAAATCGAACTATTAGTCCCAGCAAGTCATAAATAACTTGGGGAAGTTATAGAAAAACTCTAAACACCGAGAACGCACGAAAATGAGGAAAATGACAGAGAGGGTCATTACATAATGAGATTATAATTAAATGAAAAATTATGCATGATTCTTGTGGACAGTCTTTTCATTAGCCACGTACAATTGTGGAAGAGTTTCAATTGTCCATAATCATTTTTTCTAACTAGTTTAAGGTAGGTGCCCTGCGCGTGTATCTCGCTCAAGCCCAGTTTTATAAAATCACTTCGATATTAGAAAAGAATATGTCTTGACTAATAAATAAAACAAAAATGATGATTTTATTAAATACAAAAAATACGTAAATAGAAAATTAATATATTCATACAAATCATATAAAAGCATTAAAAATCACTTTAAACTAAAGTTAGAAAAACTACCAAGGTTATAGAATGATCTAAAAAACAAAGATTAAAAAAATCTCTCAATATGACATATGAAGAAATTCACATGTCGTTAGAAAGTGTTAGAGGACAACGAATTAATATTTTTACTATGATAAGGTAAAATAATATGTTATTAAAACAATTTACCTAAAGTATTCCTATTAGACACTTTCAATTTTAAAAAATTATTTTTCTACTTATTCTCACACGTCTCTTAAATATTTAAGTTAAACCACATAAAAAAGTAGCAATATGAAAGTGAGGTGTTCGACTGAAACAAATCATAATTAGAATGTTTATGTCACGACCCGAAATCCCATTCGGGCCGGACTGGCACCCGAAGCCGATATGGCCCGAGAGAACCAATCTTTGCATCTTTGCTCATGTACATTCGTATGCCTCTACTCGTATGAATCTTATTAGATCTCATGCAACTATGCGGAAGTCATGAACATGGAAACATATGACATATATATATATATATATATATATATATATATATAACTTGGTCATTGGGGCCATCACGTCAAACTGAGCGTACATATCTTACATTCATATACCCACATATGTCTACAAAAGCCTCTAACAGATGCATCTACCAGACCAACTTAAAGTCGGGACAAGTCCCCGCTTTATACAACTTTTACAACATCAAAAAAAATATACAACTATGACTCGGAAAGCCCCGAAGCAACTGGAGCTCACCAAAGATCTGCAAATGGTCCACAGCCTACTGAGGAGGTCCACTAATGCCTGCACCTGCAACATGTAAGGTAAGTCCCCCGAGGGGGTCAGTACGAAAAATGTACTGAGTATGTAAGTCTCATAAGAACTGTATCATACATAAGAATGTCAATGGAATAAAATATGCGAGAATAGCCCACGGGGTTAAACCATCGTTTTATATATGGAATCATATACATTGCGTCGGTTATTGTTATTTTAGATCACTCATTTATATCCCATCTTCATTCAAGAGAATTTTCCTTCACTCATCAGACTTGCCTCCAAGAGATTCTTTTATTCAAGAAATTCTTCTACTCAAGAGATTCTAGAGATTCTACTATTCAAGAGATTCCTCTATTTAAGAGATTTGGGTTAATAATATAACATACATCCACTCGATTGGTGGGTTAATAATATAACGTACATCCACTCTATTGGTGGGTTAATAACATACATCCACTCTATGGTGGGTTAGCATACATCCACTCTATGGTGGGTTGACATACATCCACTCTATGGTGGGTTAACATACATCCACTCTATGGTGGGTAGTGACGGGATCAACCCATGCTAGGTGTTCTTTTCACCCCTGGGATACCACCCGAGAATACTTATCAATTAAATCTCTTCTTATTCTTATTTGGGAGAGATTGATTTATTCACTTATGAGAGAATGATATATTGAGGATCATGATAGTATTTGAAACACACATATATTGCTTCACTCCTTGACTTCATGAGATTGACACCTTAACTTGTGAGGGATAGATATATTACCTTACACATTACTTCCGTCATCACTCTTATGAGATCTTATAAGATTGGTACCTTTACAATTGTGAGAGATTAGTACAAACATAATCATCATACTCTAGGGCTTTGGAACATGAAATGATTGGAAAATGCTATTCAAGAATAAATATATTCTTTTACATTAGTACTCTCTTGAGATAGTTCTTTTGGAATTTACCACGTTATAACATCTTTGGAATTTCAATCAATGAACAAGAGATAAGTGAATCATAAGTCATCTAAGAATAGGAAACATATGAATAACAATATATGTCAACCTGAATTAATACACTTCAAAACCTCTCGGAATAGAACAAGCCCAACGTCAATGTGAACAATATGTTGCAGAAGGATACGGAAAGAGTAACCTTACATACCTTCACTTCCAAGTATGAATACACAAGCCTATATATGAACACAATAGTCCAGATCCTTCCTTATGTTTCACTCTACAACACAAGTACATAACGTAATTTACATTAACCACCAACTACCTTACAATGGCATATAACGACAATGAGTTACATGTTTGGCTTTAACATGTCATTTCCCCCTTGACAATTCCATTTATGACATTATCATACCAATAATCCCACAATATTCCATACATTGACCAATACATGATAACCAATAGCATGTTACACCAAGTTCATACTGTCCACTCCCCATCATGACAACATCACAATTATTCCATCAAATCACTTCAATACACCTCACAACAACAAATCGGCCAAAATCCCATAATTTACACTTATAGAAAAATAACAAGTTTAGGGCCATAATCACACCATACATTTTGATATTTCATCCATACCATGCACTTTCATTAAGACAACAAGTCATCTTTCAAGTTTAAATTCCATAGATGACACATCTTTTATAAAAACACAAAGTGTCATGTTCAACACTTCCAAGCATAACCAACATGATTTACATAATCTCTCATACATATAATATGTTAAAACATAAGAATAATCACTTACCCAAGCTTGAAGTATGATGATCTTGCTCTAAGAAGTGCCTTAGGGTTTTGAGAGCAAAAGAGGTTTTCTTGGAATTGTCTAGAAAAAGATAGAAAAGCATGTGTGTTTTTCATGAATAAAAATCAGATTTTGGCCCCTTTATATAGGCCTTCAATTCCATCCTTAGCTACTCTTATATCATTTAATGCTAAGTCTAGAAGGTCAAGGCAAGAATGGGTCATTTGACCCATTTTGGCCCATGTCTTCTTCTCATTTTGGGCCTTTTATTGAGCCCAATTCACTTAACCCAATAAAATCAATAATTTATCATGTTTAAATTATTTCATAAGCGTTACGACAATATTCCCACTCACGGAATTTATATTCGTAGCCTCAATCCCAAAAACAAGCGATTCTAGCTACGTATGGCTTATTTTGACCACAAGGGAAAACCGTCATTTTGATGTCAAATTCGTTCACGGGTAATTTTGCCATACCAATATAATACTTCATTCATTCAATGTATATGCTCTTGGTTGTAGAAGAAACGTGGCAAAAATCGGCCCGGTACGTCCCTGGGCACCCTTGGGACTTAAGAAAAATTTCCAACATTGAAAGGTGGACAAAACCAGCCTGGCATGCCCTTGGGCGTGCCAGGTTGCTGCCTGTGGGCTAAAATTTTTAGCCCAGAGCGGCCTGGCACGCCCTCTGGCGCGTCCCACCCTTAGTTTTTCAAAAATGTCCGTTTTTCGACTTTTCGTTGCGGATTTGGTTAGATACTTCAAGTTCTATTCTTTAACTTACTTCTTACCTTTAATATACTTTGTTTGGAAGTCCTCCAAGCCTCGTTTTTAACCCACAAATGTTCCACGAAGTCACAAGACACCTCCGACTAAGGTCTAATCACACATATTAGGCCAATATCAATTGTTTCATCAATGACACTACAAAACACATACTCATGGCATCTCGACACTTAAGTAAACATTGTTCAACGTCGTCAAATAGGGTTGGGAAGGTACGGGGTGTTACAGTTTAAATAAAATTTATCGATAAATTTAAAGAGTTGCCAGCCTATTTCGTCAATATATCATATTATTGTATCTCCTCTAACATCTCTATATGCTATCACCGCTTTAAAGTTACAAAAGAAACTACGTTCTAAAAAATATTTCCTTATAAAACTCAAATTTTGTAAATAAGTCGGGGCCCTTTTGGTTCATTCTTTTGTGTGTTGAGCATAAGATAAGTTGTTTTCAATAAACCCTACGCTCAAGAAGCATTTTCAACAACAGATTTGACAAATGGAAGAGCAAAAGTCATGGTGAAAATGCTATAGAAAAAATAGAGCTTATTAAATGCTCTAAATTGATAATATAAGTTACAAAGTAATCAAGCTGATATAAGTAAACAAAATTTAAAAAAAATGACAGCAAATAATGAGGACGACCTTGAATTCCCCAAGTTATTCCATTTTTACTGCGCAAATTTAATTCATATTCCCATGAGAAGTCTGATGGAAACTTGCAATAATAAGAATAATGCTAGCTTGGTTGATCCAACCAATTTCATAGTGCTAAACTGAATAAAATCTTGACAATAGCTAAAGTATTTCCTCGCATGTAATCCACATATTTTGTCTGCAACAAATGTTGATCAGTTGCTACCTCAATCAGTGATTTTGTAGTACAGGTTATAAAGTGATAGAATGGGAATATCAAAAGTCTATAAGTTAAAGATAATAGTATTTCAGAATTTGGCCTTCAAACAACAAAAATATATTCATTTTTTTAACTTGTAGTTAAAAGTTGGATTACGAAAATAACCTTATAAAGTTAAACGAAATTATTGTTCTTCTATTTAACAAATATTTTAGTAGACAAAAATGTAAATACATATTACAATAAACACTATAAAAAAAATAAAATACACATTCTATTAAAATAAAATTTAAAAATCAATTAAAAGAAAGACAAATGTGATGGTACCCTTTCCTTTATTGATGTTAATTCTGAAGAACACTCAAAAAACTCTCAAAACTCTCAAACTTTCCAAAAACCTCCATTTTTTTCCATGGCAACAATGGCTTCCACCTTAACTTCCTCAGTTATCACCAAAACCAACTTCCTTGACACACACAAATCATCATTTTATGGTGTTCCTATCTAATCACAAACTTGATTGAACATTGTAAAATCTGTTAAGCAGAATGTGTCTATTTCTGTGTGTGCTGCTGATTCTCCTCGTCCTTACGATCTTGGAAGTTTCAATTTTAATCCGATTAAGGAATCGATTGTTGCTAGGGAAATGACAAAGAGGTATATGACTGATATGATCACTTAAGCTGATACTGATATTGTTATTGTTGGTGCTGGATCTGCTGCTCTCGATCTCTTATGTTTAGGAGCTTAGCAAGAACCCTAACTTTCAGGTGGCCATACTTGAGTAATCTGTGAGCCCTGGTGGAGGTGCCTGGCTAGGCGGACAACTCTTCTACGCTATGGTTGTGCGTAAGCCAACGCATCTTTTCTTGAATGAGCTAGGAATTCTCTACGATGAGCAAGACAACTATGTGGTCATCAAACACACTACCTTATTCAGTTCAACCATCATAAGCGAGCTTTTGTCCATGCCAAATGAGAAGCTCTTCAATGTTGTTGCAACAGAGGACTTTATTGTGAAGAACTGAAGAGTAGGTGGTGTTATCACTAACTGGTCTTTGGTTTCTCAGAACCATGACACACAGTCCTGCATGGACCCTAATTTCATGGAAGCTAAGGTTGTGGTTAGATTTTGTGGCCACGACGGTCCTATGGGCGCCACTGGTATTAAAAGGCTTAGGAATATTGGCATGATTAACAGTGTTCCTGGAATGAAAGCTTTGGACATGAACGCTGCTGAGGACGTGATTGTTAGAATTACCATAGAAGTCTTACCTGGAATGATTGTTACAGGAATGGAAGTTGTTAAAATTGATGGAGCACCAAGAATGGGTCCAACCTTTGGAGCTATGATGATATCAGTACAGAAGGCGGCTCACCTTGCTCTACGGGCATTGGGATTGCCCAACGCCCTTGATGGAACTGCAGAAACAAGCATCTACCCGGAGCTCATCTTGGCTGTAGCTGATGAAGCTGAAACCACTGATGCTTGAATGTAGTTTATAGTTTTCTATGAACAGATAAAAAGAACATTAGTTTTCCTAGATGAGCATGGTTGCTGGTTGTGGTTGTGATAAATTGGAAGGGGGAATGATGGATGATGAATAAAAATATGGAAGATGAAAGTCATGTGTATCTTTGGCTTAAAAAAATAAATGTTACTGCTGAAGCATTCAAAACAGTGACTTCTTTAAAAAGTGTTACTGTACTGGGGTTTGATCTATTTCATAGATCGAAGACTCTTGATTAACCACAAGGGTTTATTGTACACAGTCTTACCTTGTTTTTCTGCAAGAGGTTGTTTTCATGGCTTGAATCCGTGACCTCAGGTCACACGGCAGTAAAATCTGAATCCTCATGAGTGGCCGTATGATCAGTGGCGGAGTCAGGATTTTCACTGAAGGGGTTCAGAAGTAAACATACGAACAAACCAAAGGGGGTTCAACATCTACTATATACACATAAAAGTAATTTTAACCATGTATAAATAGTATAATTTTCCGTCGAAGGGGTTCGGATGAACCCCGCCAAATGGTAGCTCCACCCCTGCATAAGATACTGCAAAGTTTGATCACAATATTATTGAAAAAAAAACACAGATGATAACGATCTGTAAATCTCCCATATATCTTTAAATCCGCCGCGTATCTTATCGATCAATACTATATCGTGCGTGTACCTCACTTTAATGAGTTCAAACGTTACACTAAATACGATATCTGTTTAAATAATAAAAATGAATACAATAATTAAATAGTATTTATAAATATCTAAGATACAAATGAGGTAGGTGAAATACATTGAGAGCCCCTTAAATTACGATTGGTGTCTTCAGTGAGAAGATGATTAGTGCTTGATAATCCATAAAGTAACGGAATTTGACTTGGTTCCATCCTAGAAGTGCAAAATTTGACCTGCAAATTCCATGTCACTTCAATCCCTCTTCTTGATCAAATTATCGGTATATTTTTTCTACCGCTTCAAATATAACCATGATCATTCTCTGCACTTCATCCATAATTTCAGAATTTAGTTTGTAACATGGAAAAAAAATTCATAATATTTAATATGATTTGGTCAAATGACCTACATATTGAAAAAATTAATATTAAAAAAATACACAACTTATTGATAAAATAATCTCACACTAATTAAATAATTCCAATAAATTTCTATGTGAATGGAGAGACAAATTAAAATTAGTTTAGAGTTTATTAAGTTGATATTTTCTTTTTTTAAAATTTACTAAAAAGAAACCAAGTCAACTAAATTGTAGTATTATTACCTTTTCTTCATATATTTTTTCTTTCTATCATATGTTAAAAGGAAAGTAATTGTTTTTACAAAAAAAAAAAAAAAAAAGATAGACAACAAATATGCATAGAAAACACAACAAATAGTTGAGAAAATTATTTGATAAATACAAACAAAAATGTTAATTAGTTAAGTTTATTGAAGTGCCCAGTAAAATTGTATGTTTTGTCTTTGCCAAGGAAAGAAAGAATATATTCTCTGCGTGCTTACAAAGTTATTCAACTTCAATGCTTCAAAAGAATACCTTTAAAATTAATCAGCCTTTAAAATTTTGATCATCAACTGTCTATATTATCATCATCATTCATCTTCAAGATACCTACAAAATCAATGCACCTAAAAATAAATTAAATATTACAAAAATATATTTCTTGACGTAAAAAAAAAAATCCAAATCAAACAATAAAGAACGATCTAAGATCATAAATAAATAAATTTTGTTCCATATGTTCATTGTAGATGCTATTATATTATTGTAGAAGGATTCTCAATTTATAAAAATTCAAAACCTTTTCCTTCAAGCAAGAAATTATCTAAATATGGTAGATTTGTAAAAAAAAATCATAAATTATTTACCTTTCAATCAAATTCAGAATCTTGGAGATCAAAGTTTTGACTCCTTTCCCTCAACTGGAAGAAAAAGCCAAAAGCTTAGGTAATATTTCTCTCAGTTTTATTAATTCGATCATATGATACTATTTCCTTGTTAGTTTAATTTATTTTCGGAAAAGGGCCAAAATTACCCCTGAACTATTCGAAATAGAGCAAAAATATCCTCCGTTTGTTTTTTGGCTCAAAAATACCCCTCCGTTTATTTTTTGGCTCAAAAATGCCCCTCATTTTAACGGAGTGCCAAAAAGGGCCAAAACTACCCCTGAACTATCCAAAATGGATCAAAAATACCCCTCAATTTATTTTTTGACTCAAAAATACCCCTCACATTAATGGAGTGCCACCAAGCACACCCCGTGAAAAAAATTGTCACATGGTTAGTCCACGTCAGTGTCCCATTTAATACCCAACCAGCCCACTTAACCATATTCCAACTTAACAGTCATTTAATATCCGTACCCGATCCATCTTAAAAAAAACCCGACCCATCCTCATAAGTAAATGGTAAAGATAGATCTATCCTTCATTTCACTTGAACTCTCCAAAAAAAAAAAATTGATGCAGACTAGGGATTCTGAGGGAAAAGAAAGCTCTTAGTACACGGGTTGATTTTTTCCCTAAGGGCATTCTTGCTCCTTCTTGTAATCGACATCTCTACTATAATGAGAAAAAAAAATAAATTCAAAGGTTAAATATGACTCCACCTACAACTTTGGCTCTATTGCACGATCTAAGATATGAAGAAAAAGAGACAACTCCAATTGTGCTCAATTTTAGGGCATGTGATCATTGAGCTATGAGACTTTTTGGCGGGTAAAATTTATGAATTTCATTAGCAGGTCCCATAGGCCAATTTTCAACCTGATGTTTGGTTAGCCCATGTGATTTTTTCCCTAAGGGCTTTCTTTTCCCTCAGAATCCCTAGTCTGCATCGATTTTTTTTTTTTGGAGAGTTCAAGTGAAATGAAGGATAGATCTATCTTTACCATTTACTTATGAGGACGGGTCGAGTTTTTTTTAAGATGGGTCGGGTAAGGATATTAAATGGCTGTTAAGTTGGAATATGGTTAAGTGGGCTGGTTGGATATTAAATGGGACACTGACGTGGACTAGACATGTGACAATATTTTTTCACGTGGTGTGCTTGGTGACACTCCATTAATGTGAGGGGTATTTTTGAGTCAAAAAAAAAAATGGAGGGGTATTTTTGCTCCATTTCGGATAGTTCAAGGGTAGTTTTGGCCCTTTTTGGCACTCCGTTAAAATGAGGGGCATTTTTGAGCCAAAAAACAAACGGAGGGGTATTTTTGAGCCAAAAAACAAATGGAGGGTATTTTTGCTCTATTTCAGATAGTTCAGGGGTAGTTTTGACCCTTTCCCGATTTATTTTTAAAGAACTGCACATTCATATGTGCAATTAAAAATTTGAGTAAAATAGTAAAAAGACAATTTTATCTAAAGCAGAGATTTTTAATGAAGGACAAAAAGTTCAAATCACTTTTCTAAGGGTCTTCACACTTTTAATATATTATATATTATATATTATAGATATAGATTATATATTATATATTATATATTATAGATATAGATTATAGATTATAGATTATAGATTATAGATTATAGATATAGATTATAGATTATAGATTATAGATTATAGATATAGATATAGATTATAAATTGGTACAATATTTCATTTAAGCACACCTAATATAATTAAGGGAATTAAATGAGTGCTTTTTAGTTTTTTACGTGGAATATAAATACGAAAAATAAAGGGAAAAAAAGAAGAAGATAAATAGTATTCTAGATCATAGAGAGGTATCACATCACCTTGTCTATGTCTAACTTTATATTTTATGATATATAGATTGGTTAAATTATAAAAATTAGATAGAAGGGAGGTGAGGAGACATGTTATTTAAGTAGAGAATGCAAATAGTTTTTTGTAACTCACGGATATAATAAGACGTGATAAATATGATGTGATAGAATTTTATTATTAGTAAATAAATTAATTAACTAATGAAAAGAATGAGGAAAAAAAATTCAAAAAAGGAGAAAAAAAATAAATAGGAATGAAGGTCATAGAGGTGCCCCATTACCTTATCTATGTTCCTCCTTTATATATAAATAAATCAAAATATAAAATTAATATATAATCTAAAAATCATTGTTAAAATTTTCTAATTAAAAATTTTAATCTTTACTCATCAGTCGACTTTGTCTTGTTCCAATTCTTAAAATGTAACACTATCTATTATTCTAATGATATTTTTAAGAGTAAAATCAAATAGTAAAATAAAATTCAACTTAACGAATATAAAAGCTCCTTGATTTTCACCTTCCCATCTTGTAGTCGAAGAACCATGTAAATTTAACTTCTCCGTCTTTATTATTTTCTTAATATTTCTAGTTAATGTTTTTTATTTAAAAATTTTATTTCATAAATTTAAGGATTTAATTATGAAAAAGAAAAAAAATATTCTCATCACCTTTTGACATTTTTGAGAACTACTAGATTAGGGTACGCGCCCCGCGCGTGTATCTCGCTTCAATAAGTTAAATTTTATAAAATCACTTCTATATTATAAAAGAAAATATGTCTTGATTAATAAATTAAATAAATTGATGATTTTATTAAATACAAAAAATACTTAAATAGAAAATTAATATATTCATACCAAATCATATAAAAGCATTAAAAACCACTTTAAACTAAAGTTAGAAAAACTACCAAGATTATAGAATGATCCAAAGAAAAAAGCTTAAAAAACTTTCTTGATATAACATATGAAGAAATTCATATATCGTTAGACAGTGTTAGATGACAACGAATTAATATTTTTACTATTATAAGGTAAAATAATATGCTATGAAAAGAATTTACCTAAAGTATTCCTATTAGACACTTTCAATTTTGAAAAATTATTTTTCTATTTATTTTCACGTCTCTTAAATATATAAGTTAAACCACATAAAAAATAGCAATATGAACACTTTATTAAGTGTTCAGGTGTTCGATTGAAACTAATTCAAATATTTAAATAAAATTTATCAACAAATATAAAGAGTTGCCAACCAATTTCGTTAATATATCATATTATTATATCTCCTCTAACATCTCTGTATGCTATCTCTGCTTTAAAGTTACAAAAGAAACTAACATTAATTTACACCAAAAATACATTATAATAATTATACTTTAGGTGGGGAAAAAATAAAAAATTGTCGTATACTTGCTTGTAGGTTTAGAATTCTTTCAACTTTCAATTTTCCTTTGTTTGGGATTCTTATATCAATTAGGACTCAGTCTAGGTGTAGTGTTTAAAAATAATTAAATATACATATTTTTAATTAGAGATATTCAATCAAATTAATCTTATTACTTGGTTTCATTCTTACGAAACTCATTCATATTTTAACTCAACAACCTAATTCTTCCTCGACACACACAAATCATCCTTTTGTCACGCCTCGGATTCCAACAGGGCGGACATGGCACCCGAAGCCGTTGAGGCCCGAGAGAACCAACCTATACATTCTTATGGAACACAATAAGTATGCATATGAACATGACATAACAAGACTGAAAGTGTGGAAAGACATATATATATATAAGAAACTTGGTCGGTAGGGCCGCAAAGATCAAAATGCGAAGACATCTCTTCATGTACTGTACAACGTCTACAAAGCCTCTAGCAGAAACAAAACCACGTCTATAGTCGGGACAAGTCCCCGCTTTATAGAAATATGACATCACAACAAAAACAACATGTACATACGACTCGGAAAGCCCTGAATCAGCCTGGAGCTCACCAACTATACGCAAAGAGTCCGAGTCCTACTGTGAGCGTCTACTACCTCCTGTGCCTGCAGCAAGTAAGGTAAATTCCCCAAGAGGGGTCAGTACGAAAGAATGTACTGAGTATGTAAGGCGATAAGCAACTGTATGACAAATAAGAACTCAAATGGAATCAAATATCAACAAATAAACAATATGGAGAACCACCATTCTGTATGTGGGAAAAACATGTACATTACATTCATTACCTTGCTTTTACGTTCATTATCATCATTACATTATATCGTACCCGGGCCCCAACTGATCAGTGGGTCATAACATTAGGATCGACTCTAGCTAGGCTTATGACCCTTTGAGCTACCACCCATAATCAATAAACCAGGTTCGTCCCTAGCTAGGTTTTCACCCCTTTGGGATACCCCATGTGTCCAATAATCAATCGGGATCGTCTCTATGCTGGGCTTTACGCCCCCTCGAGCTACCACCCGTACTCAATACTCACTTATATGCATTACTTCAATTTGTTCATTAAGAGAGTGATACATTGGTGGTTACGATATTATTGACACTTGGAAACCATAGGCAATGAATAAGAGGTATACAAACAACAATTGCTAAGCATTTACTTAGAATAAGACACTTTACGACATTTCGTAGGGCAAGTATGGTCGGACAAAGTATGAACAATAGGTGTGACCAATTGTCATAGAAAAGGGAAACCTTACATACCTTAGTCTTCCACTATGTGATTACAACAATTCCACCTTTCCGCTACTCTACAACATACATATATAAGGGACCTTACATTAGTAACCACAACTAGTACAAGTTCACAATATGGTATGGAAACCATCCAACCTTCTCAACACTAATAATCATGACCTACATCACTTTTCATGTATATCATGTAGTAAGTCACAAGAGGAAACACTTACCACTACTTGCAAAGAGATGATCTTGTTCCAACAAGTGTTGTTTCCTTAGGGTTTATGAGATAAGGAGCCTTTGAGAAATATCTAGAAAGAGATGAGAGTTCTAATGGATAAAAATCTGATTTTGGCCTTTATATAGCCCCTCAAGTCAAGTTAATTCTTGGCCACAAGTTTGCTCCATGTTGAATGGGTCTTTCTTATATTTGTTGAGGCCCATGGCTTATTCCATGATATTTGGGCCTCAAATACAGAATATAGATCCAGCCCAACACCTTTAATGGGCCCCACACTCAAACATTTCATCTAGTCAAAAATAGGTCAACAAAGCCGGCAAAATTTCACGATATCGTGACTCATGTCGTGGTTTGAGTCATGGCACGTAGGTGCCCTATCGTGAAACTCAGACGACTCGACCAAGTTTCTGAAGCTCATCCACGGCACCACTCACGTCCCGTGACTGTGAGTCACGCCCCGTGACTCATGCCGTGGAAATCAGACTATTTTTTTAACGTTCTGAAGTCCACTCACGACACCCACTCATGCCACGTGACTGTCATTCACGCCACGTGACTGGTGTCGTGAGTCGAAATTTTTTTTTTTTTTTTTTAGCATGCAGAAAGTGATTGTAGCACCTGAGGTGTTACATTCTTCCCTCCTTAGAAACATTCGTCCTCGAATGCTAATAACAGTATCCAGGTTACTCAAATGCTAATCTCATTAAACCTCATATATACATACACATGCATACAATATTGACAAATGGATGTAGGCTTACTAGTTATTGCTCTCCTTCTGTGCTTTGAACTTTTTCTTCCGTGTGAAACAAATGTGGGTACTTTGATTTCATCATTTTTTCTGCTTCCCATGTAATCTCTTCTACTTGCTGATTTCGCCAAAGTACCTTTACAGAAGCCACTTCTTTATTCCTCAACTTCTTTCTTTGTCTGTCCAGAATAGCAACAGGTATCTCTTCATAGGTAAGATCCTCCGTAACTTGGACATCTTCAACGGGAGTAACACGGGATGGATCTCCTATACACTTCCGAAGCATCGACACATGAAATACTGGATGGACCATGGAAAGTGATTGAGGTAGTCCCAATTCATACGCTACTTGACCAAATTTCTGGACAATTCTATATGGCCCTATATAACGTCGATTCAACTTTCCTTTCTTTCCAAACCTCATTACCCCTTTCATCAGTGACACCTTTAAGAATACCCAATCACCTCTGAAAAATTCGAGCCCTCTTCGTCTAACATCAGCATAGGACTTGTGTCGACTTTGGGCCGTCTGTAGCCGCTGTTGGATCACTTTAACTTTCTCCATGGCTTGGTGAACAAGATCGGGCCCAAGTAAAGCAGTTTCACCCTCTTCAAACCATCCAATTGGTGATCGACATTTTCGTCCATATAAAGCTTCATAAGGAGCCATCCGGATACTTGAATGATAGTTGTTGTTGTAAGCGAATTCAACAAGAGGTAAGTGATCATCCCAGCTGTCTTTAAAATCCATTGCACAAGCTCGTAGCATATCTTCAAGTGTTTGAATTGTACGCTCTACTTGACCATCTGTCTGAGGATGAAAGGTCGTACTCAAATTCACCTGTGTCCCCAAGCTCTTTTGGAAAGATCTCCAAATATGAGCCATAAATTGAGCCCCTCTGTCTGATATAATAGAAAGTGGAATCCCATGTAATCGTACTATTTCTTTCACATACAACCTTGCATAATCTTCGACTGTATAAATGGTCCTGACTGTGAGGAAATGCGCTGACTTGGTAAGCCTGTCAACTATGACCCATATGGAATCAACCTTTCAGAGTGTATGAAGCAAACCTGTAATGAAATCCATATTAATCATATCCCACTTCCAAACTGGAAGATTGATACATTGCATAAGACCTCCCGATTTCTGATGTTCCACTTTCACCTGTTGACAATTTGGACACTGAGCTACAAACTCCGCAACGTTCTTCTTCATATTTCCCCACCAATATATGTCTTTCAAATCATGGTACATTTTTGTAGCTCTCGGATGTATAGAATACCGTGAATGATGTGCCTCTGTCATAATCTGCTTCCTCAGCTCCTCTACATCCGGTACATATAACCTACCTTGGAATTGCAGTACTCCCTCATGGGTAAGCTCAAATGCTTTTGTCAACTCATTTTGCACATTCTCTTTCAGTTGCAACAACAGAGGATCCGCGAACTGTTTTGCCTTTACCTCCACTATTACGGACGATTCTACTGCATGTTGCACAATAACCCTGTCATCTGGAGATTCAAGAAGACGAACCCCCAAACTGGCTAATTGTTGTAGGTCTTTGACTATATCTTGTTTTTCTGTGGATTGGTCAGTAATGACTGCTTTACGACTAAGAGCATCCGCTATCACATTTGCTTTGCCTGGATGGTACAAGATATCGACATCATAGTCTTTCAATAATTTGAGCCACCTCCGCTGCCTCAGATTTAACTCCTTCTGCTTAAAGATATATTGCAAACTTTTATGATCAGTATAGATATCAACAAGAATCCCATACAAGTAATGACGTCATATCTTTAAAGCAAATATCACAGCTGCTAATTCAAGATCATGTGTGGGATAATTTCTCTCATGTGGACACAACTGTCGTGAGGCATACACTATTACTCGACCGTGCTGCATCAATACATACCCAAGGCCAATTCCGAAAGCATCACAATAAACTGCATACCCGTCTGTGCCTTCGGGAAGTACTAGGACAGGTGTGGAAGTCAATTTATCTTTCAGCTCTTGAAAACTTTTCTCGCAGGCGTCGTTCCACTGAAACCTGACTGTCTTATGTGTTAGCTTCGCTAGAGGTGCAACAATGGAAGAAAACCCTTCAACAAACCTACGATAATACCCTGCGAGTCCCAGAAAACTACGAATCTCTATGGGTGTCGTAGGTCGTGGCCAGTTCTTCACCGCCTCTATCTTCTGGGTGTCAACCCATAGTCCTTCACCTGAGACAATGTGACCCAAGAATGCTACAGATTTTAGCCAAAATTCACATTTCGAAAACTTGGCATATAGCTTCCGTTCACGCAGAATCTGTAACACCTGCCGTAGATGAGTAGCATGGTCTTCTTCTGATCTTGAATAAACCAGAATGTCATCTATAAACACCATCACGAACACGTCTAGGAATGGCTTAAACACCCTATTCATCAAATCCATGAAAACAGCTGGTGCATTTGTTAGTCCAAACGACATGACTAAAAATTCATAATGTCCATACCATGTTCAGAAAGCTGTCTTGGGTATATCTGTGTCTCTGACCTTAACTTGATGGTAACCCGACCTCAAGTTTATCTTTGAAAAATATGTGGCGCCCTGTAACTGATCAAATAAATCATCAATTCTGGGGAGGGGAGATTTATTTTTGATTGTTACCTTATTCAATTGCCGATAGTCGATGCACATTCTCAGCGTGCCATCTTTCTTTTGTACAAATAAGACTGGTGCACCCCACGGGGACATGCTAGGCCTGATAAATCCCTTGTCCAGCAAATCTTTTAATTGCTCCTTCAATTCTCGCAATTCCGCTGGAGCCATTCTATATGGAGGGATAGAAATAGGCTGAGTGCCTGGCATGACATCAATACCAAATTCTATTTCTCGCTCTGGAGGTAACCCTGGGAGATCTTCAGAAAATACATCAAGAAATTCATTGACTACAGAAACCGTTCGAGGAGTTGGTGGCATCGCATCAATATCCTGCACCCTTACTAGGTGGCATATATACCCCTTAGATATCATCTTCCTTGCCTTGAGATAGGAAATAAATTTACTCCTCGGTGAGCCAACATCCTTTTTCCACTCAAGGATGGTCATTTGCGGAAAATGAAAAGATACCTTCTTCGCTTGGCAATCCACCATGGCATAGCAAGACGCTAACCAATCCATTCCCATGATAAAATCAAAATCTACCATATCTAGCTCAATAAGATCGGCCACTGTATCATGACCACCAACAGTGACTGTGCAGTTACGATAAACCCTCTTAGCTATAATGGATTCACCAACAGGCGTAGATATTTCAAAGGACTTAACTAAGCATTCCGACGTTCTGTTGAATTTTTCCGCAACTAATGGCGTAACATATGATAAAGTAGAACCCGAATTAATCAATGCATATACAGGATGGGATAAAACAGATAATATACCTGTAACAACATCAGGAGAAGCCTCTGAATTCTGCCTGTCTACTAGAGTATATGTACGATTCTGGGTTCCTCTAGAACTAGATGCTCCTCTCAAACCTCTGCCACGCCCCATAGGCTGTACCCCTCTACCAAGGGAAGGAACTGATGATGAAGATGCAACGGTTGATCCCATAGGTTGTGCCACACTACCCCCGCCTCGTCGTGGGCATTCTCACATTATATGCCCCATCATACCGCACCAAAAAACAAGCATTTGTCCCCAACCGACATTCACCTAAATGAGGTTTTCCACAATGCTGACACGGAGGACGAGAAAACCCAACACTCTGTGAACCGAAACCACTGCTCTGCCCAACATAACCGCCTCGAGGCCCTCGGAACTGAGACGAAGTGCCTGCAGGGGAATGAGAAAATGATGGCCTAGGTGGTGTAGGAAATATCCGCGGCCTAGGTACTCCTTGGGATACCACAGATTGCCCCATAGGTCGAGCCCTTTTTGATGGCCCTCTTTCAAACTCCTGTACCCTTCTTCTTTGTCTCTGATCCTCCATATTTTGGGCGAAAGCCTGACTTCTGGCTATGTTTATATCTCTGTTCAAAGCAGCAATAGTGCAGTCCCGCACCAAATATGGTTCCAATCTGTCCACATATCGATGGACTCTGTCTGTCATTGTGGATACCATATTTGGAGCATAGCGAGCCAAAGAATTAAACTGCAAGCTGTATTCTCTGACATTCATGGTTCCTTGGCGCAGATTTAAAAACTGGTCTGCGCGTGCCTCCCTAACCTCATATGGGAGGTAATGATCAAGGAACGCTGCTTTAAATTCTTCCCAGCCCACGGGAAGTGCACCGATGCCCCTTGATCTCTTCCAATCCTCATACCACAATATTGCTTCTCCCTTCAATCTATAGGCCGCAAGTTCAACCGTTTCCACACCGGATACATGCATAACCTCCAAAGCCCGGTGAATTTGATCAATAAAATCTTGCGGGTCCTCGTTCAGATCCGATCCGGTAAATATGGGAGGATCTAGTTTCAGGAAATCTTGTGTTCGACGAGTGGCTGCCCTAGCCGCACTATCCTCATCTGTGGTTGGACTAGCTCGTCCTTGGCTTTGTGCAACAACTAGCTGTGTCAACATCTGTACTGTATTTCTCAAATCCTGATCCGTGGCATTCATAGACGGTTCTGCGGGTACTTCTCTACCTCTTGACCCTTCAGGTGCTGGAATAGTAGAAGAAGCCCGCAATGCAAATTCACTTTCAGCTTCAGCTTCACCTTGACTAGGTTGTGGTCTACTAGTGCCTTCCCCAGAAATTTTGTCTAACCTCTTAGTTCTGCCTCTACCTCTTCTTGTGATCGGCATTTGCACTACCATGAAAGAGAATGAAAGAAAACAGCGGTTAGATATAATAGTCTCCCGACAACTTTAGCTCTATTGCACGATCTAATATTTGAAGAAAAGAAACACCTCCTAAATGTCCCGTAGCCTCCAACTTATAAATGTGGTGCACATCACATCCATAATAAAGACTCTACTCAGACATGGCTTTGTAGACACCCTAGGACGACCCACTCTGATACTACTTTTTGTCACGCCTCGGATTCCAACGGGGCGGACATGGCACCCGAAGCCATTGAGGCCCGAGAGAACCAACCTATACATTCGTATGGAACACAATAAGTATGCATATGAACATGACATAACAAGACTGAAAGTGTGGAAAGACATATATATATATAAGAAACTTGGCCGGTAGGGCCGCAAAGATCAAAATGCGAAGACACCTCTTCATGTACTGTACAACGTCTACAAAGCCTCTAGTAGAAACAAAACCACGTCTATAGTCGGGACAAGTCCTCGCTTTATAGAAATATGACATCACAACAAAACCAACATGTACATATGACCCGGAAAGCCCCGAATCAGCCTGGAGCTCACCAACTATACGCAAAGAGTCCGAGTCCTACTGTGAGGGTCTACTACCTCCTGTACCTGCAGCAAGTAAGGTAAATTCCCCAAGAGGGGTCAGTACGAAAGAATGTACTGAGTATGTAAGGCGATAAGAAACTGTATGACAAATAAGAACTCAAATGGAATCAAATATCAACAAATAAACAATATGGAGAACCACCATTCTGTATGTGGGAAAAACATGTACATTACATTCATTACCTTGCTTTTACGTTCATTATCATCATTACATTATATCGTACTCGGGCCCCAACTGATCAGTGGGTCATAACATTAGGATCGTCTCTAGCTAGGCTTATGCCCCTTTGAGCTACCACCCATAATCAATAAAGAAGGTTCGTCCCTAGCTAGGTTTTCACCCCTTTGGGATACCCCATGTGTCCAATAATCAATCGGGATCGTCTCTATGCTGGGCTTTACGCCCCCTCGAGCTACCACCCGTACTCAATACTCACTTATATGCATTACTTCAATTTGTTCATTAAGAGAGTGATACATTGGTGGTTGCGATATTATTGACACTTGGAAACCATAGGCAATGAATAAGAGGTATACAAACAACAATTGCTAAGCATTTACTTAGAATAAGACACTTTACGACATTTCGTAGGGGCAAGTATGGTCGGACAAAGTATGAACAATAGGTGTGACCAATAGTCATAGAAAAGGGAAACCTTACATACCTTAGTCTTCCACTATGTGATTACAACAATTCCACCTTTCCGCTACTCTACAACATACATATATAAGGGACCTTACATTAGTAACCACAACTAGTACAAGTTCACAATATGGTATGGAAACCATCCAACCTTCTCAACACTAATAATCATGACCTACATCACTTTTCATGTATACCATGTAGTAAGTCACAAGAGGAAACACTTACCACTACTTGCAAAGAGATGATCTTGTTCCAACAAGTGTTATTTCCTTAGGGTTTATGAGATAAGGAGCCTTTGAGAAATATCTAGAAAGAGATGAGAGTTCTAATGGATAAAAATCTGATTTTGGCCTTTATATAGCCCCTCAAGTCAAGTTAATTCTTGGCCACAAGTTTGCTCCATGTTGAATGGGTCTTTCTTATATTTGTTGAGGTCCATGGCTTATTCCATGATATTTGAGCCTCAAATACAGAATATAGATCCAGCCCAACACCTTTAATGAGCCCCACACTCAAACATTTCTTCTAGTCAAAAATAGGTCAACAAAGCTGGCAAAATTTCACGGTATCGTGACTCATGTCGTGGGTTGAGTCACGGCACGTAGGTGACCTGTCGTGAAACTCAGACGACTCGACCAAGTTTCTGAAGCTCATCCACGGTACCACTCACGTCCCATGACTGTGAGTCACGCCCCGTGACTCGTGCCGTGGAAATCAGACCATTTTTTCAACGTTCTGAAGTCCACTCACGACACCCAATCACGCCACGTGACTGTCATTCACGCCACGTGACTGGTGTCGTGAGTCGAAATTCTATTTTTTTTAATTTTTTTTTTTAGCATGCAGAAAGTGATCGTAGCACCTGAGGTGTTACACCTTTTATGGTGTTCCTATATCATCACAAACTCGATTGAACATCGTAAAATCTGTTAAGCAGAATGTGTGTGTTTCTAAGTGTGTTGCTGATTCTCCTCCTCCTTATGATCTTGGAAGTTTCAGTTTTAATCCGATTAAGGAATCAATTGTTGCTAGGAAAATGACAAGGAGGTATATGACTGATATGATCACTTATGCTGATACTGATGTTGTTATTATTGGTGCTGGATTTGCTGGTCTCTCTTGTACTTATGAGCTTAGCAAGAACTCTAACGTGTGGAGGTGCCTGGCTAGGCGGACAGCTCTTCTCCGCTATGGTTGTGCCTAAGCCAACACATCTTTTCTTGAACGAGCTAGGCAAATATGCAGGATGAAATTCTTGTGTACCTTTGTCTAAAAAAAAAATATATGTTACTGCTGAAGCATTCAAAACAGTGACTTCTTTAAAAGGTGTTACTGCACCGGGGTTTGATCTATTTCATGGATCGAAGACTCTTGATCAACTACAAGGGTTTATTGTACGCAGTCTTACCTTACTTTTCTGCAAGAGGTTATTTTCATTGCTTGAATTCGTGACCTCAGGTCACATGGCAGCAAAATCTGAATCCGCATGTATTCTCAAGAAGCCTAGATATCTAAGTATAGTTTTGTTTCTATTCTCTAGCTTTTCTGTGCATGATCAGAACTATGTGAGTGACACTATTGGGCATTCAGACAAGCTTGTGGTCTCAACGCATATGAAGTAATTTATTTGCAACCAATAAAACCTCAAAGTTGAAGTCCAAACCGAGGCTTATGTATGCACCAACAAATGAAAGTACTGACATAACTACACCAAATTTAAGTGGTGAAAGAAAGAAAAAACAACCACATCATGACCAAGTTAAGCAAGCAATAATATGAAAGCCAAATTGAAGTAGCTAACCAAAAAGAAAGCAAATTCATAATTACAAATCAAAGAACTGAATGTATAGGAAATATGAAGAACGTACTCACCGAAAAAGGAGACAAAGCGAGTAGAAAGGCAAGCACCGACGAAGAAGCAGCCGTATGATATTGTAAAGTTTGATCACAATATTATTGAAAAAAAAATGAAAGAAAAAGATGATAACGATCCGTAAATCTCCCGTATATCTTTAACTCCGCCACGTATCTTATCGATCAATACTATATAACATGCAAATAGCATACATTATCGTACATGTGCGAATAAAACATAAACAAACGAAACAATCATCAATCAAAAACAGAAATTAGCTAGAGAAATTATAGCATATATTTTGTCACTTTTTCAGGAAAGAGAAATAGTATGAAGATTCGAGAAGCATACCTTGAGGATTTTTTCTGATTCCGATAGTCTTTTTCCCTTTCTATATATAAAGAATCTTAAATCAGATTTGAATTACATTAAAAGTCCTAAATATTAGGGAGTCTTCAATCTTACAAATAATTTTTTAAACATTTGACGACTAATATTTTTTTTTCCTCTCCAGACGCAGAATTTTGTCTCAACCCATAATTAGGACCTGAAATTATAAACTAATAAACTGCCGTTTGAAATAGACACGCAATACAATTGGATTTTCTATTTTTCTTTCCTTAAATATTAAAAAAAAATCTTCAATATCAAACTTTTATTGGGGGGGTAATTTTTTATTTTTTTTTTATAAAAAGTTTGTTACCTTTTCTAAGTAGAACTTTTTTTTATTATAAATATAATTAATTAAAAATTTGAGTAAAATAGTAAAAAGACAATTTTGTCTAAAGCAGAGACTTTTAATGAAGGGCAAAAAGTTCAAATCACTTTTCTAAGGGTCTTCACACTTTTAATATACTAGTTTAGTGTACGTGCTTTGCACGTGAGTTTTACGTCATATATTACAAAAGTTTTTTTTTCATCTTGTGAAAGAAATTGCAGTGAAGACTCTTTCAGTCTTATTTGGTCCTAAATATTAGGAATTTGAGTTTAGAAGGAAATAATATTATAGTTGATTTTAAAATCTTTAATTTTATGATCTCACAGTTTCCACATAATAATTTAACAAAAAACACTAATTTCAACAAATAAAATATATTCAAACATAAACTATATGGTGTACCAAACAAACAGTGCATAGAAAAATCTTTCGGAAAAGATAAAAGCAATAATTGAATTACTACAAATCACTATAATAATAGTGCTATATAATGTTGCTTTAAAAAATTAGTACTACATATTACCGAAATACATAAAAAATATATTTATGAACTATTGAATATCTTTCTTTCTTCTCAAATCTAATACATAAAAAGAGATGAAAACCACAAACAAAAGCATTAATAGGAATTTGAAACAATCATAACAAAAACAAACTATCAAATTGTGTTGCTGCTACTTTGTTTTTGACTTTGAAGTGGACAAAACACGTTGAAGGATTTATTTAAGGTAAAAAGTTTAATTGATTTTAAAGTCATAAATTTTAGGTACATAATTCAAATAAGAAAAAGTTTAATAACTAAATTTTAATGAATTTTAACTTTTAAAAATTAGCAAAATAGTGAAAAGACGATTTTGTCTAAAGCTGAGTCTTTTAATGAAGGGCAAAAAGTTCAAATCACTTTTCTAAGGATCATCACAGTTTTAATATATTGTAGATGTAGATGTAGATTATAGATTTTTTTTCCTTTTTATTATTTTCTTAATTATCGGTCTTTTAATCTAGTTTTTTTCTATTGTTTTTTATTTAATAAATATTTTCTATCATGTAATCTTACCCTTCTTCCGAACATTATTTCTCAGTCCTCCCCTTATTCCTTCTCCGTTTTTCATTTCTTAATCTTTTGTTTGCTTCTTCATTTTTTTTAGAGTATCAATAACTATTATTATTATTTCTTAAATAATCAAGTAAACCTTTTTAATAACTATTATTTTCTACTAATTTTATGAAAAAAATATCAAAACCCCTTTTCAAGTAGTAATTTTGAAGGGTCTTAGATCAATAGACGATTGTAATGATCTATGAAAATCTAAAAATATTGAAAATTCTTATCAACAACAAAAAATGAAAATTTAAAAATCACATTTTTTTATGTTAATAAATAATTGTTCTATGAATTAAATTATATTATGAAAAGTAGTAGAAACAAACTTTACATTTTCATGTTATATCAATAAGCTTATTAAAAATTGATTTACATGTAAATTGTAGCATGGTGTATGGATTACATACTTGTGCAACAAGGCTGGACCTGTGGAACGAGATCAAAAGATTTGTTATAGGATGCATACTCCCTTGGTTAGTAATGGGTGACTTTAATGCTATCCTTAGTAGTGAAGATAGATTTGGGGAATCCCACATTCAGGAGGTTGAGGTTTGTGACTTCAAGCAATGTCTACTGGATGCAGGCATTACTGAATTGAAGACGATTGGTAGATATTTCACATGGACGAATGGTCATACTTTCAGTAGAATAGATAAGGCCCTAGTTAATGGATTGTGGATGCAGAACTGGACACATCTTGAATGCAGAGTGCTTGATCCCGATTTCTCATACCATAGCCCTTTATGTATTAAACTTGATACCTGGGAAAACAATGGGCCAAAGCCTTTCAGATTTTACAACTACATGGCTGAGAATCCTGACTTTATAAAGTTAATTGAGACTACCTGGGGGGTTACTGGCAACAGGTCTATGTATGGTGTGTGGCAACAGGTAAAGAGGCTAAAGCAACTGATGAAAGAATTGAGATCTCGGGAATTTAAAGGGGTTCATTCAAAAATAAACATGATTCGGGATGAGTTGAAAGAATTACAAGAGCAAATGAGGAACTCCCATAATGAACCTCAAGAGGATCAATTCAATATAGAAAAGAGCCCTAAAGTACAGCTTGAGAAATGGGGTAACTTTGAGGCAAGTATCACTAAGCAGAAGGCTAGAGTGCACTGGTTAAAGGAAGGAGATACTAATACAACATATTTTCATGCCTGTTTAAAGAATAGAAAAGCTCAAAATCATATCACTAGTCTAACTTCTGCTACAGGGGTAAGGATACAGGATGCACAAGGTATATAGGAGGATGTAATGAGGTTCTATAAGGAATTACTAGGGGCAGTAGCACATCAAATGCCTTCTGTTCAGCCACATATTATGGAGTTAGGACCAGCACTATATAGGGAATAACAGTTATATCTGATAAGGCAGGTTGAAGTCCATGAAGCTCTCATGACTATTCCAAACCATAAGGCCCCAGGAGGTGATGGTTTTAATGCCTTTTTCTATAAGAAAGCATGGTCTATCATAGAAAAAGATATCACACAAGCTGTAGTTGATTTCTTTGACACTGGAACAATGTGTAAGGCTATTAATTGTGCTCAAATCACTCTAATTCCTAAAGTTCAGCATCCTACCTCAGTAAAAGAGTATAGACCAATCTCATGTTGCACCATCTTGTATAAGATTATCTCAAAGATCTTAACAAGAAGGATGCAAGGAGTCATTGGTTTCCTTGTTGATGATAGCCAAGCATATTTTGTACCTGAAAGGGTTATTGTACATAATATACTTCTTAGCCATAAAATGGTTAAAGGTTATGGAAGGAAAGGAGTTTCTTCTCGATGTATGATAAAGGTGGACATGCAAAAGGCCCACGATTCTATAGAGTGACCCTTTGTGGAACAAATCTTAAGGTATTTGAATTTTCCCACAAAATTCTTAGATTGGGTCATGACGTGCATTAAAATAGTCTCTTATTCCATATCATTTAATGGAGTTCCAACTACTCCTTTTGAGGCGAAGAAAGGTTTACGATAAGGTGATCCTTTATCTCCTTACTTTTTGTGTTGAGCATGGAGTACCTATGCAGACTTTTGAAGAGTTTGAAGCTCAATAAAGATTTCAAATATCATCCTAAATGCGCTAAGCTGAACATAGTTCAGTTGAGATTTGCTGATGATTTATTACTCTTCTCTAGAGGGGATTTGCAATCTGTCAAGATCTTATATGATACATTCCAAAAGTTCTACAAGGCTTCAAGCTTAATTGCTAACAAGGAAAAAAGTTCTATATACTTGGAGGAGTGAAGATGAATGTTCAAGATCAGATCCTGGATTATATAGGCTTTACTAAAGGAGAAATGCCATTTAGATATCTTGGAGTACCTCTTAGTACTAAGAGTTTATCAATTGCACAATGTGTACCCTTGATGGAAAGAATGCTGAGTAGAATTTTGTCTTGGACAACTAGATTTCTTTCTTATGCTGGGAGAGCTGAATTGATTCGTAGTGTGTTGTTCTCATTACAAACTTATTGGTCTCAAATTTTTATACTACCAAAACAGATAATTGAGCTGATTGAGCAACTGTGTAAGAGGTTCTTGTGGACAGGTTAAGCAGAGGTGACCAAGAAAGCTCTTGTCGCTTGGAATAAACTATGTCAACCACAGTCAGCAGGTGGCCTCAACTTTATTGATGTTGCTTTGTGGAATAAGGTTGTGATATGTAAACTTCTTTGGAACATGAGTAGGAAAGAGGACAAGCTTTGGATCAAATGGATTCATGCTTACTATGTTAAAGGAGGAAGTAGCTGGGAGTTAAATCCAAAACAAGCATCTTGGGTGGTTAGGAAGATTTGCAATGCAAAGAAGTATTTTGTGAAAGCTGGAATAACTCTTGATACTATACACACCATTCCTAACTTGAGCATCAAAAGCATCTATCAAAAATTGCAAGGCAAGCTAGAAAAGGTAAGCTGGAAAGGGGTGATTTGTAGGAACCAAAGGGCTCCAAAATGGGTTTTCATATTGAGACTTGCAGTATTGGGTAAGCACTACACATGAGATCGTTTAGCTAGTTGGGGTCTGAAGGTAAATACGCAGTGTCATCTCTACACTAGTAAGCCTGAAACAGTCCAACACTGTGACGCCTCAAATTCCATTGGGGCGGACAAGCACTCGTAGCCATAAAGGCCCGAGAGAACCAACCTATGACTGTGTACATTCATATGCATACCATTAAGTGAACAAAAATTCTTCCACATGCAGATATAATATATCGATGATGCAAGTCATGTAAAGACGTTCAAAATAGATACGAGACTTGGCCGTTGGGGACACAACGTCTAAAAGGTAAGACACTTCTACTTTTGACTTTACAATGTCTACGAAGCCTCTAAAAGATATATAACCATGACTAAGGTCGGGACAAGTCCCCCCCTTATACAACCACTACACAGTACCAAAAATCTATACAAATGACTCGAAAAGCCCCGAATCAACCTGGAGCTCACCAATAGCATGCAGATGACCCGTACCCTACTGTGAAGGTCTACTAGCTCCTGTGCCTACAGCAAGTAAGGCAGGTCCCCCAAGGGACGTCATTACGGAAGAATATACTGAGTATGTAAGGCTATCAGTAACTGTATAAAATCTAGGAACTCAAATGGACACAAATACAAGTGAATAGATAATACTGATATACTACCGTACTGTATATGTGGAACCATGTACATTACATTCATTTCTTTCCTTTTACCTTTATATCAATATATATCATACAATGCCCGGGACCAACTGATCAGTGGTGAATAACATTGGGATCGGCTCGAGATAGGCTTATGCCCCCAGAGCTACCACCCATAAATCAATAAATCAGGTTCGGCTCGAGCTAGGTTTTCACCCCCAAAGCTACCCCCTGCATCTAATAATCCATCGGGATCGGCTCGAGCTAGGCTTTCGCCCACAGAGCTACCACCCGTACTCAAACCAAATATGCATTACTTCATTTCTTTAATTTTTGTGAGATCGTTACATCAGTGGTCATAACATTATTGGAGATTTGGAAAAATAGTCAACAAATAAGAGACACGTAAATGACAATTGCTAACAAACTTGAAATGAGATACTTTAAAACATTTCGGAGTGGAAACAAGTTTGGTAACGATGTGAACAATAGGTGCTGCCAAAGGATACGAAAAAGAGTAACCTTACATACCTTATATTTCCAACATGTGACTATAACAATTCAGCTCTTCCTTAAAGCGTTACTCTACAATATGAATACATAATGGAGCTCACATTAAAAGCCAATTACATTACAAGTTCACAAGGCGATAATTAGCTACTTGACGGGAAGTAAGAACTATCCAACATCTCAAACACGTGGTATATCATTCCACCTTCCTTTATACTGCCATATAACTTCATTCCACCCTCCTACAATAAAATTTACTACCTCACAACACCAACAATACCAAAACAGTCCACACATCAACATAGACATCACAAACCGATAGGATTTCACACCAAGTTTATACTTTACATTTACACCTCAATACCACGTCACATACTTATTCCATCAAGTCAAATAAATACCTTTCACAACAACACACCAAAAACAATCCACAATGGTTTCAAAATTCGCATCAACATCACAAGAAAATATTCTCTTTCCACTACACCACACGTTCTATGCACAATTACGTATAAACATTCCCACAATTCATACACAAGGAGTAACGAATTAGGGACAGCACCACACTTAAACATACTGAAATTTCATCCATATAATTCAATTCCTTCAAGACCTTAATGTAACACCCCGTACCTTCCCAACCCTACTTGACGACATTGAACAAGGTTGACTTAAGGTGTCGAGAGCCATACGTGTGTAGTTTGTAATGCTAAGGATGAGAAAAATTGAATTTGGCCTCGTATATGGGATTAACCCTTTGTAGGAGTGTTTTGTGATTTTTATGGGACAGTTATGGGGTTCAAAACGAGGTTAAGAGGACCTCTAAACAAAGGGCATTAAGGTTAAGAAGTAAATTAAAGAATAGGGTTTGAAGTATCTAACTAAATCCGCAAAGAAAAGTAGAAGCACACAAAAAATATTTCAGTGCCACAGGAGGTGCCAGGCGCCGGTTCTGGCGCCCAAACCAGCAAGCTTTTAAAGCTCAGTGCCCTGGTGGGCGCCAGGCGTTGGCTGGGGCGGCCAAACCAGCAATGCCTCCAAAATTTGTCTAAGTGTCCAAGGGTGCCCGGGGACGTACCGGGCCGATTTTTGCCACATTTCTTCTACAACCATGAACATATACATGAAATGAGTAAAATATTATAATGGTATGATAAAATATCTCGGGAATGCATTTGGCGTCAAAATGACGATTTTACCCCTAGGGGCAAAATAGGTCATACGTGGCTAGAATCACTTGATTTTGGGATTGAGGCTACGAACATGAATAACGTACGTTGGAATATTGTTGTAACGTGTACGAAATGAGTTAATCTTGCGGAATGATTGGGTTAATTATATTGGGCTTGATCCAAGCCCAAAAGGAGACACAAAACATGGCCCAAGAAGGCTAAATTGACCCATTCTTATCCTTACATGGCATTTAATGCCAAGAAGACTTGAAGGACTATATATATAAGTAAAAATCTGATTTTTATTCCAAGATAACACACAACACATTTCTTAAAATTTCCCAAATTTTTCTCTCAACTCTCAAGAACCCTAGGCTATCTCTTGGAGCAAGATCATCAATTTTCAAGCTTCAGTAAGTAATTATTCTTATGGAATAACATGTTATATGCATGAGAGAGTCTATAAATCATGTTGGTTGTGCTTGGAAAGGATGTACATGGTACTTTATGTTCTTGTCTAAGATTTGGGATCCATGAGATCCAAGCTTGAATTAGGACTTGTGCCTTTGATGAAAAAGCATGGTATGGATAAAATATGAACATGTATGGTGTTATTTTTGTTGTTAAACATGTTATTGTCTATAAGTGTAAATTATGGGATTTTGGACGATATGCGCTATGAGGTGTATTAAGGTAAGTTGATAGATTATTTGGGATGTGATATGGATAAGAAAGTGTAAAGGAGAAGTATTGTGGTGAAATGTATTGATAATCATGTAATGGTCAATGTTGGGAATATGATGGAATTTTTGGAATAATAAATTCATCAATGGTTTTGTCAAAGGAAATGACATGTGTAAAGGCAAACATGAAACTTATTGACATTGTATGCCATTGTAAAGTAGTTGGCAATTAATATGAATTCCGTATGTATTTGTGATTGTAGAGTGAAACATAAAGGAGGAGAGGAACTATTGTATACGCATCTAAGGTTGTATACTTATATCGAGAGTACAAGGTATGTAAGGTTACTTTGTTCATATCTTTTCGCGGTAAGTTGTATTCACATTGGCATTATGCTAGTCCTATTCCGACATGTGCTAAGGTATCCTATATCCGGCTAGCAATGGTTATTGTCATATATTTCCTACTCATTGATCAATTGTGAATCTCATTTCTCATAGTCATGGTTAATGTTCCGAAAGTTCAAATAAGGCTATGTTCCAATATTCCAATAGTGCCTATACTTGTGTCTCTTGTTTATGGATTATTGTCCAATGGTTCCAATGGTATCATGGTGCTAGTTATGTTATATTTCTCATTGATATTTATTCACATGTCCTTCACTTATTGGTCAATGATTCCAAAGTGATGTGATGACTAGCAAAGTATCAATCTCAAAGTAATGAATAAAGTAATGCAAATGTGGTCAATGATCAAGTACGGGTGGCAAGTCTAGGGGCGTAAGCCTAGCTCGACTCGATCCCGAGGTTTGGAATTATGGGTGGCAAGTCTAGGGGCGTAAGCCTAGCTCGACTCGATCTCGATGCATTGATGTATGGGTGGCAAGTCTAGGGGCATAAGCCTAGCTCGACTCGATCCCAACACAATGATATGATATGAAAGACCCACTGATCAGTCGGGGCCCGGGTACATTGTGACATATGTGATAACAAGTGAGTATTGAGATAAAGAAAGTAATGAAAGCAATCTACATGGTTTCCAAAATGCAAAATGGTGACTTCTTCACATTGATTATTCATATGTTTTGAGTTCATTGAAATATTCATGTATTATACAGTTTCATCTGAGCCTTGCATACTCAGTACTTATTTCGCACTGACCCCTCTCGGGGAATTTACCTTACTTGCTGCAGGCGCAGGTCCCAGTAGGCCTCCTCAGTAGATTGCCAGTGTTAGCGGTTCTTTGGTGAGCTCCAGCTCATTCGGGGTTTCTTCGAGTCAGAGTATATACATGTTTTGGTATTGTACATAATGTGTAAAGCGGGGACTTGTCCTGACTTATGGTTCATTTTGGTCAATGCTCTTGTTAGAGGCTTTTGTATACGGATGTGGGTGTAACAGTGTAAAAGACAGTGGGTGTAACAGTGTAAAAGACATATGTTGTTTTGACTGGATGGCCTCAACGGCCAAGTTTCATATGTATGTATAAATATGTCCCATGTTTTCCTTTATTCGTCTTTCACGTTCTTATGCAATGGTGATTATGATATGCATATGATTGAACATAGGCAAAGGTTGGTTCTCTCGGGCCTTATCGGCTACGGGTGCCAATCATGTCTCGATGGGATTCGGGGCGTGACAAAAGTGGTATCAGAGCAGTCGGTCTAAGGATGTCTACAAAGCCGTGTCTGAGTAGAGTCTTACTTATCGATGTGTTGTGCACCACATTTATAAGTAGGAGGCTACGGGACATTTAGGATGTTGTTTCTTTCCTTCATTCTAGATCGTGCAATAGAGCCAATGTTGTCAGTTGCATTGTATCTGATCTTGGTATTTATTTTTCTTTGGTATAGTCCAAAATGCCGAACACTAGAAGAGGAAGAGGAAAAGGTAAAAGTAAGCTGATAGATAGAATTGCTGAGGGAACAAGTAGACCACCACCTAAACAAGTTGATCAAGGTGGGGCTGAAACTGAGTTCGCAACGCGAGCTTCTTCTACTTCTTCAGCTCCAGAAGAGCCGAGAAGAAGGGAAGTGCCCATGGAACCACCGACGAACGCCACAGATCAGGATCTTAGGAATGCTGTACAGATGTTGACACAGTTAGTGGCGGCATAAAGCCAGGGAAGAGCTGGTGCAATGGCACATGATGATGATGCGGCTAGAATGGCAAGTCGCAGAACACAGGATTTCTTGAAACTGGACCCTCCTACATTCACAGGGGCAGATCCAAAAGCAGATCCACAGGACTTCGTGGATCAAATTCAAAGGGCATTGGAAGTTATGCATGTGACAGGGATAGAAACAGTGGAACTTGCCGCGTACAGGTTGAAAGGAGAGGCAATATTGTGGTACGAGGATTGGAAGAAATCCCGTGATATGGATGCAACCCCACCTACTTGGGAAGAGTTCAAAGTGGCTTTCCTTGATCATTACTTGCCCTATGAGATCCGTGAGGCACGTGCGGATCAGTTCCTAAATCTCCATCAAGGAAATTTGAACGTCAGAGAATATAGCTTGTAATTTAATTCCTTGGCTCGATATGCGCCAAATGTTGTGGCTACGATGACAGACAGGGTCCATAGATACGTGGACAGACTAGAGCCATATTTGGTAAGAGATTGCACTATTGCGGCCTTGAATAGGGACATGGACATTGCTCGCATACAAGCCTTCGCCCAGAAAATGGAGGATCAGAGACAGAGACGAAGGGTACATGAATTTGATAGGGGACAGTCCAAAAGGGCTAGACCTATGGGACCACCTGTGATGTCCCAAGGAGGACCTAGGCCCCGCATGTTTCCTAGACCACCTAGACCGTCGTTCTCTTATTCCACAGAGAGTGCTTATTCTCAGTCTCGAGGGTTTAGAGGTGGTTCAGCTGGGCAAAGTAGTGGGGTTCATGGATCACAGGCAGCAGGTTTCCCTCGTCAGCAGTGTCAGCACTGCAGGCGTATGCACACAGGTACATGTCGGACAGGGACGAATGTCTGCTTTTGGTGTGGTATGCCGGGACATATAGAGAGAGAATGTCCACAGCGGAGCATGGGTGGTATAGCACGACCAGCTGGGTCGGCTGTTGCGTCTTCAGCATCGGTTCCTTCACAGGGCCGAGGGGTGCAGCCTATTGGTCGAGGTAGAGGTGCCAGAGGAGGAGTCAGTACTAGCGGGGTCCAGAATCGCACTTATGCTTTGGTGGACCGCCAGAATTCAGAGGCTTCCCCTGATGTTGTCACAGGTACATTATCCATATTCTCACACAATGTATATGCATTAATTGACCCAGGTTCTACATTTTCCTATGTTACTCCATTGGTTGCTGCGAAATTTGCAAAGGCACCAAAATTATTAATTAAGTCAATTGAAATGTCTACACCGGTTGGTGAATATATTGTTGCAAAGAAAATGTATCGTAACTGTGTGGTAACTGTGTGTGGCCATGATACGTTGGCCGATCTCATTGAATTGGACATGGTGGATTTCGATGTAATTATGGGAATGGATTGGTTGGCTTCGTGTTATGCTACGGTAGATTGCCGGGCCAAGAAGGTACAATTCTGTTTTCCACAGGAAAATGTTCTAGAATGGCAGGGTAAGGTAGGGGCACCACGAGGAAGATTTATTTCCTATCTGAAAGCAAGGAAAATGATTGCCAAGGGATACGTATGTCATTTGGTACGAGTGAAAGATAATGATGTGGAACCATTAATTCCACAGTCAGTACCGATAGTCAATGAATTTCTTGATGTATTTCCAGAGGATCTTCCAGGCTTACCCCCAAAACGAGAAGTGGAATTCGGCATTGATGTGATTTCAGGCACTCAGCCCATTTCTATCCCTCCATATAGAATGGCTCCAGCGGAACTGCGTGAATTGAAGGAGCAGTTGAAAGATTTGCTGGACAAGGGCTTCATTAGGCCTAGTATGTCCCCGTGGGGTGCACCGGTATTATTCGTACGAAAGAAAGATGGCACCTTGAGAATATGCATCGACTATCGACAACTGAATAAAGTAACGATTAAGAACAAATATCCCCTTCCTCGCATTGATGATTTGTTTGATCAGTTACAGGGTGCCAAATGTTTTTCGAAAATTGACGTGAGGTCGGGATACCATCAAGTCAGAGTTAGAGAGGAGGATGTACCCAAGACAACTTTTCGAACACAGTATGGCCATTATGAATTTTTAGTTATGTCATTTGGACTAACAAATGCACCGGCTGTGTTTATGGATTTGATGAACAGAGTGTTTAAGCCATTCCTAGACGTGTTCGTGACAGTATTTATAGATGACATCCTTGTTTATTCAAGATCACCAGAAGACCATGCTTATCACTTACGGCAAGTGTTGCAAATTCTCCGTGAGCGTAAGTTGTATGCAAAATTCTCCAAATGTGAGTTTTGGTTGAAATCAGTCGCGTTCTTGGGTCACATTGTATCAGATGAAGGTATACAGGTTGATACCCAAAAGATAGAAGCAGTGAAAAACTGGCCAAGACCTACGACACCCACAAAGATTCGCAGTTTTCTGGGTTTGGCAGGTTATTACCGGAGATTTGTAGAAGGGTTTGCTTCTATTGCAGCACCATTAACAAAGTTAACTCACAAGGCAATTAAGTTTCAATAGAATGATGCATGTGAAAGAGGGTTCCAAAAACTAAAAGATAAGTTGACTTCCACACCAGTGTTAGTACTTCCTGAAGGCACAGAGGGCTATGCAGTGTATTGTGATGCTTTCGGGATTGGTCTCGGATGTGTATTGATGCAGCATGGTAGGGTGATAGCATATGCCTCACGACAGTTGTGACCACATGAGAAAAACTATCCCACACATGATCTTGAATTGGCAGCAGTAGTGTTTGCTTTAAAGATATGGCGTCATTATTTATATGGGGTTCATGTTGACATCTATACGGATCACAAAAGCTTGCAATATCTTTTTAAGAAAAAGGAACTCAATTTGAGGTAACGAAGGTGGTTGGAGCTTTTAAAAGACTATGACATTGATATTCTTTATCACCCAGGCAAAGCAAATGTAGTAGCTGATGCATTGAGCCGTAAGGCAGTAGAAAGCACTAGTGGTCAGTTGAATGAAAAGCGTGAGATAATCAAAGATTTGAATCAATTATCCAGCTTGGGAGTTCGCCTTATTGAATCCTCCGATGATAGAGTTATGGTGGAGAATGCAGCAGAATCCTCCTTGATAGCTGAAGTGAAAGAGAAACAGTATGCGGATTCTATTTTATTGCAGCTAAAGGAGAATGTGCAGCAGAATTTGACCAAGGCATTTGATATTACACCGGAAGGGGTACTTCAATGTCAAGGGAAAGTATGTGTACCGGACATAGATGAGCTAAGGACACGAATAATGACAGAGGCGCACCATTCGCGCTATTCCATTCATCCGGGTGCTACTAAAATGTACCATGAATTGAAAGAGGTGTATTGGTGGGGCAACATGAAAAAGAACATTGCGAAATTTGTCGCGCAATGCCCAAATTGTCAACAAGTGAAAGTGGAACATCAGAAACCGGGAGGTTACATGCAATGTATCAATCTTCCAGTCTGGAAGTGGGATATGATTAATATGGATTTTATTACGGGTTTGCCTCGTACATTGCGGAAGTTTGATTCCATATGGGTCATAGTGGACCGACTTACCAAGTCAGCGCATTTTCTACCTATCAAGACGACCTATACAGCTAAGGATTATGTGAATTTGTATGTCAAGGAGATAGTACGATTGCATGGTATTCTACTTTCTATCATATCAGACAGAGGAGCACAGTTCACAACACACTTTTGGAAATCTTTTCAGCGGAGTTTGGGTACTCAGGTGAATTTGAGTACGGCTTTACATCCTCAGACTGATGGACAAGCAGAACGTACTATTCAGACACTTGAAGATATGCTACGAGCTTGTACGTTAGATTTCCAGGGTAGTTGGGATGACCATTTGCCTCTTATTGAATTTGCATATAACAATAGCTATCATTCAAGTATTAAAATGGCACCTTATGAAGCCTTGTATGGAAGGAAATGTAGATCACCAATCGGATGGTTTGAAGCAGGTGAAACTGCTTTACTTGGGCCAGATATTGTGCATCAGGCTATGGAGAAAGTCAAAGTGATCCAACAGCGATTACAAATGGCTCAAAGTAGTCACAAGTCATATGCCGATGTTAGAAGAAGAGGGCTTGAATTCGCCATAGGTGATTGGGTGTTTTTAAAGGTGTCACCGATGAAAGGGGTAATGCGGTTCGGAAAGAAAGGGAAATTGAGTCCACGTTACATAGGGCCCTATGAAATTATTAGAAGATTTGGGCAAGTGGCTTATGAATTATCACTGCCCCAGGAGCTTTCCTCAGTCCATCCGGTATTTCACGTTTTGATGCTTCAAAAATGCATAGGGGATCCATCCAGTATTGTTCCCGTTGAAGATGTCCAAGTTACCGAGGATCTTACTTATGAAGAGGTACCCATTGCTATCCTAGATCGACAAGTAAAGAGATTGAGGAATAAAGACATAGCTTCCGTGAAAGTCCTATGGAGAAATCAACAAGTAGAGGAGATCACGTGGGAAGCTAAAGAGATGATGAAATCCAAGTACCCCTACCTATTTCAAATGGATGAAGAAGTTCAAAATACGGAAGTGGAACAATGACAAGTAAGTATTCATGAGCCTTAAGTGTTTGTGTATATGTGTTAACATAGAGATGTATTTGTTGTAATTGAAACGATATTGTTACCATTCGAGGACGAAAGTTCCCAAGGGGGGAAGAATGTAACACCCTGTACCTTCCCAACCCTACTTGACGACATTGAACAAGATTGACTTAAGGTGTCGAGAGCCATACGTGTGTAGTTTGTAATGCTAAGGATGAGAAAAATTGAATTTGGCCTCGTATATGGGATTAACCCTTTGTAGGAGTGTTTTGTGATTTTTATGGGACAGTTATGGGGTTCAAAACGAGGTTAAGAGGACCTCTAAACAAAGGGCATTAAGGTTAAGAAGTAAATTAAAGAATAGGGTTTGAAGTATCTAACCAAATCCGCAAAGAAAAGTAGAAGCACACAAAAAAAATTTCAGTGCCACAGGAGGTGTCAGGCGCTGGTTCTGGCGCCCAAACCAGCAAGATTTTAAAGCTCAGTGCCCTGGTGGGCGCCAGGCGTTGGCTGGGGCGGCCAAACCAGCAATGCCTCCAAAATTTGTCTAAGTGTCCAAGGGTGCCCGGGGACGTACCGGGCCGATTTTTGCCACGTTTTTTCTACAACCATGAACATATACATGAAATGAGTAAAATATTATAATGGTATGATAAAATATCTCGGGAATGCATTTGGCGTCAAAATGACGATTTTACCCCTAGGGGCAAAATAGGTCATACGTGGCTAGAATCACTTGATTTTGGGATTGAGGCTAGGACATGAATAACATACGTTGGAATATTGTTGTAACGTGTACGAAATGAGTTAATCTTGCGGAATGATTGGGTTAATTATATTGGGCTTGATCCAAGCCCAAAAGGAGACACAAAACATGGCCCAAGAAGGCTAAATTGACCCATTCTTATCCTTACATGGCATTTAATGCCAAGAAGACTTGAAGGACTATATATATAAGTAAAAATCTGATTTTTATTCCAAGATAACACACAACACATTTCTTAAAATTTCCCAAATTTTTCTCTCAACTCTCAAGAACCCTAGGCTATCTCTTGGAGCAAGATCATCAATTTTCAAGCTTCGGTAAGTAATTATTCTTATGGAATAACATGTTATATGCATGGGAGAGTATATAAATCATGTTGGTTGTGCTTGTAAAGGATGTACATGGTACTTTATGTTTTTGTCTAAGATTTGGGATCCTTGAGATCCAAGCTTGAATTAGGACTTGTGCCTTTGATGAAAAAGCATGGTATGGATAAAATATGAACATGTATGGTGTTATTTTTGTTGTTAAACATGTTATTGTCTATAAGTGTAAATTATGGGATTTTGGCCGATATGCGCTATGAGATGTATTAAGGTAAGTTGATAGATTATTTAGGATGTGATATGGATAAGAAAGTGTAAAGGAGAAGTATTGTGGTGAAATGTATTGATTATCATGTAATGGTCAATGTTGGGAATATTATGGAATTTTTGGAATAATAAATTCATCAATGGTTTTGTCAAAGGAAATGACATGTGTAAAGGCAAACATGAAACTTATTGACATTGTATGCCATTGTAAAGTAGTTGGCAATTAATATGAATTCCGTATGTATTTGTGATTGTAGAGTGAAACATAAAGGAGGAGAGGAACTATTGTATACGCATCTAAGGTTGTATACTTATACCGAGATTACAAGGTATGTAAGGTTACTTTGTTCATATCTTTTCGCGGTAAGTTGTATTCACATTGGCATTATGCTAGTCCTATTCCGACATGTGCTAAGGTATCCTATATCCGGCTAGCAATGGTTATTGTCATATATTTCCTACTCATTGATCAATTGTGAATCTCATTTCTCATAGTCATGGTTAATGTTCCGAAAGTTCAAATAAGTCTATGTTCCAATATTCCAATAGTGCCTATACTTGTGTCTCTTGTTTATGGATTATTGTCCAATGGTTCCAATGGTATCATGGTGCTAGTTATGTTATATTTCTCATTGATATTTATTCACATGTCCTTCACTTATTGGTCAATGATTCCAAAGTGATGTGATGACTAGCAAAGTATCAATCTCAAAGTAATGAACAAAGTAATGCAAATGTGGTCAATGATCAAGTACGGGTGGCAAGTCTAGGGGCGTAAGCCTAGCTCGACTCGATCCCGAGGTTTGGAATTATGGGTGGCAAGTCTAGGGGCGTAAGCCTAGCTCGACTCGATCCCGATGCATTGATGTATGGGTGGCAAGTCTAGGGGCATAAGCCTAGCTCGACTCGATCCCAACACAATGATATGATATGAAAGACCCACTGATCAGTCGGGGCCCTGGTACATTGTGACATATGTGATAACAAGTGAGTATTGAGATAAAGAAAGTAATGAAAGCAATCCACATGGTTTCCAAAATGCAAAATGGTGACTTCTTCACATTGATTATTCATATGTTTTGAGTTCATTGAAATATTCATGTATTATACAGTTTCATCTGAGCCTTGCATACTCAGTACTTATTTCGTACTGACCCCTCTCGGGGAATTTACCTTACTTGCTGCAGGCGCAGGTCCCAGTAGGCCTCCTCAGTAGATTGCCAGTGTTAGCGGTTCTTTGGTGAGCTCCAGCTCATTCGGGGTTTCTCCGAGTCAGAGTATATACATGTTTTGGTATTGTACATAATGTGTAAAGCGGGGACTTGTCCCGACTTATGGTTTATTTTGGTCAATGCTCTTGTTAGAGGCTTTTGTAGACAGATGTGGGTGTAACAGTGTAAAAGACAGTGGGTGTAACAGTGTAAAAGACATATGTTGTTTTGACTGGATGGCCTCAACGGTCAAGTTTCATATGTATGTATAAATATGTCCCATGTTTTCCTTTATTCGTCTTTCACGTTCTTATGCAATGGTGATTATGATATGCATATGATTGAACATAGGCAAAGGTTGGTTCTCTCGGGCCTTATCGGCTACGGGTGCCAATCATGTCTCGATGGGATTCGGGGCGTGACACTTAAGTTCCCTTTCAAGTTTAAACCACATAGAAGGCAAATCTTTTAGCTACTAAGCAAAAGTGGACTGCTACATATAAAGTGGACTGCTCAACACTTTTTAAACATAACCAACATGATTTACACAACCTCTTATGCATATAATATATTAATATATAAGTTTAAACACTTACCAAGGCTTGCAAGTGAAAGATTTGTCCAAAAATCCTTAGAGAAAATTAGGGCGGCTAGGGTTTGAGAGAGGAGAAAGTATTTGATTGAAAATCTGATTTTTACAAGTGTGTTGTGTAGAAAAATGAGCTGAATTTCAGCCTTATATAGCCCCTCCAAACCGCCTCTCCTTTGGTCATCCTTAGCCAATTATTTGGTCAAAATGTCCAAGTAGATGATGTGTATACTTGGTCCATTTTTAAATGGATCATCTCCTTTTGGGCCCATGTCTTATTTACTTAATTTTAGGCCTCAATTGAGCCCATTAGAATAATATTAATTCAGCCCAATAAATTTAGTGGGTAATACACCAACTATCTCAAGTTTAAACAATTCCATAAATGTTAAAGTAGTCAAATAAGTTCGAAAATGTGCGGGGTATTACATCCTTCCCCCCTTAGGAACATTCGTCCTCGAATGTTAGTAACATTACCCAATCTAAACAAGTTCAAGTCTAAGTTCATTCTTCATATTATCACATACACATAATACTTATATATACTTACTTGTTATTGCTCCAATTCCGCATCTTGAACTTTCTCTTCAGTTTGAAATAAATGCGGGTACTTAGACTTCATCATTTACTCGGCTTTCCATGTGATTTTTTCTACTTGCTGATTTTTCCAAAGCACTTTTACGGAAGCTACTTCTTTATTTCTTAACCTCTTAACTTGTCATTCCAGAATAGCAATAGGTACTTCTTCATAGGTGAGATCTTCTGCAACTTTTGTATCATCAGCAGGAGCAATACGAGATGGATCTCCTATGTACTTTCGAAGCATTGAAACATGAAACACTGGATGAACTGTGGAGAGTTCTTGGGGTAGTTCTAATTCATACGCAACTTGACCAAATCTTCGGATAATCTTATATGGCCCTATATAACACGGACTTAGCTTTCCTTTCTTTCAAAATCTCATTACCCCTTTCATTGGTGATACTTTCAAGAATACCCAATCACCTATAGCAAACTCTAACCCCCTTCTTCTAACATCGACATATGATTTGTGTTGACTTTGGGCTGTTCCTAGCCATTGTTGTATCACCTCAACCTTTTCCATGGCTTGATGAACAAGATCTAGTCCAAATAAAATAGTCTCACCTACTTAAAACCACCCAATCGGTGACCTACATTTTCTCCTATATAAAGCTTCATAAAGCGCCATCTTGATACTTGAATGATACCTATTTTTGTAGGCGAATTCAATAAGAGATAAATAATCATCCCAACTACCTTTAAAGTCCAACACGCAGGCTCGTAGCATATCTTCAAGTTTGTATGGTACGCTCTGCATGTCCATCCGTCTGAGGGTGAAAAGTTGTACTTAAATTCACTTGTGTACTCAAACTCCTCTGAAAAGACTTCCAAAAATTTACAGTAAATTGAGCTCCCCTGTCTGATATAATAGATATTGGAATTTCGTGTAGTCGAACTATGTCTTTAATATACAACCTCGCATAATCTTCAGCTTTGTAGGTGGTCTTGACGGGTAGAAAGTGTGCCGATTTGGTAAGCCTGTCAAATATTACCCATATGGAATCAAATTTACGAAGTGTACGTGGCAAACCTGTGATGAAGTCCATGTTGATCATGTCCCATTTCCAGATTGGAAAATCTATACATTGCATATAACCTCCCGACTTCTGATGCTCTACTTTTACTTGTTGACAATTCAGACAATGAGCTACAAATTCTACAATGTTCTTCTTCATGTTACCCCACCAATACATTTCTTTCAAATCATGATACATTTTGGTGGCTCCCGGATGAATAGAATACCGTGAATGATGCGCCTCTGTCATAATTCGTCTCCTTAGCTCATCTACATCAGGTACACACAATCTAATTTGGCACTGAAGCACTCCCTCTTGCGTAAGATCAAATGCCTTTGTCAAACCTTATTGTACATTCTCTTTCAGCTGCAATAAAATAGGATCCGCATACTATTTTTCCTTTACTTCAACCACTAATGACGATTCTGCCGCATTTTACACTATAATTCCTTCATTTGGAGTTTCAAGAAGACGAACCCCCAAGTTGGATAGTTGATGTAGATCCTTGACTATACCTTACTTTTCCGTGAGCTGGCCATCATTGCTTCCTATTGCTTTGCGGCTTAATGCATCGGCTACCACGTTTGATTTTCCCGGATGGTATAAGATATCGATATCATAATCTTTTAGTAGTTCCAGCTACCTCCGATGCCTCAAATTTAGGTCCTTCTGCTTGAAAATATACTGCAAACTCTTATGATCGGTATATATGTCAACGTGAACCCCATACAAGTAGTGGCGCCATATCTTTAAAGCAAATATCACAGCTGCTAGCTCAAGATCATGTGTCGGATAATTTCTCTCATGTGGCCGCAAGTGTCTTGAGGCATAAGCTATTACATTACCGTGATGCATCAATACACATCCTAAGCCAACTCCTGAAGCATCACAATAGACCGCATACCCTTCTGTGCCTTCTGGAAATACCAATATGGGTGTAGAAGTCAACTTACTCTTCAGATTTTGGAAACTCTTTTCACATGCATCGTTCCATTGAAACTTGGTTGCCTTGTGTGTTAGCTTTGTCAAAGGTGCAGCAATAGAAGAAAATCCTTTAACAAACCTTCTATAATAACCTGCCAACCCAAGAAAACTACGAATCTCTGTAGGCGTTGTAGGTCTTGGCCAGTTCTTCACAGCTTCTATCTTTTGAGTATCAACTCTTATTCCTTCATCCGACATAATATGGCCCAAGAATGCTACAGATTTTAACCAAAATTCACATTTAGAGAACTTTGCATATAACTTACGATCACGAAGAATTTGTAACACCTGCCGTAAGTGATTAGCATGGTCCTCTTTTGATCTTGAATAAACCAGAATATCATCTATAAACACTGTCATGAACACATCTAAGAACGGCTTGAACACCCTATTCATCAAATCCATAAAAACTGCTGGTGCATTTGTTAGCCCAAATAACATAACTAAAAACTCATAATGACCATACCGTGTTCGAAAAGCAGTCTTGGGTATATTTTTTTCTCTAACCCTTACTTGATGATAACCCGATCTCAAGTCAATCTTTGAGAAGCATTTGGCACCCTGTAATTGATCAAACAAATCATCAATTCTGGGGAGGAGATATTTGTTCTTAATTGTCACCTTATTTAATTACCGATAATCAATACACATTCTCAACGTGCCATCTTTCTTGCATACAAATAACACTGGTGCACCCCACGGGGACATACTAGGCCTTATGAATCCCTTGTCCAGCAAGTCTTTTAATTGCTCCTTCAATTCCCGTAACTCTGTCAGGGCCATTCTATATGGAGGAATAGAGATAGGCTGAGTACCTGTAATCACATCAATACCAAACTCTACTTCCCGTTCTGGAGGCAAACCTAGAAGATCTTCAGGAAATACATTAAGGAATTCATTTACCACCGAAATCGATTGAAGAGTTGGTGGCTTCACATCGGTATCTTGCACTCTTACTAGATGACATATGTACCCCTTGGATATCATTTTCTTTTCCTTAAGATAAGAAATAAATTTACCTCTCGGTGCTCCAATATTACCCCTCCATTCAAGGACGGTCTTTTGTGGAAAATGGAAATGTACCTTCTTAGCTCGACAATCTACCGTGGCATAACAAGAAGCCAACCAATCCATACCCATTATAACATCAAAATTTACCATCTCTAGCTGAATAAGATCAGCCAACGTATCGTGATAACAAACAGTTACTATGCAATTACGATAGACTCTTTTAGCTACAATAGATTCACCAACTGGTGTAGATACTTCAAATGGCTTGACTAGTAATTCCTGTGTTCTTTCTAATTTTTCAGCAATCATGGAGTGACATATGATAGGGTAGAGCCCGGATCAATCAATGCATATACATTATGTGAAAAGACGGATAATGTACCTATAACCACATCAGGAGAAGCCTCCAAATTCTGTCGATCCGCTAAAGCATAGGTACGGTTCTGGACTCCACTAGAATTAGATGCTCCTCGAACACCTCTACCATGCCCAGTAGGCTGTACACCTGACTAGGATGATGCAACTGCTGATCCAGTAGGTCGCGCCATACTACCCGTGCCCCTCCGTGGGCACTCTCTTATTATGTGCCCCGACATACCACACCAGAAACAAGCATTTGTCCCAAGCCGACATGTACCTAAATAAAGCTTTCCGTAGTGCTGACACAGCTAAAGAGAAAACCTCGATTGGCTCATTCTTCCTTGTTCTTGATACCCTGTTGTCTGTAAACCTTGAATCCCACTACTTTGCCCAACTTGACTGCCTCTAAACCCTCAAAATTGGGATGGAGTACCTGCTGTAGAATAAGAAAATGATGGTCTAGGCGGTCTATTAAAAACCCGAGGCCTAAATTCTCCTTGGGATGCCATGAACTGTCCTATAGGTTTAGCCCTCTTTGACGGTCCTCTTTCAAATTCTTACATTCTTCTCCTTTGCCTCTGATCCTCCATCTTCTATGCAAAACCTTGTATCCTGGCTATATCCATGTATCTATTGAAAGCAGCGATAGTACAATCCCTAACCAAATATGGATCCAATCTATCCACATACCAATGAACTCTATCGTCCATAGTAGCTACTACATTAGGAGCGTACCTGGACAAAGAGCTAAATCGAAGACTGTACTCCCTCACACTCATATTACCTTGGCTAAGATTTAAGAACTGGTCTGCACGAGCCTCTCGGATCTCAAATGGAAGGTAATGATCAAGGAATTCCGTTTTGAATTCTTCCCAACTAGCTGGAAGTGTACCGATACCCCTAGATCGTTTCCAATCTTCGTACCATAATATAGCCTCTCCTTTTAATCTATATGCTGCAACCTCAACTGTTTTTGTACCATATACATGCATAACATCTAAAGCCCTTTGAATTTGGTCCATGAAGTCTTATGGGTCTTCATTAAGATCTGACCCGATGAATGTGAGAGGGTCTAATTTAAGAAAATCCTGTGCCCGCCGACTAGCTGCCTTATTCGCATCGTCATAACTTGTAGTTGGACCAGCTTGTCCTTGATTTTATGCAGCAACTATACGAGTCAACATTTGCACCACATTTCTTAAATCTTGCTCAGTAGCATTAACAGGTGGTTCTGGGGGTACTCTTCTCCTTCTTGGCTCTCCTAGAGGTGGAAGAGTAGAAGAAGCCCGCGATGCAAACTCATCTTCAGCCTCACCTTGATTAACTCATTCAGGTGGTGATTTACTGGTTCCTGCTTCGGTATCCATGTCTCCCTTCTTACCTTTACCCCTACCTCTTCTTGTAATCGACATTTTGCTATAGTGAGGAAACAAAAACATAAAACAAATTCAGTAGTTAAATATAACTCCACCTACAACTTTGGCTCTGTTACACGATCTAGGAAATGAAGAAAAGAGACAACTCCTAAATGTCCCGTAGCCTCCTACGTATAGATGTGGTTCACAACAAATCCATAAGCAAGACTCTACTCAGACACGGCTTTGAAGACACCCTAGGATAACCTGCTCTGATACCACTTTTGTCACGCCTTAAATCCCATTGGGGCGGACAGGCACCCGTAGCCGTAAAGGCCCGAGAGAACCAACCTATGACTGTGTACATTCATATGTATGCCATTAAGTGAACAAAAATTCTTCCACATGCAGATATAATATATCGATGACGGAAGTATGTAAAGATGTTCAAAACAGATACGAGACTTGGCCGTTGGGACCACAACGTCTAAAAGGTAAGACACTTCTACGTTTGACTTTACAATGTCTACGAAGCCTCCAAAAGATATATAACCATGACTAAGGTCGGGACAAGTCCCCGCCTTATACAACTACTACACAGTACCAAAAATATATACAAATGACTCGAAAAGCCCCGAATCAACCTGGAGCTCACCAATAGCCTGCAGATGACCCGTACCCTACTATGAAGGTCTACTAGCTCCTGTGCCTGCAGCAAGTAAGGCAGGTCCCCCAAGGTACGTCAGTACGGAAGAATGTACTGAGTATGTAAGGCTATAAGTAAATGTATGAAATATAGAAACTCAAATGGAAACAAATACAAGTGAATAGATAATACTGATATACCACCGTACTGTATATGTGGAACCATGTACATTACATTCATTTCTTTGCTTTTACCTTCATATCAATATACATCATACAATGCCCAAGACTAATTGATCAGTGGTGAATAACATTGGGATCGACTCGAGCTAGGCTTATGCCCCCAAAGCTACCACCCATAAATCAATAAATCAGGTTTGGTTCGAGCTAGGTTTTTACCCCCAAAGCTACCCCCTGCATCCAATAATCCATCGAGATCGGCTCGAGCTAGGCTTTCGCCCCCAGAGCTACCACCCGTACTCAACCAAATATGCATTACTTCATTTCTTTAATTTTTGTGAGATTGTTACATCGGTGGTCATAACATTATTGGAGCTTTGGAACAATAGTCAACAAATAAGAGACACGTAAATGACAATTGCTAACAAACTTGAAATGAGATACTTTAAAACATTTCGGAGTGGAAACAAGTTTGGTAACGATGTGAACAATAGGTGCGGCCAAAGGATACGGAAAAGAGTAACCTTACATACCTTATCTTTCCAACATGTGACTACAACAATTCAGCTCTTCCTTAAAGCGTTACTCTACAATATGAATACATAATGGAGCTCACATTAAAAACCAATTACATTACAAGTTCACAAGGCGATAATTAGCTACTTGACGGGAAGTAAAAACTATCCAACATCTCAAACACGTGGTATATCATTCCACCTTCCTTTCTACTACCATATAACTTCATTCCACCCTCCTACAATACAATTTATTGCCTCACAACACCAACAATACCAAAACAGTCCACACATCAACATAGACATCACAAACCGATAGGATTTCACACCAAGTTTATACTTTACATTTACACCTCAATACCACGTCACATATTTATTCCATCAAGTCACCTAAATACCTTTCACAACAACACACCAAAAACAATCCACAATGGTTTCAAAATTCGCATCAACATCATAAGAAAATATTCTCTTTCCACTACACCACACTTTCTATGCACAATTACGTATAAACATTTCCACAATTTATATACAAGGAGTAACGAATTAGGGACAGCACCACACTTAGACATACTGAAATTTCATCCATATAATTCAATTCTTTCAATACCTTAAGTCCCCTTTCAAGTTTAAACCACATAGAAGGCAAATCCTTTAGCGACTAAGCAAAAGTAGACTGCTACATATAAAGTGGACTGCTCAACACTTTTTAAATATAACCAATATGATTTACATAACCTCTTATTCATCTAATATATTAATCTATAAGGGTAAACACTTATCAAGGCTTGCAAGTGAAAGATTTATCCAAAAATCCTTAGAGAAAATTAGGGCGGCTAGGGTTTGAGAGAGGAGAAAGTATTTGATTGAAAATCTGATTTTTACAAGTGTGTTGTGTAGAAATATGAGCTGAATTTCAGCCTTATATAGCCCCTCCAAACCGCCTCTCCTTTGGTCATCCTTAGCCAATTATTTGGTCAAAAAGTCCAAGTAGATGATGTGTATACTTGGTCCATTTTTAAATGGATCATCTCCTTTTGGGCCCATGTCTTATTTACTTAATTTTGGGCCTCAATTGAGCCCATTAGCATAATATTAATTCAGCTCAATAAATTTAGTGGGTAATACACCAACTATCTCAAGTTTAAACAATTCCATAAATGTTAAGGTAGTCAAGTAAGTTCGGAAATGTACGGGGTGTTACAAACACCTATTCTTTGATTGTTGCTACTCGAGGGGTTTTTGGAGTAGGCTGCTGCAGTGGCTGAAAATTAGTCGAAGTTGTTTGATGTGGGAGGAGGAACTCAATTGGGCTGAGAGATGGTGCAAAGGGAAAAGTTCCAGGCTGAGGTATACAAGATCATCTTGGTAGCAGCAGTATACTTTGTGTGGAAGGAGAGAAATCAACGAGTATTCCAAAAGAAGAGTCGAAGCATTGATAGCGTTCTTCGACAGATTGCACAAGAGGTGTTCTTCAGGGCAAATTTGAAGCCACAAGTAGACTATATATTCAAATGTTGAATTGTTACCCTTAGTTTGTTTTGAATAGGTGAAGTAGGTGACTGGAGAGTTAGGATTTGGGCCTGTCCAGTCCTATGCTTTCTCTTTAGAATTGAGTTGTAATTTCCCAATTGGTAATAAAATCATTTATTTATCAAAAAAATAAATTGATTTACATAAGTTCAGACGGATACATACATACTTTATCATTTGGCTTCCTTTCCCCACTTTTGAGAACACAGTGACCTAGAGACATAAAAAGTTAACGTCATCAATTAAAAAAATAGAAGAAATTAAATTAAGCATGAAAAATGCAAGAAAATACTTTAGTGAAGAATTAAAGGGGAAAGCTATAATATATTGGAACATAACATATTCAAATCATTCTAAAAGTAAGGTGAAAAAAAAGACAAAAATTGAAATCACATTTTAAAGAGCTTTTGTATTCATTCCTTGGAGCCAATACCAAAAGCACTCATCTGTGGGCACTTCAAAGTATAGCATAGCTAATATGGCTCAAGACAATTTTATTTAAATAGGAATAACATTTATGTGTGATTTTAAGGAGTCATAAAATTATTTATTAAATAATTGGAGTTATAAACATGAAAGCTTAGGGAGTTATAGATGTTACTAATACTAATTAAGAGTAAATGTTATGAAGATGAAAAGATATGAGTTATATAGATGATTTTTAAAAAAAAAAATAATTTAAAAATGAGAGAAAAAAAACAAAAAAAGAAGAAAAAAGATAAATATAAATGGAGACCATAAAGAGGTGCCACATCACCTTATCTATATTTCTCTTTTATATATATATATTGATTTGGGGAGGTAATCATACTTGATGGTAATCCATTTTGCAGTGATCTCCCCTGATTTCACCATTTTCCGACCACAAGTTGTGGTCAGTAAACTAGTGCCAAGTTTTCTAAAACCTACCACATGTAGTCGGTTTTTTTTTAAAAAAATTATTATTTATAAAAAATAAATTTTATAATAAATTTTTTTAATAAACTTTTATAATATAAATAAATTTTTATATATTAAAAATAATATAACTATTTTCGACCACAAGGTGTGGTCGATTTTATTTTAAATTTTATTATTTTTTATTTACGAAACCGACCACAAGTTGTCGATTTTGTTTATTTATTTAATTATTTTTTAATAAAATCGACCACATGTGATCGATTTTATTTAATTATTTAATTTTTATTTTAATAAAATCGATCATATGTGGTCATTTTTTATTTAAATGTTTAATTATTTTTCAATAAAACCGACCACTTGTGGTCGATTTTATTAAATTATTTAATTAATTTTTTAATAAAACTGACCACTTGTTATTTAAATATTTTTTTAATAAAATCGATCATTATTTAATTATTTTTTAATAAAACCGACCACATGTGGTCAATGTGGTCGATTTTTCTGGTAATTTTATAAAAAAAATTGCAGCATATATGCTGTATTTCCAAAATAAACCTGCTACACAAATCATACAAAACCAGTTTAGTACCAGAATTTTCAAACTTAAACATTCAAAACATTCAAACATACTAAAATCAAAGTGTACAAATCAAAAGTAAACTACAAAATACAAAAAACATATAATACAGTAAACAACAAACCACAAAAACATATAAAAAAGTAAACTACAAACCACAAAAACATATAAAAGTATCAACGATAAGGACGAGGACGACGACATAGTGATGCAACCTCGTCATCTTTCTCCCCCAACTCATCCTCATTCTCTTCCTCTGTAGTGTAATCCTCAAGTGGGCCTAGGCCTCTCACAGCCCGAGGTGCATCACCGGGACACGGAGGAAGAATCCGTGCAGACTGAAGGAAACTATTAATCTGCTCCTGCATCATTTTTATTTGCGTAGTATTTTCCTCCTCTTTCTTCCTTGACCTCTCAGCCTGTGAAGCAAGTTCTCCCATCATTTTCATCTGTATAACATTTTCCTCCTCTTTCTTCCTTGCGCTCTCAGCCTGTGCAGCAAGTTCTCTAGTGAGCTGAGAAACCATAAGTTCTCTAGTGAGCTGAGAAACCGTACTCTGCAATGAAATGATGATTTTTCTATCAACATCATCTGCGGTAGAGAAGGATCCACAATGCCAAGACCTAATATTCTTCTTATAGACTTTTTCTGGGAAGCCATAAACTATACCTCTAACTGAGGAACCTGCACACTCTTTCCAGAACTCCTCTACTACTTCTTTGGGTATTTGATTCTGCTGACTTTTAGGAGATTGAGTACTACGTAAATCATTAATCTTTAGCATATATTTGTCCTATATTTAAAGTAAAGTAAAAAATTAATAATAACAAGATACTAAACTATTCAAACTTAAACAATATTTACTTTAATTTTAAAAAAATCATAAGTACGAATGTAGTTCTTACATGGGTAGCTTCTGCACGTGGCTCAACCCACTTATCTTCATCTGTTGGTTCTTTTTCTTCCTTATGTGGGTCTCCTTGAATAACTCCTCATGAGTTATCTCCCTACCCAACTCTTTTTCCTGCATATGATAAAATTATTAATCTACAAAAATAAAAATATTAAGATAGAAATAAACAGTTAAATTGATAAAAGTTACGTACCATTTTATCCCGCACAATAATCTGGCTGATAGCTCTCATAGTGTGTAGAGAGCCACCCTTCTTAGTCGCTCTGGCGTTCCTTCTTTTTTCATTCAACTTCTGATATTCTTCGCTATTCCAGTAGCGAAGAAGATCTTGCCACACTTCATCAGCCAAAAGCTTTGGCATTTTCTTTTTTCTTCTTGCATATTCCAACAGACTATTAATTCTAAGTCTGACTCTTCTAAAAAAATTCTTCCTTATTTCAAAATAGAGCCTTGGATCATATCAGAAATATTTCTACAATAAGAATAATAGTTTAGTATTAAACCTTTAACTGTAACAATGTATTAAGTAATTCATAAGATAAATCTTTACCTGAAATTCTGCGAACATTTCCTCTCTATAGTTTTCTGGTACCTTTTTCCAACTTATCCAATAAACTTTATAATGGCGAGAGATGCATTTGTAGATGATTTTGACTATTCTATCATCGGGCCTAAACCTGCAATACAAGATCAAACATTATAGAATATAATATAGTAAATGAAAAATAAATAGAGTTGTTATATATTGAAATCATACCCCGATCCCTATGGGATAATATACGTCCTCCGATTGGCATCTCTCTGTCCTAGCTGTGGAGCAGATAATCCTAAGTGCCCTGTCGTGGGTGTATTAGCAGTAATGAATGATGTGTCTCTAAGACGAAGATCGGTCAGCCCAATCGATCCAATAGAACAGCTGTGAGTATCTGGCTGACTGCTAGCAGATGGTAGGACAGACAACGGTAGATGACTATAAGCACCATCGACTGTCTGGTAGTACTGTGAAGGTGGTGGCATGACGATGGGGGCAGGCTGAGACTTGGTAGAGCCATGGAGTGGACCCACATGTGTAGTAGCACTATATGAATGATGTGATGACCTAGTATAAGAGGGTCGTGCTAGAATGTCATCTGACCGAGGCTCAGATATATGAATCCCTATGGGTCGTCTATAAGGTCGAGGTACCTTTTTCATTTTTGGCTTACTAGTATCAACTATTTTCTTACCCCTGTCATCCTTACTTACCATCTAAATTATTTAAAGACAAAAAATAGTTTGTCAAATTTCATTTTGTTAAGATTGTGGAATTGATCAATCAATCAATTAATAAATAAAAAGAAAGAAGATATCCATAAACATTTATCAAAATGTGAACATGAGTTGTTTCATTAAACTAAAAGTAAGAATTTTTTCAAAAATGCTAAAATAAATGCATAAGAGGTAAGTAGTACAAAGCATACAGACATCAATAATTAAAAAATAACGAATATAACTAATAAAGAGCTAATCCCAAAGATTCTCCACTTAACCATTCACCCTCTTCAGAAGTTTCCTCCTCTTCTATCCATTCAGCCTCTTCTATCTATTCAACCTCTTCTTTATTAACTTCTTCAAAAATGTGTCCCGGATGATTTAAATTATCCACTAAGTCAGTGTCCACTAATTGGTGATCATTCTGCATTTCATTTTGATATGAAGTCTCCAACACATTCTCAACTTTCACCCACCCTATGCAATAACAAAAGGATCGTAAATAGGATACGTCCTAGTGTGTTTAACTTCAATGATGTTATGCTTCTTAAGTAATCTTATGGCTCTTATGCTTGGATCAAACCACTTGCATCGAAAGAGTACTATTTTTTTAACTGACCAACCAGCATACTCCATGTATAAAACATCTTATATGACGCCAAAGTAATCAATATCATCATCTCCCTTAACCCAAACACCACTATTGTTCGTTTTCCTTATTTTGGAGTATTCCTCTGGGAAAAATTTAAACCCATTTACTATGTAGTAGGACATTATACTAGCTTCAACTGGTCCCAAAGAAATATCCTTCAAAAGCTGATTATATGTGGCCGCATTTTGTGAAAGGAATACCTATATATATATATATATATATATAAGAATGCATAAACATTTTAAATTTGTTGTGTTGTTATTGAAATTACTCACCTGATTTGTATACCAAGTTGTAAATGACTCATACACTTGATTTTGGTGGAATTGAGCTTTAAATATACTGAAGATTCACATAAGAAACATAAATTAGTTTCCTTAGTAAAATGAGCAATTAAATATGATATGTAAATATTTAATATCCTTACTTTAAAAATAGCTCAACTTTCGGGCAATTCAGCAAGACATACAACATTGCTGATTTGTGCTCCATGGTAGTGAACCGGCAAAAATTGCTCTTTTTTCCCCTACAACCTGGTTGATTGAAGATTCATATTGGTTGTAGATAGGGCTCATTCTTATCGTCTTGATGTCGATTCGGTCTACTTCTCAAACAAGCGACTCGATCACCAAAATAGTAAGAACAAAATTGAGATATTTCTGTATCAAGATATGCTTCAACTATAGAGCCTTCTACTCTATATTTATATTTAGGACCCTTTTTCAATTTTCCAATGGTCCTACATAATTTTACGTTAGGTGTCTAATATATAAAAATAGATATATACTTGAACAATTAAGAAATAAATTAAATGTGTTGCACTTACTTACCGCTCGCATGGATGCATCCACCTAGTTTGAACAAGATCGCCTATTCGGGCTTCGTGGACAAGGTGGATGGGAAGATGTTTCATCACAACCCAGGTGGAAAAATCTTCTCCAACATGAATACGGTGCAGCACCAACAGAAAAAGGTGAGAAATCATCAGCACAAAAACCCAACCTAATATTTTGTGATTCAGCTGCGAATCTGGATAAGTTCTATCAAAATGCTTCTAAGCCTCTCTATCAGATGGATGAGACATGACACCAGGGGGCCTTCTATTTTCAGCATGCCATGTCATAGAGGGAGCTGAGCTATTCGATTCATACAACCTCTTCAACCTTGGTGTAAGAGGTAAATAATGCATCGCCTTGATAACAATTTTATTTCCTCTACAACCACGCTTATAGAGAGGGTGTTGACAATACTTACAAGACTCTAGTTCAGTATCCTCCTTAAAGTATAACATGCAACCATTTTTACAACAATCAATTCTAACCAAGGAGAGACCTAACTTTGACACTATTCTTTTTGCCTTATAGAAAGAATCAAGAACCTCTAAACCGAGGTCAACTAACTCTTTAATAAGGTCTATCATAGAGTTCATTTCTTCTTGAGCAATATTCCAATCAGATTTGATACTTAACAATATAACAACAATAGACAATTAGGAGTGCGGACTCTCGTCAAACAAAGGATGACTAGCAGCATGCAAATCTTCATAAAAATGGTGTGCTTCTACATTAGGGACATCTTCTATATTTTCCCTAAATTCAACCCCCTCATGCATCCCAAAAGCATCATGTACCATTTCTGTCATCCTAGTATCTTGATAGTTATTATGCCCCACGGAACTACTACTTTCACCAAAGTTATTATACCCAACTTCTCCATGACTAGTAGTCAATCTTAAATAGTCTTCATGAAACCCCTTTCTAAAAAGATGATCCTTCAAAGCCTCTTCTTTTGGAATGCTTGTACCATCACATTTTACACAATGACATTGAATCATTTGAAAATGCAACCAATCATCAAGTATCTTGGCATGTTCAATAAATCGAGTGACACCATCCGCATATTCCTCCCTCATACCCACTCTATTATCATTATTTCGTTGATAAATCCAACTATAATCAGGTTCCATCTACACAAGCAATCACAATATCAAGTCATTACTTCACATTTTCAAGTCACTACACTTAACATTTTCAGGTCACTAGTTCACTATTTCAAGTCACTACACTTAACCATTTTCAAGTCAGTAGTACACATTTTCAAGTCACCACACTTAACCATTTTCAAGTCATTAGTCCACATTTTCAAGTCACGACACTTAACCATTTTCAAGTCATTAGTTCACATTTTCAAGTCACTACACTTAACCATTTTCAAACAATTCAACAAATTAAATAAAGCAAATAAGTAGAGGTGTCGCATGTCCCTCTCACACCATATAATCATCAAGAATTAATGAAGTCACTAGTTCACAAAACAAAAGCAGAAACATTTAGGCTAAAGTAAACAGTGAACCATAATCTTCATCACAAAACCTACAGCTTTCAAAGCCTTCTACAGAAAATAACAATACCTAAAAAAAAAAAAGAAAAATAAAGAGAAAGGTGTTTACCTTTTCCGAAGAAGCAAATCGGGCTATGAGCCTTTGTTGGAATCATCACGCCACCACCAGAAACTAGAAGTTTTAAACATTGAATGTCATTTTCTAGCTTTGGCAAATCAAACTTCAATATTTTTTTTAAATCATAACTCCTCAAACTTTCTTGTTACTTTTAAGATGTGAAAAATTGCATCTTTGGCAATTCATGTAGCTTCCACATTTATATAAACAACAATTAACAAAAAACATGAAAGCAAATTAATTGAAAATTCAAAAGAATTAGTCAACTGTAACCAAGCCAAATAGCACAAGTGGGAATATTAAACAAAAAATACATAGCTGCTCCCAACTTATTATAGGATTCTGCTCTTCTTCAACTTAAGATAAAATGGAAAATCTTTTTTGAATTTTTGAAGAATTTCAAAATTATGGCAACCAATAGGATTGGGAAAAATCAAAATAAAGGATAAAGGATGGAATTCTTTTGTTGTGTTGCTGATGTTGTTCGTTGTTGATGTTCTTTTTTTGGGGTCCTTTGCTGATGGAATTCTGTTCAAAACTGTAAAGTGGAGGCTGGCGGTGGTGGCTTTTGCTGTGGAGATGGTTGGGCAGCAAAGGTCCATGCTAGTGGTTGTGCGGTGGAGGTGATTAGCCTGCTGTGGTATCGTTTGTTGTTGATGTTGTTCATTATATATTGATGTTGTTGTGTATGTCGGGTTAAGGAGAAAGGGGTTATAAAGGTGATGGGTCGGTCAGGTCAGGCGGTTGTTGGGCTGGGTTAATTTAAAAAAAATATTGTGAAAATTGACCACTTGCAATCGGTTTACTTTTAAAAAATAATAATTATTCAAAAACTGACCACAGTTTTTATTTAAAAAAACAAAAAAAAGTATAATAATTTGTATAATATTTATAATAACATACAAAATAATTTAATACAATGTATATAAATCGGTTAATTAGTTAATTTATCGTCACATTAACACGAGTAGTATATTACCTCAATCGTATAATAATACCAATGTATTTCGTATAATAGGATGGATTTTTGGTTAATTAGCTTTTGAATACATACTATATACCTCGTAATACAACGTATTCCATATACTCTGATGAATTATCGATTAATTTGCTTACATTATTATTCGATGGTATGACGTCAACGTATTAAATATACTTGGATAAATTCAGTTAGCTTTTGATTACCACGTACATCAATACACGAGATATACGTATATGTATTTATATACTCCATTGAATATCAACTTCTGAATACATACTATATACATCAAATAAACGAGTATGTTACCTCGTAATACAGCATATCCCATATACTCTGACGAGTTATCAGTTAATTAATTAGCTTACATTATAATAACTCTAACAGTATATATTATCTCGATTGTATAATGTCAACGTATTAAATATACTTGGATAGATTCAGTTAGCTTTTAACTATTACGTACATCAATACATGAGATGTACGTATACATATATACATACTCGATTGACTATCAACTTCTGAATACGTACTATATATGATCACATACATGAGTATATATATTATCTCGTAATACAATACATTACATATATTCTAATGAATTATCGGTTAATTAGCTTACATTATTATAACTCCAACAATATATTACTACCTCGAACATATGATATCAATGTATTCAATATACTTGGATAGATCCAGGTAGCTTTTGACTATTACGTACATCAATACATGATATATATATATATATATATATATATATATATATATATATATACACACACACACACACACACACACACACACACACACACACATACACACACACACACTGTAACACCCCGTAGATTTCCGAACCAAATTAATTCCCATGATATACATGAGATTAATCAAACATGCATGAGATTTTAGAGGATTTGTACATGAATTTGTTGGGCCAAATTAATATAGGCAAATGGGCTCAATTTAAGCCCAAATGGAGAAAAAGATCCATTCTTACATTTGACCCATTCAAACATGATATTTAATGTTGAGGATTGGATAAGAAGAGACTTGAGGGCCTATATAAATCATGAAAAATCAGATTTTTCATTCATTTGGACACCATGCCATTTCTAGAAATTTCTACAACATTTTTCTCTCAACTCAAACCCTAAGCTTTCATCCCCTTGGTCAAGACCATCATCTTCCAAACTTGGTAAGTATTTATTATCATGGTTTAACATATTATAAGCATGTAATATTGTGTATATGATGTTGGTTATGTTGATAAAGTATTGAGAAATTCACTATGTGAAAAATAGGCTATTTTAGCTAAATCGGAGGATGGATTGTCTTGTAAACTTGACTATGCACTGGTGGTTTTGAAGAAAGTGAACTTGGTGGAGTAAATATTGAATGTGAGATATGATTATAGTCTTACCTTTTTTTATTCTTGTGCATAACGTTTGGAATTTCTATTGTGAAATTGGTTATAGTTTTGGTGGCGTATTGACCGTAAAGTGTCGTTTTGGTGATGTTATTGTGTGTTGTGAGACCATGGCTGAATGTTGGTGTTTAATATGATCAAAAACATGTCAAAATAAGTTTGTTTATGATCATGGACCATTCATTGCATGAAAAGACCCAAAAGATACCCTTTTTGGCCTAAACGGGCACCTGCCCTCGCAGACGAAGCACCTGCGAGCGCAGGTGCCAACGCAGGTGCCTATGGCTACTACCAAAGTTCACCTGCGGATGCAGGTCATCCACCTTCAGGTGCATGTGGCTTAGCGGATCGGCACAGAACTCCAAATTGCTTGTTTTTGCATCCCTTCCGAAACCCCTATACCTTTCATGGATGTAATTATCAACTTGTGATGTCGTTTTAATGACCTTAAAGTGTCGTATGAAGGAATTTTGGACTGTATTAAATGTGTATGGTTGTTCATATGTTGTTAGGAGGCAAATTGATAAGCGTAAATGTGACGGAATGGAAATGAGAAGGCATAAAGGGTAAGTGTGGTGTGAAACGCTATTAATGTATGAAATCTTGGTCAATGTGGGGAATGTTATGGTGTTGTTGGTATGATAATGTACTGGAATGTACTGTGAAGGATGAAATGATGCTATGTAGCAGTCACGTAACTCATTGTGACATTTATACGTTTGTAAGGGAGTTGGTTGTTAACATGAACTTTGTTATGTACTTGTATTGTAGAGTAAGACATAAGGAAGGAGCTGGACCATTGTATTTCCATATAAGCTTGTGCATTCATAGTGAGACGCTAAGGTATGTAAGGTTACTCTTTCCTTATTCTTCTGCAGCATGTATGTTCATAGTACTCATTCGACTCCGAAATGCTCTAAGGTATTCCGCATCCGGTAGTTGGCTAATGTTACTCACATGTTTCCTACTCATTGGTCAATGGTGAATCATATGACTCATCCCCATTGGTTGACTCATGTTCATTGGATAACATGTCAAAATTTACAAATGTTCTAAGGTATTGCATCTCCGGTTGGTGCACAGTTGATATCCACATGTGACTTATTTAGTGCTCATTGTCCTAAGGTTTCAAAAGTGTTCTATTCCAAAGGGGTTCTATAGTATTCCAACTAAGGTTGATAAATGTTGTTATTCATATGTGTTTTACTCTTAGACGAATCATGACCCACTTAGTTCTTATTTATGGACGGAAGTTCTTAAGTTGTCATATGTTGTAAAGTCTAAGAGAACTACCTCGACAAGAGTAATGAGGTAAAGAGAACTAGTTTAGTTTGAATAGTATTTTTCCAATCATGTCATGTTCCAAAGTCCTATAATATGATGATTATCTTTGTTCTAATCTTTCACAAGTAAAAGTACCAATCTCATGATAGTAATAAGAGGCGATGTGCGAGTTGGTATAATTATTCCTCATAAGTGAAGATGTGAATCTCATGAAGTGAAGTGAAGTGAGATGTGTATATGAGTGTGAGCTTGAGTGTCATGATCTCTAATGTATCACTCTCATAGCTATGTCAAGGAAATAAGATTGTGAAGAAGTAATGCACCAATGGTTACTTTATGTTATGTTTCATTGAGAATGGATAACTATCTAAAGGGTATAAGTTCAAGATGGAATAATCCCAATAGTATGCTATATTTATATATGATAGCCCACTAAAGGTGGATGTCCGGTATTATATTTATATATGATAGCCCACCAAAGGTGGATGCCCGGTATTATATTTATATATGATAGCCCACTAAAGGTGGATGTCCGGTATTATATTCATAAATTATAGCCCACCAAAGGTGGATGTCCGGTATTATACTTATATATTATAGCCCACCAAAGGTGGAGGCCCGGTACTAACTAATTGAGTGAACGGTAATGAAATAGTTATAAAGAGATGAGAACATATCCCTTGCGTGTATAGATATAAATAAACATGAAGATGGTTATAAGAAAGTGATAATGATGCGACTGATTGATCAGGTAATGAGACTAATAGAAGTAATGAACATGGTTCCACATATTCAGGACGGAGGTATATCCATATTGATTATTCTCTTACGTTTAATTTCTTGGAAGTACTTATGTATTATTATAGTTTCATATGGCCTTACATACTCAGTACTTTCTTCGTACTGACCCCTTTTGGGGACTTACCTTACATGCTGCAGGCACAGGTGTTAGTAGATCTCCGCAATAGGCGACGAGATTTCTGCAGATTGTTGGTGAGCTCCAGTTGATCCGGGGCTTTTCCGAGTCATTATGCATATTGGTTTGAGATTGTATACGAGTATAGAGTGGGGTGCATCCCGACTCTAGGTTTGTCATAGTCATGTATCTGTAGAGGCTTTGTAGACTTATGTGGGTATATGAATGTAAGATATGTACGTTTAGTTCAACGTAATGGCTCCAACGGCCAAGTTTTATATATACATTTATGGCATATGTTTTCATGTCTATGTTTTTCGTATAGTTGCATAAAGTAGAATAAGCTTCATATGCGGTTATGCATACGACTGTTCACAAGCAAAGATTGGTTCTCTCGGGCCATATCGGCTTCGGGTGCCAATTACGCCTCGTTGGAATTCGGGGCGTGACACACACACACTCCATCGACTACTAGCTTCTGAATACGTACTATATACATCACATACATGAGTATATTACCCCGTAATAAAGAGTATTCCATATACTCTGATGAATTATCAGTTAATTAATTAGCTTACATTATTATAACTCTAACATTATATATTACCTCTATCATATAATGTCAACATGTTAAATATACTTGGATATCTCGACTATCAACCTCTGAATACGTACTATATACATCACATACATGAGTATATTACCCAGAAATAGAGCGTATTATATTCCATGTATACTCTGATGAATTATCGGTTAATTACCTTAAATTATTATAATTCCAACAATATATTATTACATCGATCGTATGATATCAACGTATTCAATATATTTGGATAGATTCAATTAGCTTTTCACTATTACATACATTAATACACGAGATATATGTATATATACATATACTCCATCAACTATCAGCTTCTGAATAAGTACTATATACATCACATACACAAGTCTATTACCTCGTAATACAATGTGTTCCATATATATACTATGATGAATTATCGGTTAATTAGCTTACATTATTATAACTCCAACAGTATATTATTAGCTCGATCGTATGATATCAACGTATTATTCAATATACTTGGATAGAGTCAGTTAGCTTTTGACTACTACGTACATCACTTCACGAGATATACGTGTGTGTGTGTGTATATATATATATATATATATCATCGACTATCAGCTTCTGAATACGTACTATATACATCACATGCACGAGTATATTGCCCAGTAATATAGCGTATTCCTTATACTTTAATGAATTATCGGTTAATTACCTTACATTATTATAACTTCAACAGTATATTATTACCTCGATCGTATGATATCAACGTATTTAATATAATTGGATAGATTTAGTTAGCTTTTGACTACTACATAAATCACTATACGAGATATACATGTATATATATATACTCGATGGACAATATATTATTGCAACGTAAGTAAAAAATAAAGATTAGGTTTTATGTTATTTATTTATTTTATTTATATTATTTTTAAAAAAATTAAACCGACCACAAGTGGTTGGTTTTTCTTATGTTTTAATATTTTTTTAACAAAAATTGACCACTTGTGGTCGTTTTCCTTAATATTAATTGATTTTTATTGTTTTTATAAGTTACTGACCTCATGTAGTCAGTAAAAATAAAAAGAAATATTTAATATATATTTTTAAAAAAATTCAGTTTTACATTATTTATTTATTTTATTTATATTAATTTTTTTAAAAACCAAAACAGATCGCATGTGGTCGGTTTGATTAATATTAATTGTTTTTTTTTATTTATACATAACCGACCACATGTGGTCGACATTAGTAAAAAAAATATTTAATATATTTTGTATAAAAATTTAGAAAGAATTTTAAAATAATTTTTTTGTTTTTTTTTGTTGTTACCAACCAGAAGTGGTCGGTTTTGGCCAATTATTTTTTTATGGGTTAATTTAATTAGTTTTCAGCAATTTTAAAATACAAGTGGTCGGTTTTTGTTTTAAAAAATTTAAAAAAAAAATTAAGCGCAACCGACCACAAGTGATTTTTGTGACCACCAACCGTGGTCGTAAAATTATGATCGGTTTTCCTTTTTTTTTTTTTAGTAGTGCTTCTTCCTTACCCCAATGTTAATTCTTTTCAGAAAATCCCCCAATAAATCCACTTCCACCTTCACTTTTGGATAACTAGGTCTTGACTCTTGTCTTATTGCTTTTAGCCATATCCATCTGCAAAGGTTTCCCATCTGCCGCAACAATTGAAAAGATAGTCTCTTGTCCAAAAAAGTTTGGAGGCAATGATGGCAATGAGGTCTAGGCAATTGCTATTGATGTTTCCTCTATCGGATCAAACAAAGGGTCCCACTTTAGGATTCTCATTGGATAGTTACTGTTGCAATGTGCATTATAGAAGCTAGGTTTTGATAACAGATTTACATAGTAATCTATTCTAGAGGCCCTAATAAGTACATATTTGTTGCTAAGTAAACCAATATTCACATCCCCTTTCAATTCACATTATTTTTGGGATGAGTTTTCTTATATCTTGGATGTCTGGCCACCCGCAAAAAAATTACTCACCACTGCATGTTTCAAATCTTCATTTATAATCATCTGCGAGATCTCCTTCTCCTCCCATACAACTCTTTGTTTCCCATGCAAATATGTGAGAGGCTTGATTGGCAAAGGCACTGTTTTAGACATTGTTGGTTGTAAAGTGGCCGCATAATTCATTCCCACCCCTTGTTGGGGCATGGGATTTGTGTTAACTTGTTGAATAACCTCCGGTGGAGGATGCTCAATGGTCGTAGAGGCCATGGTCGATGGTAATCAATAGGGTAAACTTAGGGTTTAGGCGATTTTCGTAGAGAGCGCTTTTTTTCCTCTCCCCTTTTAAACCCAAATATCCTCAAAATATTAGTTCCCATTTCTTCAAAACTCTTTTCCCCAAAAATCCTCACATGCCTGGCATTTTATGTGTTTTTTTTCAATTAATAGGGGGATTTTATCTATTTCGGTATTTTTAATAATTAAATAAAGTACTTTTATTTTACTTGTCCTCTTTACTTAAAGGTAGTTGTTTCAATTTATGAATTCAAGAGAATTATTATGTATCAATATTATATAATGGTAGTAGAAGTGAAATTTAGAGTCCCAAAATACTATTACTCCCTCAGTTCATCTTTACTTATCCATTTTTCTATAAGTAGATGTCCAACAATACTTGTCCAGTTTGAAAAATCAATGGATAATTTATCCACTTCTACCCATTTTACCCTTAACATTAAATACAATTCATTATTCAATGCATTTTTCAAAGCATTAAATTTATTATATTCAAAGGGTAATATAGTAAAATTATCCCTATCATTTACTGCTTCTTAATCCCTGTGTCAATAGCAAAGTTGACAAGTAAAGATAAGCGAAGGGAGCTGTTAAATACAAAAGCAGGATTTGACGTGACAACTCTCTTTAGGATGGTTTAAAAGAGAAGAGTCGTCACCTAACGAATTAAGGTGCGTTAGGCACCATTCTAAACTAATTACGAACTATTTAATTAGTTGACATCACTAGAAATTCGGGTAAGGGTTCAAGTTACCTCAAAAGGAAGATGTTAGGCACCTTTCGAGGTCCACAAATGTGGGTCTCGACCGAATTCATATGTTATGTGGGGGAATTCTATGTGATCAGCAAAAGGTCTATTTTTATTAACTAAGTGCTTAAGCATGAAACTTCTATCCTATTATAATTAATAACTAAATGGTAATGCCATTAAATACATAAATGAAACATGGATCAGATAAGCGAGGAGATAGAAGAGACACAATTTATATAGTGAAAACTAATTATTAAATAATAATCTAAACTACTCCAAAACAAAGGAGACATGCAAAAATAAAAGAAATAAGTAAAATATAATCGAAGTTTAAAAGATTTGGACAAGGATTAATTTATCCTATTCGGATCAGCGCCCGGCTTATTAACGGATGACAATGTCGTATGTTGCATTTTCGTATTCTGCTCGGGTCAACTTCCATCATTTTCATCTATCTACCCACCCCACCTAGTTTGGTTATTAAGGCTAAAGGCATTCTAAAGAAAACGATAAAACTAACGTTCCCTAAAATGCCTATCCGTCCCAACTTAATGTCCAAGAGGCATTGGACAATCTATTTTGAATGAGGGTCTCGACATAAAGAAAATATTAGGCTGCCTAATTAGACTCGGGGTTAACATCAACCAAAACAAACAGGACTTTGACACAAGTAGCACGTAATGGTTTCAAGTAAGCCTCTTGATTTATTTAAGTTAATTAGGCGATTAACATACTTAAAAGACAATTATTTATATTGTGTAATTAAAACATACAGGTATGATATCTAATGGTCAAAGACCGAATAACGTGTTGAAATTAATTTAAAGCCTTAACGGTGTTAAAGTGTGTAATGGATTTTGTCGAAACTTATTTTTTTTAAATGTTGTCAAGTTAAATGTTGGAACTTATTTTAAAGTACTGAAAGTCAATTTTAATATGCTGGAAAACGTTTTTAAGTTGCTGGAAATTATTAAAATGTTGAAAATTTTAATTTCAGAAGGCTGGAAAATTATTAAAATATGCTGAAAATTTAGTTTTACAAGCTAGAAATTACAAACTATGCTAAAAAAATGATTTAAAGTTGCTGAAAATTGATTTCAAAATGCTGAAAATTAATTAAACATTCTAAAAAGTAGTTTAGGCATGCTGAAAATTGTTTAAACATGCTGAAAATGAATTTTGATATGTTAAAAATGAAAGTAAAGGTGCTGGAAAGCAAAATTAAGGTGCTGGAAATTCAATTTTTAATGTTGAAAATTAATTTAAAGTTGCTGGAAATTGATTTTAAGATGCTGGAAATTAAATTTAAAATGTTGCAAATTACTTGATATATTCTAGAAATTAAATAGACATGTTGAAAGTTAATTATTATATGTTGTAAAATTATTTAGTATGCTGAAAATCAATTAGATAGACTGAACATTTAGTTAAATACGCTGAAAATAAATATCCTAACACTTTCAAGAAAAAGGGTAATTACCAATAACTTGTATTAAATTGAACCAAAATATCTAAAAATCAAATTTTATGCTCTTTAACAAATAAAAAGCACAAAAGTGTTTATTTTAAAAATGTCGGTCCAAAATTAGGTGTCAACAACTGCCCCTCTTCATTCATAGAGGATGAATGAGTCTTTGGATGAAGACGTTGACGTGTAGCAAATTTTGACTAGACGAAAAAGAAAACGAATGACATGTGCACAAAATGATGTCAAATGTTGATAAAATTTTGACAATACTCTCCGTCCATTGAAAGGGATGGATTGTCTTTTGATAAAAGGAGAAGGGTTGTTTGAAGATAAAACATTCACATACCTTCGACGTTGCTTCCAAAATTATCTCAGTGTCAAGCTCGTGAGACACTGAGGTTGCAAAGCTGTATACCTGTTTGAACAAGATAGCGGATGAACTTTCCTCGTTGAAGGGTGGACGACCCAACTTGAATTTGATATGTCATTTGAACGGGTGACGACAGCATGTCTCGTTGAAAGGCGGACGACCCATTTTAAATTTGATGTGTCATTTGAACGGGTGATAACCCAACTTATCTCATTGAAAGGCGGACGACCCATTTTGAACTTGATATGTCATTTGAATAGGTGACTTCCCAACTTGTCTCGTTGAAAGGCGGACGACCCATTTTGAACTTGCTATGTCATTTGAACGGGTGACTTCCCAACTTGTCTCATTGAAAGGCAGACGACCCATCATATTACTTAAACTTAACATGATATGTCATTTGAAAGGGAGGCGACCCATCTTGTCTCATTGAAAGGCGGACGACCCATTTTGAATTTGATGTGTCATTTGAACAGGTGACTTCCCAACTTGTCTCATTAAAAGGCGGACGACCCATTTGAATATATCATGACACTTTGAATGAGGTGGCTACCCAACTTGTCTCATTGAAAGGCGGACGACCCATCATGTTACTTGAACTTATCATGATATGCCATTTGAAAGGGAGGCGACCCATCTTGTCTCATTGAAAGGTGGACGGCCCATTTTGAATTTGATGTGTCATTTGAACGGGTCACTTCCCAACTTGTCTCATTGAAAGGCGGACGACCCATTTGAATATATCATGCCACTTTGAATGAGGTGGCTACTCAACTTGTCTCATTGAAAGGCGGACGACCCATTTTGAATTTGATGTGTCATTTGAACGGGTGACTTACCAACTTGTCTTATTGAAAGGCGGACGACCCATTTGAATATATCATGCCACTTTGAATGAGGTGGCTACCCAGCTTGTCTCATTGAAAGGAGGACGACCCATCATGTTATTTGAACTTATCATGATATGATATTTGAACGAGTAGCGACCCAACTTGTCTTATTGAAAGACGGATGACCCATTTTGAACTTTAATATACCACTTTGAACGAGGTGTCTACCCAACTTGTCTCATTGAAAGGCGGACAACCCATTTTGAACTCAATATGCCACTTTGAATGAGGTGGCTACCCAACTTGTCTCATTGAAAGGCTGACGACCCATTATGAATTTGATTTGTGGAGTCACTTTGACACCGGTCTGGATACTTGATCGTCACCTTGACGATGGTCTGGAAAATTAGAATCACCTTGATGCCAATTTGAATACCACATACCATTTGAACGGGATGACTTCCCAACGTGTCTCATTGAAAGGCGGACGACCTAACATGCCACTTTGAACTGGGTGACTTCCCAACTTGTATCATAATCACCTTATGCAACATTTCACTTTGAATGGGGTGACTTCCCAACATGTATCATAATCACCTGCACTAAACTTATTAGTAGCAAATGAAATATAAGGAAAATTAAGAATTATGCATACCTTATGCAATATGTCACTTTGAACGGGGTGACTTCCCAACATGTCTTATAATCACCTATACTAAACTTATTAGTAGCAAATGCAATATGTCACAACGAAAGAGGTGACGTTCCAACATAACATGTCACAAATAGGAGTGACGATCCAACATGTCACAAATAGGAGGTGACGATCCAACAAAACATGTCACAAATAGGAGGGTGACGAGTCAACAAAATATGTCACAAATGTAGGAGTGATGATCCAACAAAACATGTCACAAATAGGAGGTGACAATCCAACAAAACATGTGTGTCACAAAATAAAGTGACAATCCAACATAACTTAACGTGTCACTTTGGTAAAGGATGACACGAATTAAAGAAACGAACCCTGTCGAAGAAAGGACTAACGAGTCACTTAGACAGGTATTCAAAGGTGGGTGCTTTCCCCAATTTTATTTTTTAACAGAAAAAAGAATCAAGTCTTGACTGTAATTGATACCAACAGTTAGCATAGCATAGAAATTTCTCTTTCGCTTCTCTTTTAACTGAGATCGACTTTGAGATAATTCCTATAGCTTCAAGTGGCACCTCAAATGTAACTAAGTGTCGACAAGATTTGTTCGTCTTACTTCAAACAAAGGTTTTGAACTAGACTTATCCCCATGTTTCAAGTGCCCTCACCACAAAGGAAGGCCTCATTTGCACACATTTAAAGTATGTCTTAATTTGAGGATATTTTTAAAAACACTCTCACACTCAGAAGAATGTTCAAAGCATGCAACTGTGATGTCATAGTCTTGACCTTCATGTAAGTCTCCACTAATGTGAGAACATCTGGAATGGGATTATGTAGGGCTTTCTATCGGCTTGTAATGTAGGCTTGGGGATGGGTAGGATATTGATTTGGGATAAGAGTGATTTAATCCCTCCTTGAGCATCAAACTGAACTTGTGCTTTTGACATTTGTCATGACATTGAAGCTTGATCTACTTTATTGTCCCTTCCTTTCATTTCGACTTCTTTTGAACTTTTTGCTTGTTGGAGAATTCTGTTGTTTTCTTCTCTTTTGAAGTTTCTCCTATTTTGTTTGGAGTGTTCTTCCTTCTTTATTTGGGATTTCTCCTTGACTTAACTTGATCTTGTGGGCGAGTTTTTGATTCTCTTCTTTCTCTTGAAGTCATTTTTGTATCCTTGACTTTAAGGGACTTTGCAACTTTTGTCTTTGATAGCTTCAAATTTGAATCTTCTTCTAAAATTTGCACATGTTCAATGCGCTCAAGAAGGTTGGGCCAAGAGAGGGATTGTGCGTGTAAGCACTCAGAAGGGTAAAAGTTAAGATGTAGTTCTCCAAAGAAGAGGCTTTAGGCTCAAAGGGGGACTAACTAGGGATTAATGTTATTTGGTAGGCATTTGAAAGGCACAAACGGGTCAAAGAAGGCCTACGATCCTTTCCCAAGCAAAACGTTACTCAGAATTTTGCCTCAACAAACATTTGGGCCAAGTTCTAGATCAACAGTGCAATGCATTTGAATTTAATCTAAAAACTCACCGCACAATGCACATAAAACAATAAGGTTGGTTTTATTCATACCTCGAATGCATGCAAGAGAACATTTTCAAGTGTTACAAACGTACGAATGAGAGGCACCAAAAGAACCTAAGGTTCACCACGAAGTCGACCCTCTCAATTATATTAATTATTTCTCATGCTTCTAATTGTGTTGGTACCAATCAAGTCAAAGGCATGATTTTAATAAAATAATATATTTTTTTGATTTTTTAAAATAAGGGATACCGAACCCGAGAAGGGCTGCCTACGTATCTCAACCCGAAGGATGAGAATCAGGTGTGCGTAGTTCGTGCAGATATTTTATAAAATATATGCACAAAAATAATGAATGCAAAGTTATAGACAAACTCGGAGCGGTGCCTCGTATTGTCTGGTGTCAACTGACGTCTTTAGCTAAACAACATCTCCCAATTATTTACAAGGACGACATATTGTGGCCTTCTCAATTGTTTTCGAGGGCATTTGTTGTTGTATTCTTAACAAGGATGCTTTCAAGGATTGTGGAGTTTTCCAACTATCTATCGAAGCAGCACATTATTGTGACCGTCCCCGATTGTTGGCGAGGACGATTTTCCTGCAAAGAGATGAGAAAAGAGTGAAAGCAAGGAAGTCATGAAAATTATAACAAAATAAAAGAGTGTTATTGAATAGTCAAATACTCTCCTAATTTTTATTTTTTTTTGGATTGGATACTGGTGCCTCATGGAGTCCGAGGTCATATGTTTGCAAACTCATCCAATCTTGAAGTGCAAGCTTGGTAGAATTTTTGAGGACCTTCTTCAAAAATTCTGCCCCAGTTTAGAACACAAAAGAACTTTCTTGAACTTCTTAAAGCTGCTTTGAGTGGAATTTTTGAGATCTTCTCAAAAATTCTGCCCCTGTTTTTGCTTCAACAAACTCTTGTGTTGAATCCATAACAAAATGTATTCTTTTGTAGAATTTTTGAGACCTTCTCAAAAATTCTCAAAAATTCTGCCCCAGTTTTCATTGTAAAGGAAGATGGAAAGTTTACGGGGAATATGACCGAGCCGTTGTGGCGCCTACGTATCCCGTTGAGCCAGGAATCAGGTCAAACGTAGTTCAAAAAACTTCAACAATGGACAAATAATGTTTAAAACAAAACATGTGTATTAAACACAAAATCAAACAATCATGGACGAAGAAAATCATGTAACACGTAAACAGTTAATAACGCATCCTAACATACATGTGACCTTTTGGAGCCAAAGGTAAGCCTAACGATTGAAGGATGTATATTTCGTTTGTGAAACGTTCCATTGCCCCCTCCCCAAAACATGTTATATACAAATCGATATGAATAGATCAAACGGGGATACAAAATAAGGGAAAAGGATATAGAATAAATATCAGTCCCACGTAGGGGAACAACACTAGACTAATCCACTTTGGAAGTCCTTCATTCTTGAAATTCTTGAAATTTTCTAACACCTTTTGGACGAATACCTTCAAAAGAAACTAATCTAAAAAAATAATAAATTCTCAACCCCGAGAGATAATGGTTCGTACAATCCGACAGCACATCCTTCAATTTAAACATATAAAGAATGATGTCCTTTTAGGCCGTGGGCCTTTTGGACATAAGGTGGTCTCTATTGGATCTGATACCTCTTGGATATCGGGTCACTCTAGGCCAATGCCTAAACATGGGATTTGGCTTCGCTCTAACCTAGTTGACTAGAGTGGTTTGTTCAAATTGACTGGGAACCCGAAATGAACTTATCGGGGTAACACACCAAGTGACTGTTGACCGACTCGAATCAACTACTTCACTTGGAGGTTCAAAGAAAGATAAGGTGTTATACGGAAGGGAGGGTACAGATACCCTCATAACCGCCCTTTTTCCTAATGTCTAATGCTTTACCAGGGAGGCGAAAAATACCATGAAAATGCAACAGTTAAAATATTATGAAATTTTAACAAATAATGAGTAAACTACAAAGTAATGTAAACATGATACAAGATACAAATAATCTAAAAATATACAAGGCAATATACAAATTATAAAAAGTGAAACTCCTCAATTGAAAAAATGAACTCAGAATGGTTAGAACCTCTTAATGCCCAGTAGAATCGCCATTCTGTCGCTATCCCTATTTTCATAAGGCGCAACTTCGGGACTCAAAAAAATTAATAAATAATTATTTCAAAAAATTTAGAGAGTCGCCACCTAATTTTAGGAAAATTAGGAAACAAATAAATTAAATTAAAGAAAAATTAATCTGCGTAACCAATTAGATTCTAGGTAAGGGTTCAGGTTATTCCAAAGGGAAGGTGTTAGGCACCCTTCGAAATCCACAAAGGTGGGTCCCGACTGAACTCATTTTTTCAATTGAGGAGAAATAAAAAATCAAATGCAAGTATAAGAAAAATAAGAACATGTACAAAATACAATAAAGAACGAATAACGAAGGCGGCCTAATATTTGCCTATCGTTAAACAAAATGAAAAAATACAATAAGCAATTCAAAATGATCCTCGAATTAGAATTCGAGTGTCTTCTTTGGGAAGAAGTTCCATGTACCTGTAAAAACACTTGGTAAAAGTGTTAGTAATAGATAAATATAACTCAAAATAAATCAATGAAATAATAAACAAAAAGTAAATCCCATCTTATATACATGGGAGACCTTGGAAATCGATGAAAATTTCTTCATCGGCCAAGTATATTAATACTTGAAATAAAATAATTGAACTTAAAATAAAATGAATTTGACAAATAATTAAACTTAACAAATAATTGAACTTAAAATAAAATTCGTCTTTTATAATGGGGAGGCCTCAAAAATCCGACGGAGAAATTTTATTATTGACCAAATAAACTATTAAGTTGATTATAATGTAAAAACCTAATAACACACAAGATCAACCAAGCAAAACAATTATCGGAAAACTTAAATATTATTAAATAAATCCAATCGAAATAATACCATGACGAAAGTCAAAATAATGCTAACATTAAAAACAATCAAACATAGCAGCAGTGCTAGTAAACAAACAAAACTTATAAGAAGAAAAGACATACAGACAATTCTACATATAAAAATGCAAGAAAGAAATAAGAGTCATGTAATGCAAAACAATAATAATAAAATGATTAAAAGGCGACAGTGAACAAACTTAGCAAAATAATAACGAAGCTGGAAATTAAAAAAAAAAAAAAATTGTTGCAATAAATCAAATAACGAACAACAACTCAACAAGATAAATTAAAGATTATATAAACAACCCAACAATTGAAACAATACAAAATTAGTTTAGAAATTGAAATAGCAGTAACTTAAAAATAAGAAAGGGAAGTAGTAGAAAATTAAAAACAAACCACAATAAATCTAAACATGGAGAAATGAAACAGATACATATCACCGGAGTTTGAATCCGACCAACTTCCGATGATATCAATAACACAACAAAAAGGAAAATTAGGCAAAGAACTATATTACCGTCGGAGTTTTGTCGGAGCTATGGTGGTTTTGACAGAAGCTCGGAGTTTGCCGTTAATGGCAATACTCGAGCGAGGGAGGGGAAAACGGGTCGGAGCTCACAGTTTGTTCTTTTCGGAGCTTATCGGAATCTGACTAGGCTGGTGGTTGTTTGGTTGTTTCTGGTTAAATAGTGGTGGTGATGGATTTTGTAGTGGTGTTGTGGTCGGAACAATGACGTTCCGCCAGACAAAGAGGTGGCAAGGGGTTGGTTCCGTCGCGACCGCGACGGTGAGGTAACAGCAAAGAAAAAAACAATGGGGTGGTTAGAGGTTTGTGGTGGTGAACGAGGGAGAAGGTGGTTGTTGGAGTTGGTTGTGTTCCGTCGGAGCTCGTCGTGGACTATTGGTGTTACCGGATACTCACCGGAGATCGGATTTTGGTGAGGGTGGTGGGGCGGCAGGAAAGGAAGAAAATCTTTTAGGGTTTTTGTCAAATTTAGAAATTTTTACTTTCATTAATTATGAAGGGAGTGGGTTAGTTTTATAGAAAAAATCAAAACCACTCAAGAGCAAAATCATGTGCTCAATACCATGGTTTTGAAAAACTATGGGCTATCTAAAATTATGAGTCATCCAAAATAATGACTATTTGATCTTATCCAAAACAATGGATATTTAACTTATCTGTGTAAAAAATATCTTTTTCATCTTTTATAAATTAACGAACTGTGATAAAAAATAAATTAACAAATCTATTTAATGCCAGATAAGAATTTGGTTTGAATTTAAAACAGAAATAATTATTTAACAAAAACTCAAACAACATTTGTTTATAAAAATGATTGTGTAAAAAAAATCAGTAACAGTCAATAATTAATTTTAAATAGTAATAAATTGATAAATATCCTAACACTTTCAAGAAAAAGGATAATTACCAATAACTTGTGTTAAATTGAACCAAAATATGTAAAAATCATATTTTATGCTCTTTAACAAATAAAAAGCACAAAAGTGTTTATTTTGAAAATGTCGGTCCAAAATTAGGTGTCAACACTCTTAACATCATCTGAATTGATAGGCTTGGACCAAACTCTGCCATCCATTTTTGCAAGTATGAGTGCTCCTCCTGTCAAAACTCGATGAACCACATAAAGACCTTGTCAATTCGGTGAGAACTTGTCTTTTGCTTCATCTTGGTGAGGAAAAATCCTCTTTAGAACCAACTGCCCAGGCGAAAAGTGTCTTGGTTTAACCTTCTTGTTGAATGCTTTGGCTATTCTATTCTGATAGAGTTGACTGTGAAAGACTACATTTATCCTCCTTCCGTTAATAAGTGTCAATTGCTCAAATCTACTTTGCACCCATTCAGCGTCGTTCAATTCTACGTCCTGGAAGATTTTCAAAGACGGTATTTCTACTTCGGCAGGTATCACTGCTTCACTACTATAAACCAGAAGGTAGCGCTTAGCGCCCGTGGAAGTTCTGATTGTGGTGCGATATCCTAGTAGTACAAAAGGTAGCTTCTCATGTCAATGCTTATAATTACCAATCATCTTGCGCAGTATTCTCTTGATGTTCTTATTCGTAGCCTCTACCGGTCCATTCATTTGTGGCCTATATACCGTAAAATTTTGATGCATGATCTTAAATTTCTCACATGTTGTTCTCATTAAATCACTGTTGAGGTTGGCACTATTATTTGTGATGATAGACTCAGGGACCCTAAATAGACAAATAAGGTGATTTCGAACAAAATCGTCTACGACCTTATTTGTGACCGACTTATGAGAAGTGGCTTCAACCCACTTAGTGAAATAATCAATTGCAACAAGAATAAACATGTATCCATTGGACGTGGCCGATTCAATAGGGCCAATACCATCCATGACCCAAGCTTCAAAGGGCCAAGGTGAGCTAGTAACATGAAGTTTATTGGGAGGAACTCGAATCATATCAACATGAGTTTGGCATTGATGACATTTCTGCACATAGCGAATGCAGTCTGTCTCCATAGTCAGCTAAAAGTAACCTGATCTCAATATCATTTTTGTCAACATGAATCTATTCATATGTGGACCGTATGTTCCAGCATGTACCTCTTCAATCAATCTGGATGTTTTTCTAGCTTCGACGCACCTTAACAACCCAAATCGGGAGTCCTCCTATACAGGATTTCTCTACTTAAAAAGAATTGATTGGCTAACCTTCAAATGGTATGCTTCTGGACACTTGTCACATTTTCTGGATAATCTTCATTCTTCAAGTATCCTTGTATATCACTAAACCATAGCTTTCCATTCAGTTCCTCCTTGACATGAAAGTAATATGCAGGATGCTTTTGTCTGTGGATGGGAATAGGATCAGTATAATTCTTGTCTGGATGCTGAATTATGGATGACAAAGTTGCCAGAGCAACCGCAAACTCATTCTGGATTTTTGGGACGTGCTTGAACTCTATCTTACAAAATCTCTTGCGCAACTCTTGTATACAATCTTAGTATGACAGGAGCTTTGTATTTTTGATGGACCACTCACCTCGTACTTAATGAATCAATAAGTCTGAACCTCCAATCACCAATATTTCTTGGATAATCAAATCAATTGCCAACAGAAGCCCCAAAATACAAGCTTCGTATTCTGCCATATTGTTATTGCAAGGAAATTTGAGTTTGGCTGACACAGGATAATGTTGTCCAGTCTCCGAAATCGAAATAACTCCAATACCTACTCCTTTGAAATTTGTAGCTCCATCAAAGAATAACCTCCAACCATCATATTCTTTGGAGATGTCTTCCCCTATGAATGCTACTTCTTCATCAGGAAAGTAAGTCTTCAAAAACTTATACTCTTCATCCACAGGATTACTGAGCCTCATTCGATGTAAACTTCTTGCTCATGTAATAAATAGCTTGCTCCTTCCTTCCTGTTTCATCCTGTTGCCAGAAAATACAACCAAAAGCATTATCCATTACAGATAAATATAATAATAAAGGCCTACCAGCTTTGGGAGGAACCAGAACGGGAGGATTCGATAAATAATCCTTGATTTTGTTGAATGCCTGCTGACACTTTGTCGTCCATTCTATAGCAGCATCCTTCTTCAATAGCTTGAAAATTGGCTCACAAATAACAGTGGACTGAGCTATAAAACAGTTGATATAATTAAGGCAGCCCAAGAAACTCATCACCTCTTTCTTGCTTTTGGGCGGTGGAAGATCTTGAATAGCTTTGATTTTGGTTGGATCCACTTCTATACCTCGACAGTTGACAATGAAGCCTAATAATTTTCTAGCAGGGACCCCGAAGACTCATTTCACAGGATTCAACTTCAAATTGTACTTCCTCAGTCTGTTAAAGAACTTCTCGAGATCGGTCGTGTGATTTGTACCTTTTTTGGACATGATGATGATGTCATCCACATAAACCTCAATTTCCTTGTGGATCATGTCATAGAACAGAGTGGTCATGGTCCTCATGTATGTAGCTCCAGTATTCTTCAACCCAAATGGCATGAACTTGTAGCAGTAGACTCCCTAAGGAGTGATAAAGGTAGTTTTCTCAGCATCTTCCTCATGCATCTTAATCTGATGATAACCAGCAAAGCAATCTACGAATGACTGAGTTTCATGCTTGGCACAATTTTTGATCAAAATATGTATGTTCGGGAGTGGAAAATCATCCTTAGGGCTAGCTTTATTGAGATCTCTATAATCCATACAAACTCTAACCTTTCCATCTTTCTTAGGAATAGGAACAACATTGTCTAACCAAGTCGGATACTTAGTTACTTGAAGGATACCGGCCTTAATTTTCTTCGACATCTCCTCTTTGATTTTCAAGCTTCTATCGGGCTTGTATTTTCTAAGTTTCTGCTTGACAGGAGGACAAAATGGATCAGTGGGAAACCTGTGGGCTACTATTGTGGTGCTTAGCCCCGTCATGTCAGCATAAGACCAAGCAAAGATGTCTGGGTGCTTTTTTAAGAACTGAACAAACTCATCTTTCTCGTCCTCGGGCAAATAGATGCTGACACGGGTTTCTTTTATAGTCTCTGAATTCCCTATGTTCACTATTTCTGACTCTACTAAGTTTGTCTTGGGTTTATCTTCAAAATCTTCAACCTTGCTAACAAATTCTTTGGGTACCTCCTCTTCTTCCATTTTTTCTAATTCACTTATATTATGTTGCACAGTTTCATTATGAATCACAATCTCAGATTCAACATTTTTAAAAGTGATTTTACTGAAAGAAATGGAAATAAAGAATATCAATAAACTGGAAAGTAAGTTTTATTAATTAAAATGCTACTGAATGTTTCCAAACATAACATCAAATCGAAAGGAAATAAAAGCTAAAAAGATGCAAACTAGCTTGAAATTGAGTCTAGTTATTTTAAATAAAGAAAAAGTCAAAATCTTCCAAATCTACCCAAGTGCCCGGCGAGGCCTGGATGGAGTGGCATTCTAGTTGCTGAGCGTAGCCTTTTGTACAATGCTGTGATTAGGGGCTGATCTCTCCTCACTGATGTGACATTGCAACCTTCTTTCTCTGATTCAGTCAGAAACAAATTCTTTAGACTTTCCAGTACTTCATCTTCATCATCATCAAGAAACTCGACAAAGTGGAAAATTTGTTAAAATGACAAGGAGGAATCAAGTGCATGATCCTCGTCCATGTAGCCTAACCCAAAAGTGTTATTCTTCATAAAAGGTTGTATGGGTTCAACTAACCCTATAATCTGGCTCCAAGACCATTACCTGGTTTATATCCAAACTTGAGCAATATTTTCTTGCCCTTATCCTTCCAGCTTAACTCTTCTTCGATGTTTTCAACCAATTTCAATGTATGAAATGTCTCCCCATCGAGACTTTTGATGGCGTATATGGGGTGGCCTATCTCCCCATGTATTACCACCTCTTACTGGTCATATTCAAACTTAAGAATTGGTGCAGTGTAGAGAGTACTGCACCATCCATGTAAATCCACGGCCGTCTAAGCAACAAGTTATATGAAACAAGAATGTCCATCATTTGGAATGTTATAGGAAAAGTGATAAGACCTATCACCATGTTCAACGTAATTTCTCTAATGGTATCTCTCTGAGAGCCATCGAATGCATGTTCATCTTCTAGTTTTGAATCTTAGCTAGATCAACTTCCAACCTTGTCACCCAAAAGACAGATGTTTAACCCTGAACCTGGATCAATCAATATTTAGGAGATCACTCTTTCTTCATATTGCATTGTGACATACAGATCCTTGTTGTACGACCTTACTTCAAGTGGCAGCTCATCCTCGTAAAAGGATATCTTATATGCCTCAAACACCTGCCCGATCATATGGGTCATTTCTCCTCCTGTTATGGTAGCTGGTACATAGGCTTCACTTAGGATTCTCATCAAAGACTTTTTATGGTGCTTAGAAGTTTGCAGAAATGTCAAAATAGATATTTGAACTGGAGTTTTGTTCAGCTGATCTACCATAGAATACTCTTTTGCTTGCACCTTCTTCCAGATGCCATTTTATTTTATCTCCACAATAGGCTGCTTACCTCTCCTAGATCTCCCTTGGGTTAGATTGTCAGGTGTATATACTCTTCTTGATCTGGTGACCCCTTGTCCAACATCTGCCTCAACCACCTTTGCTTTCCCTGGAGCATTCTGCTCATAACTCTCATAGACTGCATGGGAATTATAAACAACTGGAGAGGCTCTAATGACCATAAAAGGAGGTTTAGGCATTGCCACCTCAACCTCAAACGATGCCTATTTGGGTGTATACTTCTCCTTCCCAATGAACCAAATAGAATTCTCCATGTCCACCATTTCATTAACATCGAGCATGTTCACCTGATAGTCCGAAAGTGGGTTGTTCGTGACATTCGGCGTCGGATATTTCAACTGAATGGCCTTAGTGTCGATCAACATCTAAATTTTATCCTTCAAAGTGTAAACCTTGTTAGGATCAAATGCTTGGCTTGAGTATTCTCACGTCCGACGGTAATGGGCATGACATAACCCGCTTCTTTGAGTTTTTCGTACAGTTGCACTATAGGTTCGGCAAAGGGAGTGTATTGTTTTTTCTGTAAATTAGTTTTGGGTCTCTGATTTTATTGGGAAGAAGGCTGGGGTGTTTGGACATGAGTGGGTTGGGCATTATACACGGGGTAAGCAGGGCTTTGGAATTGTGGGTGTATTTGGTATGGGGTAGGTGTTTGGTATAGTGGGGCATGTGATCTAAGGCGTATTTATATGTCTTATTGTCGACTTTAACCCATACCTTAGTTTTGAGAGCAATACGTATGTATTCTGTATGGTTTTGATGGAATATGTAATAGTGTGCTAACAAATGTGATTAGACCCTTGTAGGTGGAATTTGTGACTATTTGGAGCATTTTTGGCGTGGAAAGCGAGGCTTGGAGGAGCTACGAGTGAAGGGTATTGAAGATAAGATGCAAGCCAAAGATTTGAACTTGAAGAATCCAACCAAATTCTCAAAGAAAAGTCAACGAAAGAAAGAAAATCATAAATTAAGGGCCTAACGCGCCAAGGGGCGTGCCAGGCCTCTTTTGGCGAAATTTCCACCCAAGTGGGAAGCAGGGGGGGAGCGCCCAAGGGTGTGCCAGGCCGCTCAGGTGCACCTGATCAGAGGTAAAAATTTGCCTAATTCCCAGGCGAGCCCAAGGGCATGCCGGCCCACTTTTTGGCAAATTTTTGCCCCGAGTTTTTGTCTATAAATAGGGCTTTTGGGTTATTGTATCATTATTTCATCTTTACTAGACTACTTTGGGTATTTTTGGCATTGAAATTAGGTTTCATTCTTCGTCTTTTCAGTTTTTATTTCTTTTTATGGTATTTTATTACTTTATGATGTTAATTGAAGTTATGAGTGGCTAAAATCCCTCATTCTTGGGGTTGAGGCTATGAACATGAATCTGTTAACTTAAATTTTATTGGTTTTTGCTGAAGTTTATCATTTATTGGTTATTCTTATATTCTTAATTTTACTATTTTAATGCTTGATCACCATTGAAATAAATTCCTTGTCTTGAGGTGAGCTCGAGAGACAAACTAAGAGATGGAACGTGGAATATAAGAAGCGTGATCTTTTCTCGAGGAAGGGGTTCCAAGAGATTGATATGCGGTTAGGACCGAGAGGTGCCTAATCCGCCGCGCTTGTTCAATTACGAGAAGATAACTTAAAGGTATTAGAATTGGTTAAACTTATCACCGCTCAATGATGTAGTTAGGTTTCCAATTTCTAGTAGAAGGTTATAGTTTGGAGACGAATATAATTGTAACATTAAACTAGTGATCAATAACCAAGATAAACGACTCAATTTGCTTAAACCAGTAACAATTATGCTCAAGAGATGACGTTTAACCCTGGGAATTTACTTTTTATTGACTTTTAAATCATATTTGTGAAAACTGAAGTTACGGTTGCGAAGATAGTAGTTCATAGTCCGCAATCATTTAATTTTTAGTAACAAATCCCTCTTACTTTTCGCAACACTAGTTTTTAATTACTGTTTGACGTCTAAAATTGATTTCTGTTGACGAAAGTCCCTTGGGTTCGATATCCAGCTCTTTTAAAGGAGCCATTACATTACTTGAATGATCACGTACACTTGTGTGTATAGCTGGGTTGTATTAAGTTTTTGGCGCCGTTGCCGGGGACTTTCAAATAGATAGATTTTAATTATTGACATTTTTACTTTAATTTTCAGCTAAGTGTTGACAACTTGATCTTAGCTATTCTATTTTGTAGGCTTACTTCATCTGAACGCTGGCAAGGAACAAAGATTTGGTAACCCCGCAGTCTGAACCTGAAAGATACTTCCATAGATTGAGGAGACAGGCTGCAGACTACCCAATCCCGCAAGTCGAACTGGCTGACGAAGGCATACGGGGTGATCCTGTAAGAATTGAAGAACCAGTTGTGGATAGACGTGAGTTGGTAGTGATGGCATCTAGGACAGTTCGCGACGTGGCTATCCCACTCGCTACTAATGTGACCTCCAATATTTAAAAATCGGCAGCTGGAGGTAGATTTGAGCTTAAACATAATATGGTGCAACTGTTGCACTCAAGTGGACAGTTTACTGGACTTGCTCATGAGGACCCACAGAGGCACATCCGTAATTTTCTGGAGATCAGTGACATATATATTCCTATAGGTGTGTCTTCGAATTATGTGAGACTAACGTTGTTACCTTTTTCTCTGTTGGGGGAAGCAAGGAGGTGGTTAGATGCAGAGCCGGCTAATTCTATCACTACTTGGGATGATCTTGCTCGGAAATTCTTGATAAGGTTCTTTCCGTTTGGAAAGACAGCAAAGCTGAGGAGTGAGATATTGAGTTTCTGACAGAGAGATGATGAAAATCTGTTCCAATCCTGGAACCAATTCAAAGCCACGTTGAGAGATTGTCCCCATCACCACCAAGCTAATGAAGTGTTGGTGTATACTTTTATAGAGGCTCTCAACCCCAACACTAAAATTCTACTTGATTCAGCTACAGGTGGACAAGCTTTAGAGAAGACTTATGATGAATTATATGCTTTGTTGAATCATATTTCGCATGGAAATCCAGACTGGCATGGTGATAATTCTAGGAATTCTACAGAGAAGGTTGCTGGGAAACTAGATGTAGATACAGTCACGACATTATCTACCCAAATTTCAGCTATACAAAACATGATGAACAATCACTTCAGGAGTTTGAATTTGGGACAGCAACAAGCTCCCATTAATGCAGTACATCAATGGGTTTCTGTGGTGTGTGGTGTATGTGGAAACGGGGACCATACCAGTGAGTTGTGCAGTGCAAATCTGAATTTCGTAAATTTTGTGGGTAATATCCAAAGAGGAGTTGGAGCACAGAATTATGGAAATACTTATAATGCTGGGTGGAAAAATCACCCGAACTTATGTTGGGGAGGTAATCAAAATCAATATAGATCTCAAGGATATGCACCACAATACAACCAACAGCAGGGTTAAGGCAATCAAGTGGGTGCTAAGACTGGAGATATGAGCGTGGAAGATATGTTGAAGCAGATTATGGCAGACCAAGCTAAGCTGGCAGCAGATGTGAGGAACAATCAGTTGGCTACTCAAAATTTGGAAAAGCAAATTAGTCAGTTAGCAAATACACAGAATACAAGGCCTCAAGGAGGTCTTCCAGGTTATACCGAGCCAAACCCAAAGCAGGTGAATACTATTGTTACTCGTAGTGGTAAGCAGTTAGAGGATATAGTTCCACCAGCAAAAGAATTGGAGCCGAAAGAAGTTGTGGTTGAAGACGAACAAGTTGAGTCTGCCAAAAGCTCCAAAGATGATAAAGTGATCCATAGTGTAAAGTTGCCTCCTCCTTTTCCTCAGAAGTTCAAGAAGAAGAAGGAAGACGAATGCTTTGGTAAGTTCATTGAACTACTTAAACAAGTGCACATTAATTTACCTCTTGTGGATATCTTGCAGGGTATTCCAAAGTATGCTAAGTTTGTGAAATATATTGTGGCAAACAAGAGTAGATTGACTGAGTATGCCACAGTTCCACTGACTAAGGAGTGTAGCTCTCGCATTCAAAACCGTTTACCCACCAAGCTGAAGGATCTTGGAAGCTTCACTGTAAAAATTACTCTGGGAGATCGTGTCTGTGCTCGTGGTTTGTATGATTTAGGGGCTAGTATTAATCTGATGCCCACTTTGGTTTTCAAGGAGTTGGGTTTGGGTCGTCCTAAACCTACTACTATTATTTTGCAGCTTGCAGACCGATCCGTGACTAGACCTGATGGTATTGTTGAGGATGTTCTGGTTCAAGTGGGTTCGTTGATCTTTCCGGTTGATTTTGTGGTGCTGAATTTTGAGCCTGACCCGGAAGTCCCATTTATTTTGGGGCGTCCGTTTCTGGCCACAGGAGGTGCGATCATTGATGTAGCAGCAGGAAAACTGACTATGTGAGCTCATGATAAAGTTGAGGTTTTTGATGTTTATAGGGCTTTGAAGCTACCAGAAATTTATGAGAACTTGTCAGCTATTACAGCTATAGATTTGGCGGCTGAAGACATCCACACTTTGTCTATAGATCTGTTGGAAAAAGTTTTGATGGGGCAAGATATTTTTGGTGATGCAGAAGCTATTGATATGGTTCAGGTTCTTGATCTTATGGGTATCTACGCTAAAGAGGGTGGATGCGAACCTTTAAATTGTCCACTCGGTCCTCCAACCAAGCCATCAATTGAGGAGGCACCGAAGCTTGAATTGAAAGAACTTCCAGCTCATCTTCAATATGCTTTCCTAGGTGATAATGAGACCCTTCCTATTATTCTTGCAGCATTGGTGATACTCAAACGAAGAAAGAAGGCTATCAGTTGGCAGATGTATGACATCCATGGTATTAATCCGGGTTTGTGTATGCATAAAATTTACATGGAGGAAGGGGATAAGCCGAGTGTGCAACACCAATGATGCTTGAATCCAGTAATGAAATAAGTGGTAAGGAAAGAGGTAATTAAGTGGTTAGATTCGGGCATTGTTTATCCTATCTCTGACAGTACATGGGTTAGTCCAGTACAGTGTGTACCAAAAAAGGGTGGTATGACGGTGATCATGAATGATAATAATGAGTTGATTCCTCCAAAAACTGTGACTGGATGGCGTATTTGCATGGATTACCGGAAACTAAATAATGTTACAAGGAAAGACCATTATCCAATCCCTTTTATTGATCAGATGTTGAATCGTTTAGCCGGGCAGGAATATTATTGCTTTCTTGATGGATATTCTGGGTATAATCAAATTGCTATAGATCCTCAGGATCAAGAGAAGACTATATTCATATGCCCTTACGACACTTACGCCTTCAAGCATATGCCCTTTGGATTGTGTAACGCACCGGCTACTTTTCAGCGTTGCATGATGGGTATTGTCTATGATATGGTGGAGGAGTTCGTAGAGATTTTTATGGATGATTTTTAAGTCTTTGGTAACTCTTTCAAGGTATGTTTGCAAAACCTTGATAGAGTCCTTGCTCGGTGTGAAGAAACTAATCTTGTTCTCAATTGGGAAAAATGCCACTTTCTTGTGACAGAAGGTACAGTTCTTGGACATAAAGTGTCAAAGAAGGTGCTTGAAGTTGATAGAGTGAAGATTGAAGTTATCGAGAAATCACCTCCACCTGTGTTGGTGAAAGGGGTGCGTAGTTTCTTGGGACATGTTGGGTTTTACAGTCGGTTCATCAAAGATTTTTCCAAGATTACACGCCTCATGTGCACCCTCTTAGAAAAAGATGTTAAGTTTGTATTTTGTGAGTCATGTGTGAAGGCAATTTGAGGTATTGAAGAAGAAGTTGGTCGAGGCACATATCCTTATTGCTCCTGATTGGGATTTACCATTTGAGCTCATGTGTGATGCAAGTGATGTTGCAGTGGGTGCAGTTCTTGGGAAACGAAAGAATAAGATATTTCACTCTATTTATTATGCGAGCAAGACCCTTGATGCAGCCCAATTGAATTATACGGTGACTGAAAAGGAGATGTTAGCTTTGGTGTACGCATTTGATAAATTTAGATCATATTTGGTGGGTACTAGCGTCATTGTATACACGGATCATGCGACAATACGTTATTTTTTCAATAAAAAAGATACAAAGCCGAGGTTGATTAGATGGATCTTATTGTTACAAGAGTTTGATTTGGAGATTAAAGATAGGAAGGGGTCAGAAAATCAGATTGCTGACCATCTTTCTAGACTTGAAATCTCGACACATGTAGTTGATGATGGGCGTATTTGTGAGGAATTTCCAGAAGAGCAATTGTTAGTTTTGGGGGTTGATGAGTTGCCATGGTATGCATACATTGTGAATCTATTGGTAAGTGGGCTATTTCCTCCTGATTCGAGTCCTCAATAAAAGAAGAAGCTGTCATATGAGGCACGTTCTTATATTTGGGACGAGCCTTATTTATTCAAGCAAGGGCCTGATCAAGTAGTAAGAAGATGTATTCCATATGCGAAGGTGAAGCAAGTGTTGGAGAGATGCCACGCATCACCTTATGGTGGTCATCATGGTGGTGAACGCACAACCCAAAAAAATCTGCAATCATCTTCTGGCCTTCTATATTTAAAGATACTCATGCGTTGGTGATCTAAGGCGTATTTATATGCCTTATTGTCGACTTTAACCCATGTTTACCTTAGTTTTGAGAGCAATACGTATGTATTTTGTATGGTTTTGATGGAATATGTGATATTGTGCTAACAAATGTGATTAGACCCTTATAGGTGGAATTTGCGACTATTTGGAGCGTTTTTGGCACGAAAAGCGAGGCTTGGAGGAGCTATGAGCAAAGGATATTGAAGATAAAAGGCAAGCCAAAGATTTGAACTTGAAGAATCCAACCAAATCCGCAAAGAAAAGTCAACGAAAGGAAGAAAATCATAAATTAAGGGTCAGGCGCGCCAAGGGGCATGTCAAGCCTCTTTGGGCGAAATTTCCATCCAAGTGGGCAGTAGGGGGGCGCGCCCAAGGGCGTGCCAGGCCGCTCAGGCGCACCTGATCAGAGGCAAAAATTTGCCTAAGTTGGGCGCGCCAGCCCGCTTTTTGGCAAATTTTTACCCCGAGTTTTTGTCTATAAATAGGGCTTTTGAGTTATTGTATCATTATTCCATCTTCACTAGACTACTTTGGGCATTTTTGGCATTGAAATTAGGTTTCATTCTTCGTCTTTTCAGTTTTTATTTCTTTTTATGGTATTTTATTACTTTATGATGTTAATTGAAGTTATGAGTGGCTAAATTCCCTCATTCTTGGGGTTGAGGCTATGAACATGAATCTCTTGAGTTAAATTTTATTGGTTTTTGCTGAAGTTTATCATTTATTGGTTATTCTTATATTCTTAATTTTACTATTTTAATGCTTGATCACCATTGAAATAAATTCCTTGTCTTGAGGTGAGCTCGAGAGACAAACTAGAGATAGAACGTGGAATATAAGAAGCGTGATCTTTTCTCGAGGAAAGGATTCCAAGAGATTGATATGCGGTTAGGACCGAGGGGTACCTTATCCGCCGCGCTTTTTCAATTATGAGAAGATAGCTTAAAGGCATTAGAATTGGTTAAACTTATCACTGCTCAATAATGTAGTTAGGTTTCCAATTTCTAGTAGAAGGTTATAGTTTGGAGACGAATATAATTGTAACATTAACCTCGTGATCAATAACAAAGATAAACGACTCAATTTGCTTAAAATAGTAACAATTATGCTTAAGAGATGACGTTCGGAGTGCTTTAACCCTGGGAATTTACTTTTTATTGACTTTTAAATCATATTTGCAAAAACTGAAGTTACGGTTGCGAAGATAGTAGTTCATAGTCCGTAATCATTTAATTTTTAGTAACAAATCCCTCTTCCTTTTCGCAACACTAGTTTTTAATTACTGTTTGAAGTCTAAAATTGATTTCTGTTGACGAAAGTCCCTTGGGTTTGATATCCGGCTCTTTTAAAAGAGCCATTATATTACTTGAACGATTACGTACACTTGTGTGTATAGCTGGTTCGCAACAGTATGACATAGCACTGTGGGCTGCATTTGGTAAGGGGACATCGGATATGGTATTGGAGATTGTGGATAGGGGTTGTAGGTGTGATAGGAGTTTGATAACTGGGAACATTTTTTTAAGATACTGTGGCTTCTGCGCGTGAATAACAGGTAAAGCCTTATTGGCAGCCAACTCTTTCTTTTTCTTGTTTTTAGAGATTCCTCCAGACTGCAAAACCTTATTGGCAACCTGTAAAACTTCCAGATTGATAATGCTTTCATTCTTGAGACCCTCCTCAAGCATTTCCCCTACCTTGATGATTTCAGCAAAACTTTTATCCACGATAGTTATCATTATCTCCAGATATTGTGGCTTCTGCGCGCGAATAAAATATTCCTTCATTTGAGATTCTTCTATTGGGGGTCGAGCTCTTGCTGCCTCAGACCTCCATCTTATAGCATAGTCCCTGAATGACTCATTTGTCTTTTTCTTCAAAGTCTGCCTATAGAACTAATTCGGGGCATTGTCGATATTAAAGCTGAACTGGTCTATGAAATCAGATGCCATATCAATCCAGCCGGTCCATTTCTTTACATCCTGCTCAATATACTATCGATCCAGCCGGTCCATTTCTTTTCATCCTGCTCAATATACCAGGTTAAAGCCTCCCTAGTGAGACTTCTCATGAACATTTTCATCCTTATCTTCTCATCTTTCCTGACTCTAGCCAACTTATCACAATACATACGCAGATGTGCCTTGAGATCTCCGGTACCATTATACAATTCAAACTTTGGAGGTTTGTATCCCTCCGGTAACTCCACATTAGGGTGTATACATAAATCCTCATAACTGAGCCCCCTTAATCCCTTACTTCCCTCAAGTTGTTTCAGCCTCTCAACTATATATTGCATCATGTGGTCTTTTTCTGAAGGATCAGGTGCATACTGAGGGTAAGTGAATAGGGCTTTTTTGATATAGATAGGGTTCAAAGAGTAGCTGCCAGATGCTTGGTTGTAGGATACGTTAGTGAAGGGTGCATTTTGGACATTTATAGGATTTGAGGAATTTTGTGGATGTAGGTAAGTGGGATATTTAGCATTTTGGACATGTTGGGTGGGATATATGGGATTTGGAGTATTATGAGCATTTTGAGGGGGAGGAAGGTTTTGGATATTTTGAGGGAGAGGAAGGTTTTGGAGATTTTGAGGGGAGGCATATTGGAGGTTTAGGTGGCTTGGGGTAGAGGTTTGAATTTTGTAACAGTATGACCATCAACTGGTGGTTCGAGAGGGGTATTAAGGGTAACAGAAAGATTTGACAAGTTGTGTACTTGCGCTTACTCCCCTTGTAGCTCTAGGATACGTTGCTCCATTCTTAAGATAATTTCATTTTGTCCTACAACACTTTCCCCTTTTGTACTTTTCTCTGTAGCACTGTGATTGTCACCCATTTTCTCTTTACCTTTATGACCTAGCCTTGTAGGAAGAGGAGGAGGAGGAGGAGGAGGAGGAGGAGCCCCTTTTGACCGTGTTTGATAAGCCAGAGTACACAAATAAGCCTTTGGGAGAGGTAAAAACAAAAACAAAATCAAAGACAACCAAAGTTAGCAAGGTGAGACATAATGTTAGAATAAACACACTGATTTGCAACAAATAATCGCCCTAAATGAAAGGATCCTCGTTGAGCCAGAGGTAGGCCTAAGACGACAAATTTTATGGTTCAGGATGATTAATCCAAGTCGTATTAGACACAAATTGGAGTTTCGAGTTAGAGAATAATGAAAAAAAAAATGCAACTACTTTATTAAATTAATAGTTCAAAACTATTACAATCTTTTGCAGAAACCAACAAAACATAAATGAAACTAAGGGAAACAGGGATAACAAAAGGGGAATATCCTAATATTATAATGTTTTAATGGTGGTTGCAAATTTCAAGCCCAGATGGTCTCTTCCACGTCTTCAAACCCATGAGCTTGCTTTTGTTTGCTAAGATCCACATCCTTGACATTTTCTAAAAGCCATACATAATACTTCGAAGTGCAATAGGCTTTCTCACCATACACACTAATGGTCAATAATTCCCTCTATTGTTTAAATAACTCATTTACCCTAGGATCTCGTAGCTTGTCCCAAAATCGAACTCGAATCTGCCCATATGTGAGTGTAGTGATATGATTTGAGTCCGGCCCTTACTGACGAAGCACTCGTATGGGATCATAAGGCTGGAAGCCCTTTAGGCCAATGAGCTCAATGTAATAAATCTCTCACCCTCTAACAACAGCAACAAAAGTGGGCAACCATGAGTATTTCCATTGAATCTGATAACTTGAAAGTTCCTTCATGTACGTGTACCAGTCTTCTGTACCCACAGGAGTACCAAATCTCTCCATCCTCTGTGAATAAGTATCAATGTTGTTACCCATCCCATTAAGGATGTCCACCATATTTGGCCGCTTATATAAATGTTCCACGGCCCATAACTGTAGTAAGAGGTTGCACCCCTCGAAGAACCTTCTTCCTCTGACACATTTGGACAATGCTCTTAAGATCTCAGCTAGGATCATTGGTACCAAAGTCACCTCCACGTTGTTGATACCATAAGATAGGATTTGAACCACAGAGCCAATTCTAGATAAACTTTTCCAAGATCCCTCGGGAATACTAAAGTACCTAGCAGAGCAATAGAAAAAGCATCCAGGCGCTTCTTTTTCCACTTTTCAGTAGAGCAACAAAACTCCTTTGGGAAGATTTTATGCCAATCCCTGCGAACGAAACGCTCATACAAAAATCCAAAGAAACCCATTCTGAATCCAAGCAACCTAATTTGGGGTTGTTTTCCAACCCAAGATGATGCAAAAAACTCTTTCCAGATCGTCGACGCGGTAAAACCATCCCTCTCTCCTTGTATCGAAGGCCAGTAAATCCTCCAATTTCTTCAATAGTGGGCGTCAGCTCAAACTCTTTGAATTTAAAACCACTCTATCAGGATCCCAAAACTTCAAAAGGGCCTTGATCATATAACGGTCAGTTGCCACATAAATCAGAGAGGTCAAAAATCCCAAAGACTGGCAGATTTCTTTACCATGATCATTTCTGATGTCTTCCCACCAACTCCTTAACTTGTGGGAAACTCCCACAACCATTTGGGTATTCTCAAAAATAGGCACGTCTTCCATGGAAAATCTGAAAATAAGACAACAAACAAAATTTTCTAAACTCCATTTGTCATAAATTGGTTTGGATTAATTTATCATGACCACATAACATGTAAGATGTATTTTGTCTATGGGTGATGGGTACCCATTGACAAGATGGAAGTTACTAAGTTGGTTGGTTAGGCCCAAGGACCAAACCACCTATGGCTAATGCATGCATGACTTAGATACGAAGGGTGGATACAGTGATATCCTAAGTTTTTCTAAGATTTGGATAGACACAGACTGAGGATAATCTATGTGAGGAAGCACTTGGTCACACGGTAGAAAAACTATCCGCTCATCCCACGTCTATGCCAACTCTTTAAATTGGGTATTTGAAGAGAATTTGGAGAAGTGCAAAGGCACAACATCCGAGTATAGTGAAAGTGTGAAATTCCCAAGTGGGGAAAATATGAACGGAGTGTCAGTTATATAAAACAGTAACACATAGCACATAATGAAAAGTAGTAACACATTAAACAATATAAGAGAAATGATAAAAACAAGAAAATAAATAAATGTAAAATTAAAGAGATATCGGGGAAATAAGAAGTAACACATAGACAAGCAAACGGGAAAAGGAAAATGGATGGACATGAAAATATAGACACTATTTAGGAAAACAAATAAAGAAAAAAGGAAGAGAATTAACATGTAATAACGAAAAATCACAATGCCAAAACAATTATTTGAAGAAACAAATAAAGGAAAAATGAATAGGGCAATAATGAAAAGAAATGAACATCAAAATAAAGTGCATGCCAATAGAAAGAATAAAATCCCACATGACACAAGAATTGTAATGGTTAGAACTTAATTATCTCCAGTAGAGTCGCCATGCTGTCGCCCCTCATTTTTCTAGTGAAAAGAAAGATTCGACGTGGCAACTCTCTTTGGGATGGTTTAAAAGAGAAGAGTCGCCACCTAACGAATTAAGGTTCATTAGGGCACCATTCTAAACTAATTACGAACTATTTAATTAGTCTATGTCACCAGAAATTTGGGTAAGGGTTCATGTTACCTCAAAAGGAAGGTGTTAGGCACCTGTCGAGGTCTACAAATGTGGGTCCTGGCCGAATCTAGAGGTTATGTGGGAAAATTCTATGTGATAAGCAAAAAGTCAATTTTTATTAACTAAGTATTTAAGCATGAAACTTCTATATTATTATAATTAATAACTAAATGGTAATCCCATTAAATACATAAATGAAACATGGATCAGATAAGCGAGGAGATAGAAGAGACACAATTTATATAGTGAAAATGAATTATTAAATAACAATCTAGACTACCCCAAAACAAAAGAGACATGCAAAAATAAAAGAAATAAGTAAAATATAATCGAAGTTTAAAAGATTTGGACAAGGATTAATTTTATCCTATTCGGATCAGCGTCCGGCTTATTAACGGATGACAATGTCGATGTTGCATTGTCATATTCTGCTTGGGTCAACTTCCATCATTTCCGTCTATCTACCCACCCCACCTAGTTTGGTTATTAAGCCTAAAGGCATTCTAAAGAAAATGATAAAACTAACGTTCCCTAAAATGCCTACCCGTCCCAACTTAATGTCCAAGAGGCATTGGACGATATATTTTGAATAAGGATCTAGACATAAAGAAAATCTTAGGCTACCTAATTAGACTCTGGATTAACGTCAACCAAAACAAGCAGGACTTTGACACAAGTAGCACGTAATGATTTCAAGTAAGCCTCTTGATTAATTTAAGTTAATTAGGCGATTAACATTCTTAAAAAACAATTACTTATATTGTGTAATTAAAACCTACAGGCATAATAACTAATGGCCAAAGACTGAATAGCGTGTTGAAATTAATTTAAAGCCTTAACGGTGTTAACGATTGTAATGGATTTTGTCGAAACTTATTTTTTTTAAAATGTTGTCAAGTTAAATGCTGGAACTTATTTTAAAGTGCTGAAAATCAATTTTAATATGCTGGAAAACGTTTTTAAGTTGCTGGAAATTATTAAAATGTTGAAAATTTAATTTCAGAAGGTTGGAAAATTATTAAAATATGCTGAAAATTTAGTTTTAAAAGCCGGAAATTATAAAATATTCTTAACAAAATGATTTACAGTTGCAGAAAATTAATCAAACATTCTAAAAAGTAGGTTAGGCATGCTGAAAATTGTTTAAACATGCCGAAAAGTAGTTTAGATATGCTGAAAATGAATTTTAATATGTTAAAAATGAAAGTAAAGGTGCTGGAAATTCAATTTTTATTGCTGAAAATTAATTTAAAGTTGCTGGAAATTGATTTTAAGATGCTGGAAATTAATTTTAAAATGTTGTAAATTACTTATTATATTCTAGAAATTAAATAGACATGTTGAAAGTTAATTATTATATGCTGTAAAATTATTTAGTATGCTGAAATCAATTCGATAGACTGAAAATTTAGTTAATGCTGAAAATTAATTTAATATGATGAAAATCGGTTTTAACATGTCAAAAGTAACTAAACATACTTAAATGAAATTGACATATTCAAAACTGATCTAATACGTCCAAAGTTAGTTAACGATTCTAAAAAACCATAATTTCTAAGCGATAAAATAATTAATTAATAACCCTAGATTGCTTGCCTAAGTGATAAAATAACTTAACTAACATATGAAATCTATTATTAATCTTATAGGCATGATATCTAGGTGATAAAATATTCAAACCTTAGAATCCCAACCCCCCTAAGCAGTCCCCCTAATTTCATTACATGGGTTAACGTTTATACAATATTTATTACATGCCAAATGAATGAAACAGGAAAAAAAATAAGCTAAAGACTAGGCTAATTGGAAAGCCTTTAAAGTCCCTCCAATCCCAGGCAAACTCTTCGTTTTCAACCAAACTCGATCAAAAGACCTGTTAAACATAAAAGCATATCCGAATGCACAAAAAAGGAAACAAAATCTCTGAATGATCCATTACAGTCTGTATAAAACACACAAAACAAATAATAAAGCTAAATCAGTCATATTCAATGACTCGACAGTTTAGGAGGCAACTTAAACACTTAAAGTAATGGTAGAACATAATTATCAATACATCGTTTAAGTGAACATACCGGTTAACAACACAAGCAAGAAGAACCAAAACTTAACAGTATGCCAGAAGAGAGTCACTACAAGAAAATTGGCCTATGGAAACATATTCAAAAGCGTTGCAATAGATAGTAAAACCATTGCCATACGTCTATCACAACGGAAAACCAACCACCGCACTAGCTCGCGTGACAATAGACCTATTGCAACGGTGTTTGTAATGGTTACCAAATCGTCGCCATAGCTATGTCTATTGCAACGACATTAGAACAGTCGCCGTAGGACCATCTATTGTAACGGTTAGTTTGCAAGTGCTACGGTCCAAACCCGTCCTAATATGATTTTATGCAACACCATTTTAGGCTATAGCAACGGTTTTGAGGAGCTATTGCATCAACTGTTTGATAGTTATTGCAATAGTTTGCTTGGATATTGCAACGGTCTATAGAATTTGTTGCAACAACATAATAAAGCAAATGAAAATTAATATTATAATATATACTACACTAAAATATATATAAATCACAAAAGAAATACATTAATTAACATAATCATAATCCAAAATATACAACTTGTACAAAAGCAAAATATACAACATTATTTCATAATTCAAAGTTCACATACATAAGTTTACAAAAAGTTCTAAAAACAATTCTTCAAACATGTTAAAGTCTAGCAACCTAGGTATGGTCTCCATTGCTTTCGCATCTCCATTGTTCATTCGTTTGCCTACAAAAAACATGTAAAAGAAATGATAAGCTAACTGAAAGACAACAAATCATTAAGACAAGTTTTAGAAAAGTCTAGATAGAACAATCAATTCTTTTGAAAAATTCTTACGAACACAAACTCTTTCCGCAGATAGCAAATTGATGTGGAACAAATTGTACGCTTAAATGCTAAGATTACAATTAGACGTTGTAAAATAGTACTAACTCATGAAATCTGAATTAAGGTATCAAAGACATAGATGTTGAGAAATGCAAACACATCATATATTCATTTTCTTGTTTAAGGTTTAGCAGATGTCCGATCCATTGAAAAAATAGAGACAAAAAATGAGCAAAGACATAGTACAGTAAAATTATGAAAAAGAGAAAGCTTAACAACACAGCTCACCGATCTTTATCCTCCGAGCATTTCAATCAATTTTCACATTTTGACGTTGTGCCACCTCTTACAAAAAGTCCAGCACCATCTTTGACATATACTTTAAGCCCTCATCACAAGCACGATCATAGAAAAACTGATGGTAAACCAGACTAAAGGTGACAGAAGAAAAATCACAAGTGCTACTCTAATGAAAATGCAAAAAGTTAGAGAAAAATCATATCTGTAGCTTGTTCAAAATATACTAAAGGCTAAGAAGAATCTAAGTTGAAAGTAGGCAACTCACTACCAAATATACTTGAGTTGTTGGGCACATCATGGGAGGAAGAACACGTTTTTTTAGGTAAATAAGCATAACTACGAGTTCTAAATCCAATATTAACACAAATTAAAAAGAACATAGACGAAAAACTGAATCAATCAATAGTTTTTATTAACCCATAACAAATTTCAAAAGTTTTGAAACAAGACTTCACCAAAACCAAACTTACAAAAGAACCGGCAATACTACTTCAGCAGAGTTATATTTCCTAGTGAAATATACACCAAAACAGAACCACCAACATTGAAAGTAGGCAAGAGAAACACAATATATATATATATATATATATAGGTGTTTCAAAATATACTAAAGGCCAAGAAGAATCTAAGTTGAAAGTCACAGGTGGATTAGAAAATTGCTATAGTTGCTGATTAAACTGACCTAATGAGCATATTTAGGTTATTGACACACTAGGACTAATTTAGGTCATAACTAAATGTAAACAAATGAAACCCTCATAGATTAAACTGCTATAGTTGCTAATTAAACTAACCTAATGAGCATGTAAAATGGAAGTATATAAAACATCACGTAAGCTTGTTCTTGAAGGAGCTACATGTAAACTCGAAGTTTAAAGATAAGCAACTAGGTGTCACAAAGTACTTTAGCTGATCAGTAGTAGGTAAGTACAACTTACATCCATGTTCCGCTTTGAGAGGAAGGATTTATTGTCATAATGTCTCTATCAGAAGAGTATCTCAAAAAGAACCAAGTAAATCATCTTAAATCCATCTACTATTTACCTCTAAAAAATCTTCATTTATCAAAAGTAGAAGATAGTACCTTTCTGTAAAGGCAAGCCTTGTAAGACATTCTTACATTTATAGGCTTGTTCTTTAGGTGGAGATGGCACAGGAATACTTGGGATTTGAGCATCCTCTGGCAGGGTAAAATTCATTTTTGTTTCACCATCCTCTTCAATATCAAACTTGTAGAGTAATTTATGCTTAAAAATTAATAGGAGGATAATAGAAGGAAAGCTTTACAGTTCAATTGGAAATGAGGAAAATTAGCCTCCCATGATTTAATGCAGGAAACATAAATCCACGTGAAGTCTTTATGTTAACTGACCATACAAGCTTAGAAAGATAGCTGGTGAAAGTTTTAAATACAAAGACTTTTAACTGTTCATCACGATACCTCTTAAAATGATTAAATATATTTTAACTGTTCATCACGATACCTCTTAAAATGATTAAACATATTTGTATGATGGGATTCAAAATGTTCAGGCAGGGTGATATTATCTACATCAACTGCAACAAGGATTTCAGGGTTGCTTAGATATATGCCCAACAAGAGAAAACTAAAAGTAAAAGTAGCATTTACAAGGATATAGTTATATATTCTAATGTGGTGGTGAAGTTAGCATAATCTATGCTGATAGAGGAATCTAGGTATACCTTGATGCAAGTTCGGGGTAGGTTCCTCTTATGCATTGGGTTTATCATAGATGTCAGCGTTATCTAGTCTCTGCACATTGAACATATGTGAGTTTAGCTGCACTCTTATGTAGAAATTACTAATTATGATCTTATTTTCACTATGTACTTGGCATGAGATAAGATTGCCTGCTCAACAAGGTCATGGACATTGAAAAAACCCAAATAACTTTTAATAGTCTCTAAATAAGTCAAGAGTTGAAATAACAAAGAAAAAATTGCAAAACATATAGAGAAACCAAAATAATGAGAAGGGAAATCAAACCACTTTATCATTGTAAATCAAACCACTTTATCATTGTTAACTTTCTATTGATTTAGCTTGCAATCCTGTTGAACAATGAAATACGACTTATTCAATAATCTAAAGCAAGCTCAATAGTCTAATTAGATCATTTCCATCCTTACAAAAAAAAAAGATGTATTCTGCATTTTTGTGTAGGTTTTTTTATCTGCATCCTATTTTTTCTAACAATTTTTGTTTCTGCCTTTGAAGTTATTTCGTGGATTGAGGAGGTGACAGTGCTTTCCATAATGTACCATTGCGAAATAGGAGGTTTGTTCAAAATCCTTCATTGTGACAGTGTTTGGATTTCATAATGTCTATTCAGTCTCAGGGAGTTCTTCCACCTGATTCTCTGGCAGACTAACAGATGCATACCTGCAGGGATTAAGATGAATGAAACGTTTAAGTATCAACTTAGGAAAAAACAACCAAAGCAATCAAAATTTAATTTACTACCAATTCAGTACTAAACTAAGCTATCTACAAGTACCAAAGTCCCCAGGTATAAAGGACTTACAACATAAGCTGGCCTTAAATAATCCATTGATGAAACTGACCCAAAAATTGAGTGAAACCATAGTAAATTGAGTTAATAATTCAGCTAATTAGAGGTGCTTCATACTTTAGTTGTTAAATCTACTGAAGCACTATCGACATAACTGAAACTATTGACAATTGCAAATATTTGTCATCACAATCTCTGCTTCTCGAAAAAATACTGTGACATCAAAGTAGAGATGAGTTACTACTCACTTGGTTTGTTAGCACTTCCAGTTTACATGTTGTAGTTATGAATCACCAAAACAGATCTTGTATATTTCATCATTCCATTGTCATGATAATGAGCTTTCAGTTACACTAGCAAAAAACAATATACCTATCATTAGCAATAAGCATTAAATTTCCGTAATGAGGTGCCACAACCTAAGTTTCAGAGAAATGAGGAGAAAAAGTAAATTCCATTGTTAGATAACTTTACATCCCATGTGATTGGAATGAAAATGAAAAATTCTAAGTACTAAGCAATCATAGCTTTGTTGGTTGTTTGATATGTCAAAAAAGAAAATATTGTCACAAAATTTTATTATATGATATTGTCTTTCAAGTTCATATGGTCTCGATAATGTGATAGAGAGCATGTATTTTGGAAACCTTGTGAATTTATATCACAAAATAACTTGTCCAATGGTTGGAAAATTTTATTATGTAATATGATCATATGGTCTCGATAATCTGGATAGAGAGCATATGTTTTGAAAACCTTGAGAATTTATATAACAGATCAACAATGCAATTTGAACACATGACAATAGATCATTAGAGGCACAGACACTTACCTCAACAAAGTTGCACCATTGTTCAAGTATCCGAAACCTTCCAGCTAAAACTATTATCCAGTAACAGCTTTGCCAATAGCTGAAGAGATTTTAAACTCAACATAAAATCAAAAATAGAGCTAGCTGCATAATAAATGCTTTATGAAACATGAGCACACAACTGCAAAATCATCTACAAGTAATCAATTTACCGATGTTTTTTGTCCATTTTCTCTACAAACAAAGAAGACAAAATTATAGAAATACGAGAACTCCGAGAATTCTGCCTACAAAAGGAAAAATACAATGTAAGTTCCTTTATGATGATTGAACTACTTTGTAATGTTTTAAAGCCAACTATAAAACAGATGGACGTGGATAAATATGAAAAAAATCCTACAATGTTTGCCCCTCCTCCAAACAAACAAGTGGACACAGAGAATAAGAAAAGAAATAGAAAATTGAGAAAAGAAATCCTCCCTTCTCCAACCCAAGCTCCTATATTAATTAACAAATATAAATAGTTTAAACTAAAGAAAAATGCACTCATAATAAGATCATCTGATCAACGAACCTCCAAATTCAATGCAACTTAAGCTTGTACACTTCTTCAAATATAGTTGCCCTGCCGTGGTTGCAAACAAATTTCTAAATATTTTCAACCTCTAAGCAATATATTTTACCATAGGTACTTTATTTTAAAATCTATGTGTTTAAAGAAGTCCCAACTATTCTTTGATATGAATCAAGCATTTGCAAGTTTCATATCAGGTGTTTCAAGGGGAAACAAAAACTTAAACTCTTGTTGCAACTCACGTATGGTAACCAACATAGATATAATTTTGGACTTCTTGAAATCCTTACATACATAAAGGATCCAAGTCTAGTAAACTCTTTTACCCCACTAATCCTTGGTTCTACAGATTTTGTGAATATATCTATTTCTACTCTTTAAAGAATACCCAAAAAAAGATGTTGTCAGTTCCATGTCCTACCAACTACATGTCTTATATGCAAACTTGCCTCCACAAATTTCATAAGTTGGTTCAGTGCATTATAGAAATCCATTATTAGCTCCCGTTTGGCTATAGATTTTGAAGTTGAGACTTGAAATTTGTAAATTCGAGTTTTTAGAGTGATATTTGGAATTTGAAGTTGTGTTTAGACATGCATTTCACTTGAAATTTTTTTTGATGTCTTAAAAATATTTGAAGATGGCCAAGACGATAACAACAAATCCAATTCCCAAGCTACATTTTCCTTAAAGAAAGAGCAACAAATTAGAGTGAAAAGAAACCCACCAACAAATTAGAACAAGACAGACAATAATTAAAGTAATGGGATATCTATAGCATACACTCAGAACCCTAAACGCACAAAATTATGCACAAAAAAAATTTGAACAAGGACTAAGAGTGGAAAGACACCTGCCAAAAATTTGAAACAAAAAGACCCATTGAAGAACAAAAGCATCTTCTTCAAGGTTCTCTTACTGCACAAACAAAAATTCTCAAAAAACCCAATTGAAGATTGAATAAAAATTGACTTTAAAACTCTAGATAGTAAAGATTTCTTATCCGGAAGAAGTGATTTGAAGCTAGGGAGAACTGAATTTTGGAGGAATCACTCCAACACATTTTGGGTAAAATGACAGAAAAGAGAGTATATTTTGGGTGAAAAGCAAGTGTGGATATTTTGATTGAAAAGGAAAACCAATTAATAAATATCCAAAAAGAAAGGGGGCCAAATGAAAAAAACAAAGGGAGGGAGTAAAATTTAGTTCCTGCTTATTTAGGACCTCTTTGGCCATAAAAATCAAAAATATATTCACTTTATTTGGTATTTTTGAAGTTAAAAATAGAGTTTGAATTGTGTTTAGCCATAGTATTTTGGAAATGAGATATTTTTTAAGTTAAAAATTATAAAAAGTGAAAATAAATTTTTAAAAATTTAGATTTTTTGAAAATTGGGTTATGTTATGAAAATAAAAAATTGAGATTTTTTTGAAAAAATATAAATTAAAAAATGCAAAAAGTGAATCCAAAAATAGTGAAAACACCTCTTGAGGTGTTTTTCAAAACTTCAAATATTGTGAAAACGTTTTCCAAAAATATTTATGGCCAAACAAGTATTTCGGAATAAAGTAAAAACGTATTCCAGAGTATTGTGAATAATATTCATGGTCAAACGCCTACTTATTTTACCTACAATTCTAAGCATCAATATATTAATATGTAGCAAATGGTATATTCTTTATCATATTTACCACAGTTTTTATAATCGTGGCTAAAAGCTGTGACTAAAAACTATTTTTTTGGAAGTGAGGGAATTAAAACCCATTCCAATAAAGTCTTGCTATATATGATTTTATTGCAACAATTTAGATAATCGTTACAACAGGTATACCTATCGCAATGGTCGTTCTACAATGGCAATGGTTTTATTGCTAAATTGTACCAATAGCACCAAACCTTGTGGCAACGCTTAAACCCATTGCAATAGACTCTATATAGCAATAATTTTCAAACCGTTGCTGCATAATCTATTCCTATATGTCTAATTTCTAGTAGTGAGTAGCAAAAACAGCAAGCAGAAGTCAATGCTTCCAGAAGACCAGCAGAAATGAAAGCTCAAAGTGTTTGGTCGGTGACCAACCAAAAAGCTTAAAAATATTTAAAGTGTAGAAGATAGTAGTGCTTGAGAGCTTGTTTTATGAGAGAAAAAGAACTGTTTTTATACACATAGAGGTTTATAGTTAATTATGTGAGAAAAGGAAGAGTAATATTCAGAAAATCATTTAGGGGTTAAAAGAGGAAAAAAAGAATATTTCCAAGAATCAATTAAGGGTGAAAATCATGCTTGGTTACCATAATTAAGTGAGTTAAAAATTAGCTAAAGAAATAAAAAGAAAAGAAACATATTCAAAGTAGCCAATCAATGAGAATCCCTTTCCATAAATATGAAATCCGAATTAGTTAAGACAAACATTACTCTTAATTTCAAATTACAATCATTATTAGAATAGGAAGGAAATTTGAAAACTGAGGAGGGAATAAAAGGGGTAAAACAAATCCTCATATTTTGTCTAGTATGAAGACTATAGCATATCCCTCAAAGGAGGAAAAGTCAACCAAGGAAGCCTACCAAAATTAACTAAGTACCAAGTTATTCACATTTAAATAAAGAGAGGGAATCAATTAAAAGGGTGTAAATATGCTAGAGCAAATCGAATAAAATCACAGCCTTTAAAAATAGTCAACAGTCGACAATTCATATCCAAGAAAAAATCAAATAATATTCTGAAATATCACCAGGTAATAATTTCAATGGACATATTTATCATAAAAGAGGCTGCCCGGGGTTGCAAACACCCACAAAACACACTATCAACAAATAGGACATCAATTTCAAGAACCAAATCAAATCAGTAGTCAATTTGAAAAATTAGGGTTAAACGAGTATTCATAAAAATTGGGGCTTTTAACATATGACATTCTAAGGGGGTAAATAAACACGAAATTGAAAGAATCGAATAAAAAATCTCAACCAAACTTCGTTAATTTTAGATCTAAGAATCTGTCAAAGAAAAGAAAAGAAAGGGATAGCAGAGAATTGAAATTTGGGCATAAGATTAAGCGAAAAAATCAAACCTGGGATGAGTGCCTAAGGACCCATCATAACACTTTGACATTTTTCGGCGAAATTTGACCGGATCCCGGAGCAGTAGCACGGTGGCGTGGTTGTTAACATCGTCTCACCGGTCATCAGTGTTTTAAAAGGCGTAGGCGTGAGGCGAGGTTTTATATATCACGGGGTAAGGCGTAAGCCCCGGGACATGGGGTGTAAGTCCCATGAATCTTTAATTTATAATTTATAATATAATAACATAAAATTATACAAAAAATGCATTATTAATTTTAAAAAATTTAAAACATGATTAAAAAAACTCATAGAAAACAAAACTTTTAACCTCATTTATAAGTAGAAATAGTGCAATGATATAAAAATTATTATGTGATACAAATCAACTCTAACATCTTAACTTACAAATAATAAAAGAATCACAATTTCTTAAAATATATGAATATCATACTATACAATTTACCTCCCTAAAAGAGATAATCAAACTATTAATATTATAATTAAAACATCAACTCTTTCATGAATAAAAATAAAATACTTTCAAATAACAAAATAAAATATGATAATTTTGAACTATAGGACGAAAACATATCGACTTATGACATGTGAAGAATTAAAATTCAGATATGTATTTAAAACAGAAATGTTAAGTAATATTCACCCTCACGACGTTCTCAGTTAGTAAATAAGCTTATTACGCTTAATTTTCTTATTTCAAAAGATGAAAAAAAATGCTAAGTATCATTCATTTAGTAGAGAATTATTAGTATCAACAGTGTTGACTAAGGAATATGACACAATTTGTGTAAGAACAATTAGGCTAGCCCCGGGCGTTGGGTGTTAGGCTTATTCAGGGCATACAGTCGGGCGCTTAGGGTGTAAGCCTCACAGAATTAAGTCCCACACATGAGCCCCGAGGAGTTTTGTCAGTGCCCCGCCCCGGGGTGAGTCCGGACTCTGCCTTTTAAAACACAGCCGGTCATCAACTCCGGTGAGGCAGTAGTGACAGGAAATGGAAGATAGAGGCGACGAAGAGAGAGGGAGAGAAACAGAGAGAGTTGCATCGACTAGTGGTTTGTGGTTCGCCGGCCAAGGGTGATACAGCGAGAGGAGATGAGACCTGCGATCGGCGGTGGTGCGGTGGCCGGCGAAGCAAAGATGAGAGAAAAGGGGCGGAGGATGATTTTTTTTTTTTAGGGTTTTGGGGGTTGTTTAATTAAAAAGGAAAGAAAAGGGAGTCTTGATTTAAACCATTGGATCATATTTGATCCACGACTAAGATCAAAATTAGAATATGGGTCGGATCTGGGTCAAAATCAGGGTCATGAAATTGGGATCAATTGAAATTGATTTGGGATTTAAAATTGAGCCAGATTGGACCCAATTTAGGCTGGAATTGACATAAATTGGGTAGAATTGGGCTAAAAACTTAAATAAATTGGGAAAATTAAATTGTATTAGACTACTATTTAATAAATACAATAATAAAATTAACGAACATCATAAGAACTGTTATTATGAATAAATTACATGTATAAAATCAATGACACATAATATACTATTAAAAATTGAAGATAATAATAATTTGAAATAAATTAGGTACCTATAAATTATGAATGCAAATATTTTTTAAAAAAAATTCTATAATAATATTTAAAAATAATAATAATAGTAATAATAATAATAATAAATAAATAAATAAAAAACTACAGATTATATATTTGCGAATCATGAATATGGATTTAAAATATTTTTATAAATAATTTAGTAATATTAAAACACTTGTGTAATATAATATCTTCAAATTAATAAATTATACGTATACTATATGAAATTGGTGATAATGGATAATAAAATGCATTAAATATTTTAAAATTCATAATCATCATCATATCCAGTGTAGTCCCACCAGGTGGGGTCTGGGGGAAGGGAAGGGGGGGGGGGGGGTAAAGTGCACGCAGTCCATACCACTACCTCAGATGAAGTAGAGAGGTTGTTTCTGATAGACCCCCGTCTCAGAACAGATAACAATAACAAACAAAAATCATAAAAACCAACAGCAAAAAGGGGATAACACATCGGTAGATAATTGAAGAAGCAAGACACTCACAGATCAACACTATAAATTAGTTATTCAAAATCACAAAAATCACCAAAACAGCGCGAACAAGACTCTGCCTAAGAAACAACAGTCACAGATACAAGCAAACACTCTTTCCTGCTAAAACGGACACCTTCCTACCCACTAACCCTCTACCCTAATCCTCGTCCTCCACATCTTCCTATCAAGGGTCATGTCCTCCGTAAGCTGTAACTGCTCCATGTCATGCCTAATCACCTCCCTCCAATATTTCTTCGGCCTACCTCTACCCAGCCTAAAGCCATCCCCAGCCAGCCTCTCACACCTCCGTACCGGGGCATCCTTGCACCTCCTCTTCACGTGTCCGAACCATCGCAACCTCACTTCCCGCATCTTATCTTCCACAGATGCCACTCCCAACTTCTCTTGAATAATCTCATTTCTAACTCTATCCCTCCTGGTAAGTCCACACATCCCTCGGAACATCCTCATCTCAGCTACCTTCAACTTTTGGATGTGAGAGTTTTTAACTGGCCAACACTCTACTCCATATAACATGGCCGGGCGGATGGACACTCTGTAAAACTTACCTTTAAGCTTAAGGGGAACCTTCTTATCACATAAAACTCCCGAAGCGAGCCTCCATTTCATCCACCTGCACCAATACGGTGCGTGACATCCTCGTCAATCTCGTCGTACCCCTGAATCATAGACCCCCAGATACTTTAAACTCCACCTCTTCTGAATGGCCTGAGAGTCCAGCTTCACTACCACATCAGCTTCATGCCTCGAATCGCTAAACTTACATTCCAGGTACTCCGTCTTAGTCCTACTCAACCTAAACCCTTTAGGCTCAAGGGTCTGTATCCAAACCTCCAACTTATCATTTACTCCTTCCCGGGTCTCATCAATCAGTACCACATCATCAACAAACAGCATACACCAAGGCATCTCCCCTTAAATACGCCGCGTCAAAACATCCATCACCAAGGCAAATAAAAATGGACTAAGAGTCGATCCCTGGTGCAACCCTGTCAACATGGGAAAGTGCTCTGAATCCCCTCCTACCGTCCTCACCCTCATCTTCGTACCGTCATACATGTCCTGGATCAACCTAGTGTACGCCACGGGCACACCTTTAGCCTCCAAACACCTCCACAGAATCTCCCTGGGGACTTTGTCGTATGCCTTCTCAAGATCAATGAACACCATATGCAAAACCTTCTTCCTCTCCCTAAACTGCTCCACTAATCTCCTTACCAGGTGAATGGCCTCAGTAGTCAAGCGACCTGGCATGAAACCGAACTGATTCTCTGAAATAGTCACTACCCTCCTCAGTCTCAATTCTACCACCCTCTCTCAAACCTTCATAGTATGGCTCAACAACTTGATACCCCTATAGTTGTTGCAACTCTGAATGTCCCCCTTGTTCTTATATAATGGAATCATCGTGCTCCATCTCCAAGATTCGAGCATCTTTGCTGCCCCCAAAATGACCTTGTCAGCCACTCTATACCTGGGCCGCCAGTGTACTTCCAGAAATCCACCGGAATCTCGTCGAGCTCAGTCGCCCTACCCCTACGCATCCTACGAATAGCACCCTTGACCTCTTCAACCTTGATACGCCTATAATAACCGTAATCGCGACGCCTCTCTGAGTGTTCCAAGTCCCTCAACACGAGAATTTTGTCCCCCTCGTCGTTCAAAAGTCTATGAAAATAGGACTACCACCTCCTCCTAATGAGGGCATCCTCCATCAACACTTCGCCATCCTCCCCCTTGATGCATTTCACTTGGTCAAGGTCGCGGGCCCTCCGCTCCCTAGCCTTGGCCAACCTATACAACTTCTTTTCCCCTCCTTTATCCTCTAAAGCAGCATACAAACTCTCAAAAGCTGCTGTCTTAGCCGCCGTAACCTCTAGCTTAGCCACTTTTCTGGCTACCTTATACTCGTCCCTCCTCGTCTGCCTCTCTTCGTCATCTTTGCTCTCAACCAACTTGGCATAGGCCACTTTCTTAGTCTCCACCTTTCTTTTCACTTCTGCGTTCCACCACCAGTTCCCCCGGTGCTTGCCAGATCGGCCTCTTGAAACACCCAACACCTCTCTCGAAATATTTTAAAATTATGAATGCAAAATATCAAGATTTATTTGGTATAAAAATGATAAGTAAATAAATATTAAAATCCAAAAAAAATAATTTTGTAAAATAGCAGCCTAGGAGGGATACCGGGAGGTCAAAATTAGGTGTCAACAGGAGTAATAAAGTTAATTTAGTAAACTACACTTCTAATTATTGATTTCTTAAGGGGTGTGTCATATCAACAAGAGCCAAATGAAAATGAAAAGGAGTACTATTTGTAAACTTAAATTTTTTAGGTATTCTAGGTAATTTACACAACATTAATTGCCCACAAATTTTTTTGAGTCACGCATCTCAACCCAGCCCATGAAAAAAAAAACTCCAACCCTACACCCCCTACATCTATATCTATAATTTATATTTATATCTATATCTATAATACATAATCTATAATCTATATCTATATCTATAATCTATAATCTATAATCTATATTTATATCTATAATCTATAATCTATAATCTATATCTATAATCTATAGTTATATCTATAATTTATAATATATTAAAAGTGTGAAGACTCTTAGAAAAGTGATTTGAACTTTTGTCTTTCAGTAGAAGTCTTCGCAATAAATAAAATTGACTTTTCACTTTTTCTTTAAAATATTATTAATATATAAAAAGAAGTTTAAATTTATAAAATTCATTAAATTTGTTTTCCTTATACGAATTTTGATAGGATTAGGATTCCTTATACCACCAATTAATTTTAATTCCATTAGTTTTCTCTTTTTATTTAAGGTTTAAACTATTCTTTAGTTCCTATATTGCCGTAGGTTGAAAAAGTAAGTTTAGGTTTACGTTTAGTCTGTTCTTGAGGCTAATTGAGGTTTAGTGTTTTTTTTTTAATTGCAATTCCTAAGAAATTGGTCAGGCATTCTAATTCATAATTAAATATTAATTGTCATGCTGTGAAATTTCATGAATCTGATAGTTGTTGCAGATTAGTTTTTCTTTCCTCCAGTTATTTTAATTTCTGTTTTAGATTTTACAGCCAGCTAAATTATTTTCTTGTGTTTGTCTTTTGTCTCAGTTATTGTCCTATCATCTGACTATGTTGTGTGGATACAATATTTGATCAGCCTCGCAATTTTGCCAAAAGTGCCACAATGCAGGTACTTTAAATTGGACGACATCAATTTCTTCTTTTGTGCGAAATTAGTGTCTAATTTGGGACAGAAGGAAATAATACCTTATTCTTCTATGAGTTTTTGAGCATAAATTGTATACTTTATGCTATTCGGTAATTTTGTGATTACTTGAAACTGAACGAGATCTATTTTTCTGTTTGTGTGAAATTGGTGATAGAAGGAAATACTACAATCAACAATTGCTAACTATACATTAATTCTTCAAATGCAAACTCAAGTTGTACAATGCATGAAAAATTAATGATCATACTGCATAATCCGTGCATACTACAAATCAAGATGAGAGATTAGAAGGTAGCTGAAGAGACCCAAGATGAGAGGATCAGATATCGGAGGACAATGGAGCTCCGACAAAATGCAATACAAAACACTAGGTTAGCCCCTTTGATCTATTTGTCCCCTTTTAGTTTAGTTCCACAATTTATTAGCTTTCTTAGGATGATTTTAGTAGTTGAAAGAAGTGTCTCTGCCTTGAAAACAGCCTCTGGCAGAAATGCAAGGTAAGGCTACGTACAATAGATCCTTGTGGTCGGGTCCTTCCCCGGACCCTACGCATAGCGGGAGCTTTAGTTCACCGGGCTGCTTCTTTTTTTTTTTTTAAAAAAAAAGAAGTGTCTCTGCCTTTCTATGCATCTTCTTATTTCGACGTAGGCATCTTTCTGAGTCATTTTATTCCAGAACTTAGTATAAAAAGTCCTTTCCAAACAAGGAAATTCTGCTGATGTATCAACTTCGACAGGCCATTTCATTATCCATGGTATCAAAAATTCTACGAAAAAATTCATGGCTGACATGCCTTCAAAGAAAATATTTTCTTTTTGCAATTCCACTAATTTTTGAGAAACATCAACCCATTGGGTATAAAGTTTTTTATATGATTCTGGTAAAATATTAATAGTTGGACTATATAAAGTCCACCATTTACAAAACCATACAGGAACAGTTTGTAAAAAAACTTGGCTACAAATTTTTATAAACCAAGAATGTTTTTTTACCAAGGTTCTCGTATAAAAGGCTTTTATTAAAGTTGTCTAAATAGTACCAATAGTTATATTTAACTGAGACTTTATTATCCGGGTGGGTATATTCCCGTTCATGAAAAGTATTAACACCCCAATCTTCTGAAGCCAAAATCTTTTTGATAATAATTTTAAAAAAATTGTAAACAGTCCTACTATTAGTAGAATAAAAATACTGGAATTCAGCTGATTCTATATCTGAAAGTATAATCTCATAGTGTCTCCTGTATTTATACGTAGGAGCAGCATAAAATGCTGTATTAAAATACCTGATCGTTAATTTTCAGGGATCATCTTTTCATTTGAGATCTGAATGTTCCAGAAGAAGTATAACTTCTCTTTTTTTCTTTTAGTTCATAAACCTCAATATTTTCATCACTGTCATCTGCTAGTACTGAGGAATAAGATGGGGGAATATTATCCTCCCTTTCTTTTTTGGATTGCATGAATTCCATGAATTCATGGAAGGGCAACAGTACTGGGATGCCTCAAATAAGAAAAGAGGATCTTTTCTTAATAATAAGTTGTCAAGAACAGTAGAAAAGAGGAATATGATATGCCTCAACACTTGGATCTCCTTAATAAATGGAGTATTCCAGATTTCAACCCAAGGTTATATACCAGAAGGGTACTTTTGAAAAACTCAATTTAAAATAAATTGTTAAAACAACCGAAGAAACTCTAAATGTTGATAGTGACCATGCTACTTTCAAATTATTATCTGATAATGATTTGACTCCTTATAGAGAGACCCATAGCTTCATGCATATTGGATTAATTCAAGTTGCCTTTAAGCCATTTACTTTAAGAGGCTTATCCGAAAGCTTTATAACAGCTTTAAGGGATGGCATAAATCAGAACTGGAGGAAATCCCTCATAGGGACGATCCAGACCAGTTTGGGTTATGGGCGAATTTATTTTAATGCATATCCTAATTTGCAGATTTCCTTAAATGATGATAATTCTTTAAATACCTTAATGTTGAGCATTAAATTACATGGTTATGATTATGCACTAGGTACTGAAGTGATGTGTATCTGTTATAGGATTTATTATAAACCCGTTTATACTTTAAATCCTATGTGTAAAATTATGGATTTCAAAAATGAAACTATTTTAATTGAAACAAATTTTGGTAAATCTAAAGTTACCACCCGAAGACCTATCAAGTGGGATGAAATTAACTTCCCAAAAGAATGGATTATTGAGGAGGTTGCCCCTCCAAGAGAAAGTTCTAATAGTGAAATCACTGAGGTTGAACAATCTCCGGATGGTACTGTAAAAATTAGATTTACAGATCCAACTTTTGATACTGATAATATCAGATTGATAAATAGAATTAATAGATCTAATTCATTAACTAGATCTATTCCTTCTTATATATCTCTTGTTGATTATATTGTTGATTATCCTTCAAGAGCTTCTACTTCTCAAATTATGGAAGAAAATAATAGAGTAAATAATATTTTGATTGGGAAAAATAATATTGTTGTTCCCGTTAATGAAGAGGATCCTACAGCCTCTGAAATTAATTTTCCAACTAGTTTAAATGACTAGTACAAAAATTGATTTTAGACTGGGTTCACCGGCAAGAAAAAAGATTTCTAAAGAATTCAAGTTATCCAGATGGGAATGCTTCAGGAATTAGTTTTTTGACAATAAAGAAAGAAATTACTTTCAAAATGAATTTTATAAAGATCTTGCAGACTTTAATAAAGTCATCTCATTTGTCCCATGGTTTATGGCCAGATATGTAGACAAATACATTTCAGTTTTAAAGAAGGAGTATAGACTTAGTAATACTGAAACTACTAGATCTGTACTCCCCCCCCCCCCCCCCAACAATCTTTTCAAATAAAAAAAGATGACAAAGTTGTCTATTTTACAGCTTTTTCTAAACTTTTAGAAGATGATATTGCTTCTATTACTTCTAAGCACATTAATATTATACTTAAACAACAGAATTATGCTAATGTTTATATAAGTGTGTTAGGAGAGCATATTATTTCTCTTCATGAAAAAATTGATAGGGTTGTTAAAGGTATCCAGAATACTAAAAGAGAAAAGGACCCCAAAGCAGTTATAGCTTCTTCTAGTATTCAACCTCCTCCTGATGTAAGGAATTTTAGGCTGAAAACTATTTCTGAATTAGAAAAGGTTATAGAAGCCAAATTCAGATACCTTAGGCTTACCCCTTTAGCTAATGACTTCAGTCCTAATAAGGAAAAAAGTTATGATAAGGTTAATAAAATCTCAAAAAGATTTGTTCGCAAGCCTGTTCAAACGATGTATTATTATCCTAGGCGTACTCCTCAGGATGTTTTATTGGAAGAGGAAGAATTGGTGATATCCAATAGTTACAATGGTAAGAACATCTAAGAATGGAACATAGATGGTCTGAGTGAAAGACAAAGTTATACATTAGTCCATAGAATGATGATGTATAGCACTATCTGCAAGCAAGTTGAAAATAAAGACAAAAACATTACAGAAATGATTATAGCTGGCTTTACGGGCCAACTTAAAGGATGGTGGGATAATTATCTCACTAATGAACAGAGGGGATTGATCCTCACGGCTGTAGAGAATGAGAATGGGGTACTAACCCAAAGTGCAGTTTACACCTTAATTCTTAATATAGTCGAACATTTTTGTTTAGATGGAAAATGTTTAGATGGTCAGATGATAGTGAAACCATTAGAACCTTGCTTCAAAATCTAAGATGAAAGACACTCTCATCCTTTAGATGGTATAAGTACATCTTTTTATCCAGAGTAATGGAATTACCAGAGTGTAATAGCTCTCATTGGAAATTCAAATTTATTAATGGATTACCTATGCTTTTTGCGGGATGAGTTCGGAAGACTCTAAGGGTGGGAGTAAATAGTATTGCTTACGATAATTTCTCATATGGGAAATTAGTTAATATTTGCACCCGGGAAGGTTTATCCTTATGCAATGAGATAAATCAGTAAATCAAAAAGTAAAGTCTAAATGAAAGACGACAAGTGGGTGATTTCTGTGAACAATTTGGAATGGATATTCCAAAAGGAACCAATAAGAGATCTAAGGATCATAAGGGGAAAAAGGAAAAACAATCCTCAAGAAAAGGTTATTACAATCCTGATAAGTATTACAAGCGTCTAGAAAAAAGGGCTAAAAGGAAAAACGTCTTTAATAAAAGAAAGGAGATGATAAAATCCTCTGATAAGCCTAATGCGTGCTATAGATGTGGTAGAGTTAGGCATTATGCTAAAGATTGAAAAATGAAGGAGAAGATCAAACTCCTTGATATTGATGATAAGATGAAGGATTCTTTATGTAAGATTCTTCTAAATTCCTCTCCGAAAAATAGTTCGGAGCAAAGTGAGTTTGAATATTCTTCTACAGAAGAAGAATTAAGGGCTCTTCGAGAATTAAAAGTTCTCCAGGATGATGATTATATCCCATCCTCTTCATAAGAAGATTGTATCTCATGCCAATTAGGTCAACCTTGTGATAATAAGGAAACGGATGAATTTTATGGGATCTATGCTCAGTTCAAAGACCTTAACATTAAGGTTCTTCAGGACAAAAATTGATCGAACTCCTGAAATTTATTAAAGACACTGAAATTAGGTCACAAATTATTGATAAAATGGAAACTACTAGCAGTAAACCACAGGAACCCCAAGGAGGAACCTACTCTATGATAGAATTAAAAAAGATGTTAAGAGAAAAACATCAGACGGAATATACTCCGACTACTCTTCAAGATTTGACTAAAGAGGTTGATAACCTTAAGGTAGAGATTGAACATCTCAAAAAGAATAATAGAGTTATGGATGAAAGACTCCTAAGTCTAGAGATGTCCAACATGGTTGATTCAGATACAGATTTCTAGAATAGAGATTTTCGAAATAGACTAGAATATCTTATTGATGAAGTTGAAACCTCGAAAACAAAAGAATTATTTTTGGGATCCTTAAAGGATAAGGATAGGGAAGAATTTCTTCAAGTTCTAGAGTTAATAACTTCACAAAAATTTTGTACTAATATCATTCTTTTAATTGATTATAATTTCAAAAAAGAATTTATTGCCCTAGTTGATAGCGCAGCAGATTTAAATTGTATAAAGGAAGGACTTATACCCTCCAAATATTTTCATAAAACTACTCATAGTCTCCGTAATGCTAACGGAAGTAAAATGAAAATTGATTTTAAATTACCAAAAGCTTATATTTGTAATAACAAAGTATGTATGCCTGAGACCTTTGTTTTGGTAAAAGATATTTCTGATGAAGTTATCTTAGGCATACCTTTATTTATACATATTTTCCCGATTACTAGATGGAATGAAACTGGTATTATGGGAACTTTTGATAATAAGAAAATTCGGTTGGATTTTAAGACCTCACCTTTTGATAAATTCTTGAATTCGGTAAAAGAAAGACTTCTTTCAAAAATTAAACAAGTTGATTTCATAAAAAATGAGATAAATTGTCTCTCAATTGAAAATACTTTGAAAACTCCTAAATTAAAGGAGAAAATAGATCTGTTGCAAAATCAGTTCACTTTACAAATTTGTGGTGATCATCCAAATATTTTTTGGGAAGAAAAAAAACATTTGGTAAATCTACCATATGAAGAAGATTTGGTAGGGGATAATATTCCTACTAAGGCTAGACCTTGTCAAATGAATTCAAAATATTTGCAATTATACAAGAATGAAATTCAATCTCTTTCATATAAAGGTTTAATAAGACCTTCAAAATCTCCTTGGTCATGTACCTCTTTTTATATTAGTAAACATGCTGAATAGGAACGAGGAATTCCCAAACTTGTCATTAATTATAAAACCCTTAATAAGGTTTTCAAATGGATACGCTATCCAATCCCTAATAAAAAGAATTTGTTGGATAAACTCCATGATGCTATTATATTCTCTAAATTTGATTTGAAATCTGGTTATTGGTAGATTCAAATTGAAGAAAAAGACAGGTATAAAACTTCTTTCAATGTTCCATTGGGGCTATTCGAATGGAATGTTATGCCATTTGGATTAAAAAATGCTCCTTTTGAATTTCAAAAAATAATGAATGATATTTTCATACCATATAGCAATTTCATAATTGTGTATATTGATGATATTTTAGTATACTCAAAGACTATAGAAATCCATTTTAAATATTTGGATTTATTTAAAAAAATTATTATACAAAATGATTTGGTAATATCTAAACCGAAGATGTTTTTGTTTCAAACCAAAGTCCGATTTTTAGGACATATTATTGAAAAAGAAAAATAATCCCTCTAAATAGGAGCATTGAATTTTCTTCATAATTTCCTGATATTATTACTGATAAAACTCAGCTTCAAAGATTTTTGGGAAGATTGAATTATATATCTCCTTTCATAAAAGTTTTGGCAGGGTATACGGCTATTTTATATGAAAGGCTTAAGAAAAATCCTAGAGCTTGGACCGATGATCATACTCAAGTGGTTAGAAATATTAAGGAAAAAGTTAATAACTTGCCATGCCTTACCTTAGCCAATCCGAACTAGATAAAAATAGTCCAGACTGATACTTCAGATATAGGCTATGGGGGAATCTTAAAATGGCATTCCCCAGAAGACAAGAAGCAAGAATATCTTTTCCAATTTTATTCTGGTAAATGGACTAATAGTCAGAAAAACTACGCTACTGTGGCTAAGGAAATCCTTGCTATAGTAAAAGGTATTATTAAATTCCAGGGTGATTTATATAATCACAAGTCAATTATAAGGACTGACTGCCAAGCAGCCAAATTTATCTTTAATAAAGATACTAAACATGATGTTTCTAAACAAATGTTTGCAAGATGTCAAGCATTATTAGCCCCTTTTGATTTTGAAATACAATATTTGAAAGGATCGACTAATAGTCTTCCTGATTTTCTTACAAGAGAGCATCTAAGTTAATAACTTATTTTTACCTGTCTCAGGATGATACCAGGGGTCAGAGCGACCTATTCACCTGCCTCTAATAGAGGAAGGGGACGAGGACAAGGAAGAGGCAGAGGTAATATCCTCACTCAAATAAGAAATCAGAAGCTAATAGCGTTAAATATTGCAAGAACTTCTGATCTTAATACAGATCATCCTATGTATAGAGAATTCATGGAATTCATGCAATCCAAAAAAGAAAGGGAGGATAATATTCCCCCATCTTATTCCTCAGTACTGGCAGATGACAGTAATGAAGATACTGAGGTTAATGAACTGAAAGAAAAAAGAAATGTTATACTTCCTCTGGAACATTCAGATCTCAAATGGAAATATGATCCCTAGAAATTAATGGCCAGGTATTTTAATACAACATTATATGTTGCTCCTACGTATAAATACTGGATACACTATGAGATTATTCTCTCAGATACAGAATCAGTTGAATTCCAACATTACTATTCTACTAATAGTAGGACTGTTTACAATTTTTCAAAAATTATTATCAAAAAGATTTTGGCTCCAGAAGATTGGGGTCTTAATACTTTTCATGAATGGGAATATACCCACCCGGATAATAAAGTTTCAATTAAATATAACTATTGGGACTATTTAGATAGTTTTAATAAAAGTCTTCTATACGAGAACCTTGGTAAAAAAACATTCTTGGTTTATAAAAATTTGTAGCCAAGTTTTTTGCAAGTGGTAGACTTTATATCGTCCAACTATTAATATTTTACCAGAATCATATAAAAAACTTTATACCCAATAGGTTGATGTTTCTCTAAAATTAGTGGAATGGCAAAAAGAAAATATTTTCTTTGAAGGCATGTCAGCCATGTATTTTTTTCATAGAATTTTTGATACCATGGATAATGAAATGGTCTGTCAAAGTTGATACATCAGCAGAATTCCCTTGCTTGGAAAGGACTTTTTATACGAAGTTCTGGAATAAAATCACTCAGAAAGACAAGGAAGAAAAAATCCATGGGCAACAAACCATAGATACCATTCATACAACCATCAATAATAATACAATGATACAGGAAGCAACAGCTAGACAAGATGATGCTAGCCCATTCAAGCATATCTCCAGAAAGCTTTAGATGAAGAAGGGATAATGTCAAAATCATAAACCTTAGCTTTGTATATGAAAGAAATCAAAAAAGATCTTTTGAAGAATCTGGACAAAGAAATTCTAGATGATGTTTCTATGGCATCCATCAGTCATACTGAAGATGAAGATGAGCTGGAAGGAGAAGTACAGAGTGATAATAGCACAGGGGAGATTGATCTAGACAATCTGGACCTACTTCTCAACCAATTCAAAAACAAGATGGAAGAATCTTCCACTTCCACTAGATCCAACAAAGGAAAGGAGAAAGTCTAAGTAGAAGACCTTATCATTTTAATTATTGGGGTAATAAGACGATCAACTTTAATAAAGTGATAGGACCACAGGTCATAATTTTTTTTGTAGGACCACTTGGTCATGTTTTTCTTTATCGGCCACATGTGGCCTTTTGACGTTTTTAATTTTGCTTTTTATCTTGTCGGCCACACTTGGGCCCATTTTTAAGATTTATTTGCTAGCGTGTGGAATCCATTATAAAAGGATTCATTAGGTATATGAAAGAGGTAGGTTTTCAGAAACCCCTCTCTTCCCTCTTTGTAAAAACAAGTTTGCTAATAAAAGTTTGAATTTTCTTTTAATAATCCTTTTCTCTCTGGTGACAACTTATTAAATAAAAGGTGATTTATTTTATTTTTATTTTTATTTTCTTTAAAAATCTCTTAGCCTAAATGAAAGGCTAAATTCACTGAGTGTTGGACTATGACATGCTAGGCGGTTATGGAGAAGACTCCTATATTAAATAAATGAATCTGGAGTTAGGGTAATGGTTGGATAAGGCTTGAAGACTTAATTAGGTGGTGCGGTTTTACGGTTACATAACAGTAGTCCTGTTGTGCCCGTCAAGCCGAGTGGATGGTGTTAAGGGGTGAGTTGGGGTTGTGGTTTACTGTATCACCTGGCTAAGGGTTCATATGCTTGTAAAGAAATTCCCAGTACTGTTGACCTTGCGAAAAGATCCTTGTGGTTTGGTAATACTTCTATTCCCGTTAATGAAGAGGATCCTACAACCTCTGAAATTAATTTTCCAACTAGTTTAAATGACTAGTACAAAAATTGATTTTAGACCGGGCTAACCGGCAAGAAAAAAGATTTCTGAAGAATTCAAGTTACCCAGATGACAATGCTTCAGGAATTGGTTTTTTGACAATTTTGACAACAAATAAAGAAATTACTTTCAAAATGAATTTTATAAAGATCTTGCAGACTTTAATAAAGTCATCTTATTTGTCCCATGGTTTATGGACAAATACATTTTAGTTTTAGAGAAGGAGTATAGCCTTATTATTACTAAAACTACTAGATCTGTACTTCCCCCCCAACAATCTTTTCAAATAAAAAAAGATGACAAAATTGTCTATTTTACAGCTTTTTCTAAACTTTTAGAAGATGATATTGCTTCTATTACTGCTAAGCACATTAATATTATACTTAAACAGCAGAATTATGCTAATGTTTATATGAGTGTGTTAGGAGAGCATATTATTTCTCTTCATGAAAAAATTGATAGGGTTCTTAAAGGTATCCAGAATACTAAAAGAGAAAAGGACCCCTAAGCAGTTATAGCTTCTTTTAGTATTCAACCTCCTCCTGATGTAAGGAATTTTAGGCTGAAAACTATTTCTGAATTAGAAAAGGTTATAGAAGCCAAATTCAGATACCTTAGGCTTACCCCTTTAACTAATGACTTCAGTCCTAATAAGGAAAAAAGTTATGATAAGGTTAATAAAATCTCAAAAAGATTTGTTCGCAAGCCTGTTCAAACGATGTATTATTATCCTAGGCGTACTCCTCAGGATGTTTTATTGGAAGAGGAAGAATTGGTGATATCCAATAGTTACAATGGTAAGAACATCTAAGAATGGAACATAGATGGTCTGAGTGAAAGACAAAGTTATACATTAGTCCATAGAATGATGATGTATAGCACTATCTGCAAGCAAGTTGAAAATAAAGACAAAAACATTACAGAAATGATTATAGCTGGCTTTACGGGCCAACTTAAAGGATGGTGGGATAATTATCTCACTAATGAACAGAGGGGATTGATCCTCACGGCTGTAGAGAATGAGAATGGGGTACTAACCCAAAGTGCAGTTTACACCTTAATTCTTAATATAGTCGAACATTTTTGTTTAGATGGAAAATGTTTAGATGGTCAGATGATAGTGAAACCATTAGAACCTTGCTTCAAAATCTAAGATGAAAGACACTCTCATCCTTTAGATGGTATAAGGACATCTTTTTATCCAGAGTAATGGAATTACCAGAGTGTAATAACTCTCATTGGAAATTCAAATTTATTAATGGATTACCTATGCTTTTTGCGGGATGAGTTCGGAAGACTCTAAGGGTGGGAGTAAATAGTATTGCTTACGATAATTTCTCATATGGGAAATTAGTTAATATTTGCACCCGGGAAGGTTTATCCTTATGCAATGAGATAAATCAGTAAATCAAAAAGTAAAGTCTAAATGAAAGACGACAAGTGCGTGATTTCTGTGAACAATTTGGAATGGATATTTCAAAAGGAACCAATAAGAGATCTAAGGATCATAAGGGAATAAAGGAAAACAAATCCTCAAGAAAAGGTTATTATAATCCTGATAAGTATTACAAGCGTCTAGAAAAAAGGGCTAAAAGGAAAAAAGTCTTTAATAAAAGAAAGGAGATGATAAAATCCTTTGATAAACCTAATGCGTGCTACAGATGTGGTAGAGTTGGGCATTATGATAAAGATTGCAAAATCAAGGAGAAGATCAAACTCCTTGATATTGATGATAAGATGAAGGATTCTTTATGTAAGATTCTTCTAAATTCCTCTCCGAAAAATAGTTCGGAGCAAAGTGAGTTTGAATATTCTCCTACAAAAGAAGAATTAAGGGCTCTTTGAGAATTAAAAGTTCTATAGGATGATGATTATATCCCATCCTCTTCAGAAGAAGATTGTATCCCATGCCAATTAGGTCAACCTTGTGATAATAAAAAAACGGATGAATTTTATGGGATCTATTCTCAGTTCAAAGACCTTAACATTAAGGTTCTTCAGGACAATAAATTGATCGAACTCCTGAAAGTTATTAAAGACCCTGAAATTAGGTCACAAATTATTGATAAAATGGAAACTACTAGCAGTAAACCACAGGAACCCCAAGGAGGAACCTACTCTATGATAGAGTTAAAAAAGATGTTAAGAGAAAAAAATCAGGCAGAATATGCTCCGACTACTCTTCAAGATTTGATTAAAGAGGTTGATAACCTTAAGGTAGAGATTGAACATCTCAAAAAGAATAATAGAGTTATGGATGAAAGACTCCTAAGTCTAGAGATGTCCAACATGGTTGATTCAGATACAGATTTCTAGAATAGAGATTTTCGAAATAGACTAGAATATCTTATTGATGAAGTTGAAACCTCGAAAACAAAAGAATTATTTTTGGGATCCTTAAAGGATAAGGATAAGGATAAGGAAGAATTTCTTCAAGTTCTAGAGTTAATAACTTCACAAAAATTTTATACTAATATCATTCTTTTAATTGATTATAATTCCAAAAAAGAATTTATTGCCCTAGTTGATAGCGCAGCAGATTTAAATTGTATAAAGGAAGGACTTATACCCACCAGTGAGTAAGCCAACCCATAGTCCGGAACAGCTAGTAATGGACTACTGGAAGAAATAATGGAAAAAATGGAATAAATATAATAGAAAGGCTAATATAACCCCAAAACCTAGTAGATTCAGTTACAATAATACAACAGGAGTACAAATGAAATATAGAAAAAGAGTATATATATATACAAGTCATCTCTGATACAACATAGAGAACAGTCTACAATAAGAAGGAAAGTAGGGATACTCCAAAACATCAGGAGCTCACCCCAAGTCTCCGATCCATAGCTGCTCCGCACGATATACACACATCAACAATGATAACTCATACTATAACCTGCAGGCTACAGAAGTGTACTATGAGTACCAAACACGTGGTACTCAGTAGGCAACGGCCAACTGAGCTTCGAAAATAATGTAAGCATAAATAACATGAAGGCATGAATGTAACCATAGGAAATTACCCAAGCAACTAAACATGATGGGCTAATGGAGCTATAAGGATACTCTATCCCATTCTAACAGTAATCCGAGACTAAAGTATAATATCTTATATCATTAGACAATAAGCAAATGAAGAGGAAGGAAGTGTATATATATTAGTATGCAAGGCCAAGGATATCTATACAACGTGGATAGACCAAGGAAGAAATGGATATACGGTAATACCACACACACACACATACACACACACACACACACACATATATATACATACATATAGGGCTAACTCAGAGGTAACTACCTGAGGGAGTCAACCTAACCTCCCGAGGTCCATGCCAAGTAAAGGAGCTAACACTAGCCTCATCAAGCCTCTATCCAAAAAGGGGTGACTAATACAGGGATAAACAATATAACTCACCGAGAAGATAAAGGAATCAGGAACATCTCAGGTACCAGTAAACAACCAACCTGCCATTAACTAACCATAATAATCAATAATAAAGTAACCGGCTAGTCCGGGAAAATAAGTACCTAACCGAACCTCCATAAGCCCGAAAGGTTCAAGAAAACACTCAGCAAACAACAACCATAACTTTTACCTATACATCCCCCCATAAGACCGATAGATACAGGGCCCAAATAACTATACTAGTGATAGACAATGCATATGAATGGATGAATGCAACATAAACCGAAATGCCATAACCATATCGGGGACACCGGACTCGAACCGATTTCGCAATCTCAAACCATACTGTACCAAGTGTATACACCTCCTCCAGCTCACCTAGCTCGCAAAGGTAGGACCTTCGATGACCAATCTTCTCTAGCTCGATAGCTCTCGAACGAAGGGTCCCCTTAGAGGATTTGGGAAACCCATATACACTGCCTGGTACCGATCCAGGACTTCCAATAAACATCATAATCAATCTACTCCATCCAATATCGAAGAGCGAGATATATACAAATCAGTGCACGGACTCAAAACGCGACTAAAAGGATATAAATTCGTAAATCTATTAACCGAGATCATGGTCGGGACTAAATCATCATAATCATGTACAAAGGGTCGGAATATCCCTCGACCGAAGTAAATACTAATGATAAAATGAGTGGATAAATAATGGACTAGAATAATCCTCGATCGAAGTTCTAAAACCTCATTTTTAGTCCCAAAAGCTCATAATCTAGTAAATAAGGTGGTACGATTTCCATTATAAAACGATCCATATTTAAAGTGAAAAGTGGGAATAAATCCTTTTTTGAAAATAGTAGTAAAATCAAGGTTTTGGCTGGAATCGTACCACTAAGTAAGTATGAATGCACCTAAAAGTATGCATGCCATCACCAGTATCCAAACAATACCACTATAAGCGCCTAAGAGTCTGTAGTCTAGAATCATGTCCCCTTTAGGGATAAAATACTCACCTTAAGTCTAACTAGCTTCGTAACCATGGCCTCGGGCCCAAAATACATAATCAACATAATAATGCCTCATAACTCGGGAAACTACGGTAATAAGGGTGTAAAGTCACTAAAGGATTTAATTAGGGAAATACTACTCAATTCACTAAGTCGAATGGTAAACCTTATACTAAAGGATATTTAATCATCAATTATGGTTATCATTCTTATAATCAAGGGTAATAGAATTCTATGGCCACAACAAGCAACCTATGCTAAGGTTCGGGTCACACTTACACCCCGGATTCCCTAAATAGGCTAAGTCATGATATACTAGTCATAAGTCCATCCTATGATCCCTACCTAGCATGCAATCTATACCATACACAATCTCATAGAGAGAAGTAGATCGAAGCCTACCTCGATGCCGAACTGCAATTCTTGAAGTGTCCACAAATAGCTCGACCTTGATCTATGATCCCGAATCGACGTCACACTATTAAAATAGTAACCTACACGTCAACACAAGTAAAACGACACTTATATTGCAATATAATACTCCGGACCCATAATCGGGTCAATAGTGGGCCCATGGGGCCTGCTAACGGAATTCTAAAATTGAATTTGTCACGAGGTCCCTCGAAGGACAACGAATGTGTGCTCAAAAGTTGATCACAAACAGGACAAAAATCAGAGCCGAAATCAGTAATAATATGAAATGATGAATAATGACCAAGGAGTGATGAGCTAACTTACCTTAGCTTCAATAGAAGATTCCCCACACTTTCTCTCTCTTCAAGCTCTCAATAATGTTGGAAAAGGGTTGAGAAAATGAGAGAGAATCGGGTGAAGAAGGGGATTTATCAGCCCTCAGGTGCCGCTAAAATGGGCACCTGGCAGCTTAAGCAGCTACAGCTAAACCGGACTTTGACCTCTTAAGCGGTCACCAACAAAAGGGCTGAGGCCGCTGAAGCGGCACCCCGTCGCTTAATCGATGTTCGCTTAAGCGGACAAGGGAGCGCTTAAGCGGTCCTCGTCGAAATGGCCAAGGCTGCTAAAGCGGCTCCTTGACCGCTTTAGCTGTCACACCAGATTTTAGCTAAGTCCAAAATGGACTCTGATCGAGTGCTCGGGATTCGTTCAGAACCCCGTACGTCAAACAAACTATGCTACCATACCATATTCAACATTCAGAACTCAACAAAACCATCAAAATTTCCATCCGAGGTTGTTTCGATAAAATATGGGGCCCACACCTATAGTTTTATTTTTCACCAAATCTACCCAATAGCCCAAAACAAGTTCGAAAGCCTCGAGACCCGGACCAAGGGTCCCCCCAGCCTAAAATCAACGTTTCGAAGCTGGTGGCGCTGTCAGAATTTCCATCTAAGATCGTCTACTAGGAGTTTTGGTCCGAGACCAAATCTTTAAAAACAAAAGCTCCAAAACAGGGAAATGAGTCTAAAATTCAAACGGACTGTCCGATAACCGAACCGATAGTTTCGATAAGTCATAAATTACCTGTAGCCATCATGGGAAGGCTTGAAATGGCAAAATGCACAGAAATTGAGAAAATAATCTCGAGGGTTATTACAATATCCACTACTAAAAGGACTTTCATCCGCAAAAGTCAATAGATAGAAAGAGCCCAAAAGCTCAAAGGGATAAGGTACTGGGCCCACATGGCTCCCCAGATAACCTCCAAGAAGAGACAACGCTCCCAAGGGATTTCACCAAAGGTATCCCTTTTTACTTCACATCCTTACTTCACTTTTCCAAATAGCCACTAACCCAAACTCAGCGACCCACTGGCCTCCAACTGGACTGAATACGACTGAAGCATATCAATCCAAACCACAACACGTGGACAACAAGCCGATACAAGTGCAATCTAGCAGAAACTCAGCCAGGCTAAAGGCAATCCAAGGCTAGAATCAGGCTACAACTCCAACATTCAAACTTAACCTTCTTTTTCTTTTCCAAACCTGTTATCAACTCTGAATCACGCAAAATGTCATCCGAGTCCAATCCGCGCAATCATAACACACCGTCCTCGAAAGGCTGAAGCTGACTTATGAAAAATCCATAATGTCAAGCACAAGAAATAAGCCCATAAAGTGCTACCAGGACACAACAAAGGTGACCAAAGTCTGCACTCTTAAGACAAAGCTACAACTGGCCCGGAAGACCCTCAAAACTGATAGTCATGAGTCTGAGGCACAAACCATTGAAACTGAATGATCTGCTCCAGAATGCCCCATCGACCGTGAGTGGAACCATGATAAAAACAACTTGAGCATACAACCTCTGCTGGGCAGGCAGTCCAAAATTCTGACCAAAACTGAAGAACTAAAGTCAGAAGCAGTAACAACCAATGTCATACCAATGGACTACTGGACTGAAGAGAACCGAATCATTAGGTAAGAGTAGGCTTAGCCAGCCTATAAATGAATGCTCGACTGGAGTAAAACCTCAAAATGGGGATGCAACCAAGTCATGCAATCCCAAGCTAAAACCCCAACACTGAAGCTGAACTACTCGCTCTCAACTGTCTAAATCGATAATGTTGACGAGTAAGCATCCAAACTCCAAAATCCATTTTAACTTTCGAGCCACCATACCAATAAGGTCAAGAACCACAACTAGAGCCAAGAAGCCTTTATAAAGGCCAAACACTCAAACCGACCTCGCTGCCATAAATCAAGCACATGCCCAATAATCTCCGCAAGGCTGAAACTGAAATGTCGCCGAAGAACATAATCCCAACTTGGAAAGACAACATGATAGAGAGGCAAAAAATCAACTCCACAACAGCTGAAGGGCATAATGCAACAAGGCATAAGCAAGAACTTGCCAAGGCTGCAAATAATACTAGTGAGAGCCAGAACTCAGGCAACTTAGATTGTACAATCCAACCGACATCTGGCCAGATTCAATAGCCAATCAACGACAATAAATACTCACTCCCAAAGACGCCAGCTTTGGTAACCAAGGACATACCACTGAGTAGAAGCAATCCACAAAACCATATCAGGCCGAACAAAAGTCTAAAAAGGAATTTTTGAAATCACTCATTTACTCCAATTCGATGAAATACAACTTCAGCATGGATTTGGTCAACCAATACTCAATCCATGGCAACAAATATCCGTAGGCGCAAATCATCAAGCAGAAGCACTCCGCGAAGTCATATAAGGCTGAACAAGTGCTGAAATGAGAATTTTTTGAATTCTCCCAATTATATCAACTTTAACTCGGCTAAACCATAAGCCTTAGCACAAGAAGAACAAAGTATCCAACTCCATACCAAACCCAAGATCAAGACGATCACCAGGAGACAAATCCAACAAATCAGAAAGTAAGTCTCAGACCTCTCAATCTCAAAAATGGGTAATAGAACTGAATCTCCAATCCTAACTCAAAATCAACATCTAGGTCAAGACCACTATCGGGTGATAAACTGTCCCAATCCAAAGGACAAATCCCAAGTGCATCACCAAAAGAAACGGACTATAGAAGAAAGTTACCAATGCTAAAATCATAACAAAGCCTTGGAAGGTTAAGCTTACCTTCATTCTCATAATCTAATCAATAGTCGACCTTGCTAACAGAAAGGGAAGGCAAACCAACCGAGGTAGCCATCTATGCCAAAGAAATAAGAATCACAAGGAAGAAAGTACGCTAACTAGATAACGCTAGTCTAACTGCCTATCAAATGAAAATAAGTCAATGTCAAACTAATGACCATAATATCAATCACAAAAGATGCAGGTGGTACAAAAATGAAAATCAACAACAAATGCCACTCTAAGGCCATAACAAGGCCAATATGCCAAAGGAAATGGGACTCGAACCCAAATGTTATACCCCCAAGGGAAACACGATACTGATCCACTCTATAGCCATAACAAGGCCAATATGCTAAGGAAAAATGGGATTTTAACCCAAATGCTGCACCCCTAGGACAATACCATACTAATCCACAACTAAAGAATCATCTACGGGGGGGTAGTCATATAAGCATAAACCTACACAAAGGCCTACATCAACCGCTATGAAAATATCAAGGCATACAACAGTCAATATAGAAGTGTCAAGTCATATAATCACCAATGGGTGTGAAAACCCCAACACAACTCAAATAGTAACTAAAGGCAGAGGATCAACAGAGCACCTATCACAGTGGAAATCCAAAATCATAACTCTGGTGTGCTAGAAGGAGTACAAATCTGAGCATGTTTGAACTCGGACTGAGCGTCTAAATGATCAACTGAGGCACTAGGTGCACTACCTTTAACTGAAGGTGCCACCACACTGTGAGACTGATCTGGATAATCTGAATGACTAATGATCCCACGCCAGGGACACTCTCTGGACCAGTCACCGGTCTCTCTGCAGTCATAACAAACCCCTAAAACTCTAACCTGATAGAAAACATGAGCTAACCCCAACTGGCTGAATGAACTGCGCCTGGGGCACTCCCTACACCAATGACCAATCCCACTACAATTAAAACATGCTCCTGGAACTCTCAGATGCACTGAACCTATTGATCTAGAACAGTCTCCACGGCCTGAAGACTTAAACCGAACACTCTGATGATCTCTGACTCTAACTCTGTCCACTGATACCACCACGATCTACCTGAGAGCTATCCATAAGCTAAGGTGCTACCTGTACAGGTCTAATAGGCTGCAGATGGTGATGACCTCTGTTGGGAAGATTTTGACCTCCAGACGGAATACTCCTAACATTGAACTGCTGATATGGTCTCTTACTGCCACCTCCATATGCCTCAAAGCAAGCCCTCTCTGTAGACTTCGCATGATCAACAACCTCAGATAAAGAAGACCCAGCTACTATCAAATGCTCCGATGCCAAATGGAGTGGTAAAGTCAACCCTCTGAAAAATCTCTGGACCATCTCATGCTTAGTAGAAAATAACATAAAGTATGTCTGGCCCACTTAAGAAACCCAATCTCATTCTCTGAAACAGACAGAGAACCCTGCTGAACAACAACAAATCCAACTCTGGTCTGAGAACTACTCGATGGACCCGATATTACCTCTAGTTGGGAGGTATCCAGAAATGGACTCGAAACCCCTAACACCGAACCCTGAGCAGCTAAGGCAGTCACAAACTTTGTCGAAACTAGGGTTGACCCCAGACCCTCTAACTGATGTTGAAGATTCTCAATATCAACCACTAACTCTCTACCCCAATGTTGAGCTGAAACTCTGGAACACGCGTCGAAATACCGTCTGCATCTATCAATGACCTCTTGCTATCCATCTGATAGAGAATGGAGTCAAAAGAAGTAATTAGAGGTTCATAGAAGTACGGACACACGACAAGGATTCAAGAATAGATTTTCCTAAGAATGCCCTGTAGCTCGCGAAGATAGGATACAAACGTCTTTGCACCGATCCGCAGGACTCTACTAAACACTTAGCTCTTGTACCAATAACACCTGTAAACCTAGGCTCTGATACCAATTTTTCACGTCCTAATTTCTCAGGTAATGATAACACCTACTATAAGCCATCAGTAGGTAAGCCAACTTGTAGTCTGAAACAGCTAGTAATGGACTACTGGTAGAAATAAAGGAAACAACGAAATAAATATAATATCAAGGCTAATATAACCCCAAAACTTTGTGGAACCAGTATAAGCGCTTCTAATACAACAGGAGCACAAATGAAATACAAAAAAAGAGTACACATATACAAGTCGCCTCTGATACAATATAGAAAATAGTGTACAATAAGAGGGAGAGTAGGGATACTCCAAACGTCAGGAGCTCACCCTAAATCTCTGATCCATAGCTGCTCTGCACGATATACATAATTCAACAGCGATAAATCGTATTATAACCTGCAGGCTGCAGAAGTGTAGTATGAGTACCAAACACGTGGTACTCAGTAGGCAACAGCTGACTGAGCTCCAAAAATAATGTAAGCATAAATAACATGAAGGCATGAATGTAACCACAGGAAATTACCCAAGCAACTAAACATGATGGGCTAATGGAACTTTAAGGATACTCTATCACATCCTAACAGTAATCCGAGACTAAAGTATAATACCGTATATCACTAGCCAATATACAAATGAAGAGGAAGGAAGTGTATATATATTAGTATACAAGGCCAAGGATATATATACAACATGGATAGACCAAGGAAGAAATGGATATACGGTAATACCATACATACATACATATATATATATATATATACACACACACACATATAGGGCTAACTCAAAGTAACTACCTGAGGGAGTCAACCTAACCTCCCGAGGTCCATGCCAAGTAAAAGAGCTAACACTAGCCTCATCAAGCCTCTACCCAAAAAGGGGTGACTAATCTAGGGATAAATAATATAACTCGCCGAAAGATAAATGAATTAGGAACTTACCTCCAATCTCAGGTACTAGTCCACAACCAACCTGCCATGAACTAACCATAATAATCAATAATAAAGTAACCGGCTAGTACGGGCAAACAAGTACCTAACCGAACCACTATAAGCCGAAAGGTTCACAGAAACACTCAGCAAAAAGCAACCATAATATGTACCTATATAGCCCCCCGTAAGACCGATAGATACAGGCGCCAAACAACTATACTGGTGATAGGCAATGCATATGAATGGATGAATACAACATAAACCAAAATTCCATAACCATATCGAGGACACAGGACTCGAACCGGTTCCACAATCTCAAACCATACCGTACCAAGTGTATACACCTTCTCCAGCTCACCTAGCCCGCAAAGGTAGGACCTACGGTGACCAAGCTTCTCTGGCTCGACGGCTCTGGGATGAAGGGGACCCCTAGAGGATTCAAAAAATCCATATACACTGCCTGGTCCCGATCCAAGACTTCCAATAAATATCATATTCAATCTACTCCATCCAATACCAGAGAGAGATATGTATAAAAATTAGTGTACGGACTCGAACCGTGACTAAAAGGATATAAATTCGTAAATCCATTGCTCGAGATCATGCTCGGGACTAAATCATCATAATCAAGTACAAAGGGTCGAAATATCCCTCGACCGAAGTAAATTGTAGTGGTAAAATGAGTGGATAAATAATGGACCGGAATCATCCTCGGTCGAAGTTCTAAAACCTTGTTTTTAGTCCCAAAATCTCATAATATAGTAAATAAGGTGGTACGATTCTCGTTATAAAATGATCCATATTTAAAGTGAAAAGTGGGAATAAATTCTTTTTTAGAAATAGTAATAAAATCAAGGTTTTGGTATGAATCATACCACTAAGTGAGCATGAAGGCGTAAAAGTATGCATGCCATCACCAGTATCCAAATAATACCACTATAAGCTCCTAAGTGTCTGTAGTCTAGAATCATGTCCCTTTTAGGGATAAAATACTCACCTTAAGTGCAACTGGCATCGTAACCATGGCCTCAGGCCCAAAATACATAATCGACATAATAACGCCTCATAACTTGGGAACTACAGTAAAATGAGGGCGTAAAGTCACTAAAGGATTTAATCGGGGAAATACCACCCAATTCACTAAGTAGAATGGTAAACCTTATACTAAAGGATCTTTAATCTTCAACTATGGTTATCATTCCTATAATCAAGGGTAATAGGATTCTATGGCCATAACAAGCAACCTATGTTAAGGTTCGGGTCACACTTTTACCCTGAATTCCCTAAATAGGCTAAGTCATGATATACTAGTCATAAGTCCATCATATAATCCCTAACTAGCATGAAATCTACACCATACACAATCTCATAGAGAGAAGTAGATCAAAGCCTACCTCGATGCCGAACTGCAATTCTTGAAGTGTCCACAAATAGCTCGACCTTGCTCCATGATCCCGAATCGATGTCACATTATCAAAATTGTAACCTACACGTCAACACGAGTAAAACGACACCCATATTACAATATAATACTCTGGGCCCAAAATTGGGTCAATAATGGGCCTGTAGGGTCCGCTAACGGAATGCCAAAATTGAATCTGTCACGAGGTCCCTCGAAGGATAAGGAATGTGTGCTCAAAAGTTGAGCACAAATGGGACACAAATCGGGGACCAAATCAGTCCCCAAATATTAGGATTTCAAAGACCTAATTTCTAAGAATTTTTAATGAAATGGGACGGAACTCAACAGGTAAAATGATGAATAATGACCAAAGAGTGATGATCTAACATACCTTAGCTTCAATAGAAGATTCTCCACACTTTCTCTCTCTTCAAGATCTCACTAATGTTGGAAAAGGGTTGAGAAAATGAAAGAGAATCAGGTGAAGAAGGGGATTTATTAGCTCTCTGGTGCCGCTAAAGCGGACACATGGCCGCTTAAGTGGCTACCGCTAAAGCGGACTTTAACCACTTAAGAGGTCACCAATAAAAGGGCTGAGGCTGCTAATACGGTACCCCATTGCTTAAGCAGACAAGGTAGACCTTAAGTTGTCCTCGCCAAAATGGCCAAGGTAGCTAAAGTGGCTCCTTGACCGCTTGAGCGGTCACACCAGATATAAGCTACCAAATTTTAGCTAAGTCCAAAATGGGCTCCGATCGAGTGTTCAGGATTCGTTTGGAACCCCGTGCACGCAAATGAACTATGCTACCATACCAAATTTGACATTTCAGACTCAACGGAATCATCAAAATTTTAATCCGAGGTCGTTTTGATTATAAATGGGGCCCACACCTATAGTTCCATTTTTCACTGAATCTACCCAATAGCCCAAAATAAGTCTGGAAACCTCGGGACCCAGACCAAGGGTCCTCGTAGCCTAAAGTCAACATTTTGAAGCTGATGGCACTGTCAAAATTTCCATCTGAGATCGTCTACTAGGAGTTTTGGTCTTAAGACCAAATCCTTAACAGTGAAAGCTCCAAAATAGGAAAATGAGTCTAAAACCCAAACGGACTGTCCGATAATCGAACCAACAGTTTCGACAAGTCATAAATGGCATATAGCTACTATGGGAATGTTCAAAATGCCAAAATGCACATAAATTGAGAAAACAACCTCGAGGCTCATTACAGAAAGACTCGTAAGTCAAGAGATGTCCAACATGGTTGATCCAGATATAAATTTTCAGAATAGACTGGAAGATCTTATTGATGAAGCTGAAACCTCGAAAACAAAAGAATTTTTTTTTGGGATCCTTAAAGGATAAGGATAAGGAAGAATTTCTTCAAGTTCTAGAGTTAATAACTTCACAAAAATTTAATACTAAAATCACTCTTTTAATTGATTATAATTTCAAAAAAGAATTTACTGCCCTTGTTGATAGCGGAGCATATTTAAATTGTATAAAATAAGGATTTATACCCTCCAGATATTTTCACAAAACTACTCATAGTCTCCGTAATGCTAGCGGAAGTAAAATGAAAATTGATTTTGAATTACCAAAAGCTTGTATTTGTAATAACAAAGTATGTATGCCTGAGACATTTGTTTTGGTAAAAGATATTTCTGATGAAATTATCTTAGGCATACCTTTCTTTATACATATTTTTTCGATTACTAGATGGGATGAAACTGGTATTACGGAAACTTTTGATAATAAGAAAATCCGGTTTTTTAAGACCTCACTTTTGATAAATTCTTGAATTAGGTAAAAGAAAGAATTCTTTCAAAAATTAAGCAAGTTGATTTCATAAAAAATTACATAAATTGTCTCTCTATAGAAAATACTTTGCAAACTCCTAAATTAAAGGAGAAAATAGATCTGTTGCAAAATCAGTTCACTTTACAAATTTGTAGTGATCATCCAAACATTTTTTGGGACAGAAAAAAACATGTAGTAAATCTACTATATGAAGAAGATTTTATAGAGGATAATATCCCGACTAAGGCTAGACCTTGTCAAATGAATTCAGAATATTTGCAATTATGCAAGAATGAAATTCAATCTCTTTCAGATAAAGGTTTAATGAGACCTTCAAAATCTCCTTGGTCATGTACCGCTTTTTATGTTAATAAACATGCTGAATAGGAATGAGGAATTCCCAGACTTGTCATTAATTATAAACCCCTTAATAAGGTCTTAAAATGGATACGCTATCCAATCCCTAATAAAAAGGATTTGTTGGATAAACTCCACGATGCTATTATATTCTCAAAATTTGATTTGAAATATGGTTGTTGGCAGATTCAAATTGAAGAAAAAAACAGGTATAAAACTGCTCTCAATATTCCAGTGGGGCAATTCGAATGGAATTGTAACACCCCGTATGTTTTCGAATCTAACCTAGGTAATTTTCGTAACATTCATGGAAATATTGAAACATGAGAGCTTTGATGAATTTTACATTAAATTGTTGGACTTAATTCATCTTGGGGAATGGGCTTGAAAATTGGTCCAATTAACAAGAAGACATGGCCCAAAAAGGAACAAAAGGACCCATTCTTGCTCCATGCATTAATGAAAAAATAGACACCTCATCTTTGACTAAATATTGGCTAAGGATGATATATATATATATCTCAAAAATCAGATTTTAATCACAAAATACACCTTGCCATTTCTTGAAATTTCTAGACTTTCCAAGAAGACCAAAAAGAAACCCTTCTTCAAGCCAAGGCTATTACACTTATTTTGCCAAGATCATCACCTTGTAAGTGTTGGTAAGTATTTATTATTGTGTTCTATTCTAATATGTTATGTGCATAAGATATGGTATGGATTGTGATGGTTATGTCTAAAAGTGTTAATTGGTGCACTTTTGCTTATGTGACACAAGTTGTGTTATTTTGGTGACTTGAACTTGAAAGTGGCCTTGTGGTCTTGAAAGAAGTGAGTTGATGGCTTGAACATCAACATGTATGATATGGTTATGCCCTAAGTTGATTTCTCTTTATGTGTCATTTTTGGAAATTGTTGTTAAGGAAAAAGTGTACGGAATTGGTGACGTAATAAAAGGAAAATCTGATTTTGGTGATGCTTTTGTGTGTTGTGAGATCATGGTTATCCATTGGTATTAGTTTGATCAAAAATATGTAAAGTAAATCTTGGTTATGGCCATGAACCATTTAATTCGAAAAAGGACCCAAAAATGAACCCCGGTGGCCGAATTTGGGCATCCGCCCACGCAGACGGGCACCTGCGGGCGCAGATGCCAATGCAGGTGGCCCTGGAAGTGTCCATAAGGTCACCTACAGCCGAAGGTCACCCACCTGCGCTCACAGGTGGCCCCTCTAGACCCCCCAGGGTCCCGTTTTGCATGTTTTTGTCCCGTAATGATCCCCGAAACCCCTCTAACCTCCTTGGATGCAATTATTAACTTGTGAATGACCTTAAAGGAGTACGTTGGAGGTATGGTGAATTATATAAAGTATGGATTGACCTTAATGTGTTATTGTGAAAGACGTTTATGCGACGTAATAACGTAAACGTAACATAGTATTGAAGGGGAAGTGTAAAGTATGATCTTGGTGTGGAATGTTAGTAATGTATGATATCATGGGTGATATGTGACTTGTTTTGGTAATGGTAAAGCAGTACATGATATTGTACGAAGGTGAAATGGCGTTGTGTGACAATTATGTAACTTATTATCATGTTATACACTTGAAATGAAGTAAGTGGTTAATGTAAGCTTCATTATGTACTTGTGTGTAGAGTAGATATAAAGGGAAAGCTGAAGTGTTGTATTCACGAGTAAGATTGTGTATCCATATTGAGGAATTAAGGTATGTAAGGTTACTCTTCCCATATCTTTCTGCAGCATATAGTATATACCTTGTTATTGTACTTGCTTAGTTTCGAAATGTCCTAAGGCATCTCATTTCAGGTTATCGTTTATTGTTAATCACACATATCTTATCCTTGATCTATTGTCATTCATGTACAACATACTTATAGACATGATTCCAAAGCTTCCAATAATGTTACAATTATAAAGTATCAATCTCATGAACGTAAAGGCATAAAGTAAAGCATTTATGTATTTTCCAATAAGGACATGATCATCGAATGAACTTTCCTCAAGATTAAAGAAGTAATGTTGTGAAGAGAAGTGATGTGTTCTTGGGTGGTATCCCATGGGGTTAAAATACCTCGCATGGGTCTATCCCGCTGCTACGGGTGGTATCCCAGGGGCAAAGGAAAATCCTAGCATGGGTCGATCCCGAAAACTGTTGATTACCCACTGATCAGCTTGGGGGCCGGGTATTGTAAGAATGGAAGGATGAGTTGTGAATGAAGAGGTGAATGATGAAGGAACGAATGAGCGTAAAGATAAAAAGAAGTAATCCATCTAATGTACATACTTCCATGCATATAGAGTGATGACTCATCCATGTTGGTTCTTTAATTATATTTGACTCCTTTGAAGTATTGATGTATCATATAGTTTCTTATGGCCTTACATACTCAGTACTTTCTTCGTACTGACCCCTTTGGGGAAATTTACCTTACTTTTTGCAGGCACAGGTACTAGTAGACCTCCACAGTAGGTTGCGAATCTTTTGTCGATCTTTGGTTAGCTCCAGTTAGTTCGGGGCTTTCCGAGTCTCTTGTGTACATTTATTTTGGTACTGTAGCGTTGTGTAAACCGGGGACTTGTCCCGAATTTAAGATGTTTATGTGTGTACTCTTGTTAGAGGCTTTTGTAGACCGATGTGGGTATATGAATGAAGATTTGTATGTCCACCTTGACTTGATGTCCCTAACGGTCAAGTTTCTTATATGTATATATATAATGCTCCATGATTTCCGCTCTTAGCATTTTATGTCTTCACGTGGTGGTAATGTTTCTTATGGAATGCATATGATTGAGCATGAGTATTGATCATGAGTATAGATTGGTTCTCTCGGGCCTTATCGGCTTCGGGTGCCAGTCCGCCTCAATGGGATTTGAGGCGTGACAGGAATGTTATGCCATTTGGATTAAAAAATGCTCCTTCTGAATTTCAGAAAATAATGAATAATATTTTCATACCATATAGGAATTTCATAATTATGTATATTGATGATATTTTAGTATACTCAAAGACTATAGAAATCCATTTTAAACATTTGGATTTATTTAAAAAAGTCATTATACAAAATGGTTTGGTAATATCTAAACCGAAGATATTTTTATTTCAAACAAAAGTCCAATTTTTTAGGACATATTATTGAAAAAGGGAAAATAATCTCTATTAATAGGAGCATTGAATTTGCTTTAAAATTTTCTGATATTATTACTGATAAAACTCAGCTTCAAAGATTTTTGGGAAGCTTGAATTATATATCTCCTTTTATAAAAGATTTGGCAGGGGATACAACTATTTTATATGAAAGGCTTAAGAAAAATCCTAGAGCCTGGACCGATGATCATACTCAAGCGGTCAGAAATATTAATACAGCATTCCCCAGAAGACAAGAAGAAAGAATATCTTGTCCAATTTTATTCTGATAAATGGACTAATAGTCAGAAAAACTACACTACTGTGGCTAAGGAAATCCTTGCTATAGTAAAATGTGTTCTCAAATTTCAGGGTGATTTATATAATCAGAAATTCTTTATAAGGACTGACTGCCAAACAGCCAAATTTATTTTTAATAAAGATATTAAACATGATATATCTAAACAAATGTTTGCAAGATGACAGACATTATTAGCCCCTTTTGATTTTGAAATACAATATTTGAAAGGATCGACTAATAGTCTTCCTGATTTTTTTACAAGAGAGCATCTAAGTTAATAACTTATTTTTACCTGTCTCAGGATGATACCAGGGGTCAGAACGACCTATTCACCTGCCTCTAGTAGAGGAAGGGGGCGAGGACAAGGAAGAGGCCGAGGTAATATCCTCACTCAAATAAGAAATCAGAAGCTAATAGCGTTAAATATTGCAGGAACTTCTGATCTTAATACAGATCATCCTATGTATAGAGAATTCATGGAATTCATGCAATCCAAAAAAGAAAGGGAGGATAATATTCCCCCATCTTATTCCTCAGTACTAGCAGATGACAGTAATGAAAATATTGAGGTTTATGAACTGAAAGAAAAAAAGAGAAGTTATACTTCTTCTGGAACATTCAGATCTCAAATGAAAAGATGATCCCTGAAAATTAACGACCAAGTATTTTAATACAGCATTTTATGCTGCTCCTACGTATAAATACAGGAGACACTATGAGATTATACTTTCAGATATAGAATCAGCTGAATTCCAGTATTTCTATTCTACTAATAGTAGGACTGTTTACAATTTTTTTAAAATTATTATCAAAAAGATTTTGGCTTCAGAAGATTGGGGTGTTAATACTTTTCATGAACGGGAATATACCCATCCGGATAATAAAGTCTCAGTTAAATATAACTATTGGTACTATTTAGACAACTTTAATAAAAGCCTTTTATACGAGAACCTTGGTAAAAAAAATTCTTGGTTTATAAAATTTTGTAGCCAAGTTTTTTCACAAACTGTTCCTGTATGGTTTTGCAAATGGTGGACTTTATATGGTCCAACTATTAATATTTTACTAGAATCATATAAAAAGCTTTATACTCAATGGGTTGATGTTTCTTCAAAATTAGTGGAATTGCAAAAAGAAAATATTTTCTTTGAAGGCATGTCAGCCATGTATTTTTTCATAGAATTTTCGATACCATGGATAATGAAATGGTCTGTCGAAGTTGATACATCAGCAGAATTCCCTTGCTTGGAAAGGACTTTTTATACGAAGTTCTAGAGTAAAATGACTCAGAAAGACAAGGAGGGAAAATACCATGGGCAACAAACCATAGATAGCATTCATACAGCTATCAATAATTATACAATGATACAGGAAGCAGTAGCTAGACAAGATGATGCTAGCCCATTCAAGCATATCTCCAGAAAGCTTCAGATGAAGAAGGGGATAATGTCTAAATCAGAAATCTTAGCTTTGTATATAGAAGAAATCAAAAAAGATCTTTTGAAGAATCTAGACATAGAAATTCCAGATGATGTTTCTATGGCATCCATAAGTCATATTGAAGATGAAGATGAGCTGGCGGACCTACTTCTCCAACAATTCAAAAACAAGACGGAAGAATCTTCCACCTCCACTAGATCCAACAAAGAAAAGGAGAAAGTCTAAGCAGAAGACCCTATCATTTGAATTATTGGGGTAATAAGACGATCAACTTTAATAAAGTGATAGGACCACATGGTCATAATTTTCTTTAAAGGACCACTTGGTCATGGTTTTCTTTGTGGGCCACATGAGGCCTTTTGCGTTTTAAATTTTGCTTTTTATATTGTCGGACACACTTGGGCCCATTTAATTTTAAGATTTGTTTGCGAGCATGTGGAATCCATTATAAAAGGATTCATTAGGTATATGAAAGAGGAAGGTTTTCAAAAACCCCTCTTTTTCTCTCTTTGTAAAAACAAGTTTACTAATAAAAGTTTGAATTTTCTTTTAATCATCCTCTTCTCTCTGATGACAACTTATTAAATAAAAGGTGATTTATTGTCACGCCTCGAATCCCATCGGGACGTGATTGGCACCCGAAGCCGATATGGCCCGAGAGAACCAATCTTTGCTCATGTACTCTCATATGTATGTTCGCGTATGCATATCATTTTATTTCATGTAATTAAATATCAATGGCGGAAGTCATGGCAATATGTGCAATATATGAAACTTGGCCGTTAGGGCCATTATGTCAAAATGAATGTACATCTTTTACTTTCACCTTCCCACATGTGTCTACAAATCCTCTAACGGATACATGACCATAACCATATCTATACAATATTTACAAATGACAAAACCTAATGAACATATGCAACTTGGGAAGCCCCGAAGCAACTGGAGCTCACCAACAATCCGTGGATACCTGGTCACCTACTACGGAGATCTACCAACACCTGGGCCTGCAGCATGTAAGGTAAGTCCCCCAAAAGGGGTCAGTACGAATAAAGTACTGAGTATGTAAGGCCAGATGAAACTATGGTAATACATAAGTATTTCCAAGAAAGTAAGTATAAGAGAATAATCAATGTGAATAGACCTCCAACCTAGATGTGTGGAACCATGTTCATTACTTCTATTAGTCTCAATACTTGATCAATCAGTTGCGTCACTATCACTTTCTTATAACCATCTTTATGTTTATTTACATCTATACACGTGAGGAAAATATTCTCATCTCTTTACAACTATTTTCATTACTCTTCACTCAATTAGTTAGTACCGGACCTCCACCTTTGGTGGGCTAGAAGATATAAATATAATACCGGGCATCCACATTTAGTGGGCTATCATATATGTAAATATAATATCGGACATCCACATTTAGTGGGCTATCATATGTAAATATAATACCGGACATCCAGCTGATCAGTGGGCTATATAATATACCGGACATCCAGCTGATCAGTGGGCTATAATATATAATATAAGTACCGGACATCCAGCTGATCAGTGGGCTATATAATATACCGTACATCCAGCTAATCAGTGGGCTATAATATATAATATAAGTACCGGACATCCAGCTGATCAGTGGGCTATATAATATACCGGACATCCAGCTGATCAGTGGGCTATATAATATATAATATCAGTATCATAGACTATTGGGATTATTCCACCTTGGACTTATACCTCTTTGTGATCCAATGAAACATAACATGAAGTAACCATTTGCATGACTTAGTTCTTTAACCTTATGAGAGTGATACCTTAAAAATCATGACACTAAAGCTCACACCTATGTATGTACATCTTCACTTACGAGGAATCACCTCCCTTCTTACTCTTATAAGATTGGTACTTCTACATGTGAACGATTGGTACAAGGATAGTCATACTATTCTTAGACTCTGGAACATGACATACATTACTTTACGTCTTTACCCATGTAAGATTGACATCTCTACTTGCAAAGGATACATAACCATTGGACCAATATTCAATGAACAAGATACATGAGTATAACCACTAGTGAAACCTTGGAACATAACCTCATTGGACTTTTGGAACATTACTAATGAATATGAGACATATGTATAACTCTATTGGAACTTTGGATCATGACATGATTGGAATAATGCTATTCAAACTAAACAAGCCCCCTTTACCTCATTACTCTTGTTGAGATAGTTCTCGTAGACTTTACAACATATGACAACTTAAGAACTTCCGTCCATAACTAAGAACTAAGTGGTTCATGATTCGTCTAGGAGTAAAACACATATGAATAACAATGTATATCAATCTTAGTTGGAATACTATAGAACCCCTTTGGAATAGAACACTTTTGGAACCTTAGCATAATGAACAATGATTAAGACGCATGTGAATGTCAACTTCTCACCAACTAGGAATGCGATACCTTAGAATATTTGGAACTCTTGACTTGTTAGCCAATGAACGTAAGTCAATCAATGGACATGAGCCAATCAATGAATGTAAATCAACCAATGGACATGATTCAATCAATGAATATAAATCAACCAATGGACATGAGTCGTATGATTCACCATTTACCAATGAGTAAAGAACATATGAGCTACACTAGTCAACTACCGAAGACGGAATACCTTAGGGCATTTCGGAGTCGAGTGAGTACTATGACAATATGAATCATACATGCTGCAGAAGAATACGGAAAGAGTAACCTTACATACCTTTGCGTCTCACTATGAATACACAGGCTTATCTGGGAATACAATGGTCCAGCTTCCTTCCTTACGTCTCACTCTACATCACAAGTACATAACGAGGCTTATATTAGCAACCAACTACCTTACAAGTGCACAAGATGACCATGAATCACATAGTTACTTTAGAACATCATTTCACCTTCTTACAATGTCATTTATCGCATCAACATGCCAACACTACCATAACATTCCACTCATTGACCAAGATTTCATACAACAATAGCATTTCACATCATACTTACCCTTTACGCTTTTTCCTTTATCATATCGTCGTAATGATGCCTTTATAACAACATATAAACAACCATACATACTTAACATAGTCCAAAACACCTCCATACTACACTTCAAAGTCATTACAATGACATTACAAGTTGATTATTACATCCCAAAAGGGCATCGGGGCTTTCGGGGATCAAAGGGACACAAAAGCAACCAAAACTCAATTCTGGGCTGACCTGCGCAGCCACCTGCGCACGCAGGTCAGCCACCTGCGCACGCAGATGGCCATTGGCAGAAGCCAGTGCCATCTGCGTTGGCATCTGCGCCCTCAGATGCCCTCGTCTGCGGGGGCGGATGCCCATTTGGTCCGAAATGGCTCCGTTTTGGGTCTTTTAATGCCATGAATGATCCATGATCATAACCAACTTCATTTTAACATATTTTTGATCATTTAACATTCCAACCACCAGCCATGATTTCACAACACACCTAACATCACCAAAACGACACTTTACGGCCAACATGCCACCAAAACCATAACCAATTTCTCAATAGAAATTTCCAAACACTATGCACAAGTATAAAACAAGTCAAGACTATAATAACATCTCATATATCAATATTGAATCCATCAAGTTCATTTTCATCAAGATCACCCATGTTCAAGTTTTCAAGCCATAAATCATCCTCCGATTTAGCAAATACAAATTGTTTTGCACATAGGGAACTTCTCCCACTTCACCAACATAACCAACATGATATAAACTATCTTCCATGCATAATATATATTAAACCATGATAGTATATACTTACCAAGTCTTGCTCCAAGGTGATCTTGACCAAAAGGATAAAAGCCTAGGGTTTGAATTGAGAGAAAAATGTTGGAGAAAATTCTAGAAAAGGCTTGGTGGCACAAATGAATAAAAATCTGATTTGCATGCTTTATATAGTCCCTCAAGTCTCTTCTTATCCTTTATTTTATGTTGAATGGGTCAAAAGATGGAAGAATGGGTCAAAAAGCTTGGGTTGGGCCATGTATTCTTGTTATTTTTGGGCTTTATTTAAGGCCCAATGATACAAGACTTCTTGATGTCCACAAATTAATACATAATTCATCAATTCTCTCATGTCTCCATAAATTTTAAGGTTGCCTACTAGACTTAGAGACATACGGGGTGTTACATTTATTTTATTTTTATTTTTATTTTTATTTTCTTTAAAAATCTCTTAGCCTAAATGAAAGGCTAAATTCCCTGTGTGTTGGACTATGACATGCCAGGCGGTTATGGAGAAGGCTCCTATATTAAATAAATGAATTTGGAGTTAGGGTAGTGGTTGGGTAAGGTTTGAAGACTTAATCAGGGGGTGCGGTGTTATGGTAACATAACGATAGTCCTGTTGTGCCCGTCTAGCCGAGTGGATGTCGTTAAGGGCTGAGTTGGGGTTGTGGTTTACTGTATCACCTGGCTAAGGGTTCAGATGCCCGTAAAGAAGTTCCCAGTACTGTTGCCCTTGCGAAAAGATCTGTGTGGTTTGGTACTATTTAGACAGCTTTAATAAAAGTCTTTTATATGAGAACCTTGGTAAAAAAACATTCTTGGTTTATAAAAATTTGTAGCCAAGTTTTTTCACAAACTGTTCCTATATGGTTTTGTAAATGGTGGACTTTATATTGTCCAACTGTTAATATTTTACCAGAATCATATAAAAAACTTTATACCCAATAGGTTGGTGTTTCTCCAAAATTAGTGGAATTGTAAGAAGAAATATTTTCTTTGAAGGCTTGTCAGCCATGTATTTTTTCATAGAATTTTCAATACCATGGATAATGAAATGGTCTGTCGAAGTTGATACATCAACAGAATTATAAAGTAGTATATATTGAATGTATATATTAATATATATTCTTTAAAGTAGTATATATTGAATGTACATATGTATGTATATTCTTTAAAGTTGTATATATTGAATGTATAATATGTATGAATATTATTTAAAGTAGTATATATTGAATGTATATATGTATGAATGTACATACGTATGTATATTCTTCAAAATAGTACATATTGAATGTACATATGTATGTATATTCTTTAAAATAGTATATATGGAATGTATATATGTATGTATATTCTTCAACGTAGTATATATTGAATGTAAATATTATGTACATTCTTTAAAGTAGTATATATTGAATGTATATTCTTTAAAGTAGTATATATTGAATGTATATACGTATGTATATTCTTTAAAGTAGTATATATTGAATGTATATATGAATATATATTTTTTGAAGTAGTATATATTGAATGTACATATGTATGTATATTCTTTAAAATAGTATATATTGAATGTACAATATGTATGAATATTCTTTAAAGTAGTATATATTGAATGTATATATGTATGTATATTCCTTAAAATAGTATATATTGAATGAACATACGTATGTATATTCTTTAAAATAGTACATATTGAATGTACATATGTATATATATATATATATATATATATATATATATATATATATATATATATATATATATATATATATATATATATTGAATGTATATATGTATGTATATTCCTTAAAATAGTATATATTGAATGTACATACGTATGTATATTCTTTAAAATAGTACATATTGAATGTACATATGTATATATATTCTTTAAAGTAGTATATATGGAATGCATAATATGTATGTATATTCTTTAAAGTAGTATATATTGAATGTATATATTATGTATATTCCTTAAAGTAGTATATATTGAATGTATATATTATGTATATTCTTTAAAGTAGTATATATTGAATGTATATATAAATGTATAATCTTTAAAGTAGTATATATTGAATGTATATATGTATGTATATTCTTTAAAGTAGTATATATTAAATGTATATGCGTATGTATATTCTTTAAAGTAGTATTTTAAGTAGTATATATTGAATGTATATTAAAAAACAATCAAAGTTCAAATACTATTAATTTTTTTTTTTAATCAGGACCCGGTAAATCGGCCCATTAAGTTGGACCGGTTGACTAACCCGGATCGGCCCTTTAAGACCGGTCATATATATTAAAGGGGTCGAGGCTGGGCTGTTGGGGGAATTGTTACTGTTGGACCCGAACCGAGCCAGATAAAAATTACCGAATCGGGGCCGGGTTGACCCGGCCCAGCCCAGTTAACAGGTTTAGTTGAAACTTGAAAGTTGAAAATTTAAATTTTTGAAGTTGTAATTCTTAAAATTTGAAGTTGTGTTTGGACATACATTTTACTTGAAAAAGTTTGAAGTTTTACGAGTAAAAGTGAAATTTCTCCCATAAATGGTACTCCCTCGGTCCCATTTTATGTGACCTACTTTGACTGGGCACGGAGTTTAAGAAATAAGGGAAGACTTCGTAATGTTTGCCAAATTGCCCTTTATTAAAAATATACTTCTACTATCTTTAATTAAGTGGGACCAATAAGGGTAAAAGAGTAATTGTGCTTTTAAAAAGTTACTCCCTCTGTCCCAATTTATATGACACACTTTCCTTTTTAGTCAGTCCCAAAAAGAATGACACATTTCTATATTTGGTAACAATTTAACTTTAAAATACCCACTTTACCCTTAATGAAATGATTTACAACCACACAAATATCTATAACTCATTTTAGACCACAAGTTTCAAAAGTCTTCCTTTATTTCTTAAACTCCGTGTCAAGTCAAAGTACATCACATAAATTGGGACGGAGGGAGTACCAAATAAGGAAATGTGACATTCTTTTTGGGACGGACCAAAAAGGAAAGTAGGTCACATAAAATGGGACGGAGAGAGTATTAGTTATTGTGAATTTGAAACTAATTAAAGTTATGGCTAAATAGATATTTGTAGATAAAATTTTAAAAATCTAATCCAAAATTTATGGTCAAATATTTCTGTTTGTGTTTGTTTGTTTTACATCTTAACATTCCTTACTTTTTCAATTCAAATTGTGGAGTATAGTTTATGTTATTCTATGAGTATGTATCTTTCTTTAATAATCATAAGCCGAAACTCGAAAGGTAGGCATATTTAATTAGTTTTAAAAAGATGCATGCAATAGAGGAGTAGTAATAATCTCTCTTTCGATTTCTTTAGATATTCATGTACTGTTTATATCAGAGCATAGAGCCCCCCAAAGTACAGCATGCAGTAGATCAAGTATCTACAAGTACTACAGGACATGGCTACAAAAGGGTAATTGATCACCACTGTCCTTCAATCTTTTGATTTGATACTAATAATCATATCCATCAGCTAAAGTTCAACACATCTGAATCTTTAATTTGAACTGCTGTATATCTCATTTTTAGTCCGATGAATCAAACATCTACAAAAAAATTCTAAATAGTTGATCAGCTAAATTAGATGTTAATTTTCAGATTTCCTGATGAAAGTAGAACGTTTCTTACTTTCGACTTTGCAGAGGATGATACCAACAATTACTATCTGAAAGATTACTTAAATACTCTAACACTAAGCGATCTGCCTCTACATAGGTATGTTCTTACATATTTAGTGATATGAGATTATATTTGAGAATCAAATTTTCTGTTTAGTAATGACAATTACGTATTTTCAATTTTCTAGATTAAGCTAAAAATTATATTATAAAATTCGAATGAATTATATTAACTATTCTTATTTCATAATGGAATCTACGATAGAGGGAAAGAGACAACAAAACCTCAGTCAAAGCAATCATACACTACTGCATTAGGTTCTTCATTTAATTTAAGAATAAACAGGAATTCTTAATTTCCAATTTTTTTTTGTGTCGTCTTCAATGCTTTAGAAGCTAAAAAGAAAAGGTGAAGTTTTTCTGATTTGATAAAAAGGTAAATACAGTTTAAACTGCTGGTACAAGATGTTATATAGGAAGGTCTATTTGACCAGGAACTGATTCACGCAGTCATTGGTGTAGGTTGAATTGAATTCAGAAGTATATTAGTTGCATCATAAACTTCAAACCACAATGTAGTGAATTCAAACTTTATAAAATGCAGTGTATATAAAATCCCTAAGAACTTCCAACATAGGCAATTTATATTAATGTACCAATCACCACAACAACAGTGTAAAAAAGTCTTTCAACATTAAAATACTCTATCACAATCTTAAAAAAAAAAAAAACTCATTGCGAAATATATGGCGGAACTTTCATTCATTTTCATGAAAATCTTTAGCAATCAACTCTTGCGCAGGAGGCTGCTGAGAGTAATCCTGCGAGATTAAGATATAACCTGAGTCGGTCAAAGATATAATCCTATTATTCTGATATCTCTATAGCATAATACACCAATCTTAGTTAGAATAACACGATATTTGGCATGAATTCAGCAATACAACAACTGAAAAGAACAAGAAGATGCCTGAAGAATCAAAATAGAGCATCAAATATTGGGTAAATCAAACTAATTTTTCCACTCTCAGTTGAATCATGCTTGGGTCTCACATGCATGGTCAAATCGAAAAAGGAAAAGAAAAAAAAAAAAGAGAAGGAGAAAGCTTACCTCACAATGCAAAGAAGACAAGATCGGAGATAAAATAGAGAGTCCTACGGACATACTGGAGAATCTCTCAATCATCGGTCAAAAATCCGACAAGTAAAGAAGTTAGAAGTGAAGGTTCAAAGAGATGAATAGGGAGGAACCTTCTAGATTGCAAATAAATATTGAAAATGTCTCAGATACTTTCCTTTTGCTTTCATCATAAAGTGGTGTTTGGAAAAATATTTTAAGTAGTATTTACTTTAGTCAGTGAGACTCAGAGTGACCTCCTTTTCGAAAAGGGATCTTAAGTATTTATTTTTATATGTTGTCGTTTCTTATCCTTCTGTTTATTTTGGTTCATGTTGGTATTTTATGTTAAGTTATTATATTTGATTTTTTCTCCAATACAATATAATCAACAATAAATATTTGGCTTGGTATTTTGAGTCTTATTAACGACAAAATGAGTTCCAATATTTTATCCTATAGCATAAGGGAAAATTATAAGTACATGCAAGTCATATTTTTGTACTTTTTTATTAATAAATGCATAATACACCCCCAATTTTGATTAAAAAAAAATGTACAAACTTGAGAATAAAAATAACTCTTCGTTAAAAATAAAGTGTTTTTAGACTTAGAAAATAAGTATAATTCTATTTAGATTGTATAATTACTTGTCATTAATTCAAAACATCTCAACTTATTGAAAAGGACTAAATAATATAAATTTAAACATGAAATATATTTTTGCCTACATCTAATTTTTCTCCTTAATTATTAGGTGGCGATTTATCATGTTCTTCTTTAATTAACTACATTTTTTTTATCTTCAAAATTGTACTTTATATTTTTAAAATTTTTGTACTTAATAAAATAACGTATATACAATAATTTACTTTTATCTATATTTATTCTTATTTAACGCTTGATACATGTGCGTACCCTAAACTAGTTATATTACATTCTTCGCACTCACTTCTCAGTATCCCACCCATAACCCTAATAACTTCCGTAGGTGTTTTTTTTTATGGCCAATTCATTCATTCTCCAAGCTATGGTAATATTTCTCTCAAAATACGCTTCTACGTCTTCCTTCTACTTTCACTACTATATGTTCTGCATGCCCTTATTGACGTCTCTGCTGCTGATCTCGTTGACCTCTTCCCTGCCCGTGCTCGCAGAAAGTATACATTGTTAAATTGTAATCTGTTTTGCTTTGTATTAATGTACAAGTGAAACACCCTAATGCACGTGTATTAACATATGTGAAGTTAATTTTCTTGTCTGCGAATTGATTTGTAATTGTGTTGTTAGGTTGGAGAGAGGTTTGAAGAGGAAACCCATGGCTTTGATCAACAAGCTGCGCAAGGCAGTAAGAAGATCAATTACCTTCTCTCTGAATAATGAATTATTTATTTATTTGGTGCTTAATATCAACTATTTGTATAGTAAACAATATCTAGAAATACATCTTAATTTTGCAAAAAATAAAAGAATAACTTATATTAGGGACTGGGACCTCAATGCTGAATGAAAAATTGCCTTTGTTTATGTTCTGTGCATTAATTTGGAGATAATGGTATTACTGTTACGATATGCCTATACATTTTACACTAGTAATTGGTAATTAAGTCCCTGCCTGTCCGTTGATTGATGCATTTGACATTTAATATTAACATATTCATGCATACAGATGCTATCTAGTGTTTGCTGTAGTTCAATTATAGTATTATTTTGTTATAGTATTGTTCTGTGACTATTTATTGTTTTCGTTTACTACTCCCTCTGTCCATCTTTGTTTATCCATGCTACTAAATATCAATGTCCAATAATACTTGTCTAGTTTGTAAAAACAATGGATAGTTTACCCATTTATGCCCATTTTACCCTTGGTATTAAATACTATTCATTATCTAAAGTATTTTCCAGAACATTAAATTTATTATATTCAAAGGGTGATATAGTAAAATTACCCCTATTATTTATTGTTTCTTAAGATGTGTGTCAAGTCAATAGTGGACAAGTATTGTTGGACGGAGGGAATATAGATTATCTCTTATACTTCCACTATGTCTTTTTCTGATCTGTTTTTGTCTTGACCTCACTTCTAAGGTAAAGATAAGGTTTGCGTACTATATACCCTCCCCAGATTCCACATTGTGGGAATATACTGGGTATGTTGTTGCTGAATATTGATGCATGCAGAAACTTGAGGCGCCAGCAGGTGAGAAGCCAGAGGTTGTGAGAACACACTTGAGGGACATGATTATTGTACCTGAGATGATTGGAAGTGTTAATGGAATCTACAAAGGAAAAACATTCAATCAAATTGAGGTGAAGCCTGAAATGATTAGTCACTAGTCACTACTTTGCTGAGTTCTCCATCTCATATAAGCCTGTCAAGCATGGCAGGCCCAGTATTGGTGCTACTCACTCTTCAAGGTTTATCCAATTGAAGTGATGAGAGCTTGTCTTTATGTTTTCTAGTAATACTAGCTACTACTTTGTTTTTGATGACAACAGAATGGTGATTAGTTTGAGACTAGTAATTTGCTAATACATTGCGACTTTTTAGTTATTGTGCTTATCAAGAGCCCTTTCCTTTTGTTTTTTTTTTAAAAAAGTGTTTACTTTTATATTCTTTGTGTCTGAACTTTGAAACAACCTCTCTACCTCCATAAGGTTTGCATACACTCTACCCTCCCCGGAACTCACTTGTGGGATTTCACTGGCTATGTTGCTGTTCTCTGAATTTTGAAGTCTGTTTAAATCTTACAACTATATATACTGGATCCTTACGTTTTCTGCTCGGTTATTCAAAATGAAAATTACTGTAGCTTTTTCCTTGTCACAACTAAAATATGTGGAAAAGGAAGTCAAGTTGTATTTTTGAAATCTACTTTTAGTAGATCAATGTTTAGGTTTAGAGTATGAATGATTATATCAAACCTCATAACTTTTTTTGAAAACTGTGGTGTTCAGATCAACTTTTGCGCACCTCGACTAAATTCACTAGATACCTGCCACCTCCTACCAACAACAGATATTAGGTAACTGATCTGTCCATAAAGACTTGGACAGATGGAAAGAATCATCTAACATTTTTTTGGTCTTTGTTGGGATTTAAATCTGAGTCCTCATGTTCTCAAATCACTTCATTTTTGTTTTTTTAATCAATAAGATTTCTTATCATTGCCATTGTGACAAGATTACAAATTGAAGGCGGACTAGACCTTGCCTTCTTGTGAAGGAATACACCGTTGCAATGGGAAAAAAAAAATTTCACAAAGTGGCAATAGGAAAAAATTCCTCAAGGAGAATCAAAATAAATCAACCCTTTGACCTGTCCCGGCAAGGAGGGAGGGTCAGTATAAATTTTAACATTGTTGATGGAATGACTCATTGAGGCCAGTTTATTAGCTACTTTGTTGGCTTCTCTAAAAGCAATGAACCGTCTGGATATTTGAACAATCTGTGGGGTCCAGCCCCATAAATACAATTGAAGAAATGATTTTAAGGAACATGTTTTTCTTCCTTTTGGCTAACAATTTCAAAGAGTTGGCAGAGATACCCCAGCCAATTTTGAGAGCTTCGGTTCATTCGTAGATACATCAACATACAGAGAGAAAATAATTTAGAGAGAGAGCAGTGAGTATTTCATAGACTTTGAAAGAAAAGTCTATGAAAAAAAAACTAGCGTGAGTAATATTTTAGTAAGGTGGGAAGGCAAAGAAGTGTTTTTTCTTTTGAGTGTGTAGTGGTCATTTTGAGTATTGTACTCGTGTCTACACAGTGTAAAATTCTTTGCTATAGTGATACTAGTTGCTTCTCTTGGTCCATGATTTTTTTTCTTATTTAAAAAGATTTTCACGTAAAATTCTTGGTGTCATTATTTTTTTATTTTATTCTCATTATTTTGCTGCAAATACTTTTGTTGTTATTTCGATTTTACCCAATAAATTGGTATCGGAGCCTTGGTTTGCAATATATGTATTTTTGGTAAATGATGGTAGCTAACACAAATAGAATAGTTACTTTGAATAGCATTAATTATGTCATTTGGAAGGGGAAAATGAAAGATTTGCTCTATGTCAAGAATTTCCATCAACCAGTCTTTGACACGATAAAACCTGGTAATAAAACTGACGAAGAGTGGAATCTATTGCATATACAGGTTTGCGGTTTTATTAGGCAGTGGATTGACGACAATGTGTTGAACCATATTTCTGGGGAGACACATGCTCGAACCCTATGGAAGCATCTTGAAAGTTTATATGCTCGAAAGACTGAAAACAACAAGATGTTCTTTATAAAACAAATATTGGGCTTAAAATACTGTCACGCCCCGAATCCCATTCGGGCCGGACTGGCACCCGAAGCCGATGAGGCCCGAGAGAACCAATCTTTGCTCATGTATATTCATATGCATACCTCTGTAACAACATCACTGTATGTCATAAATTTTGCGGAAGTCATAGAAACATGTACTATATGTATACGAAACTTGGCCGGTAGGGCCATCAAGTGAAACTGGACATACATCTCTTACATTCCTTATCCCACATATGTCTACAAAGCCTCTACAGATACATGTACATAGCCAAGCTAGAATCGGGACAAGTCCCCGCTTTATACATCATCTGCAATACCAAAATCAATGTACACTATGACTCGGAAAGCCTCGGATCAACTGGAGCTCACCAAAAATCTGCAAATGACCCGCACTATACTGTGGAGGTCTACTAGTACCTTTGCCTGCGGCAAGTAAGGTAAATTCCCCAAGAGGGGTCAGTACGAAGAATGTACTGAGTATGTAAGGTCATATGAAACTGTATGATACATAAAGACTCCAATGAAATCAAATATAAATGAGTACTCAATATGGATAAGTCACCATTCTGTATATTTGGAAATGTGTACATTATGTGAATTACTTTCTTTACTTTTATGCTCATTCATTCATTCACTCGCTCCTTCATTCATTACTCATCCATCCATTCATATAATGCCCGGGCCCCAAGCTGATCAGTGGGTAATCAACAGTTTTCGGGATCGACCCATGCTAGGCTTTTCCTTTGCCCCTGGGATACCACCCGTAGTAGCGAGATTGATCCATGCTAGGTGTTCTTCTCACCCCTGGGATACCACCCGAAGATATTGGGATCGACCCATGCGAGGTATTTTAACCCCATGGGATACCACCCAAGAATACATCTCTTCTCTTTACAACATTACTTCTTTAACCTTGGAAAAAGTTCATTTGATGATTATCTCATTATTGGAAACACATAGATGCTTACTTTATGCCTTTACACTCATGAGATTGATACTTTTGTAGTCGTAACATTATTGGAAACTTTGGAACATAACATTATTGGAACTTGGAACCATGTCCATAACTATGTAATACATGAATGACAATAATCAAGAATAAGGTATATGTGATTAACACTAGATGATAACATGAAATGAGATGCCTTAGGACACTTCGGGAATGAGTAAGTACCATAACAAGGTGTACACTATATGCTGCAGAAGGCTATGGAAAGAGGAACCTTACATACCTCGTATTCTCAGTATGAATACTCAATCCTATACGTGAACACAATAGTCCCGCTCCTTCCTTATGTTTCACTCTATAACATAAATACATAATGGAATTTACATTAACCACCAACCACCTTACAAATGCATATGACGTCAATGAATTACATGTTTGCCTTTAAAATTGTCATTTCCCCCTTGACAATACCATTGATGAAATTATCATACTAATAATCCCACAATATTCCCAACATTGACCAAAATATCATAAACCATTAGCATGTCACACCAAGTTCATACTTTCCACTCTTCATCACCACAACATCACAATTATTCCATCAAATTAATTCAATACACCTCACAACAACAAATCGGCCAAAATCCCATAATTTACACTTATATGAAGTTGACAAGTTTAATAACATAATCACACCATACATGTTGATATTTCATCCATACCATGCTCTTTCATCAAAATCACAAGGCATATTTCAAGTGTAAATCCCATGGATAGCACATCTTTTACAAAAAACACAAAGTGTCATATTCAACCCTTCCAAGCATAACCAACATGATTTACATACTTTCCCATGCATATAGTATATTAATCCATAAGAATAATCACTTACCTAAGCTTGAAAAATGATGATCTTGCTCCAAAAGTTGGCTTAGGGTTCTTTAAGAGTTGAGAGAAATTTTGGGGAAATTTCTAGAAATGTGTTGTGTATTCCTTTGAATAAAAATCAGATTTTCCTTTCATTACGTCACCAATTCCGTACACTTTTTCCATAACAACAATTTCCAAAAATGACACATAAAGAGAAATCAAATTAGGGCATAACCATATCATACATGTTGACATTCAAACCATCAATCTTACTTCTTTCAAGACCACAAGGCCACTTCCAAGTTCAAATCACCAAAATAACACAACTTGTGTCACATAAGCAAAAGTGCCCCAATCAACCCTTTTAGACATAACCATCAAAAAACATACCATCTCTTATGCACATAATATATTAAAACACAAGAATAGGCACTTACCAACACTTACAAAGTGATGATCTTGGCAAAATAAGTGTAGTTGCCTTCGCTTGCAAAGGGTTTCTTTTTGGTCTCTTGGAATTGTCTAGAAAATGCAAGAAATGGCAAGGTGTCTCATATGATAAAAATCTGATTTTTGGCCCTCATTTATATCATCCTTAGTCACAATTAAGTCAAAGATGAGGTGTCTCTTGGTCATTAAGGCTTGGATCAAGAATAGGTCAAATTTTCCTTTTTGGGCCATGTATTTCTTGTAATTTTGGGCCAATTTTTAGCCCATTAACCAAGATGAATTAAGTCCAACACTTTGCATACATAATATACCCTTTGTTGAATGTTCAATGAATCCCGTCACTTAGTCGCATTCGTTTGAAAATTTACGGGGTGTTACACTTACCTCTTAGCTTTAAGAACTTTTGCTTGGATGTCCCTTAAACCTCACTTTTTACCCCACAATTGCTCCACAAAGTCACAAACACCACCTACTACAAAGATCTAATCACCTTTACTAGCACACTATCAAATTTTTCCATCAATAGCAATATGAAATACGTACTTATGGCTCTCGAAACCTAGGTAAGCATGGTTCAAGGTTGTCAAGTAAGGTAGGACATGTACGGGGTGTTACATCCTTCCTCCCTTAGAAACATTCGTCCTCGAATGTTAGTAACATTGTCTCATTGTAACAACTTAAGTCGAAGTGAATCCTTCATATTATCATATACACACATAATACTTGTAAAGACTTACTTATTATGACTCCAATTCCGTGTCTTGACCTTTTTCTTTCGTATACAACAATTACAAGTACTTTATATTTCATTATTTCTTTGGTCTCCTTTGTGATTTATTCTACGTGTTAACTTCTCCAATAGTGTCCTTACGGAAGCTACTTGTTTATTTCTCATTGCTTTCGCTTATCGATCTAGAATAGTAAGCAGTACCTCTTCACATGTGAGATCTTCTGTACCTTGTATATCTCCACTGGGAGCAATACGAGAAAATCTCCTATACATTTTCAAAGCATCAAATATGAAATACTGAATAAACTGTGAGGAGTTCTTGGACTAGTGCTAATAGATACGCAACTTGTTCAAATATTTGGACAATTTCCCTTTCTTTCCGAATCTCATTATTATTATTTATTTATTTTTTTCATTAGTCACACTGTCAAAAATACCTAATCACCTATGGCACACTTTAATTCCTTTCTTCTAATATTGGCATATGATTTGTATCTACTTTGGGCCATTTGTAGCTGCTGTCATATCACCTTCACTTTTTCTATAGATTGATGAACAAAATCTGACTCAAGCAAAGCAAATTTCATCAGCTGTAACCCATCCAATTGATGATCTATATTTTCTTTCATACAAAGCTTCGTAAGGTGCCTTTTGATACTTTTGTTGTAAGCAATTTCCATAAACGATAGATGTTCATCCCAACTACCTTTAAAGTCCAATGTAAAAACTCGTGGCATATCTTCAAATGTTCATATAATACGTTCTGTTTGTCCATCCATCTGAGGATGAGAAGCCGTACTTACATCCACCTATGTACCCATGCTTTACCGAAAAGACTTCCAACGTTGTGCAATAAAGTGAGCTCTCCTGTTTGATATAATAGTGAGTGAAATCCCCTGTAATCAAACTATCTCTGTAACATACAACTTTGCGTAATGTTCAGCTGTATCGGTGGTCCTAACTAGTAGGAAATACGCTGACTCGATAAGCCTGTCAACTATTATCTATATGGAATCAACCTTCGCAGTGTACGAGGTAACCCTGTGGTTAAATCCATGTTATTCATGTTCCACTTCCAAACTAGAAGGGTAATACATTGCATAAAACATACAGCTTTCTGATGCCATACTGTTAATCAGTGACTGCTTGGACATTGAGCTACAAGTCCTACAATGTGCTTTTCGGGTAACCTTACCAAGACATCTCTGTTAAACCATGGTACATTTTGGTTGCTTCTGAATGAATAAAATACCGTGAATGATGTCCTTCTGTCATAATTCATTTACTTAACTCATTCATACCTGGTACACACAATCTATATTGGCGTTAAAGTACTCCCTCTTGTGTTTTGCTCAAATACATTTGTCGAACGTCATGGTACATTCTTTTTTTTCAATTGGAATAAAATAGAATTTGCATATTGTTTCTTCTCTCGGCTACCAATGAAGATTTTTCTGCATCGTACACTATAAGTCTTTCATCTGGAGTTTCAAGAAAACAAAACCCCATATTGCTTCATTGATATAGATTTCTTGACTATATCTTTCTTTTCTGTGAGCTGGCCATTAATACTTCCTACTACCTTGCAGCTTAATCTCTCAACTACCCCATTTGCTTTTCCCGAATAATACTAGATACCAATGTCCTAATCTTTTAATAGTTCAATCCACCTTCGCTACCTCATATTTAAGTTCTTCGGCTTAAAATATATTACATTTTCTTATGACCAGTATATATGTCAACATGAATCCCTTACAAATAGTGACACCATAACTTTAAAGCAAATATCGCAACTGCTAATCCAGGGTCATGTGTTTGGTAATAATTTGTTTTCTCATATGGCCGCAACTGTCGTGAGGCATATGCTATTACCTTGTCATGCTACGTCAATACACATCCGAGGACAACCCCGGAAGCATTACCATACATTGCATAACATTCTTATGCCTTCGGGAAGCACTCAAAATTGGTGTGGAAGTTACTTTATCTTTCAACTTTTGGGAACTTTTCTCACATACATCATTCTACTGGAACTTGATTGCCTTGTGTATGAGCTTTGTTAAGGGCGTAGGGATAGAAGAAAATCCTTCAACAATTCTCCTATAATAATCAACCAACCTAAGAAAACGATGATCTCTGTAAGCATCGTAGGCCTTGGCCAATTGTTCACCATTTCTCTCTTTCGCATAGCAACTTTCATTTCTTCATCCTATACAATGTGACTCAAGAACGACATGGATTGTACATGGCCCTCTTGTGATTTTGAATACTATCATCAGGGGCGGACCCATGTGGTTTTTGGTGGTGCTCCGGCACCCAGTAAACTCGACGCAGATTAGGTATAATTATATAAGAAATATAGGAAAATTGGTATAATATTTAAAAAAGCACCCAGAGAACCAATTAGATGGTTGGGTGCACTGGCTTTAGGCAGAATCTTAAGGCTATTCCCCTGCCCAATGCTCTAGGTTCGAACCCCTGCTTGGTGCTTTTTATAAAAAAAATTTTAACTAACTTTACAAGCACACTGCAACTTTAACATAATGAGTAATAACTTTACACGGAAATCAACAATACAACCCTTTTTAGTTTGACTTTTTAGTTTATAACATATTATTAATTTATTTTTATACTTTTCCTACTTCTTAATTTATTAAACAAAAAGTAAAAGTGTTATATTTTTTAATTAAAAACTCAAACGACAAAACCCTTCTCCACCAAAAACCTTTCTCTCCCAAAACCTAAACACCAAATTTTCATCTTCTTCTCCTATTCTTTCAATTTTATTTTTGATTTTCATTATCTTCATTCAGTAATCTCAAAACACAGGTACTTTAATTTTCTTTAGACTTAAAAATTCGAAATAGGATTTTGGGTTTGAATTTTTATATGATATTTATCTATTTCTTTCCCATTATAATTTAAGGACTTTAGATTATTTTTTTTCACCAATATTCTATAGTATAGTATGTTTCTATGAATGATTCTTGCTTGAATGATGTATTAATTGAATCTTGTTTTGCAAGAATTGCCATAAATCTATGTAAATCGGGATGGATAAGTTTGTCATTAGATCAAAACATGAGCAACCAAGCTCTAGTGCTACTATCCCACCCGTTGCTTCATCCATACCTTCGAAAGTTCAAAGAGATACCACTTTTTCAAATAATAAGTTTGCCTATTTGAAAGCTGACCCGGCAGAAAGAAGGCCTATAATAGGATATGATGCTAATATGCGTGATGAAGTTAGAAGATATTATATTCAAAAAGGGCCTTGTCAGCCTAAGGATCACACTTTTCCAAAAACTCAATTTGGAAAGAAGAAAATAACAATGCGTAAGTTTCATCCTGGTTGGTTCAAGGGTAAATATTCCAAGTGGTTAGAGTACAGTGTATCAAAAGATGCTGCATATTGTTTGTGTTGCTATTTGTTTAAAAATGAGCATGAAGTTCGTGGAAATATGGCAGATGTTGCTTTTACGCAAAATGGCTTTAAGGGTTGGAACAAGGCTTTGGAGAGATTCGAAACTCATATTGGAGAGGTTAATAGCATCCACAACAAGTGTTTCAATATGATGATTGATTTGATGAATCAATCACAATCTATTCGCACATCTTTTGACAAGCATTCCGAGAAAGAAAAAATGAATCTCGTCGTCGCTTGGGTGCTTCAATTGATGTGGCAAGGTTTCTTTTGAGATTGGGATTGTCATTTCGTGGTCATGATGAGAGTGTATCATCTACAAATAGAGGTATATTTCTTGAGCTTTTGCGATGGTATGGAAACATGGATGAGGATTTTGGGAGCATTATTTTAGAAAATGCCCCAAAAAATGAAATGATGTGTTGTCCGAAAATTCAAAAAGATATTGTTGATGCTTGTGCAAAAGAAACAATCAAAGCTATAATGGAAGACTTAGATGGTGATTATTTCGGGATACTAGTTGATGAATCAAAAGATATATCACATAAGGAGCAAATGGCACTTGTTCTGCGATATGTTGACAAAAAAGGTGAAGTGATAGAGAGATTTGTTGGTGTTGTCCATGTTAGTGATACGTCTGCACGTTCATTGAAGGAGTCAATCTATTCTCTTCTTTCAGATCACTCATTAAGTCCGTCTCAAATACGTGGACAAGGTTATGATGGTGCTAGTAACATGCAGGGAGAACTAAATGGTCTTAAGAGTTTAATTTTGCGTGATACTCCATCTGTTTATTCTACTCATTGTTTTGCTCACCAATTGCAGCTGACACTCGTGGCTCTTGTGAAGAAGAATTCAGATGTGGATGATTTTTTTTGTTTAGTTACTAATGTGTTGAATATTGTTGGAGCATCTTATAAGCGTAGGGATTTGCTCAGACAACATCAAGCTACAAAGTTAGAAGAGTTGCTCATTTCTGGTGAAGTGCACACAGGACGGGGACTAAATCAAGAACGTGGGCTTCAACGGCCATGTGACACTCGCTGGGGTTCTCACTGTAAGACATTAGAGAACTTAATTGACATATTTCCATCAATTCTTTATGTTCTTGAATTTGCTGCACGTGAGTGCCCAAATTATCTTGACATTCTTACAGCTGAAACTCTTGAGAATACGATTAAGGGGTTTGATTTTGCTTTTATGCTACACTTGATGATGAAAGTTCTAATGATGACAAATTATTTGAACTCCTCGTTACAAAAGATGGATCAAGATATTGTCAATGCTCTGGGACTGCTCAATACTGCAAAACAAGAATTGCAAAGGATGAGGGATAGTGGATGGAAACCATTACTGGATGATGTCTTTTCTTTTTGTGATAAATATGAGATAGCGATCCCGAAAATGGATGCTCACTACATTCCTGGTAAGTCGAAACGTAGAGCTCTTGATGTTACATATTCTCATCATTTTCGTGTTGGAAGATTTTGTGTTGCTATTGATTTGCTACTTCAGGAGCTTAATAATCGTTTCGACGTTGTAAGTACTGACTTACTTCTTGGTATGGCTTGTTTACATCCAGCTAAGTCATTTGGTAATTTTGATAAGAAAAAAATAATGAGGTTGGCTGAATATTATCCGAATGAGTTTGATGGAAGCAAACTTCGAGATCTCAGTTGCCAGCTTGATAATTTCATAGCATATGTTCGAGGTTCTGATCAGAGATTTTTCAATATGAAGGGAATTACTGATCTTTCTAAAATATTGGTTGAATCAGAATTGCATCAGACTTGGCCTCTTGTTTATTTGCTTATCAAGTTGACTCTCATTCTTCCCGTTGCTACTGCTTCTGTGGAACGAGCTTTCTCTTCCATGAACTACATCAAAAATGAACTCCGCAACAGCATGGGTGATGAATTTTTAAATGGTTGTTTAGTTTGCTATGTAGAACGTAAGATATTTGCAACTGTAAGTAATGATGCCATTATTCATCGTTTTCAAAATATGAAAAGTCGTCGAGCACAGTTGTGATTTGTGTTCTATGATTAGAAATCTTTTTTTGGATTCAGACTTGTGATCAGAAGTCTTTTTTGTATGAAACTTGTGATTGGAAGCCTCTTTTGGTAATGGTAATATTAATTGTACTTTTATTTTAATGTTGCACTAAATAGTTGTGCATTTATACTATGTCATCATTAGAAACATATGTTAAAAAAATAAAGCACCCACAACCCTTAAATCCTGGGTCCGCCACTGACTATCATGAACACCCTATTCATTAAACCCATAAAAACTACAGGTGCATTCGCTAGCCCAATTGACATACTAAGAATTCATAATAACCATACCATGTTTGTAATGCTGTCTTGGGTATATCATCATCATTCATTTTTTTTTCATTTCATTGTTCATTTTTTTTCTAACCCCGTAACTGATCAAACAAATCGTCAACTCTGGGGAGGGAATATTTATTCTTAATTGTCATCTTATTCAGTTGCCGATAGTCGACACACATTCTCAACGTATTGTCTTTCTTTTGTACAATTAACACTGGTGCACCCCAAGGGAACATACTAGGTCTTATGAATCCCTTGTTCATCATGTCTTTTAATTTCTCATTTCATTCCCGTAACTCTACCGGGGCCATGATATATGAGGAAATAAAAATAGGCTGAGTACCTGACATCATATTAATTCCATCTCATACATCGAGGAATTCATTTACCCCCAGAACTGATTAAAGAGTTGGTGGCGTCACATCAATAGTTTTCACTCTTACTAAGTGACATATGTATCCCTTAGAATATCCTTTTCTTTTCTTTAAGATGGGGAATAAATTTTCCTCTTGGTGTCCCCACATTTCCATGGCCATTCAAAAACATTCTTTTGGGGAAAACGACAATATAACTCCTTAGTTCGGCAATCTACTATGGCACAATCCCTTTATAACATTAAAATCCACTATTCCCAGCTCAATAAGATCAATCAGTGTCTCATGAACACAAACAATTACTATGCACTTATGGTATACTCTTTTAACTACAATAGGTTCACCAACTGATCTATAGACTTCTTATGACATAACTAGTAATTTTGGTGTTCTTTTGAATTTTCAGCAATTAATAAAATAACATATGCTCTATGGGTTAATCATTACGTATACGGTACCTGTAGCTACATCAGGAGTAGCCTCTTTTTGTGGTACGACATACCACACCAATAACAAACATTCGGCCCCAACCGACATTCACCTAGATAATAACTTCTGCAGCACTAACACGGCTGACGAGGAGACTTCGGTTGGTTCCTACTTTCTACGTTCTTGTGCTTGATACCCCATTGCCCATGAATCCTGAATCTCACTTGCCAAAACCGATTATCTCTAAACCCTTGGGATCGAGGTAGAACATTTACTATAGACTAAGGAAATAATGGTCTAGGCGGTCTGTTAAACACCCGAGACCTAAATTCTCCCTGGGGCGCCATGAACTGTCCCATAGGTCTAACCCTCTTTGGCGACCCTTCTTCAAATATTTGTATCCTTTTCTGTTGCCTCTGAGCTTTTATTATCTGTGAAAAAATCCTGTATTCTGACTATATCAATATCTCTTTTCAAGGTTGCAATAGTACAATCCATTTGTCCATATACCGATGCACTCTATCGGTCATAATAGTTACCACTTTTGGAGTATACCTAGCCACAGAATTAAACCGAAGATTGTACTTTCTGACACTCATAGTCCTTTGGCAAAGATTTAGCAATTGGTCCGCATAAGCTTTTCGGACCTCATATGGGAGATACTGGTCAAAGAATGTTGTTTTACATTTCTCCCAACAAGCTGGAAATACATCAATACACAGTCACATGCATAACATCTAGAGCCCTTTTGATTTGGTCTATAAAGTCCTGTGGGTCTTTATTCAGATCCAACCCGGTGAACATATCATTACTCATCATTGGGCCAGCTTGCCCATGACATTATACAAAAACTATCTGAGTCAACATATACACTACATTGCTTAAATCCCGTTCAGTGGCATTTATAGGTGGTTCTGCAGATACTTCCCTACTTTTTGGCTAAGAGAACTCGTATTGCAAATTTCATGTCAGCCCCACCTTGACTAGCTTGGTCAAGTGGTGATTTACTCATTTCTTCTTTGGCATACATATCAACCTGCTTACCTTTACCCTTATCTTATCTGATAATCAACATTTGACTATGCAAAAGAAAACCAATGTCAATGCGTACAAATGCGTCCACCCACAACTTTGGCTCTATTGCACGATCTAGGAATGAAGAACAGAAACAACTCCTAAATGTCCCGTAGCCTCCTACTTATCAATGTGGCACGCAACACATCCATAAGAAAGACTCTACTCAGACACGGCTTTGTAGACACCCTTAGAATGACCTGCTCTGATACCACTTTTGTCACGCCCCGAATCCCATTCGGGCCGGACTGGCACCCGAAGCCGATGAGGCCCGAGAGAACCAATCTTTGCTCATGTATATTCATATGCATGCCTTTGTAACAACATCACTGTATGTCATAAATTTTGCGAAAGTCATAGAAACATGTACTATATGTATACGAAACTTGGCCGGTAGGGCCATCAAGTGAAACTGGACATACATCTCTTACATTCCTTATCCCACATATGTCTACAAAGCCTCTACATATACATGTACATAGCCAAGATAGAGTCGGGACAAGTCCCCGCTTTATACAACATCTGCAATACCAAAATCAATGTATACTATGACTCAAAAAGCCTCGGATCAACTGGATCTCACCAAAAATCTGCAAATGACCCGCACTATACTGTGGAGGTCTACTAGTACCTGTACCCACAGCAAGTAAGGTAAATTCCCCAAGAGGGGTCAGTACGAAGAATGTACTGAGTATGTCAGGCCATATGAAACTATATGATACATAAAGACTCCAATTAAATCAAATATAAATGAGTACTCACTATGGATAAGTCACCATTCTGTATATGTGGAAATGTGTACATTATGTGAATTACTTTCTTTAATTTTATGCTCATTCATTCATTCACTCGCTCCTTCATTCGTTACTCATCCATCCATTCATATAATGCCCGGGCCCCAAGCTGATCAGTGGGTAATCAACAGTTTTCGGGATCGACCCATGCTAGGCTTTTCCTTTGCCCCTGGGATACCACCCGTAGTAGCGAGATTGATCCATGCTAGGTGTTCTTCTCACCCCTGGGATACCACCCGTAGATATTAGGATCGACCCATGTGAGGTATTTTAACCCCATGGGATACCACCCGAAGATATTGGAATCGACCCATGCGAGGTATTTTAACCCCATGGGATACCACCCAAGAATACATCTCTTCTCTTTACAACATTACTTCTTTAACCTTGGAAAAAGTTCATTTGATGATTATCTCATTATTGGAAACACATAGATGCTTACTTTATGCCTTTACACTCATGAGATTGATACTTTTGTAGTCGTAACATTATTGGAAACTTTGGAACATAACATTATTGGAACTTGGAACCATGTCCATAACTATGTAATACATGAATGACAATAATCAAGAATAAGGTATATGTGATTAACACTAGATGATAACATGAAATGATATGCCTTAGGATACTTCGGGAATGAGTAAGTACCATAACAAGGTGTACACTATATGCAGCAGAAGGCTATGGAAACAGGAACATTACATACCTCGTATTCTCAGTATGAATACTCAATCCTATACGTGAACACAATAGTCCCGCTCCTTCCTTATGTTTCACTCTACAACACAAATACATAACGGAATTTACATTAACCACCAACCACCTTACAAATGGATATGACGTCAATGAATTACATGTTTGCCTTTAAAATTGTCATTTCCCCCTTGACAATACCATTGATGAAATTATCATACTAATAATCCCACAATATTCCCAACATTGACCAAAATATCATAAACCATTAGCATGTCACACCAAGTTCATACTTTCCACTCTTCATCACCACAACATCACAATTATTCCATCAAATTAATTCAATACACCTCACAACAACAAATCGGCCAAAATCCCATAATTTACACTTATATGAAATTAACAAGTTTAATAACATAATCAGACCATACATGTTGATATTTCATCCATACCATGCTCTTTCATCAAAATCACAAGGCATATTTCAAGTGTAAATCCCATGGATAACACATCTTTTACAAAAAAAACAAAGTGCCATATTCAACCCTTCCAAGCATAACCAACATGATTTACATACTTTCCCATGCATATAATTTATTAATCCATAAGAATAATCACTTACCTAAGCTTGAAAAATGATGATCTTGCTCCAAAAGTTGGCTTAGGGTTCTTTAAGAGTTGAGAGAAATTTTGGGGAAATTTCTAGAAATGTGTTATGTAGTCCTTTGAATAAAAATCAGATTTTCCTTTCATTACGTCACCAATTCCGTACACTTTTTCCATAGCAACAATTTCCAAAAATGACACATAAAGAGAAATCAAATTAGGGCATAACCATATCATACATGTTGATGTTCAAACCATCAATCTCACTTCTTTCAAGACCACAAGGCCACTTCCAAGTTCAAATCACCAAAATAACACAACTTGTGTCACATAAGCAAAAGTGCCCCAATCAACCCTTTTAGACATAACCATCAAAATCCATACCATCTCTTATGCACATAATATATTAAAACACATGAATAGGCACTTACCAACACTTACAAAGTGATGATCTTGGCAAAATAAGTGTAGTTGCCTTGGCTTGCAAAGGGTTTCTTTTTGGTCTCTTGGAAGTGTGTAGAAAATGCAAGAAATGGCAAGGTGTCTCATATGATAAAAATCTGATTTTTGGCCCTCATTTATATCATCCTTAGTCACAATTAAATCAAAGATGAGGTGTCTCTTTGTCATTAAGGCTTGGATCAAGAATGGGTCAAATTTTCCTTTTTGGGCCATGTATTTCTTGTAATTTTGGGCCAATTTTGAGCCCATTAACCAAGATGAATTAAGTCCAACACTTTGCATACATAATATACCCGTTGTTGCATGTTCAATTAATCCCGTCACTTAGTCGCATTCGTTTGAAAATTTACGGGGTGTTACACTTACCTCTTAGCTTTAAGAACCTTTGCTTGGATGTCCCTTAAACCTCACTTTTTTCCCATAATTGCTCCACAAAGTCACAAACACCACCTACTACAAAGGTCTAATCACCTTTACTAGCACACTATCAAATTTTTCCATCAATAGCAATATGAAATACGTACTTATGGCTCTCGAAACCTAGGTAAGCATGGTTCAAGGTTGTCAAGTAAGGTAGGACATGTACGGGGTGTTACAAATACCATGATGATTTTCTGGTGACAGATCACTTGAATAACTTTCAGGGGATATGGGCATTAAGTTTGATAAAGAAATTCAAGGCTTGCTTCTACTTGGTTCCCTACCAGCCTCACTACTAAAAAAAACAGAAAAACCGACCAAAAAAAGCGACCACATGTGGTCGGTTTCCCCATTTTTCGACCACAAGCTGTGGTCGCTAAAGTAGTGGTAGCTTTTACAAAATCGACCACATGTAGTCGATTTTTTCAAAAAAACTATTATTTATTTATTAATCGATATTAATTATAAAAAAATAAATTTATATAATAAACAAAATTATATTAAAAAAAAAAAATTACTATTTTCGACCACAATGTGTGGTCGGATTTATTTATTTAATTTTTTTTAATAAAACCAATCACACGTTGTCGGTTTTATTTAAATATTTAACTTTTTAATAAAACCGACCACATGTGTTCGATTTTATTTAATTATTTAAATATATTTTTTAACCAAACCGACCACATATGGTTGATTTTTTTTAAAATTATTTAATTATTTTATTTTTTAAAAATGACCACATGTAGTGGGTTTTATTGAAATTATTTAATTATTTTATTTTTAAAAAAACGACCACATGCGGTCGGTTTCTTAAAAAAATAAATTAAATAATTTAATAAAACCGACCACATGTGGTCAGTTTCTTAAAAAATAAATTAAATAATTAAATAAAACCGACCATATGTGGTCGGTTTTAGTAATTTCTCCCAAGAATTACCGACCACAGGTAGTCGATTTTTTTGGTAATTTTCCAGAAACCGACCACAAGTGGTCGGTTTTTCTGGTAAGTTTGTAAAAACAAATTGAAGCATTTTCAAAATAAACCTGCTATACAAATATTACAGTCCACCAATTCAGATAACAAGAGATATAAAATCAAATCCAAATATTCAAAACATTCAAACATCATAGTGTACAAATCAAAAGTAAACTACAGCTCATCATCCCTATCCACATCCCCTTCCTCTTCCTCTTCCTCTTCCTCTTCCTCTTCCTCTTCCTCTTCCTCTGTAGTGTAATCATCAAGTGGGCCTCGACCTCTCGCAGCCCGAGGTGCATCACCGGGACACAGAGGAAGAATATGCGAAGAATGAAGAAAACTATTAATATGTTCCTGCATCATTTTCATTTTCGCCGCATTTTCCTCTTCTTTCTTCCTCGCCCTCTCAACCTCTGCAACAAGTTTTCTAGTGAGAGATCACAATGTTTCAGAACATCAGATGATAAGTATAGTTACTTTCTTCTAATTAGTTTCTCATTATGCACCACAGAACCATAATCATCCTTGAGAACTAAAAGTACCAATATAAGGCTTTGGACTTTTGTAAAGAGCAATCTAGAGAGAGGGGGAGATGGAGAAAGAGTCTGAGACATTTGCATATGCTGCAAAATTATACAAACAGCCATACTGAAAGTTTTAAGAAAGATAGACAATTGGGTGTTTATGTAGAGAACCATGTCTTGTTTTAGGTCTTATTCATTGGTCTTGTATATGAAAGTTCCCATTTTTAAAGAAACTACTCCTTGATTAAAAAGAAGGATTTGCGAAACAAGACGTTGGAACTGTCTCAACTACCCAAGCACTAGTTTGTTGACCATGTTAATCAGGGTAACATGGTCAAAGGACCCATATCTACATGGTCAAAGGACCTATATCTGAATCCCTATGCATGTCAAATAAAAGAAATTCATGCAGACACATATTTTACCAACACTTACTATACTAGACGTGGCAATAGAACTAACTTTGCACACAATCATAAGCTGTAAGCTGTACGCTGAGGTCAATAATCTGGAAACTCAAACTAATGCTATATTTTCCACTGGCTTTATGCAGAAGTATTCAAATTTTGAAACTAAATTAGAATAATTTATTTTTACAATTTTTCATGAACCAAACCGAACCGATTAAAAAAATAGACATTTGATTTGGTTAGATTTGGTTTTAAATTTAAAAGCCGACAATATTTGGTTTGGTTTTAGTTTTACTAAAAACTAACCGAATAAATAGCCAAACCTAACTGACAAATTATATATATAAATTTTATAATTATTTGAATATATTCATAAATAATTATAAATATTTTATATCTTTTAATCATTAATTTGATCTTAGTCTACTTCTTTCACATGATCTTAATCATTTTCAAGTTTCTAGTGCACATTTTCAAATGACTACACTTAACCATTTTCAAGTTAATAGTTCACTATTTCAATTCACTACACTTAACCATTTTCAAGTCATTAGTTCACTATTTCAAGTGACTACATTTGACCATTTTCAAGTTTATATTTCACTTTTGCAAGTCACTACACTTAACCATTTTCAAGTCATTAGTTTATATTTTAAAGTCACTACACTTAACCATTTTCAAGTTACTAGTTCACTATTTCAATTGACTACACTTAACCATTTTCAAGTTTCTAGTTCATATTTTCAAGTGACTACACTTAACCATTTTCAAGTTTCTAGTTCACATCCATTTTCAAGTCATTAGTTCACTATTTCAAGTGACTAACTACACTTAACCATTTTCAAGTTACTAGTTCACTATTTCAAGTGACTACACTAAACCATTTTCAAGTTTCTAGTTCACATTTTCAAATCACTACGCTTAACCATTTTAAAGTCATTAGTTCACTGTTTCAAGTGACTACACTTAACCATTTTCACGTCATTAGTTTACATTTTAAATTCACTACACTTAACCATTTTCCAGTTACTAGTTCACTATTTCAAGTGACTGCACTTAACCATTTTCAAGTTACTAGTTCACTATTTCAAGTGACTACACTTAACCATTTTCAAGTTTCTAGTTCACATTTTCAAGTCACTAGACTTAACCATTTTCAAGTCATTAGTTCGCTATTTCAAGTGACTACACTTAACCATTTTCAAGTCATTAGTTTACATTTTAAAGTCACTACACTTAACCATTTTCAAGTGACTACACTTGACCATTTTCAAGTCATTAGTTTACATTTTCAAGTCACTACACTTGACCATTTTCAAGTTACTAGTTCACTATTTCAAGTGACTACACTTAACCATTTTCAAGTTTCTAGTTCACATTTTCAAGTGACTACACTAAACCATTTTCAAGTTTCTAGTTCACATCCATTTTCAAGTCATTAGTTCACTATTTCAAGTGCCTACACTTAACCATTTTCAAGTTACTAGTTCTCTATTTCAAGTGAGTACACTAAACCATTTTCAAGTTTCTAGTTCACATTTTCAAATCACTACACTTAACCATTTTAAAGTCATTAGTTCACTATTTTAAGTGACTACACTTAAACATTTTCAAGTTTCTAGTTCACATTTTTTAGTTCACTATTTCAAGTAACTACACTTAACCATTTTCAAGTCATTAGTTTACATTTTAAAGTCACTACACATAACCATTTTCAAGTTACAAGTTCACATTTTCAATTGACTACACTTAACCATTTTCAAGTCATTAGTTTACATTTTCAAGTCACTACACTTAACCATTTTCAAGTTACTAGTTCACTATTTCAAGTGACTACACTTAACCATTTTCAAGTTTCTAGTTCACATTTTCAAGTGACTACACTTAACCATTTTCGAGTTTCTAGTTCACATCCATTTTCAAGTCATTAGTTCACTATTTCAATTGACTACACTTAACCATTTTCAAGTTTCTAGTTCACATCAATTTTCAAGTCATTAGTTCACTATTTCAAGTGACTACACTTAACCATTTTCAAGTTACTAGTTCACTATTTCAAGTGACTACACTTGAAATAGAGGCGTCGCATGTCCCTCTCACATCATATAATCATCACAAAATCTATGGCTTTCAAAGACTTCTACAGCAAATAATCCCACCATTCTTTCCTAGAGTGAGATTCCAACAACAACTTTAACAATAGCTAAAAAGAGAAAAATAAAGAGAATGTTGTTTATCTTTTCCGAAGCAGCAAAATGGACTATGAGCCTTTGTCAGAATCGTCACACCACCACCGAAAACTAGAAGTTTTAAAAGAAATTAGATACTAGAATAATAGCTTCTGGATATTCAAAGAGTGAATTTTCTTGCTGATGTTGTATCTACTACAGATGACATTAGTTTGTTTGGGGAAGTTTATCACAATAGCTTATCAAAATTAATTGTTAGCAATATCCACAGTTATTGTTTGTTGTGTCAAAAAAGTTCCCCTTTCAGTTATTTTCTATGATTATTGCCAAAGAAAAAAAAATTACATTTCCCATCTCTCAAATATCCTTCTTCCTCAATTGCGAAATATCAAAAACATCGATAATATGTTAAACTAAAACAAGAAAATAAGTAAAAATTCCAGACCAACTGCTTCAAACAATTTGTGGTTACGGATATAAAATGCTATGGCTTCCCAATAGAACTACTTAAGATATAGATGAACTACTTAATTTATTTATTTTTTATGTTTAAAAACCTAAAATTGCAAAATCCAATTTCAAGTTTGACAGTGTTATTTTAAAGAAAATCATGAAGTTTTATTTTCCATTTCTCAAGTGTTTTAGCTCATCACCAGAGAAAGTTGAGATATCCTTAAGTTGATAAAAGTAATGGTACCTCAGAGAAAGTTGAGAGAGCGGCGACGTTAAGCAGAATCGGGTCACTGTGGGGGAAAAATAAAAACCCAATCTTGAAGAATCGGGTCACTGTGGGGGCAACCCTAATTTTATTTTCATCAATAGCAACAGCGGTCGGAGTTAGGCGGAGCAACAACAAAAGCGGACGTCGACACAGCCGTAATAGTAGCCAACAGCAGCAGCGGAGCTTTAGGGAACAACAAAGTCGCGTTCTTGCTATTGTCTATATTGTTGTGTTGTCGATATTGTTGTGGTCGGCTTTAGGGAAGTGAGGAAGAAAGGGGAGAGAAAGGGTAATAAGGTGAAGTGGGCCGATGTGGATTGGTGTGTGTTGGGCTGGGGCGGATTAAAATTAAAGGTAAATAGAAGGGATTAGGAATTAGGTTATTTGTTAAATAGCCTAATTGTTAGAATTTTAGTCAAATGAATTTAAATTTTAGACAAATTGAAAATCAATTAGTCAATCACATTGCAATTGTTGCCATATTAATTTCAATCAAGACTAAATTTAATAAATTGACTAAAATAAATCAAAGTTTGAAACAAATTAACAACCGATTTAATCCCGAGCTTTTTGGTTTGATAAAATCAAATAAATATTTTTCAAATAGATCATTTTAAGAACAAATTACATATATATATATATGCATACTATATATAGTCGATCACAACTTCTGAATACGTATTATATGCGATCACATACATGAGTATATATATTATCTCGTAATATAACACATTACATATACTCTAATGAATTATCGGTTAATTAGCTTACACTATTATAACTCCAACGGTATATAATTACCTCGATCATATGATATCATCGTATTATTCAATATACTTGGATAGATTCAGTTAGCTTTTGACTACTACATAAATCACTACACGAGATATACGTATATACATATATACTCCATCGACTATCAACTTTTGAATACGTACTATATGCATCAAATGCACGAGTATATTATGCCGTAATACAACGTATTTCATATACTCTGATAAATTATCGGTTAATTAATTAGCTTACATTATTATAACTCTAACAATATATATTACCCCGATTGTATAATGTCAACGTATTAAATATACTTGAATATATCGATTATAAGCTTCTAAATATGTACTATATACATCACATACACGAGTATATTACTCTATAATACAACATATTCCATGTATACTTTGATGAATTGTTGGTTAATTACCTTAAAATTATTATAACTCCAACATTATATATATATATTTATTATTACGTCGATCATATGATATCAACATAGTCAATATATTTGGATAGATTCAATTAGATTTTCACTACTACATACATTAATACACGAGATATGCGTATATATACATATACTCCATCAACTACCAGCTTCTGAATACGCACTATATACATCACAAAAACGAGTATATTACCTCGTAATACAATGTGTTCCATATATATACTATAATGAAGTATCAATTAATGAGCTTACATTATTATAACTCCAACAGTATATTATTACCTCGATCGTATGATATCAACGTATTATACAATATTTTTTGGATAGATTCAATTAGCTTTTGACTACTACGTACATCATTACATGAGATATATGTATATATATATATATATATATATATACATACTCCATTGACTATCAACTTATGAATACGTACTATATATATATATATATATATATACATCACATGCGCAAGTATATTACCCCGTAGTACAACGTATTCCTTATACTCTAATGAATTATCGGTTAATTACCTTACATTATTATAACTCCAACAATATATTATTCCATAGATCGTATGATATCAACGTATTCAATATACTTTGATAGATTCAGTTAGCTTTTGACTACTATGTAAATCACTACACGAAATATACGTGATATGTATATACTCGTTGGACAATATATTATTGCAACGTAAGTAAAAAAAATAAAGATTAGGTTTTATATTATGTTATTTATTCAATTTATATTAATTTTTAAAAAATTAAACCGACCACAAGGCTCTAAATATGAGATGTACGTATAAATACATATATATATACATGCACGAGTATATTACCCCATAATACAACGTATTCCTTATACTCTGATGAATTATCAGTTATTTACCTTACATTATTATAACTCCAACAATATATTATTACCTTGTTCGTATGATATCGTATTCAATATATTTGTATACATTCAATTAGCTTTTGACTACTACGTAAATAACTACACGAGATATAAACGTATATATATATATATATATTCGATGAACAACATATTTATTTTATTGAAACATAAGTAAAAAATAAAGATTATGCTTTATGTTATTTATTTATTTTATTTAATATTTTTTACAAAAACCAACCACAAGTGGTAGGTTTTCTTAATTCTTTTTACAGAAACCTACCACAAGTGGTCGGTTTTTAATATTAATTAATTTTTATTTTTATTAAATAAAAAATCAACCACATTTGGTCGATATAATTAAAAAAAATGTTTAATATCTTTTAAAAATATATCCTGGTGACTGGCCCTAGGGAGAGAAGCAGAAATCGTAGTTCTCAAAATAGAGAACATTATAGAAGCAAATCTAGAGGCAAATTTAAATATATTGAGTGCTCTCATTGTGGGTTAAAAGAGCACACAAAGAAGTTTTGTCGAAAGTTGAAGAAGGAGAAAAAAGAAGACAATGACAATAAAAATTGTGTTGCCACCGTCACCACCGAAGATCTTGTTACTGTCCTCGATGCGAATCTGATGAATATTGCTTATGATGAGTCAAGATGGATTATGGACTCTGGTGCCGCATCTCACATGACATCAAGAAAGGATTTTTTCTCATCTTATAATCCAGATGACTTTGGAACATTGAGTATGGGTAATGAAATTGTATCTAAGGTGGATGGTGTTGGTACATTTTATTTGAAAACTAGTACTGTATCTAAACTAGTTTTAAATAATGTAAAGCATGCACCTAATGTTTATCTGAACTTGATTTCTGTTGCCGTGCTAGAATGAGGGATATGTTAGTACCAATGGTGGTGGAAAATGAAAACTCATTAAGGGTTCCTTGATTGTAGCATGCGGTAACAAGCATCATAGTCTATCCTGGACTTCTGCTTCTACTTGTGATAATATGGTGAATGCAGTTGAGAGTGATAGCTCTTCAACACTATGGCATAAGAGGCTTAGCCATAGTATTGAGAAAGGACATAATGTTCTGGCCAAGAAGAAATTGTTGTCAGATTTTAAAAGTGGTAAATTAGAAAAATCTGAGCACTTCGTGGCTAGAAAATAAAATAGAGTTTCTTTCAAGTCTCATCCTCTTTCAAGAAAGAGGGAGTTGCTTGAGCAGGTGCATTCAGATTTATGTGGTCCAATGAAGACAAGGACTTTTAGGTTGTGCACTTTACTTTATCACTTTTATTGATAATTGCTCAAGAAAACTTTGGGTTTATGTCTTGAAGACAAAAGACCACGGGTGGGTGTCTTTGAGAAGTTTCAGGCTTTCTTGGAAAGAGAAATGAGAAAGAAGCTGAAGAGTATTCATACTGATAATGGTGGTGAATATTGTGGACCGTTTGACGAATATTGCAAGCAACAAGGTATCAGACACCAAAAGACTCCTCCTAAGATTCCCCAGCTTAATGGTTTGGCTGAGAAGATGAACAGGACCTTGATGGAAAGAGTCAGATGTTTGCTTTCTAAAGCAAAGTTGTCGAACTCCTTTTACGGTGATGCTTTATTGACCACTGCACATATTATTAACCTATCTCATGTTGTTTCTTTGCAAACTGATGTACCAAATAAGGTTTGGTATGGTAAGGATGTTTTCTATGACTATTTGAGAGTATTTGGTTGCAAAGCTTTTGTACATGTCCCTAAAGATGAGAGTTCAAAGTTAGATTCCAAGAGGTCTTAATGATAATAATGATACCCAGAATTATGTTCCAAATCAGCATGTTGATGTTGATAATGACAATGATGTTGTTATTGATGATACTCCTGCTCATGAAACTGTGAACGAGTCAAATATTCCACTTAGTAGGTCTATAAAACAGTGTATTCCTTCTTCTTGTTATTCTCCTAATGTGTATGTATTACTCACTGATGGGGGAGAACCTAAATGTTATAAGAAGGCCATCTAAGATGAGCATAAGGATCAATGGATTAAAGTCATACGAGATGAGATGAAATCTCTGCATGAGAATCACACTTATAAGTTGGTGAAATTACCTAAGGGCATGAGAGCTTTGAAGAATAAGTGGGTTTTCAAAGTAAAATTTGAAGAACACAGCTTGAAGCCCAGGTACAGATTGGTTTTTAAAGGATTTGGTCAAATAAAGGGTATTGACTTTGATGAAATATTTTCTCCTATCATCAAAATCACCTCTATTTGTACAGTTCTTGGTTTGGCAGCTAGTCTTGATTTAGGGATTGAGCAAATGGATGTTGAAGATGACTTTTATTTATGGTGACCTCGAAGAGGAAATCTATATAGAAAAACCTGAGGGCTTCAAGGTAAAAGGTAAAGAAAATCATGTGTGCAAATTTAAGAAGAGTCTCTATGGCTTGAAGGAAGCTACTGGACAGTGGTATAAGAAGTTTGAATTTGTTATAGCGGAGAAAGTCTAAAAAAAGACTTCTTCAGATCATTGCGTGTTTGTACAAGGATTTTCTGATGATGATTTTATCATTCTTTTGCTATATGCGGATGATATGTTGATTGTGGGGAAGAATGCTTCCAGGATTGACGAGTTGAAGAAACGGTTATGTAAGTCATTCGCTATGAAAGATTTAGGTCATGCTAACCAGATTTTGGGCTGTAACACCCCGTACTTTTCTAACCTCACTTGATACCTTGGGATCATATCCACCTAGGTGTTGAGATACCATGAGTATGTGTTTTATAGTGTCATTGGTGAAACATTTGATATCGGACTTAATATGTGCGATTAGACCTTCGTAGGAGGTGTTTTGTGACTTCGTGGAGCATTTGGGTAATACCCCGTACGCATTCTAACCTCATTTGGTGACTTGAAGTCATGTTTACTTGATGATTAAGATCACTAAGTAAGTATTTGGTAGTGTTTTGATAAGGTATTGGACGATATGCAAGTATTGAAGAAAGGGCCAAAAAATTCAGCAAGGTGTTGAAACTTGCGCCACTACCCTATTTCAGGGGGTGTGGAGCAAGACACTGATTCAGAGGGCCTTGATTTCTTGCGCCACTGCCTTACTTTGCAGCAGTGGCGCAAGGCACAAATAATGTGCCTTTTCGGACTCGTTTTGAAACGCAATTCTACGACGATTCTCAGATGGTTTCTTTTGGTTCTTTGGAGTTCTTTGAGCATTGTTAAAGCTTCAAACACTTCACTACACTCCTACATAATCAAATCATGAAACATGAATAGTTAGCCAAAATGTCTAATGAAGCCATGGGCGACTAGAATTCCTATTTTTGCGATTGAGACGATGAATGAGAATCTCGTAAGAGAATATTGTCGTGACATTATGGAATTATTGAAACATGAGATATATGGTGAATTATACATGGAATTGGATGGGTTAAATGGATATATGTTATTGGGCCCAAATTTAGGCCCAACATAGCATAAAAGACTTGGCCCAAATGGACTAAATGACCCATTCTTCAAAGACCTTCTAGAAATAGCAATTAATGCTATAACTAATGGCTAAGGGTGAATTGAAGGCTTATATAAAGGGCCAAAAATCAGATTTTTAACACACAAAAATCTCATGCCAAGTCTAGAAATTTCCCAAAATCATTTCTCTCAACTCCAAACCCTAAACTTTCTCTTGGAGCGAGATCACTCATTTGCAAGCTTGGGTAAGTAATTATGCTTATGGATTAATATATTATATGCATGGGAGAGCATGTAGATCATGATGGTTATGCCTAAAAGTGTAAGTGGTGCACTTTTGTGTTTTGATAAAGATGTGTCATTTTTGTGAATTAAACTTAAAAGGTGACTTGATGTCTTGATGAAAGTGAATGGTATGGACAAAATATGATCATGTATGGTGTGATTTTGTTATTAAACTTGTTATTTTTCTAAAAGTTTAAATTGTGGGATTTTGGCCGATATGTGCTATGAGGTGTATTAAGGTAATTTGATGGATTATTTGCGATGTGATATGGATAAGAAAGTGTAAAGGAGAAGTGTTGTGGTGAATTGTATTGATTTTCATGTATTGGTCAATGTATGGAATATTGGGGTATTTTTGGAATAATGATTTCATCAATGGTTTTGTCAAGGGGAAATGACATGTTTAACGGCAAACATTTAACTCAATGACGTTGAATGCATTTGTAAGGTAGTTGGTGGTTAATGTGAATTCCGTATTGTATTTGTGTTGTAGAGTGACACATAAAAAAGGAGCGGGACTATTGTATGCACCTCTAGGATTATATATTCGTATTGCGAATCCAAGGTATGTAAGGTTACTTTGTCCGTGTCTTTCTGCGGCAAATAGTATCCACATTGACATGTCACTAGTCCTATCCCGAAATGTGCTAAGGTATTCCATATCCGGTTATCAATTGTCATATATTTCCTACTCATTGATCATTTGTGAATCTCATGTCTCATATTCATGGTTAATATTCCAAAAGTTCAAATAAGGTTATGTTCCAATGTTCCGGTAGTGCCTATACTTATGTCTCTTGTTCATTGATTATTGTTCCAATGGTTCCCATGGTGTTACGGTTCTAATAGTGTTATGTTGCCAAGTTTCTCATGTCTCTCACTCATTGATTAATGATCCAAAGTTTCAAATAAAGATATGGAAACCATTGTACCAATCCCAAAGTAAAGAACAAAGTAATGCACATGTGGTCAATGATCAAGTACGGGTAGCAAGTCTAGGGGAATAAGCCTAGCTCGACTCGATCCCAATGTATTGATTTATGGGTGGCAAGTCTAGGGGCATAAGCCTAGCTCGACTCGATCCCGATGTATTGATTTATGGGTGGCAGGTCTAGGGGCATAAGCCTAGCTCGACCCGATCCCGATGCATTGATTTATGGGTGGCAGGTCTAGGGGAATAAGCCTAGCTCGACCCGATCCCAACATGATGATATGGTATGTAAAGATCCACTGATCAGTAGGGGCCCGGGTACATTGTGACACATGTATTGACAAGTAAGCATTGAGATAAAGAAAGCAAAGAAAGTAATGAAAGCAATTCACATGGTTTCCTAAAATGCAAAATGGTGACTTATTCACATTGATTATTCATATGTTTTGAGTTCACTGAAATACTCATGTATTGTACAGTTTCATCTGAGCCTTGCATACTCAGTACTTATTTCGTACTGACCCCTCTTGGGGAATTTACCTTACTTGCTACAGGCGCAGGTACCAGTAGGCCTCCTCAGTAGATTGCCAGTGTTAGCGGTTCTTTGGTGAGCTCCAGCTAATTCGGGGCTTCTCCGAGTCAGAGTGTATATATGTTTTGGTGATGTACATGTTGTATAAAGCGGGGACTTGTCCCGACTTTTGGCTTGTATTGGTCAATACATCTGTTAGAGGCTTTTGTAGACGCACGTGGGTATATGTATTTAAGGTGACTCATGAAGTCTTGTTTTGATGACCTCAACGGCCAAGTTTCTCAAATGTGTATATATATGCCACATGTCCATGATTTCCAATATCCATGATTTGCAATACCAGTCGTTCATGTTATTATGTGATAATGGTGTTTCCTATGGCATGCATATGAACGTATAGAAGCATAGCTTGGTTCTCTCGGGCCTTATCGGCTACGGGTGCCAATCATGCCTCGTTGGGATTCGGGGCGTGACATGGGCATGAGGATTACTCATCTCAAAAATGAAAGGAAGCTTTACTTGTCACAAGAGAAATATATTGAACATGTACTGGAGTGCTTTAACATGAAGAATGCTAAGGTTATTAAAACAACTCCTGCTAGTCATATAAAGTTAAGCAAGAAAATGTGTCCTACAATAAAGGAGGATAAGAGAATGACAAAAGTTCCATATTCCTCAATTGTCGAAAGTCTACTGTATGCAATAGTGTGTACCAAACATGATATTACTTACGCAATTGGTATTGTCAGCTGGTTTCTTGAAAATCCAGGAAAGAAACACTGGGAAGCAGCCAAATGGATACTGAGGTACCTAAGAGGCACCTCAAGCGATTGTTTGTGTTTGGGGAGATTTGATCCAATCTTGAAGGGCTATACAAATATTGATATGGCAGGTGATCTTGATAACAGAAAATCCACTACTAGTTTTTTGTTTACATTTTTAGGGGGAGCTGTATCATAGAAGTTGAAGTTGCAGAAGTGTGTAGCACTGTCTACAATTGAAGCTGAGTATATTGTGGCTACTGAAGTTGGCAAAGAAATGATATGGATCAAGCGATTCCTTCAAAAACTTGGCTTGCAGCAAATGGAGTAGATTGTGTATTGTGACAGTCAAGGTGTAATAGGCTTGATCAAGAACTCCATGTACCATGCAGGAACAAAACATATTGATGTAAGGTACCATTGAATTCATGAACAAGTGGAGAGAGAATTATCCCAGGTCAAGAAGATTCACACGAATGAAAATCTCGCAGATATGCTGACAAAGTGGTGCCAAAAGACAAGTTCGAATTGTGCAAACAACTTATCGGCATGATCTCTCTCTAAGAAGACGGAGAACCTCCTTCAGGTGCATAAGACTAGAGGGGGAGATTTGTAGGGTCCAGCTCCATAAATACAATTGAAAATCATTCCATGATTTTAAGGAAGATGTTTTTCTTTCTTTTGGTTAACAATTTCAAAGAGTTGGCAGAGATATGGATTTGGCCAACCGGCCAAAATAATCTATTCACATGGAAATTTGAACTATTTCCTTTGAGTGAAGATGTCATCAATGACATTAGAAGCAATATATCATTTCTATAAATTGAGAGCTTCAGCTTATTTGTAGATACACTAACATAGAGAGAAAAAATAATATAGAGAGCAATGAGTGTTCCATAAACTATGAAAGAAAAGTCTGTGAAGGAAAAAATAGAGTGAGCAATATTTTAGTAAGGTGCAAAGGCAAAAGAGTGTTATTTCTTTTGAGTGTGTGGTGGTCATTTTGAGTATTGTACTCGTGTCTATATAGTGTAAAATTCCTTTCTATAGTGATATAAGTCGCTCTTCTTGGTCTGTGGTTTTTTTCCTTATTTAGAAGGGTTTCCACGTAAAATTCTTGGTGTCATTACTTTCTCATTTTATTCTCATTATTTTGCTGTAAATACTTTTGCTGTTATTCCATGTTTACCCAATACAATTAACCCACTTCATTGACCAATAGGCCATACCATTAGTGCAAACCCCATAAATTAAAAATTTCAACACTCTTGAATTTCTAATGTAGGGGTATGGTATCAATTCAGTGTAGACTTGAGCCTTTAAATTTGTAAACTCGGATTTTGTCTTGGCCTCACTAGTTTGCTTGTGAAACTCTAATATATTTCATGTTGAATATGAGTTTAGCATATCGCAATTTGTCAGTGATGTTACTAAGCCACTTTTCCCTCCTTACGGTCGTATATTCTTTAAAAATCAATTTCAATGACAACTTTCAGGGTAAATATTTCTATCTTCACATAATTTTCCTCTTGCTCTCTAGGTGATTATTTGCTCTTGTACTGCTATTGGGAATTACAAGACCAAATTAATTTGTATGCATTATTAGTATACATGAGTATATTGCCCAGCTATTGATGGGTATGTAATTATCTTCATTGAACGCATATTAATACATATAACCAGGGTTATATACATAATGTCAATTGTGTATACATATATCACCTGCGTATACATTTAATTTGAAGACGTATACATTAGATTGTTATCTCATCATCACTTTTTACACGCTTCCGTTTTTGAAGATGGTTATTAGATTCAAAAGCTATTTGTTTTCTCTTTTCTTGAGTTTGTTCAACCCCAACCTGATGATGATTTTTACTTCGACTTGGCTATCGAAATGAGTTTGCATATGTTAAAATTGATGTTGTAGGTGGAGAATCTTGAAAATTGAAGTCATTATTCCAACTCTTGACACGTTTCTTAGAAGAACCAATCCTGCCCATTGAGTTTAGAACAAAAAAGCACTAATAATTCGTAGAACCAATTACTCAAATTGAAAGATAAATAACCCCAAAATTCTAGATTTTTTGGAAAAATAATATGCTGAATCAAATTTCATTTTTTTCATGGTATTCAAATTCCATTTTAAAAAAAAGAATCATGGGTGTAACGGACTTCTAATGGTAGATATGTTTTAAGGAAGAACAAGAAGAAAGAAATGTAAATCCTAAAGGAGAGAATAAAGTGAGAAGGAAGAGAAACACACAATTTAATAATTTAAAAGGAGAGAATGTAGAGAGTAGAAATAGATAGAGTTTTGGGCTAAAAAGATTCCTTAACTATGACTCACGCTTAGGTTACATCCTTGTATTATAATATTGAACAAAAAACATCCTTTTAATATGTAAAATGTTGCAAGAATTATCCTTCTATTAAAATCTGTCAACAAACTCACGAAACAATGCAGGAACGTGCCAAGCACATGGCTTTTCCTCTGAACTTTCCAAGTACGCCCTTCCTATAGTGTCACACCTCAAATCCCATTGGGGCGGACTGGCACCCAAAGCCGTTAAGGCCCAAGAGAACCAACCTATACATTCGTATACATTCATATGCATGTCACCAAATGAACTCCATTCTGCTTAATATAGATACAAGATGTCAAAGACGGAATTCAGGGAAATACATTCAAATAGATATGAAACTTGGTCGTTAGGGCCGCCACATCAAAAGGGTCATACATTCCTTCGTTCGTCTTACAACGTCTACAAAGCCTCTAACAGATACATAACCACCTAAAGTCGGGACAAGTCCCTGCTTTATACAACTGTTATACAGTACAAAAACCAATATGTACACATGACTCGAAAAGCCCCGAATCATTCTGGAGCTCACCAACAGTGTGTAGATGACTCGTGTCCTACTGTGTAGGTCTACTAGCTCCTGTGCCTGCAGCAAGTAAGGTAAGTCCCCCAAGGGACGTCAGTACGAAAGAATGTACTAAGTATGTAAGGCTATAAGTAACTGCATGAAACATAAGAACTTCAATGGAATCAAATACAAGGGAATGAACAATATTGATAAACCACCATTCTGTATGTGTGGAACCATGTACATTGCCTTTATTACTTTCTTTGCTTTTACGTTCATATCATTATCATTATCATTCTTATAATGCTTGGGCCCCTACTGATCAGTGGGAAATCATAACATTGGGATCGTCTCTAGCTAGGTTTATGCCCCTTTGAGCTACCACCCATAAATCAATAAAGCAGGTTTGTCTCTAGCTAGGCTTTTGCCCCTTTGAGCTGCCCCCTGTCAGGTTCGTCTCGAGCTAGGCTTTCGCCCCATTGAGCTTCCCCCTGATCCAATAATCTCAGGATTGTCTCTAGCTAGGTTTTCGCCCCTTTTAGCTACCACTTGGACTCAAATAACCATATATGCATTACTTCTTTCCTTTACTTTTGTGAGATTGATACATTGGTGGTCATAACATTATTGTAACTTTGGAACAATAATCAATGAATAAGAGACATGTGAATAACGATTTATAACAAACCTGAAATGAGACACGTTAGAACATTTTGAATGGAAACCAGTTCGGTAACAATGAGAACAATAGGTACTGCCATGAAATACGAAAAAGAGAAACCTTACATACCTTATCCTTCCAACATATGACTATGACAGTTTAGCTCTTCCTTAAAGCGCTACTCTACAATAGGAATACATAATGGAGCTTACATTAGAAGTCAACTATAGTACAAACCGATAGGATTACACACCAAGTTTATGCTTTACACTTCTTCCTAAATACATCGTCACATTTACTTCACCACATCACCTAAACACCTTTCACCACAACACTTACAAATAATCCACCATTGATACAATTTGAAACATTTCTAGACTACTCCATTAAAGTTATCCAATAGGTACCATGAGTTGGTGATTGCATCCAAGAAGGGTAGAGGGACTTTGGGGGGTCAAAGAGAAATAAAAACGAGCCAAACGGGGTCCTGGAAGGACCTGGGAAGCCACCTGCGCCCACAGGTGGTGAGGTGTGACCGCAGGTACTCCCTTGGTCCTATCCAGGGCCACCTGCGAGGGCGGGTGCCCGTTTCGGCTGCCAGGGGCCACTTTTGGGTCCTTTTTTGTAATAAATGATCCATGGCCATAAGTAATCTTATATTTTAATATTTTAGGTTAACTTGATGCCAAGGAACAATCGTGGTTTCAACATGCACATGAACATCACCAAAACTATATTCTCCTTTCATTACACCACAAGTTCCATGCACAATTTCATAACAACATTTCTACAAATCATACACTAGAAGTAAACAAGTTAGGGACATAACCATGCCTTAAATATTGACATTTAATCCATCAAATTCACTTCCTTTAAGATCTCAAGTCTCCTTTCAAGTTTAGAAGGCAAAACCCTTTACCGATTAAGCAAAAGTGGACTGTTTCACACATAGTGGACTGCTCAACACTTTGTCAACATAACCAACATACTTTACACACCATATTATGCATATAATATATTAAACCATAAGAGTAAACACTTACCAAAGCTTGCAAGAGGTGATCTTTTCCAAAGAGAATAATAGCCTAGGGTTTGAAAGAGGAGAGAAATATCTTTTGGAAAAGTCTAGAATTGGCAAGTGTGTCTTGGTGAATAAAAATCTGATTTTTGTGCCTTTTATAGTCCCTCATGTTCATCCTTAGCCAAACATTTGGTCTTAATTAATGAGGTATTTACTTGGGCAAAGTAGAATGAGTCATTTCCATTTGGGCCATGTCTTCTTGCTAATTTTTTGGGCCTCATTTGAGTCCAATAGCACAATTATTAATTTAGCCCAATAAAGTTAGTGTGTAATACACCAACTATCTCAAGTTTAAATAATTCCATAAACGTTAAGATAATCAAATAGGTTCAAAAATGTGCGGGGTGTTACATCCTTCCCCCTTAGGAACATTCGTCCTCGAATGTTAGTAACGTTATCCAATTTAAACACATTCAAGTCCGAGTTCAATTTTTTCATGTTATCATAACACAGAATGATTATAGATACTTGTTATTGCTCTAATTCCGCATCTTGAACCTTCCCTTCCATTTGAAATAAATGTGGGTACTTAGACTTCATCATTTCTTCGGCTTCCCATGTGATTTCTTCTACTTGCTGATTCCTCCAAAGCACTTTTACGGAAGCTACATCTTTATTCCTTAACCTCTTGACTTGTCGATCTAGAATAGGAATAGGTACTTCTTCATACGTGAGATCTTCTATAACTTGCACATCTTCAATGGGAGAAATACGAGATGGATCCCCGATGCACTTTTGCAGCATCGAAACATAAAACACTGGATGAACTGTGGAGAGTTCTTGGGGTAGTGTTAATTCATACGCAACTTGACCAAATTTGTGGATAATCTGATATAGCCCTATATAACGTGGACTCAGCTTTCCCTTCTTTCCAAATCTCATTACCCCTTTCATTGGTGACACTTTCAAGAATACCCAATCACCTATGGCAAATTCTAGCCCCCTTCTTCTAACATCGGCATATGATTTGTGTCGACTTTGAGCCATTTGTAACCGCTGTTGTATCACCTTAACTTTATCCATAGCTTGATGAACAAGATTTGGTCCAAATAAGGCAGTTTCACTCGCCTCAAACCATCCAATTCGTGATTGACACTTTCTTCCATATAAAGCTTCATAAGGTGCCATTTTGATACTTGAATGATAGCTATTATTGTGCGCAAATTCAATAAGAGGTAAATGATCATCCCAACTACCTTTAAACTCGAATGTGCAAGCCCGTAGCATATCTTCAAGTGTTTGGATAATACGTTCTGCTTGTCCATTTGTCTGAAGATGAAAATCTGTACTTAAATTCACTTGGGTTCCCAAACTCTTCTGAAAAGACTTCCAAAAGTGTGCAGTAAATTAAGCTCCCCTGTCTGAGATAATAGAGATTGGAACTCCATGTAGTCGTACTATCTCTTTAATATACAACCTCGCATAATCTTCAGTTGTGTAGGTGGTCTTAACGGGTATAAAGTGTGCTGATTTGGTAAGCCTGTCAACTATTACCCATATAGAATTAAATTTTTGAAGTGTACGAGGCAAACCCGTGACAAAATCTATGTTAATCATATCCCACTTCCGTACTGGAAGATTGATACATTGTATATAACCTCCAGGCTTCTGATGCTCTACATTTACTTGTTGACAATTTGGACATTGGGCTACGAATTCTGCAATGTTCTTCTTCATATTACCCCAAAAATATATTTCTTTCAAATCATGATACATTTTGGTGGCTCCCTGGTGAATAGAATACAGTGAATGATGTGCCTCTGTCATAATCTGCCTCCTTATCTCATCTACATCAGGTACACACAATCTACTTTGGCACTGAATTACTCCCTCCGTAAGATCAAATGTGTCACACCCCGAATCCCATTCGGGACGGACTTGCACCCGAAGCCAATAAGGCCCGAGAGAACCAATCTTCGCTCATGTACTCTCATATGAACATTTACGTATGAATATCATTCTATCCCATGTAATTAAATATCAATGGCGGAAGTCATGGCAACATATGCTCTATATATATAAAACTTGGCTGGTAGGGCCATCAAGTCAAAATGGACATACATTTCTTACATTCATCTTCCTACATCAGTCTACAAATCCTCTAATAGATATATGACCATGTCTATACAATATTTACATAGTATCAAAACAAATGTACACTATGACTCGGAAAGCCCCGAACCAACTGGAGCTCACCAATGATCCACAAATGACCTGTAGCCTACAGTGGAGGTCTACTAACACCTGTACCTGCAGCAAGTAAGGTAAGTCCCCCCAAGGGGGGTCAGTATGAAGAATGTACTGAGTATGTAAGGCTATAAGAAACTATATCATGCATAAGAACTTCCATGGAACTAAATATAAGAGAATAGTTAATGTGGATAAACCATCGTTTTAAATGTGGAACCGTGTACATTGCTTATATTATTGACATTTCCGATCAATCATTCATACCCTTATCATTCATATAATATTTTTCATATACACCTTCATTCAAGAGATTCTTTCATTCAAGAGATTTCTTTCCTTGCTTTTACGCTCATCATCATTATTATTAGTCATCCACCTTATTGGCGGGTTATTATGGTCATCTACCTTATCGGTAGGTAGTCATCCACCTTTTGGTGGGCATCCACTTTATTGTGGGTAGTCATCCACCTTTTGGTGGGCATCCACTTTATTAGTGGGTATTCATCCACCTTTCGGTGGGTAGTATTAGGGTCCGCTCGAGCTAGGCTTATGTGCCCCTTTGAGTCATCCCGGTTCTCAAACATTAAACCATAAATGCATTACTTTATTTCTTACTTTTGAGAGATTCGTTCCTTTACCTGCAAAAGATTGATTCATTCACTTATAAGAGATTGATACTTTTGTTTGTGAGAGATTGATACTTTTATAGTCATAACATTGTTGGAAGCTTTGGAATATAACATTATTGGGACTTTGGACCCATGTCCATAACTATGTAGCACAAGAACAACAACGACTGATGAATGAGGAATATGTGACTTAACAATAGATAACAACCTGAAATGAGATACCTTTGGTCATTTCGGAATGGAATAAGTACAATGTCAATATGAACAATATGCTGCAGAAGGATACAGAAAGAGTAACCTTACATACCTTATGATCTCAATATGAATATATCGTCCTAGATGTGAATACAAAAATCCAGTTCCTTCCTTACGTGTCACTCTACAACACAATTTCATAAAAGAGCTCACGTTAACAACTAGTTACCCTACAAGTGCATAAGATGACAATGAGCTACGTGACTGCTATATAGCGTCATTTCGTCCTTTAAAATACAATCCACTGCATTATCATACCAACAAAACCATAACATTCCACACATTAACCAAGACATCATACATCAATAACATTTCACACCAAGTTTACCCTTTACACTTCCTCATTAACACTACATTACCTTTTCTTCATCAAGTCACTCGATAGTTTTCACAATAACACATTAACAACAATCCATAGTTTATACCATTCAAAATACCTCCGGGATACTCCTTTATATTCATTTAAAAGGTACCATAAGTTGATAATTGCATCCATGAAGGGTATAGGGGCTTCGAGGGGTCAAAGGGATGCAAAAACAAGTAATTCGGGGTTCTGGGCTGACCTGCGAAGCCACCTGAGCCCGCATGTGGATGAAATGCGTCCACAGGTGACCTTTGACAGTAACCATAGGCACCTGCGAAGTCACCTGCGCCCGCAGGTGCTTTGTCTGCGAGGGCGGGTGCTCGTTTCGGCCAAAAAGGGTCTCTTTTGGGTCTTTTTTATGCAATGAATGGTACATGATCATAAATAAACCTCTCTTGACATATTTTAGATCATCTTAAATTCCAACGAACATCCATGGTTTCACAAAGCACATAAACATCACCAAACTACATTTTTCTTTCAATACGTCACCAATTCCATGCCCAATTTCGTAATAACAATTCCAAACATTATGTACAAGGATAAAACAAGTTAGGTATATAATCACATCTCACATGTCAATATCAAATCCATCAAACTCACTTTCTTCAAGACCACAAGTCCATTTTCAAGTTTACAAGGCAAAAACCTTCACCGATTAAGCAAACATGAATTGTTTCACACATAGTGAACTTCTCACACTTTACCAACATAACCAACATGATCTATACCATATTCCATGCATATAATATATTAAATCACAATAATAAACACTTACCAAGTCTTGAAAAAGGGTGATCTTGTCCAAAGGAAAGGTTGCCTTAGAGTTTGAGTTGAGAGAATAGTTTAGAAAAATCTAGAAAGGTCATATGGCTTTTGTGTGAATAAAAATATGATTTATGGCCCCTTTATATAGGCCCTTGAAAGTCATCCTTGTCCATTTTGGTCAATAATTGAGGGTCCTCTTTAGTCAAATCAAGAATGGATCATTTCCTTCTTGTTGGGCCATGTATTAATGCTAATTTTTGGGCCTTAAATTGGGCCCAATTGCACATGTTAATTCAGCCCAACTAATTACATGTATAATACCCTAACAATCTAATGTTTAAATAATTCCATAAATATTAAGGTAATAACATAGATTCGAAAATGTACGGGGTGTTACAAAATGCCTTTGTCAATCCTTGTTGTACATTCTCCTTCAGCTGCAATAAAATAGGATCCACATACTGTTTTTCCTTCACTTCAGCTACGAAGGAAGATTCTGCCGCATTTTGCACCATAAATTTCTCATTTGGAGATTCAAGAAGACGAACCCCCAAGCTGGCTAGTTGATGCAGATCCTTGACTATACCTTGTTTCCCCAAGTGTTGGCCATCAGTTCTTACTATCGCTTTACGGCTTAATGTATCGGCTACCACATTTGCTTTCCCCGGCTGATATAAAATATCAATATCATAATCTTTTAGTAGTTCCATCCACCTTCGCTGCCTCAGATTTAAGTCCTTCTGCTTAAAGATATATTGCAAACTCTTATGGTCAGTATATATGTCAACATGAACCCCATACAAGTAGTGGCACCATATCTTTAAAGCAAAGACCACGACTGCTAGCTCAAGATCATGGGTTGGATAATTTCTCTCATATGGCTGCAACTGTCTTGAGGCATAAGCTATCACATTACCGGGCTGCATCAATACACATCCTAAGCCAACTCCTGAAGTATCACAATATACCGTATACCCTTCTGTTCCCTCTGGAAGCACCAATACAGGTGTAGAAGTTAATTTATCTTTCAGCTCCTGAAAACTCTTCTCACATGCATCATTCTATTGAAACTTGGTCGCCTTGTGTGTTAGCTTTGTTAAAGGTACAGCAATAGAAGAAAATCCTTCAACAAATCTTCTATAATAATCTGCCAATCCAAGGAAACTACGAATCTCTGTAGGTGTCGTAGGTCTTGGCCAATTCTTCACAGCTTCTATCTTTTGAGTATCAACCCTTATTCCTTCATCCCACACAATATGACCCAAGAATGCTACAGATTTTAACCAAAATTCACATTTAGAGAACTTTGCATATAACTTACGATCACGAAGAATCTGTAACACCTGCCATAAGTGATTAGCATGGTCTTCTTGTGACCTTGAATAAACCAGAATATCATCTATAAACACGGTCACAAACACATCCCAAAATGGCTTGAACACCCTATTCATCAAATCCATAAACACTATTGGTGCATTGGTTAGCCCAAATGACATAACCAAAAATTCATAATGACCATACCATGTTCGAAAAGTTGTCTTGGGTATATCTTTGTCTCTAACCCTTAGTTGATGATAACCCGATCTTAAGTCAATCTTTGAGAAGCATTTGGCACCCTGTAATTGGTCAAACAAATCGTCAATTCTGGGGAGGGGATATTTATTCTTGACTGTCACTTTATTCAGTTGTCGATAATCAAAACACATTCTCAATGTGCCGTCTTTATTTCGTACAAATAACAGTGGTGCACCCCAAGGGGACATACTAGGCCTTATGAATCCCTTGTCCAGCAAGTCTTTCAATTTCTCCTTCAACTCCCGTAACTATGTTGGGGCCATTCTATACGGAGAAATAGAGATAGGGTGAGTGCCTGGAATCACATCAATACCAAACTCTATTTTCCTTTCTCGAGGCAAACCTGGAATATCTTCAGGAAATACATCAAGGAATTCACTTACCACGGGAACCGATTGAAGAGTTGGTAGCTTCACAACGGTATCTTGCACTTTTACTAAGTGACATATGTACCCCTTGGATATCATTTTCCTTGCCTTAAGATAGGAAATAAGTTTACCTCTCGGTGCTCCAACATTACCCCTTCATTCAAGGACAGACTTTTGTGGGAAATGGAAATGTACCTTCTTAGCTCGGCAATCTACCGTGGCATAATAAGAAGCCAACCAGTCCATACCCATTATAACATCAAAATCTATCATTGCCAGCTCAATAAGATCAGCCAACGTTTCATGGTCACAAACAGTTACTATACAATTATGATAGACTCTCTTAGCTATAATAGACCCACCAACAGGTGTAGTTACTTCAAATGGCTTAGCTAATAATTCTGGTGTTCTATTAAATCTTTCAGCAACCAATGGAGTAACATATGATAGGGTAGAGCCCGGATCAATCAATGCATGTACATTATGTGAAAAGACGGATAATGTACCTGTAACCACATCAGGAGAAGCCTCCAAATTCTGCCGATCTGCTAAGGCATAGGTACAGTTTTGGACCCCACTAGAACTAGCTGCTCCTATAACACCTCTACCACGAACAGTAAGCTATACACCCAATGATTATGATGCAACGGTTGATCTCGTAGGTCGCGCCATACTACCCTGCCTCTTCGTGGACACTCTCTCATTATGTGTCTGGACATACCGCACCAAAAAAAATATTTGTTCCAAACCGGCATTCACCTAAATGAAACTTCCCACAGTGCTGACACAGTTGACCATAAAACCTCGATTGGTTCATACTTCCTTGTTCTCGATACCCCAATATCTGTGAACCTCGAATTCTACTACTTTGCCCAACTTGACTACCTCTAAACCCTCAAAATTGGGATGGAGAACCTTCCATAGGATAAGAAAATGATGGCCTAGGCGGTCTATTAAAATCTCGAGGCCTAAATTCTCCTTGGGATGCTATGAACTGTCCCATAGGTATATCCCTCTTTGACGGCTCTCTTTCAAATTCCTGTGTCCTTCTTCTTTGCCTCTGGTCCTCTATTTTCTATGCAAAGGCCTGTATCCTGGCTATATCCATATCTCCATTCAAGGCAGCGATAGAACAATCTCTGACCAAATATAGATCCAATCGATCCACATACCGATGAACTCTATCCGCCATAGTGACTACCACATTGGGAGCATATCTGGCCAAAGAGTTAAACCGAAGACTGTACTCTCGGACGCTCATATTCCCTTGACGAAGATTTAAGAATTGGTCTGGACGAGCCTCTTGAATCTCATAGGGATGATAGTGATCAAGGAATGCCGCTTTGAATTCTTCCCAACTAGCTGGGAGTGCACCGATACCCCTCGATCGTTTCCAATCTCCGTACCAAAATATAGCCTCCCCTTTCAATCTATAGGCTGCAAGCTCAACCGTTTCTATACCAGTTACATGCATAACATCTAAAGCCCTTTGAATTTGGTACACGAAGTCCTGTGGGTCCTTATTAAAATCCGACCCAGTGAACATAGGAGGATCTAATTTCAGGAAATCCTGTGTCCTCCGACTAGCTGCCCTATCTGTACCGTCATTATTTGTAGTTGGACCTGCTTGTCCTTGACTTTGTGCAGCAACTATACGGGTCAACATTTGCACCGCATTCCTTAAATCCTGCTCGGTAGCATTAACAGGAGGTTCTACAGGTACTGCTCTCCTTCTCGACTCTTTTGGAAATGGAAGAGTAGAAGAAGCCTGCGATGCAAACTCATTTTCAGCCCCACCTTGATTAACCTGTTCAGGTGGTGGTCTACTAGTTCCTTCTCCGATAATCTGGTGTAGCTTCTTACTTTTACCCTTGTTTCTCCTTGTAAACGTCATTTTACTATAACAAAAGAAAAAAAATTCAATGGTCAGATATGATTTCACCCACAACTTTGGCTCTATTGCATGATCTAGGAAATGAAGAAAAGAAACAACTCTTATATGCCCCATAGCCTCCTACTTATAAATGTGGTGCACAACACATCCATAAGCAAGACTCTCCTCGGACACGGCTTTGTAGACATCCTAGAACGACCTGCTCTGATACCACTTTTGTCACACCTCAAATCCCATTGGGGCGGACTGGCACCCGAAGCCGTTAAGGCCCGAGAGAACCAACCTATACATTCATATACATTCATATGCATGTCACCAAATGAACTTCATTCTGCTTAATATAGATACAAGATGTCAAAGATGGAAGTCAGGGAAGGACATTCAAATAGATATGAAACTTGGCCGTTAGGGCCACCACATCAAAAGGATCATACATTCCTTTGTTCTTCTTACAACGTCTACAAAGCCTCTAACAGATACATAACCACCTAAAGTCGGGATAAGTCCCTGCTTTATACAACTGTTATACAGTACAAAAACCAATATGTACACATGACTCAAAAAGCCCCGAATCAATTTGGAGCTCACCAACAGTGTGCAGATAACCCGTGTCCTACTGTGTAGGTCTACTAGCTCCTGTGCCTGCAACAAGTAAGGTAAGTCCCCCAAGGGACGTCAGTACGAAAGAATGTACTAAGTATGTAAGGCTATAAGTAACTGCATGAAACATAAGAACTTCAATGGAATCAAATACAACTGAATGAACAATATTGATAAACCACCATTCTGTATGTGTGGAACCATGTACATTGTCGTTATTACTTTTTTTGCTTTTACGTTCATATCATTATCATTATCATTCATATAATGCCCGAGCTCCTACTGATCAGTGGGAAATCATAACATTGGGATCGTCTCTAGCTAGGTTTATGCCCCTTTGAGCTACCACCCATAAATCAATAAAGCAGGTTTGTCTCTAGCTAGGCTTTTGCCCCTTTGAGCTGCCCCCTGTCAGGTTCGTCTCGAGCTAGGATTTTGCCCCATTGAGCTTCCCCCTGATCCAATAATCTCAGGATTGTCTCTAGTTAGGCTTTCGCCCCTTTGAGCTACCACTCGAACTCAAATAACCATATATGCATTACTTTTTTCCTTTACTTTTGTGAGATTGATACATTGGTGGTCATAACATTATTGGAACTTTGGAACAATAATCAATGAATAAGAGACATGTGAATAACGATTTATAACAAACCTGAAATGAGACACGTTAGAACATTTTGAATGGAAACCAGTTTGGTAACAATGAGAACAATAGGTACTACCATGAAATACGGAAAAGAGAAACCTTACATACCTTATCCTTCCAACATATGACTATGACCGTTTAGCTCTTTCTTAAAGCGCTACTCTACAATAGGAATACATAACGGAGCTTACATTAGAAGTCAACTATAGTACAAACCGATAGGATTACACACCATGTTTATGCTTTACACTTCTTCCTCAATACATCGTCACATTTACTTCACCACATCACCTAAACACCTTTCGCCACAACACATTACAAATAATCCACCATTTATACAATTCAAAACATTTTCGGACTACTCCCTTAAAGCTATCCAATAGGTACCATGAGTTGGTGATTGCATCCAAGAAGGGTAGAGGGACTTTGGGGGGTCAAAGAGAAACAAAAACGAGCCAAACGGGGTCCTGGAAGGACCTGCGAAGCCACCTGTGCCCGCAGGTGGTGAGGTGTGGCCATAGGTGCTCCCTTGGCCCTGTCCAGGGCCACCTGAGGTGCCACCTGCACCCGCAGGTGCCTCACCTACGAGGGCGGGTGCCCGTTTCAGCTGCCAGGGGTCACTTTTGGGTCTTTTTTCACAATAAATGGTCCATGGCCATAAGTAAGCTTTTCTTTTTATATTTTAGGTTAACTTTATGCCAAGGAACAATCATGGTTTCAACATGCACATGAACATCACCAAAACTATATTCTCCTTTCATTACACCACAAGTTCCATGCACAATTTCATAACAACATTTCTACAAATCATACACAAGAAGGAAACAAGTTAGGGACATAACCACACCTTACATATTGACATTTAATACATCAAATTCACTTCCTTCAAGATCTCAAGTCTCCTTTCAAGTTTAGAAGGCAAAACCCTTTACCGATTAAGCAAAAGTAGACTGTTTCACACATAGTGGACTGCGCAACACTTTGTCAACATAACCAACATACTTTACACACCATCTTATGCATATAATATATTAAACCATAAGAATAAATGTAATACCCCGTACATTTCCGAACCCATGTGACTACCTTAGTATTTATGGAATTATTTAAACTTGAGATGGTTGGTGTATTACACACTACATTTGTTGGTCTGAATTAATTATATGCTAATGGGCTTAAATGAGGCCCAAAATGACACAATAAGGCATGGGCCAAAATGGAAAATGACCCATTCCAAAAAGTTGACCAAGTGAACACCTCATTTATGACCAAAGTTTGGCTAAGCATGACCATGAGGGACTATATAAGGTGAAAAATCAGATTTTATTCAACACAAGACACTTGCCAATTTTAGACATTTCTAAAAAGATATTTCTCTCTACTTTCAAACCCTAAGCTATCACACCCTTTGGACAAGATCATCTCTTTGCAAGCTTGGGTAAGTGATTAATCTTATAGTTTAATATATTATATGCATAATATGGTGTGTAAAGTATGTTGGTTATGTTGACAAAATGTTGAGCAGTCCACTATGTGTGAAACAGCCTACTTTTGTTTAATCGGTAAAGGGTTTTGCCTTCTAAACTTGAATGGAGACTTGAGATCTTGAAGAAAATGAATTTTATGGATTAAATGTCAACATGTAGGGTGTGGTTATGTCCCTAACTTTATTCCTCTTTGTGTATGACTTGTGGAATTGTTGTCATGAAATTGTGCGTGGAACCGGTGGTGTATTGAAAGGAGAATATAGTTTTGTGATGTTTATGTGCATGTTGAAACCATGATTGTTCCTTGGCATCAAGTTAACCTAAAACATGAAAATTAAAGCTTACTTATGTCCATGGACTATTTATTGCGAAAAAGGACCCAAAAGTGACCCTGGTAGCTGAAAATGGGCACCCGCCCTCGCAGGTGAGGCACCTGCGGGCGTAGGTGGCACTGCAGGTGTCCCTGGGCAGGGCCAAGAGGTCACATGTGGGCACAGGTGTCTTTGCAGGTCCTTCCAGGACCCCGTTTCGCTTGTTTTTGTTTCTCTTTGACCCCCCAAGGTCCCTCTACCCTTTTTGGATGCAATCACCAACTCATGGTACCTATTGGATAGCTATAATGGGGTAGTTCAGAGACGTTTTGAATTGTGTCAATGGTGGATTATTTGTAATGTGTTGTGGTGAAAGGTGTTTAGCTGATATGGTGAAGTAAATGTGACAATGTCTTGAGGATGAAGTGTAAAGCATAACCTTGGTGTGTAAACCTATCGATTTGTAATGTAGTTGACTTTGAATGTAAGCTTCGTTATGTATTCCTATTGTAGAGTAGCGCTTTAAGGAAGTGCTAAACTATTATAGTCATACGTTGGAAGGATAAGGTATAAGGTTTCTCTTTTCCGTATTTCTTGGCAACTCCTATTGTTCTCATTGTTACCGAACTAGTTTCCATTCCAAAATGCTCTAACGTGTCTCATTTCAGGTTTGTTATAAATCATTATTCACATGTCTCTTATTCATTGGTTATTGTTCCAAAGTTCCAATAATGTTATGACCATCAATGTATCAATCTCACAAAAGTAAAGAAAAGAAATAATGCATATATGGTTACTTTATGGTTATTTGAGTCCGGGTGGTAGCTCAAAGGGGCGAAAGCCTAGCTAGAGACGATCCCAAGATTATTGGATCAGGGGGCAACTCAATGGGGCGAAATCCTAGCTCCTGACAGGGGGCAGCTCAAAGGGGCGAAAGTCTAGCTAGAGACGAACCTGCTTTATTGATTTATGGGTGGTAGCTCAAAGGGGCATAAACCTAGCTAGAGACGATCCCAATGTTATGATTTCCCACTGATCAGTAGGGGCCCGGGCATTATATGAATGATAATGATAATGATATGAACGTAAAAGCAAAGAAAGTAATAAAGGCAATGTACATGGTTCCACACATACAGAATGGTGGTTTATCAATATTGTTCATTCACTTGTATTTGATTTCGTTGAAGTTCTTATATTTCATGCAGTTACTTATAGCCTTACATACTCAGTCCATTCTTTCGTACTGACATCCTTTGGGGGACTTAACTTACTTACTGCAGGCACAGGAGCTAGTAGACCTATACAGTAGGACACGGGTCATCTACAGACTGTTGATGAGCTCCAGATTGATTCGGGGCTTTTTGAGTCATGTGTACATATTAGTTTTGGTACTGTATAACAGTTGTATAAAGAGGGGACTTGTCCCGACTTTTGGTGGTTATGTATCTGTTAGAGGCTTTGTAGACGTTGTAAGACGAACGAAGGAATGTATGACCCTTTTGATGTGGTGGCCCTAACGGCCAAGTTTCATATCTATTTGAACATCTTTCCATGACTTCCATCCTTGATATCTTGTTGTTCATTTAGTGTCATGCATATGAATGGAAGGTGTACGAATGTATAGGTTTGTTCTCTCAGTCCTGAAAGGCTTTGGGTGCCAGTCCGCCCCAATGGGATTTGAGGTGTGATAAAAGTGGTATCAGAGCCAGGTTGTCCTAGGGTGTCTACAAAGCCGTGTCCGATATAGAGTCTTGCTTATGGATGTGTTTTGCACCACATTTATAAGCAGGAGGCTATGAGGCATTTAGGAGTTGCTTCTTTTCTTTATTTCCTAGATCGTGCAATAGAGCCAAAGTTGTAGGTGGAATCATATCTGACCATTGAAATTATTTTTCCTTTGTTATAGTAAGATGTCGTTTACAAGGAGAGACAAGGGTAAGAGTAAGAAGCTAGACCGTATTGTTAGAGAAGGAACTAGTAGATCACCACCTAAATAAGTTAATCAAGGTGAAACTGAAAATGAGTTTGCATCGGGGGCTTCTTCTACTTTTCCAGCTCCAGAAGAGCCGAGAAGGAGAGAAGTACCTGCAGAACCTCCTGTTAATGCTACTGAACAAGATTTAAGGAATGCGGTGCAAATGTTGACCCGTATAGTTGCTGCACAAAGTCAAGGACAAGAGGGTCCAACTATAAGTAATGACGGTGCGGATAAGGCAGCTAGTCGGAGGACACAGAATTTGCTTAAATTAGATCCTCCTACGTTCACCGGGTCCGATTTTAATGAGGACCCACAAGACTTCATGGACCAAATTCAAAGGTCTTTGGATGTTATGCATATAACTGGTATAGAAACAGTTGAGCTTGCGGCATATAGACTAAAAGGAGAGGCTATATTATGGTACGAAGATTAGAAACGATCGAGGGGTATTGGTGCACTTCTAACTAGTTGGGAGGAATTCAAAGCGACATTCCTTGATCACTATCTTCCCTATGAGATGTGAGAGGCTCGTGCAGACCAATTCTTAAATCTTTGTCAAGGGAATATGAGCGTCCGAGAGTACAGTCTTCGGTTTAACTCTTTGGCCAGATATGCTCCTAATGTGGTAGCCAATATGGCCGATAGAGTTCACCGGTATGTGGACAGATTGGATCCATATTTGGTGAGGGATTGTACTACTGTTGCTTTGAATAAGGACATGGATATAGCCAGGATACAAGCCTTTGCCCAAAAAATGGAGGACCAAAGGCAAAGAAGAAGGACGCAAGAATTTGAAAGAGGGCCGTCAAAGAGGGCTAGACCTATGGGAAAGTTCATAGCGTCCCAAGGAGAATTTAGGCCTTGAGATTTTAATAGACCTCCTAGGCCATCATTTTATTATCCTACAACAGGTACTCCATCCCAATTTCAAGGGTTTAGAGGCAGTCACGTTGGGCAAAGTAGTGGAATTCGAGGTTCACAAACATCGGGGTATCGAGCACAAGGAAGTATGAACCAATCGAGGTTTTCTCACCAGCCATGTTAGCACTGCGGGAAGCTTCATCTAGGTGAATGTCGGTTTGGAATGAGTATTTGCTTTTGGTGCGGTATGTCCGGGCACATGGTGAGAGACTGCCCAAGAAGGGGGCATGAGTAGTATGGCTCGACCTACTGGGTCAACCGTTGCGTCATCATCATCGGGTGTACAGCCTACTGTTCATGGTAGAGGTGTTAGAGGAGCATCTAGTTCTAGTGGGATCCAGAACCGTACCTATGCCTTAGCAGATCGGCAAAATTTGGAGGTTTCTCCTGATGTGGTTACAGGTACATTATCCATATTTTCACATAATGTATATGCATTGATTGATCCAGACTCTACCCTATCATATGTCACTCCATTGGTTGCTGAAAAATTTAATAGAACACCAGAATTTTTAGCTAAGCCATTTGAAGTATCTACACCCGTTGGTGAGTCTATTATAGCTACAAGAGTTTATCGTAATTGTATGGTCACTGTTTGTGACCATGATACATTGGCTGATCTTATTGACCTGGAAATGGTAGATTTTGATGTTATAATAGGTATGGACTGGTTGCCTTCTTGTTATGCCATGGTAGATTGCCGAGCTAAGAAGGTACATTTCCATTTTCCACAAAAGACCGTCTTTGAATGGAGGGGTAATGTTGGAGCACCGAGAGGTAAATTTATTTCCTATATTAAGGCAAGGAAAATGATATCCAAGGGGTACATATGTCACTTAGTAAGAGTGCAAGATACCGATGTGAAGCCACCGACTCTTCAATCGATTCCAGTGGTAAATGAATTCCTTGATGTATTTCCTGAAGATCTTCCAGGTTTGCCTCCAGAAAGGGAAATAGAGTTTGGTATTGATGTGGTTCCAAGCACTTAGCCTATCTCTATTCCTCCGTATAGAATGGCCCCAGCAGAGTTACGGGAGTTGAAGGAGCAATTGAAAGACTTGCTGGACAAGGGATTCATAAAGCCTAGTACGTCCCCTTGGGGTGCACCAATGTTATTTGTATGAAAGAAAGATGGCATGTTGAGAATGTGTATTGATTATCGGTAACTGAATAAGGTAACAGTCAAGAATAAATATCCCCTCCCCAGAATTGACGATTTGTTTGACCAATTACAGGGTGCCAAATGTTTCTCAAAGATTGACTTGAGATCGGGTTATCATCAAGTAAGGGTTAGAGAAAAATATATACCCAAGTCAGCTTTTCGAACACGGTATGGTTATTATGAATTTTTGGTTATGTCATTTGGGCTAAAAAATGCACCCGCAGTTTTTATGGATTTGATGATTAAGGTGTTCAAGCCATTTTTAGATGTGTTTGTGACCGTGTTTATAGATGATATTCTGGTTTATTCAAGGTCACAAGAGTACCATACTAATCACTTACGGCAGGTGTTACAGATTCTTCGTGATCGTAAGTTATATGCAAAGTTCCCTAAGTGTGAATTTTTGTTAAAATCTGTAGCATTCTTGGGTCATATTGTGTCGAATGAAGGAATAAGGGTGGATACACAAAAGATAGAAGTTTTGAAGAATTGGCCAAGACCTACGACACCTACAGAGACTCGTAGTTTCCTTGGATTGGCATTTTCATCCATTGCTGCACCTTTAACAAAGCTAACATATAAGGCAACCAAGTTTCAATGGAATGATGTATGTGAGAAGAGTTTCCAAGAGTTGAAGGATAAGCTGACTTATACACCCGTATTGGTACTTCCAGAAGGCACGAAAGGGTATGCGGTATATTGTGATGCTTCAGGAGTCAGCTTAGGATGTGTATTGATGCAGTACGGTAATGTGATAGCTTATGCCTCAAGACAGCTGTGGCCACATGAGAGAGATTATCCAACACATAATCTTGAGCTAGCAGTGGTGATATTTGCTTTAAAGATATGGCGCCACTACTTGTATGGGGTTCATGTTGACATATATACTGATCATAAGAGTTTGCAGTATATTTTCAAGCAGAAGGACCTAAATCTGAGGCAACGGAGGTGACTTGAACTATTAAAAGATTATGATGTTGATATCTTATACCATCCAGGTAAAGCAAATGTAGTAGCCGATGCATTAAGCCTCAAAGTAGTAGGAAGCACTGATGGCCAGTTCACGAAAAAGCAAGGTATAGTCAAGGATCTGCATCAACTAGCCAGTTTGGGGGTTTATCTTATTGAAACTCCAAATGAAGAAATTACTGTGCAAAATGCGGCAGAATCTTCATTAATAGCTGAAGTAAAGGAAAAACAATATGCGGATCCTATGTTATCGCAGCTGAAAGAGAATGTACAACAAAGATTGACAAAGGCCTTTGATCTTACGCAAGAGGGAGTGCTTCAGTGCCAAAGCAGATTATGTGTACCTGATATAGATGAACTAAGGAGGCAGATTATGATAGAGGCACATCATTCACGATATTCTATTCACCCGGGAGCAACCAAAATGTATCATGATTTGAAAGAAATGTATTGGTGGGGTAATATGAAAAAGAACATTGCAGAATTTGTAGCCCAATGTCCAAATTGTCATCAACTAAAAGTAGAGCATCAGAAGCCTGGAGGTTATATGCAATGTATTAATCTTCCAGTTTGGAAGTGGGACATGATTAACATGGATTTCATCACAGGTTTGCCTCGTACACTGCGAAAATTTGATTCTATATGGGTAATAGTTGACAGGCTTACCAAGTCAGCACACTTTCTAACGGTCAAGACCACCTACACAGCTGAGGATTATGCAAGGTTGTATATTAAAGAGATAGTTCGATTACATGGAGTTCCAATATCTATTATATCAGACAGGGGAGCTCAATTTACTGCACACTTTTGGAAGTCTTTTCAGAAGAGTTTGGGTACTCAAGTGAATTTAAGTACAGCTTTCCATCCTTAGACAGATGGACAAGCAGAACGTACTATCCAAACACTTGAAGATATACTACGAGCTTACTCATTGGACTTTAAAGGTAGTTGGGATGATCATCTATCTCTTATTGAATTTGCCTACAATAATAGCTATCATTCAAGTATCAAAATGGCACCTTATGAAGCTTTATATGGAAGAAAGTGTCGATCACCAATTGGATGGTTTGAAGCAGGTGAAACTGCCTTATTTGGGCCAGATCTTGTTCATCAAGCTATCGAGAAGGTTAAGGTGATACAACAGCGGTTGCAAACGGCTCAAAGTCGGCACAAGTCATATGTCAATGTTAGAAGAAGGGGGCTAGAATTTGACATAGGTAATTGGGTATTCTTGAAAGTGTCACCAATGAAAGAGGTAATGAGATTTGGGAAGAAGGGGAAGCTGAGTCCACGTTATATAGGGTCGTATAAGTTTGTCTGCAGATTTGGTCAAGTTGCGTATGAACTGGCACTACCCCAAGAACTCTCCACAGTTCATCCAGTGTTTCATGTTTCGATGCTTCAAAAGTGCATCGGAGATCCATCTCGTATTGCTCCCATTGAAGATGTGCAAGTTACGGAAGATCTCACATGGAAGTGCCTATTGCTATTCTGGATCGACAAGTCAAGAGGTTAAGGAATAAAGATGTAGCTTTCATAAAAGTGCTTTGGAAGAATCAGCAAGTAGAAGAAATCATATGGGAAGTTGAGGAAATGATGAAGTCTAAGTACCCGCATTTATTTCAAATGGAAGAGAAAGTTCAAGATGTGGAATTGGAGAAATAACAAGTAAGCATTTATAAGCATTATGTGTATGTAAAATATGAAGGATAAACTTAGACTTGAATTTGTTTAAATTGGATAATGTTACTAACATTCGAGGATGAATGTTCCTAAGAGGGGAAGGATATAACACCCCATACATTTCCGAACCCATGTGACTACCTTAGTATTTATGGAATTATTTAAACTTGAGATGGTTGGTGTATTACACACTACATTTGTTGGGCTGAATTAATTATATGCTAATGGGCTCAAATGAGGCCCAAAATGGCACAATAAGGCATGGCCCAAAATGGAAAATGACCCATTCCAAAAAGTTGACCAAGTAAACACCTCATTTATGACCAAAGTTTGGCTAAGGATGACCATGAGGGACTATATAAGGTGAAAAATCAGATTTTATTCAACACAAGACACTTGCCAATTCTAGACATTTCTAAAAAGATATTTCTCTCTACTTTCAAACCCTAAGCTATCACACCCTTTGGACAAGATCATCTCTTTGCAAGCTTGGGTAAGTGATTACTCTTATGGTTTAATATATTATATGCATAATATGGTGTGTAAAGTATGTTGGTTATGTTGACAAAGTGTTGAACAGTCCACTATGGTACCTATTGGATAGCTTTAAGGGAGTAGTCCGGAGATGTTTCGAATTGTATCAATGGTGGATTATTTGTAATGTGTTGTGGTGAAAGGTGTTTAGGTGATGTGGTGAAGTAAATGTGACGATGTATTGAGGAAGAAGTGTAAAGTATAAACTTGGTGTGTAATCCTATCGGTTTGTAATGTAGTTGACTTCTAATGTAAGCTCCGTTATGTATTTCTATTGTAGAGTAGCGCTTTAAGGAAGAGCTAAACTGTCATAGTCATATGTTGGAAGGATAAGGTATGTAAGGTTTCTCTTTTTCGTATTTCATGGCAGCCCCTATTGTTCTCATTATTACCGAACTAGTTTCCATTCCAAAATGTTCTAATGTGTCTCATTTCAGGCTTATTATAAATCGTTATTCACATGTCTATTATTCATTGATTATTGTTCCAAAGTTCCAATGATGTTATGACCACCAATGTATCAATCTCACAAAAGTAAAGGAAAGAAGTAATGCATATATGGTTACTTTATAGTTATTTGAGTCCGGGTGGTAGCTCAAAGGGGTGAAAGTCTAGCTAGAGACGATCCTGAGATTATTGGATCAGGGGGCAGCTCAATGGGGCAAAAGCCTAGCTCGAGACGAACCTGACAGAGGGCAGCTCAAAAGGCCGAAAACCTAGCTAGAGACGATCCTAATGTTATGATTTCCCACTGATCAGTTGGGGCTCGGGCATTATATGATGGTAATGGTAATGGTAATGAACGTAAAAGCAAAGAAAGTAATGAAGGCAATGTACATGGTTCCATACATACAGAATGGTGGTTTATCAATATTGTTCATTCACTTGTATTTGATTCGATTGAAGCTCTTATGTTACATGCAGTTACTTATGGCCTTACATACTCAGTACATTCTTTCGTACTGACGTCCCTTGTGGGACTTATGTTACTTGCTGCAGGCACAGGAGCTAGTAGACCTTCACAGTAGGATACGGATCATCAGCAAACTATTGGTGAGCTCCAGTTGATTCGGGGCTTTCTGAGTCGCTTGTACATATTGGTTTTGGTACTATGTAACAGTTGTATAAAGCAGGGACTTGTCCTGACTTTAGGTTTGGTTATGTATCTGCTAGAGGCTTTGTAGACGTTGTAAGACGAATGAAGGAATGTATGCCTTTTCACTGTGGTGGCCCTAACGGCCAAGTTTCATATCTATTTGAACGTCTTTCCATGACTTCCATCCTTGATATCTTGTTGTTCATTTAGTGTCATGCATATGAATGGAAGGTGTACGAATGTATAGGTTGGTTCTCTCGGGCCTTAACGGCTTCGGGTGCTAGTCCGCCCCAATAGGATTTGAGGCGTGACAGTAAACACTTACCAAAGCTTGCAAGAGGTGATCTTGTCCAAAGAGAATAATACCTTAGGGTTTGAAAGAGGAGAGAAATATCTTTTGGAAAAGTCTAGAATTGGCAAGTGTGTCTTGGTGAACAAAAATCTGATTTTTGTGCCTTTTATAGTCCCTCATGGTCATCCTTAGCCAAACATTTGGTCTTAATTAATTAGGTGTTTACTTGGTCAAAGTAGAATGGGTCATTTCCATTTCGGCTATGTCTTCTTGCTAATTTTTTGGGCCTCATTTGAGTCCAATAGCACAATTATTAATTTAGCCCAATAAAGTTAGTGTGTAATACACCAACTATCTCAAGTTTAAATAATTCCATAAACGTTAACGTAATCAAATAGGTTCAGAAATGTGCGGGGTGTTACATGTAGGGACTTCAAATTTTAGTTCTTCAACTAGAACAACCCAGACCTTTTGAAAATAGAAATCGAGCTCTCTGTACACTATTACCAACTCAAAGAGCTATGATTATTGAAAAAAAAAATTATGGTGTCATTGCTCCTCACAAGACAAGGTAGAAGTTCATAAGATTTTATCTTTTTTCTTGTTCATATAGTGATTCATTTGGTTAATGTATTTGACTTATGCTCTATTTATCTATTTATCTTCACCATTTCTGTATAAATTATTGCTTGCTAAGTATTGTTCGAAATAAGAAAAATTTGCAAAGTCAATTAAGATGTCCCTTACATGTTTGGTAAAATGTCTGAAAGATTTGCCAATTTTGTTTGTTTCCTCATTCTGGTTTGGATAGTTCCCAATATTGTACTCATTTTGCAATACATAAAGAAACATCTGGACACTAGATAAATTACTATAAGTGAAAGTACCATTCTTCACTGTGATTTACAACTGCATTAACATCAATGATAGGTTCAATTACATACTGAATTTGTTAAGTTTTCAATCACTTCCCACACTTTAATCTAATTGTAGAATGTTTTTCATTCTTTACTTTGTTAGTTTTACAGTTTATGATATAGAACTACAAATGTAAATGGTGTTCCATGATAAGAATATAAAGAGGGACCTTTGTCGTCACAATGAATTCAGACTTAAAATTTGCAAATGCTAAGAAGTTATTCAACTTTGTCAGTTCTTTTTCCAAAGTGAAGCCAAACAATATTATGAACTTAATGTCATCATTTGATAGCATGCTTTTTCAGTTTATCTGTAGCTCGTTCTATGTATTCCGTCAACTCCATCAGAGTTTAATGACAAGTTACACTCTATAGAATAGTAACTAATTGTCAACACTTAGAAAAAAAATGTGAAAAATGTGTAAAATGAACCAGCACAGTTGTTTACTATATATCCTATGGGGTGAAGGGTATTGTGCACGCTTCAGTTCTCTTGTAGTTCTTGAAATGCAATAGCAACTTGCAGCAAACCTGGGAGGGAGCAAAGGTTTGCTGACTTCCACTCATGTCTAATTTTTTTGGCTGATTGTGTTCTGACAGACATGATATTTTTCTTCACTAACTCTCTTTTTACCTATTTTTGCTCAGTCTCTACGATCATTGAAGATACTTGATCTTGGTCACTCACATAGTCTCATGAAGACCCCTGACTTCTCTGGACTGTCGAATCTATAAAGAGTGATTCTTGAAGATTACATAAGTTTGGTTAAGGTTCATGAGTCCATTGGAAGACTCCATAAACTTCTTGTCTTAAATCTGAAGGGATGCAACAGCCTTAGGAAACTTCCAAGGAAATTTGGGGAAATCAAATCCTTAGAAGAACTAACACTCTGTGGATGCTCAAAGCTGGAGCTTTTCACGATAATGAGAAATAGTAAGTTTTTCCAAGCACTCCCATGGAATGTCACTAACAGAGATCAATTTGACTCCAAGTGAAAAGCCAATATGTAGAGACTCTCTGCCTGCTAAATCAGTATATTCAATCTTCTGGTCTTGGATGTGAATATGGACAAAGTCAGCAGGTTCAATGTCGGAACTCTTCCAAATCAACTTATAAAGTTTGGATATTTCACATTCCAGATCAAATATTGAGGCCAAATCTGATAGTACTAATCATTTTACATGCACTTTCATATTAAACTTTGTCCTGAATACTTTTAAAGTTCAATGAAAAATATTCTCATTGCCTAAAGAGTACTTGTTTAGTTTCTTCTTGAACAGTTGGAATTATACTGTTAATTCTTTATGTTTGTCGAGCTGAAGTCTAACGAGTGAGACAGCCCAATATTTTTGTCAACACTTTAGATCATTAAAGGACCATCAAGAGGAACCCCTTGACTCATTCACACTAGAAAAAATCAATAGTAAGCGGCAAAAAATAGCAAAAAAAATTTAGGAAAACTTAGTACCCTTGTACTGTACTACCATTGCACCAGCAAAAATAACAGAAAAACAGCATAAATCCAGCAAAACAGCAGAAAACTGGTAAACCAACAGCAAATAGCAAAAAAGTGCAAAAAGAAATGTAATTTCTTCAATTGTTGTTGCTTTGTTGAGAAAACTGGAAGTTGTAACGTTGTTGGATAACTTGAGATGTACCTCTTCTAACCTGAAATAAGAAACTAAAATATTAAATAAGAATGTTTTTACGTGTTAGCTACAATAAAATAACTTTAATATGAAATTTAAATAATCTTACTGGTAGCTTTTCAACATTATGGAACTTTGATGCTCCCTCGACCATGATGGAGTCCAAACTATAAGGGTAGTCCGATGGATGAATTTCAACATCATCTGGGGAGAAACTGCAAGTTCTACTGTTGTGGCTAGGTTTACCATATTTCTTACAATCAACTGATTTTTGTTTTTGTTTTAACTTCGTTTTGCTAGCTCCTGGCTCATCATCTTCTTTCCTTCTTAATTTTTGTTTCTTTCCTTTCTTCTTCTTATTCAAGTAAAAAGATGGCAATGGTGGAGGATTCGGTGACTTAGGCCATAAATCAGGGCCATTCATGGGCAATATTGAAGCTTCATAAATTTTTCGATATGTCTCAACCTTATAGCAATCATCAACATAGTCTGACACCTCATCCTTTTTCAACCAAATTGATGATATAGCATGTTTACAAGGAAGTCCCGATAGTTCCCACTGCCTACAACTACATGTTCTGTTGTATAAGTCAACAACCCAAGTATCACCTTCAACAGGCCCAATTACCTCATAGTTCCACATGTTCGACCTTTTAGGAATATAACTAGCAGCTTTCTTCATGATTTTGGCCAACTTCTTCTTGATATTTGGACAAATGTCATTCAAATTTCATTTTTCAGCTTTCTCCCTATTAGAATCAATTCTTGCCTTGAGTAAGTTCCTAATGGTCTCCAAAAGATTAATAATTGGTTTATCTCTTGCATCAAGAATAAACTTATTAAAAACCTCACATTGATTGTTCAAAAGAATGTCACACTTAGGAAGAGGAGAGAAATGTGATCTTGACCATTCACTGGGATCTTTAGTAGATAGCCATGCATATTCCTCTTTATCTAATTCAAACAAATCAGCCATACGAGTATAAAACCTGTCAATAGTTGTTGTTGAAGCTGCCTTCCAAAGAGCATTTTTTAAAGCTATTCCAGAATATCCTGCTCTCTTGAAATTGTTGTGCAAATGTCTCACACAAAACCTATGAGAAACACCTGGCAACACTAATTCAAAAGCTTCAATGAGTCCTTTTTGCTTATCTGACATAAAAGTCCACAAGTATTGCTCTTCAATCTCAAGATCATTCATCAAACAGGTTAAGAACCATTTCCATATTTTCTTATTTTCCTTCACCACTATTACATAAGCTATTGGGAAGATGTTATTGTTTCCATCCAAAGTAACAGCTGATAGTAATTGTGCCCCATACATAGTACTCTTTAGCCAACACCCATTGACCCCAACAATCTTTCGACAACCAGCCTTAAATCCCGATCTACAAGTTGCAAAGAAAACATAAAACCTCTGAAATCTCATCGGCTTATTTGGAATCTCATTTGGAGTTAGTTTTATGAAAACAAAAGTCCCAGGATTGGTTCGACCAATTTCATTGCAATAATTCCATAATATACCAAACTGATCATTTATGTCCCCATCGATCATTGCAATAGCCTTTTCCTTTGCCCTTCTTGCTTGATGCATACTTATATGCAACTGTAATTCCCTACTCAGTGTATCTCTGAATTCTGATATTTTCCAATTCTTGTTTGATCTAACTCTATCAACATACTTCCTTGCAATCCAGGTAGAGTTAATGCTTTTGTTGTTATAATTCCACCCAAAACAAGTATGCTAGGAAACAAACGTTTTTATTTGAAAAGTAGTTATATCCCTTTGCATTAGTGACCCCAATATCTTCCACTTACAAGCATCATTTCTGCATTTGGCCCTAGCTCTTTCTCTGTCATCTTAGATCCACTAAATTGACTTTCCTATTTTGGCTTGATTTGCAACCACTGCTTCCTTGAATTCCTTTTTGTTACTAAATACCATTCCCAGCTCTAATTTGGGATTAAGGGCATCCGTTTTTGGGTTGTGCTTTGGAAAGTCACAATCTTCAAATTCAGAATCGCAATCGCTATTCAAACTCTTTGTATCATAAAAATCTACACAATCAGAGTCACCATCCTCATTCTGCATCTTTCTTTGCATCTCTTCACTTACATAATTTTGATTTCCATCAATTTTCTTTTTTTTCACATTTATATTAACCCCAAAATACTCAGCAGAAGCATCAACATTTTTTAAAAAATAATAGATCATCCTCCTCCTCCAAAGAATAATCAAAATCATCATCATTATCATCAAAATTATCACTGTGTGCTTCTGTATCACTTGTCGGCAAAGAACTCACTTTCATCTTCTTGCGACATTGATTATCATCACGATAGAAATTCAAATGTTCAAAATATACCTCAACTACTCTGTTCTTTGGAATGCAAGTAACAACTTTAGCAGCTTCTATTTAACTCCCGACTAACCGAACCTTATTAGGGGTTAAACCATACTTGTGCCAGAACACCACAGATTCCTTGTCATAACCACATTGCTCGGCCATATTCTTAAAATCTGATAGATTAATCATTGTACTGTTGACATAGTCAAAATATTTGACTTTTCCACCTATGTAGCCTCTTGTCGAACTACCACAAATGATCCACCATGGTGTACTTTAATTGTAAAAAATGATGGCTCATTGGTAGAATCTACACATAATATCAAAAATGTAAAAACTGTTAATTATATATATATATATATATATATATATATATATATATATATCAAAATAACAGAATCTTATACAAATCAAAAAGCAAATAGAACTTTTCAAATTAATAATACGTACTTATATATTAACAAATGTTTAAAGGTATTGATTATCGACAATACCATAGTTGGGTGACTTAAACTTCGAACTAGCATTCTTCCTACTTAGTTGCTATGCTCCAACCCACAATATCTAGTTTTTAAGAATGAAGAAGATGTTAGTTGGAGAAATAGCGAATCATAAATATACTATATATTGAATTGAAAAAGCCAAAAAATTTCAATGGCTATTGATTCTTTTACCTTGTTTGCGTATATCCGGAGCTTCAGTTCTTGTTGTAAAGAAAAACTACTAAATTATTTTTTGAAGTTCAGAAGATCAGAGTTTCTTTCCATGGTTCGCTGATTATGGAAGACAATCGGACGGGATTTGATAAGGACAAAATCGAGAAAATAGGGAGATGGGAGAGAGAAAGCCACGTTTTTGAAACTACAGCGTTAGTTTTTTAACAGAAATAAATGGAAGGATGATTCTTGCAATATTTAAGATACCAAAAGGATGGTTTTTGTTCACTATTGTACTACAAGGATGTAACCTAAGCGTGAGTCATAGTTAAGGGATGAATTTAGCCCAAAACTCAAATAGATGCACACACAAATTAAGGGGGGGGGGGGGATAAAAGGGAAAAGGACACAAATAGCACTTCTGCTAAATATATTGACAGAAAATGACCATTGAATTTTAATTTCATTTTTTATTCATTTGTTGGCAGTTGACATATTTTATACAATACTGATACAAATTCGATACACATCTTATACAGATATATATTCTATACAATAAAGATACAATTTCTTTATGCATCTTATACATATACATATTTTATACAACAATGATACAATTTCTATGCACATCAAATAAAAAATAGAAAAGTATAGATACTAACAAACTTAAGTCCATAATTAAATAGCAACACTTAAAAAAATTTAAGTGGGATAGCAAAAATAACATTATTCTTTAGTGGGGCCAAGCCACAACCGCGTTTTACAGTTACCAGGTGTAACTTCTCCCTCTTTCACGGCTTAGTAATTATCCCCTTCCTTTTTTTTATTTTACCTCTTTCTTACTTTCCTGATTGTTCTCCTATTTTTTAGATTTTAAATTCTACAATATTTTCACGTTATTTTTCTTTCAGTCTTCATTTGATTTCATTTATGTTCCGGACAGATCTAGACATCACCGAAATTGTCATCAGAGGACATCGCTGCTGATTTGATGGAAAGGTTATTGATGATTTAGGGGTTTGCTATCCGTTGGAGTCGGAGACGTTCCCAGTGAAGTTGAAGCTCGTTAGTGGGTTAGATTTCACCGAAAAAGAAAATGAGATATTTTTGATCGAAGCTCGGAACTTCAACATTAATGGCGATTCTCAAGAAAAAAGGATTATAAAGAAATGGGTTCTTGTAGTGGTGGAGGTCATCGAAAAAAATGGGGGAAGGGGAAGGTTGAAAGTTGTTTAGTGTTGTTGTGCATGTATTTTGTATATGTATTTGACGTCAATAAAGTCTGAATTTGCAGTTGTATATATATTTTATAACAAATAAAATGAATTTGTATATGTATTTGAAAGAATGGTGACAGTGTTTCTTATGGGTCTACGTGTTATATATGTATTTGATGTCATAAAAACAGTTATGTATTTTGTAAATGAATAAGGCCTGAGATTTGTAGTTGTGTACGTATTTGATGTTTATAAAGCCTGAATTTGTAGTTGTGTATGTATTTCATAACAAATAAATAAATTTGTATATGTATTTTCAAAGAATGATGACAGTGTTTTTAATGTGTCTATGTGTTGTATATGTATTTGAAGTCATAAAAATAGTATGCATTTTGTATGTGAATCAGGTCTGAGATTTGTTGTTGTATACGTATTTCAAAACAAATAAATGAATATGTACATGTATTTCAAAGAATGATGACAGTGTTTAAAGGGTCTACGTGTTGTATATATATTTGAGGTCACAAAAACAGTTATGTATTTGTACGTGAATAAGGCCTAAATTTGCAGTTGTATATGTATTTCATAACAAATAAATGTGTTTATATAAGTATTTCAAAGAATGATGGCAGTATTTACTCATACAGATACAAATGATACTTGTTTAATACAAATACAAATGATAAATTTGACATATAAATACAAATAATTTATATGTGTATTGTTTAATACAAAAAACTATAAAATATAAAGTACAAAAAAAAATGAGAAAGAGAAAATATAAAATACAAAGAGTGTGAGAAATGTGAAAATATAAAAAATAAAATATAAAAAAAATGAGAAAAAGAGAGAGTGGTGAAAATATAAAATACAAAGAGGGAGAGAGATACGAAAATATAAAATATAATATATATATATATATATATAAAGATAAAGGGAACATGAAGAGAAAGAGAGGCTAGAGATAGAAGAGAGAGAAAATCTTATTTTTTGAAACTCATTAAAAAAACCTTCCTAATTGAAAATGGAATCTTCAATTAAAGTGATTTAAGGGAGCTGATATTTTTTTTCCTTTTAAACTCAAGTTGTTAGGATATTCAGCTATTTGTATATGTATTTCGTCAGTAAAAAAAGGTCCTCAAATACAAATACAAGTTGCTATTTCGGGTAATTAGCAACTTGTTGCTACAGCTGTCTTAGTTAAAGGGTCAAGTTTGTTATTTCTGAACTTTTTCCTATAAAAAATGTTTGTTCTATATAACAATGATATAATTTCTATGCACATCCTATACATATTCTATACAACAATGATACAAAACATCGTATATATAATTCTATACAACAACTATACAATTTTTATACATATTCTATACAATAAATATATAGTTTTTAAACAATTGTATTCAATTATTTTTTTTAAGAAAAAACAACAAAATTATACATATTCTTATAGATATACATATTCTATGCAACAATTATACCGTTTATATACAATTGTATCTAATTGTTTAAAAAAGAAAAGCAGTTTTTTTAGCCAAAATAATAAGGAAAAACTACATAATACCATACCTTAACTTACCATTATTAATTAAAATCCAACCCTTTAAAATAATTACATAAATTCCTGATTTTACCTTCTCCCTCTATATACACGGATACATCACAAAAAGGGGAAAGGAACTGCCATTTATAATCCATTACAACATTCTCCTCCATTCCATTCACTTCTCCACCACAACAGCAACCAATTCTTCACTAAATTAATACTCCCTTCACACCCAATTTATAATTCCCACCAAATTAACGATCACTGCCACCTCTTCTTCCCAATTCACGACAACAATTACTGCCACCTCTTCTTCCCCTTCTTCTCAATTACTGCCACCTCTTCTTTCCCTTCTTCACCAAATTAATACCACCATTGCCACCTCTTCGTCCCCTTCTCCCGAATTACGGATAATCCCTTATTATACATCTAATTATTTATTTTTTTCAAACGGAATCAAATTTGACAGTTGTTTCGCACGAAATGTATTTGGTATATCCCCACAAAATTGTTACTTAAAAAAATCAATGGAGGTGAAGAAGAGTAGTGTGTAGCGGATTTCATGAGGTATCCGCCATTAATAGCGGGATGGTGAAGAATATGAAGATACATCACGGGATCGGCTTAAAAAAGTGCAAATGTTATGTATCATACTGATTTTTTGTGTATAGATACATTAGAATGATGTATCTGGTTGAAAATATGATTATAAATATGTATCAAAATTCTTTTTTGTATTACTGATACATAAGACTTATGTATCGAAATGAGATCTGTGTTACTGATACACGAAAATTTTTAATGGATGTTGTTGTTTAAGTGGGTATGTGGAGGAGATGGTTTTGCGAGTCAAGGAAGAAGAACATGAGTCTCCATTGATGGGTGTTTTCAGTCGATGAAGAAGATTACCCAAGAAAATCCCCATAAATTTTCTCAGATTTTCTCGCCTGTGTACTAGTTATGTACCGGGAAGTGATGTATCCGACCCTCAGTAATGTATCCGAAGCTTCAAAATTTGAAATTTTATGTAATTTTGAAAAGAGTGGGATATGGTGTAATTAGGTACTGAACAGTTGAGATTTATGTTATTTACCCTTTTAATAATGGTAAAAAAATAAAAATAAAACAAACTGAATAAAGGGCCTAAAATGGCCCAAATTGAGAAAGGGCCATAAAGTGGGAATAAAATAAGGCAAAATTTCACATATAGCCAACTTACACCCCTCTTAACTAACTTCTTAGTCTAAGTTTTAGTAATTACATTTTATAGATTTTAGTTAGTGATTAGATGTATTTAGGACTCTTGTATTCAAATATTAACTAATAAATTTTATTACTATTTCATTTATGTTTAGAGTTAAAAAAAAAAAGAAAGGGGAGTGATTCACTTCCTTTATTCTCTCCAACATATCTTTTTCAAATCATTTGTTTCTTCCTTTTTCATACGGACTGTTATAGCTTACTTTTTAATTTTTAAAATACAAAAATAGAATTCAAACTAAAATTCCTCTGATTTCTTTGTATGGCTTCGGAATTTAAAATATAATTTCAATATATTTATACATTCAATGTATTTATCCATAAAAATTAGCTATGAATAGAAATACAAACGTAGAATTGATACAAATGAAAATTAGCTCAGAATTTAACATTCAAATACAAATACAAATGCTTACAACTCATATTTTCAAGATAAATATGAATTGATACAAATTCAAAAGTATAAAATGGATATAAATTCAGATTATATGTATAAACATAATTTATACAAAATACCTTTGAGTTATATACAAACACATGATAGTTGTATACCTATATGTAATATATAAAATATGAACCAACGTATTTTATACAAACCAAAAACTGATTATACAACTTACATGTATATTTTATATATGTATATATATGCATAGACCAACACATGACAACTGTCTAATTGTATATGACGGTTATTTGTATACATATATACATTAAAAATTGACTTGGTATACATACTTCTGTGTAACTAACAAAAAAAAATAGATATATAGACATATGTATATCTATTGAATATACATTCATACAAATATACATTTGGGTATATACAAAATACCTTCAAGTCATTCACAATGTCGTTACCCCCCTCCCCCTCCTTTAGTTTATACAAAATACTAATAATAAATTATACAAACTGAGATATACATAATGTCTAATAGAAGAACAAACATAGTTTATACAAAACAACTTCAAAAATATACAATTTAGTTATATACAAATACGTGATAGTTGTATACCTATATGTAATGTATAAAATATGAACCAACATATTTTATACAAATCAAAAACTGATTATACAACTTATATGTATATTTTATATGTGTGTGCATATATATATATATGTAGTATATATATATATATGTATGTATGTATGTATATGCCAACACATGACAACTGTTTAATTGTATATGACGGTTATTTGTATACATATATATACATAAAAAAAATTGACACCGTATGCATACTTGTATGTAACTAACACGAAAAGAAGATACATATATATATACATACATACATATATATATATATACATACATACATATATATATATATACATACATACATATATATATATATATATATATACATACATACATATATATATATATATATATATATATATATATGAATTGAATTGAAAAAAAAAATTGAAGAAACTTTTTTTGATGTAATAAATCTTTGAAAAAATTACAAAAATATACTATTTAAGAGTCAATATAACAAAACCTACCAATAGTTTCTACTTTTCAAGGGAAAAAAATTAAAGAAGATGGTATAAAATTTAAGAAGAGAGACAAAAATCAAATAAATGAAAAATTTAAGAAGAGAGAGGAAAATCAAATAAAATGGCCAATTTTCAAAATTAAATCGAAAATAAAATTAAGTGTTCAATTAAGTTAGCCAAAATTTAAGCTAATTAGATGAGATAGATTAATTGCATGATATACAAGCTATTATAATTGTATCTAAGGGCTCACTTAAATAATAATTTTTTAACTAACTTTTGACTATGTCAAGTAATTATTTTAAATATTAACCATAATAGGTAATTAAAGATCTTTTTTATCTATGCTATGTAATTTTTCCATAAAATAATAAAAAAATATAGAGAGCAGTAAACGTTACCCCTTAATTAAACTAAATAGCAACACTTTAAAAAAAATTAAGTGACATAGCAAAATAACATTATTTTAGTGGATTTTTATCCTTCCTTATTTTTCTCTCTTTCTCTCTCTCTTCTCTCTCTAGCCTTTTTTTTTTCTCTTTTCTTTTTTTCTTTTTCCTTTTTATTTTCTTTTTGGGTTTTTTTTTTCATTTTTTTTATCTTTTTCATTTTTTTCTTTTCAATTTTTTTTCCTCTCTTCTATTTCTCTTTCTTTTTTATTTTGTTTTTCAGTTTTTTTTCTTTTTTGGTAATTTTCTGTTCCTTTTTTTTTTGTTTCTTTCTTTTCGTTTTTTTACTCTTCTATCTAGCTTATATTTCTCTTTTTTCTTTTTTTTCCTTTTTCATATTTTTGTATTTTTTTTTCTTTCTCGTTTTTTTGGTTCTATTTTATATTTTTTGTATTTTTAGCAAATATGACTACGTCGAGTACAAACCATGGATGATAATGAAAATGCCACAACCGCTTATTGTATTTATACTCGTATCATCATAAATGTATTCATTGATACAATTGTATTTGTATTTTATAGTTTGCACTTGTATTTGTATGTTTTTTATAGTTCGCACTTGTATTTGTGTTTTATAGTCGCACCATCATTTATATTTTATACAATTCACACTTTTATTTTAAAGAATTATTTTGTATTTGTATTTTATAGTTGACTGCACATTATATTTGTATTTTGTGGGTTTTTTTTTTATATTATATTTTATTTTCATCGATACACTTGTATTTTTTAAAGAACTATTTTGTATTTGTATTTTTAAGTTGATCGCGTATTTTATTTGTATTTTAATTTTATTTGTTTGTATTTGAATTCGTAGTTGACTGCATCATTTGTATTTTTAAACAAGTGAAAAAGAAATGTTATTTTTCTTTCTATGAACACTTGTATTTATATTCATTGATACAAATTGTATTTTATTGATACAAATTGTATTTTATTGATACAAATTGAAAAATACATATTCAAATGATAAATTATACAAATACAAATATTACATTTGCATCAAATGATACATATTTATACAACTTGAATCATACGTATACAAATAATACTTGTTTATATATACAAATACAAATGATAAATTTGACATACAAATACTAACGATATATTGTATTAAATGATACATTGCATATTTATATATTTAGAGTCAAGCAAATATAATTAATACATATACTTGTTTGTATATAAATACAAATGATAAATTGTACATATTCACGGCTAAACTATTCAAATATAAACAATAAATTTATTTAAAATATATAATTTGATCCAAATAAATATATAATATAAAAATCATATAAATATAAAATACAACAAAAAAAAAAAGAACGAGGAAAAATACAAAAAAAAAATGAAAAAGAAATGAAAAAAGGAAAAAAAAGAAAAAAAATGAAAAAAAAAAGAAGAAAAAAAAAATAACAAAAAAGAAAATACAAATCTAAAATGCAAAGAAAAAAAAAAAAGAAACAGTAAAAAAAATGAAGGAAAAACTGAAAAAGAAAAAACAGAAGAGAGAGAAAAATAGAAAAAGATTGATACAAAAAAAAATGCAAAGAAAAAAAAAGAAATAATAAAAAAACGAAAAAAAGAAGGAAAAAACTGAAAAAGAAAAAAAAGGGAGAAAAATAGAACAGATTTTTTTTTTAGTTTTGAAACTCATTAAAAAAAGCTTCCTATTTTTAGAAATAGAATCTTCAATTAATCTTTAATTATAAAGAAAAGAGGATTATAAAGAAATGGGTTCTTGTAGTGGCGGAGGTCATCGAAAAAAATGGGGGAAGGGGAAGGTTGAAAGTTGTTTAGTGCTGTTGTGCATGTATTTTGTAGATGTATTTGACGTCAATAAAGTTTGAATTTGCAGTTGTATATATATTTTATAACAAATAAATGAATTTGTATATGTATTTGAAAGAATGATGACAGTGTTTCTTATGGGTCTACGTGTTATATATGTATTTGATGTCATAAAAATAGTAATGTATTTTGTAAATGAATAAGGCCTGGGATTTTTAGTTGTATACGTATTTGATGTTTATAAAGCCTGAATTTGTAGTTGTGTATGTATTTCATAACAAATAAATAAATTTGTATATGTATTTTCAAAGAATGATGACAGTGTTTTTAATGTGTCTATGTGTTGTATATGTATTTGATGTCATAAAAATAGTATGCATTTTGTATGTGAATCAGGTCTGAGATTTGTTGTTGTATACGTATTTCAAAACAAATAAATGAATTTGTACATGTATTTCAAAGAATGATGACAGTGTTTAAAGGATCTACGTGTTGTATATGTATTTGAGGTCATAAAAACAGTTATGTATTTGTACGTGAATAAGGCCTAAATTTGCAGTTGTATATGTATTTCATAACAAATAAATGTGCTTATATAAGTATTTCAAAGAATGGTGGCAGTATTTACTCATACAAATACAAATGATACTTGTTTAATACAAATACAAATGATAAATTTGACATATAAATACAAATAATTTATATGTGTATTGTTTAATACAAAAAACTATAAAATATAAAGTACAAAAAAAATGAGAAAGAGAAAATATAAAATACAAAGAGTGTGAGAAATGTGAAAATATAAAAAATAAAATATAAAAAAAAATGAGAAAAAGAGAGAGTGGTGAAAATATAAAATACAAAGAGGGAGAGAGATACGAAAATATAAAATAATATATATATATATATAAAGATAAAGGGAACATGAAGAGAAAGAGAGGCTAGAGATAGAAGAGAGAAAAAATCTTATTTTTTGAAACTCATTAAAAAAACCTTCCTAAGTGAAAATGGAATCTTCAATTAAAGTGATTTAAGGGAGCTGATATTTTTTTTCCTTTTAAACTCAAGTTGTTAGGATATTCAGCTATTTGTATATGTATTTCGTCAGTAAAAAAAGGTCCTCAAATACAAATACAAGTTGCTATTTCGGGTAATTAGCAACTTGTTGCTACAGCTGTCTTAGTTAAAGGGTCAAGTTTGTTATTTCTGAACTTTTCCCTATAAAAAATGTTTGTTCTATATAACAATGATATAATTTCTATGCACATCCTATACATATTCTATACAACAATGATACAAAACATCGTATATATAATTCTATACAACAACTATACAATTTTTATACATATTCTATATAATAAATATATAGTTTTTAAACAATTGTATTCAATTATTATTTTTTAGAAAAAACAACAAAATTATACATATTCTTATAGATATACATATTCTATGCAACAATTATACCGTTTATATACAATTGTATCTAATTGTTTAAAAAAGAAAAGCAGTTTTTTTAGCCAAAATAATAAGGAAAAACTACATAATACCATACCTTAACTTACCATTATTAATTAAAATTCAACCCTTTAAAATAATTACATAAATTCCTGATTTTACCTTCTCCCTCTATATACACAGATACATCACAAAAAAGGGGAAAAGAATTGCCATTTATAATCCATTACAACATTCTCCTCCATTCCATTCACTTCTCCACCACAACAGCAACCAATTCTTCACTAAATTAATACTCCCTTCACACCCAATTTATAATTCCCACCAAATTAACGATCACTGCCACCTCTTCTTCCCAATTCACGACAACAATTACTGCCACCTCTTCTTCCCCTTCTTCTCAATTACTGCCACCTCTTCTTTCCCTTCTTCACCAAATTAATACCACCATTGCCACCTCTTCGTCCCCTTCTCCCGAATTACGGATAATCCCTTATTATACATCTAATTATTTATTTTTTTCAAACGGAATCAAATTTGACAGTTGTTTCGCACGAAATGTATTTGGTATATCCCCACAAAATTGTTACTTAAAAAAATCAATGGAGGTGAAGAAGAGTAGTGTGTAGCGGATTTCATGAGGTATCCGCCATTAATAGCGGGATGGTGAAGAATATGAAGATACATCACGGGATCGGCTTAAAAAAGTGCAAATGTTATGTATCATACTGATTTTTTGTGTATAGATACATTAGAATGATGTATCTGGTTGAAAATATGATTATAAATATGTATCAAAATTCTTTTTTGTATTACTGATACATAAGACTTATGTATCGAAATGAGATCTGTGTTACTGATACACAAAAATTGTATTTTTATGTATAGATACATAAGAATGATGTATCTGGATGAAAATATTACAAAAAATATGTATCAAATTTTTTTTTTCGTGTTACTGATACATAAGACTTATGTGACAGAATGAAATCTGTGTTACTGCTGCGGTATTTCACCAGAACCGAAGCGGAGGGCGATGAGGTGGCTTTATGGTGGTCCTTTCATGGTGGTGAGAGTGCGTGCTCCGTATATAATTGGAATAGAGGATATTATCGGAGTTGTTGGACGAAGTTGGGTGTTATTAATGGATGTTGTTGTTTAAGTGGGTATGTGGAGGAGATGGTTTTGCGAGTCAAGGAAGAAGAACATGAGTCTCCATTGATGGGTGTATTTTCAGTCGATGAAGAAGATTACCCAAGAAAATCCCCAAAAATTTTCTCAGATTTTCTCGCCTGTGTACTAGTTATGTACCGGGAAGTGATGTATCCGAAGCTTCAAAATTTGAAATTTTATGTAATTTTGAAAAGAGTGGGATATGGTGTAATTAGGTACTGAACAATCGAGATTTATGTTATTTACCCTTTTAATAATGGTAAAAAAATAAAAATAAAACAAACTGAATAAAGGGCCTAAAATGGCCCAAATTGAGAAAGGGCCATAAAGTGGGAATAAAATAAGGCAAAATTTCACATATAGCCAACTTACACCCCTTTTAACTAACTTCTTAGTCTAAGTTTTAGTAATTACATTTTATAGATTTTAGTTAGTGATTAGATGTATTTAGGACTCTTGTATTCAAATATTAACTAATAAATTTTATTACTATTTCATTTATGTTTAGAGTTAAAAAAAAAGAAAGAAAGGGGAGTGATTCACTTCCTTTATTCTCTCCAACATATCTTTTTCAAATCATTTGTTTCTTCCTTTTTCATACGGATTGTTATAGCTTACCTTTTAATTTTTAAAATACAAAAATAGAATTCAAACTAAAATTCCTCTGATTTCTTTGTATGGCTTCAAAATTTAAAATATAATTTCAATATATTTATACATTCAATGTATTTATCCATAAAAATTAGCTATGAATAGAAATACAAACGTAGAATTGATACAAATGAAAATTAGCTCAGAATTTAACATTCAAATACAAATACAAATGTTTACAACTCATATTTTCAAGATAAATATGAATTGATACAAATTCAAAAGTATAAAATGGATATAAATTCAGATTATATGTATAAACATAATTTATACAAAATACCTTTGAGTTATATACAAACACATGATAGTTGTATACCTATATGTAATATATAAAATATGAACCAACGTATTTTATACAAACCAAAAACTGATTATACAACTTACATGTATATTTTATATATGTATATATATGCATAGACCAACACATGATAACTGTCTAATTGCATATGACGGTTATTTGTATACATATATACATTAAAAATTGACTTGGTATACATACTTCTGTGTAACTAACAAAAAAAAAAGATATATTGACATATGTATATCTATTGAATATACATTCATACAAATATACATTTGGGTATATACAAAATACCTTCAAGTCATTCACAATGTCGTTACCCCCTCCCTCTCCTTTAGCTTATACAAAATACTAATAATAAATTATACAAACTGAGATATACATAATGTCTAATAGAAGAACAAATATAGTTTATACAAAACAACTTCAAAAATATACAATTTAGTTATATACAAATACGTGATAGTTGTATACCTATATGTAATGTATAAAATATGAACCAACATATTTTATACAAATCAAAAACTGATTATACAACTTATATGTATATTTTTTTTATATATATATATAATATATATATATATATATATATATATATATATATATATATATATATGTATGTATGTATATGCCAACACATGACAACTGTCTAATTGTATATGACGGTTATTTGTATACATATATATACATAAAAAAAATTGACACGGTATGCATACTTGTATGTAACTAACAAGAAAAAAAGATACATACATACATACATACATATATACATACATACATATATACATACATACATACACACACATATATATATATATATATATATATATATGAACTGAATTGAAAAAAAAAAATTGAAGAAACTTTTTTTGATGTAATAAATCTTTGAAAAAATTATAAAAATATACTATTTAAGAGTCAATATAACAAAACCTACCAATAGTTTCTACTTTTCAATGGAAAAAATTAAAGAAGATGGTATAAAATTTAAGAAGAGAGACAAAAATCAAATAAATGAAAAATTTAAGAAGAGAGAGGAAAATTAAATAAAATGGCCAATTTTCAAAATTAAATCGAAAATAAAATTAAGTGCTCAATTAAGTTAGCCAAAATTTAAGCTAATTAGATGAGATAGATTAATTGCATGATATACAAGCTATTATATTTGTATATAAGGGCTCACTTAAATAATAATTTTTTAACTAACTTTTGACTATGTCAAGTAATTATTTTAAATATTAATCATAATAGATAATTAAAGATCTTTTTTTTATCTATGCTATGTAGTGTTTCCATAAAATAATAAAAAAATATAGAGAGCAGTAAACGTTACCCCTTAATTAAACTAAATAGCAACACTTTAAAAAAAATTAAGTGACATAGCAAAATAACATTATTTTAGTGAATTTTTATCCTTCCTTATTTTTCTCTCTTTCTCTCTCTCTAGCCTTTTTTTTTTCTCTTTTCTTTTTTTCTTTTTCCTTTTTATTTTCTTTTTGTTTTTTTTTATTTTCATTTTTTTATCTTTTTCATTTTTTTCTTTTCAATTTTTTTTCCTCTCTTCTATTTCTCTTTCTTTTTTATTTCGTTTTTCAGTTTTTTTTCTTTTTTGGTATTTTTCTTTTCCTTTTTTTTGTTTCTTTCTTTTCGTTTTTTTTACTCTTCTATCTAGCTTCTATTTCTCTTTCTTCTTTTTTTTCCTTTTTCATTTTTTTGTATTTTTTTTCTTTCTCGGTTTTTTGGTTCTGTTTTATATTTTTTGTATTTTTAGCAAATATGACTACGTCGAGTACAAGCCATGGATGATAATGAAAATGCCACAACCGCTTATTGTATTTATAGTCGTATCATCATAAATGTATTCATTGATACAATTGTATTTGTATTTTATAGTTTGCACTTGTATTTGTATGTTTTTTATAGTTCGCACTTGTATCCCTCTGAATCAGAGGCTTGCGCCACACCCCCTGAAACAGGGAGTGGCGCAAGTCTTGGTACTTTGCTGAATTTTTCGGCCACTTTTTCCAACACTTGCATATCGTCCAATACCTTATCAAAACACTACAAAATACTTACTTAGTGATCTTAATCATCAAGTAACCATGACTCCAAGTCACCAAATGAGGTTGGAATGTGTACGGGTTATTACACAAATGCTCCACAAAATCACAAAACACCTCCTACAAAGGTCTAATCGCATGTATGTGGCCAAATTTCAATTTTCTCATCATTAGCATTACCAAATACATACTTATATCTCTCGACACCTAAGCAAACATTATTCAACGTCATCAAGTAGGGTTGGAAAGGTACGAGGTGTTACAAATAGGATCAAAATCAAGTTTCGAATTGAATTCATTCACTCATCTCCGGTTAAGAATGCAGGAAGGAAAACACAATCGCATAAAAAGTTCCCCTTAACCAAACAAAAAATGATTTGAACATATTACACACTACAACTACGAATAATGTACCATAATATATACCATATGAATATCATAATGCACCCACAATTTATACATATTGAATACAATCAACAAACAAATTCAACCATTTTCCTTACATCAAATAGCACATTCCACACTAAAACTATTACCATCAAGATACCATAATCTATACCAACTGTGCACCATAATGCAACCACAAATTATACACATTAAATACAACAAACGAATAAAGTTAACTATAAAATTCTACCTCAATCTATACCACTGTCCATATCATAATTTATACATATGGAATACAATCAACAAACAAATTTCAACTATGTACCACATGAATACCATAACATATACCATTTTCCATACACTAAATAACACATTTCATACTATAACTATTACCATCAAGATACCACAATCTATACCAATTTTACAACATAGTGCAATGAATGCCCCTACTACAATCAAGTAAAAATTATATACCACATTCCTCACTAATATCATTCATGTGCCATAATTTATACTAGTTGTTTACCATAATCTATACGTAATGTTTGCATAATAGAACAATATTATATAATATAATTTATACAAAAGGTGTACCATAATATCACCAAAATATATATATTATTTGAGTGTTGTGCGATTATTGAGTCTATATGCTTGTAATGTTTATAAAATATGTGTATCTTAGAATTGTTTGGATGTATGAATTTTGTATATAAATTGGTGTGCTTAAGTTTTCGAATATCAAATTACTGGGAGATATATTTAGGAAGAAGATGAGAAAATTAAGAAGGAGAAAATAGTTGGGAGAAATATTTGGGAAGAAGATGAGGAACCTAACTGGGAGTAATTGGTTTACGGCGTGATTCTAGGAGCAAATTACCGTGATTGTCTTTCCCCAAATTTGTATAGATTTTGTGAGTTTTTTATTGGTGTGAATTGAAAAGTGAAATCTAACGTTAGGTTTTGTAATATTACTTCTTATTTTGTATATACATTTGTTTTGCTTATTTTGTATATATGTGTGTTTTGCCCATAATAAATCGGCTATTGACTGACCCAATAAATCAAAAAGGCCATTATTTGCCAAAAACATATAAATCGACTATTTTCTGCCAATTTTTTAGGTTTAAAATTTTTATGTGGGGTAAGATCAAACTCGCCCCGCAGCCGCCGCTGGTTGTCATCCTTATATACATACTTTGTATTTTTATTTTTAAGTGGTGTTACATTCCTGCAAAAAGTATGTATACATTAGATATACATTAATATGTATACATATTATTCCAGCTATTCAGTAGATCAGTATGTATATTAATAATTTGTGTATATATTATTTCAGTTATACAGTATATATGTATGTATACTAATAATAGGTATATATATTATTCCAATTATATGTACTAATAATATATCTCATATTTTTTCAAAATTTTATGATTTTATAGTCTGAAAGTAGACGTAGGCTACTGAGTGCCAATTGTATAAATGTGAGTTATTTCATGCTATTTAGTGAGCCAGCTATCGTATAGTATCAAATTTTTTAATTTAATTGTCAAAAATAGAAAAAATAAAATAAAATTATCGGTTTGAATTGTGTTCATGTTCCTGTGTCCCATTAGAGTCCTATTTTTAGGCATTTATGATTGTAAACTGAAAAAATTGGTAAGTGTGACGACTCAGGTCCAAATTGATAAAGCTATAGCCCAATATCTTGAAGTAGGCATCAAATAGCCATATTTAGTTGAGCCGTCAATATGGGTCAGGCAAGTTGGGCTGGCCTGGCCCAGCCTATAATTTAATAGGGTTGGACTTCAGTTTTCACAGTCCATTTAAGAACAGGACTTTTTAGCTCAGCCCGGATAAGTCCGTGGCCCGTGGGGCTTGAGCAATGTGGGTTGGACCGGCCCGTGAGTCAAATAAAAAATAATTTAAAAATAATAAAAGAGTCCAAAGTCCACACTCAAAATCTATTTAAATTATTATAAATATTTAAATTTAATTATATTTATAAAATATGTAAATATCCACAATACAAAATTTAGTAGTACTCGATTTAAACAATTAAACATTAAAATATCAGTTATATTGTTACTCATTAGCTATTTACATTGCTTATTAATATTTTTATTTGGTTTGAAGGGCATCATATCAAAAGTTATTTAGTTTCGCTATTAGGATTAGTTTTTTTGGTGTATTGGAGACTTAATTAGCAAGTAGTAACACTATGTAATATTGTCTTGTAAATATTTATGTTTATTAACATTTTAAAATTAAATTATAAAAAAAAAATATTTTTTATAAAGTGGGTTGGCCCGTGAGGCCCGCAGCCCACAGAGTAATGGTGTGGACTTGGTGTTTTATGCCCCATCATCTTGATTGGCCAACCCTGCCTGGCCCGTCAAACTCCAAAGCTTGTGTGGGCTAACTCGGGTGGGCTGGGCTGGCTTGTATTGACAGCTCTAATATTTAGGATACTGATTTCGGCCCAAAAGATTAAGGGAAAAGGATACAAATGGCCACTCGGTGGAAATTAATCCCAACCAAATGGCCTTAAGTTATTGAATTCGATATGCTAGCCATCACTGATTGGCCACCTCCTTTTTTTGCTTGTTATTTTATTTTATTTCACTATATCTTTTTTTTGGTTTTTTGCTAGATTTTTTTCTTTTTTTTTTACTGCTAGCTCTAAAATTTGCTCCATTATTTTTTGGTACCAATCAAATATAATTTTTTCACTTTTTTTTTTTTTCAAATACAATTGAAAAAGAAAAAAAAGTGTACCATTTATTTTTTATAAATGATATATGTATCTGGATAACTGTATCTCCTTCTTCTTCTAATGTATTGGTATAACCTCCATATGTAATGATACATATTGATACCATACAATACATATCTAATTAATCTAAAATACTGATACAATACAATCGTGAAAGATACATTTTTATTCAATAATGATACAATTTTTATACACATCCTATACAGATACATATTGTATATAACAATTATATAGTTTCAATACACATCCTATACAACCTTTAGCTGGAATAATTGTTCAGATACATATTCTATACAACACTCATACAATTTCTATACATATTCTATGTAACATTTAGCTGCAATAATTATTTAGATATCTATTATATACAACACTTATACAGTTTTTATATACACCATTTACAACATATACATATACATATTATATACAATGATTATACAGTTTTTATACACATCTTATACAACATTTAGCTGCAATAATTATTTAGATACATATTCTATAAAACGATTATACAATTTCTATACACATTCTATACAGTTTCTATATATATCTTATACAATAACTATACAATTTCTATACAATTGGATTTAATTTCATAGAAGAACTGAAAAAAAAAAGAAGTAAATTTGGAGTAGACGGAACAATAGCAAATCAGAGTTGGTACAATGTAAAAGAAACCTCTTTTTAAAAAGAATAAAAATAGAAATCAATCAGAAAAAGATGAAAGATTTTATAAAAAAACTCAAATTCAAAAAGGCAAAATCCAAATCTCCAAATGAATAAACATGTAAATAGCAGTATAACTACTTGTGGAACGAAGAGAACGAGGAGAAGGAAACAGCAAAATAGATTGAAGGAATGAAGAAAAGGAAATAATATAACTACTGCTAATAACTAAACCATAAGTTGAAGGAACGAAGAGAAGAAAACAACAAAATAGAGAAGAAAAGACCGAGTCCCTTTTATTTATTCGGCAATGCTTTAAAATTATGGCTACAATTTGGAAATATTTTCACGGAAGTGCCACATTTTGTACAATAGCCCAAACTTGGGCCACTAATTTTTAAAAGTGACGGTCCATATCCTTTCCCCAAAGATTAAAGAACATTTTACATAACTATACAATCTTAAAAAGTATATTATAAAATTTTAGCATTATTTTTAAAATTACAGTAGTAGCCAGACAATAATTATAGATTTAGCCAAATCTAATTCTAAATAAATTCTCATTTATTCTAAATCAATTCATTAAAAAAAAAAAAGAAGGAAATTGTTTCATTAATGAGGAAAATTAATGTACTTGGTTAATGTAGTTGGGCAATTGGTTCTTACTTCTTTCCTTTTTTATTACCTTTTTTTTTTAATTTTCGTTTCTATATTGACAAAATAATTGTGTTATTCTTTTTGCAATTCAAGTTTTAGTAATTATTTTATTTTTAATATATGTGATAATTGTATATTATCAGTATATACTTAATATTGTATGAATATAAATTTTATGTTTTAAATAGTACTGCAAATATAATTATTAAAATTATAATATATAAAATTAATATATATATATATATATATATATATATATATATATATATATATATATATATATATATGTATGTATAATATAATTAATATAATATATATAACATCACAAAATTATGGTGGAGAGAGAACATTATGAAAGAGAGTTTATTGATGGAAATATAATTAATGAAGGGAGTTACTAATATTTAAATGGGGTTTATTATTGTATTAAATATTTTTCTTTTCAAAATACAAATGGCTACATTTGTTATGAAATGTGCTATATTGTTACTTTTAAAAAGATGTGTTATTCTTATAAATAATTCTTATTAATTGTTTTAGTGGGTAAAATTCTGAAGATTTTTGTATTAAATATGGTTATTGGGCTACATAACATGTTAATTTTTGGACCCCGAGTTGTCACACTGTGCCAATTATTCTTGTAAAACTTCGTGTTGTGTTGATCTTAGTTTCTGAGCTTCACGTTATTTGCATGATCCTTTCAAGGGACAATTACATAGCATAACAAACTTAATCCCTTAATTATGACTCATAGTAACACTTTAAAATAATTATCAAATATAACAAAAACTGTTATGAACTAATAAAGAAAAGACAAGTATAATAAGGAGGAGAAGAGAGGAGATTCTTTATTTCTCTTGAGGAATGAGGGATGAATTCAGGATGATTTACAATGAATAAAACCCCTCTATTTATAGAGAAAAATTCCTCCTAATTTCTCTCCAAAAGATAGACATTTCATATCTTGATAGATACTCAATATATCTTGATAGATCTTGATAGATACTCTCTATATTCTTGATAGACATTTACTATATCTTGATAGACATTCACTGTGATGTAAACACATTTATAACACTCCCCTTAAATGTCTAATTGATAGATAATATGCCTCGTTAAAATCTTATTAGAAAAAACCCATTGGAAAAAAAATCTAGGGAAGGAAAAAGAGTACACATATCTAATAATACGCATTTTGGCTGCCTCATTTAAAACCTTACAAGGAAAACCCAGTGGGACAAAACCTTGAAAGGGAAAAAGAGTACAACGCGTATTGTCTCCCCGTGATGAGAACATCAATTCCGAATCTTGAATCTTCACATTCCAATCTTGCGCATCATCTTCTCGAAAGTTGTAGTTGATAGAGACTTTGTGAATAAATTAGTCATATGATCACTCGAACGAATTTATAGCACGTTGATATCACTATTCGTTTGGAGTTCATGTGTGTAGAAAAGCTTTTAGCGAAATGTACTTCATTCTATCTCTTTTTATGAATCTTCTCTTTAATAGAGTCATGTATGCTGCATTCTCTTCATATAAGATCGTGGGTATTTTGTCACATTTCAAACAATAATTTTTTCGAATGAGATGTATTATGGACCTTAACCACGCATATTATTGGCTTGCTTCATGAGTAGTCATTACCTCAACATGATTTGACTATCATGTAAAACAACATGGTACGGTAGTACTCTTCGTAACATATGTTTGTATCGAACTTTATGTCAATCATATGAATATCCCGTTTACTCAAAAATTTGATAATATTCGTTAGGACAAACACATTCATACAAACACTTTCATTTGCAATATGCAAGTGATCTTATTTTAGTATCTCCGTATAGGAGTAAAATTATGTCATGCTCATAGTTATAGCAAGACATGTAAATGCATCAATTGCACAAGATATGGTACATTGGGACCAATTCAATTCTGCATGTTTCTCATTTCAATTTCTTTCAGCAGATAATCTATTACTTTCGAGAACTCTCCAAGAGTTCCAATGATATTCAACTTATCAATTTATGCAATATAAGGATTATAACTAAGTTTCCCCAAAACTTGTATATGTTTCAAACATTTTGAATCCTTTATGAATTTTCATATAGATTTTGTCCAGTGACAATATTCAACATTTCATGTGTGACATCTTCTAATGTCCGATAGTCAATATGGACATCTTCGGAATGTCATAATCGTTCATGCCAACTTATGAACTTGTTTGTACTAGTAATCTCCAAGTTTACCATGACATGTGGTTTTTCCTTTAGTAAATTTCAAATTTACTATTACATGAATAAATTTTCAGATTTAGTACTTCGGAGTAAATTTCAGAATATTTCTTCTCAATTATTCTACCTCTTTTGGAGGTGTTACTCCCATCACATTCACCCCAGGGAATGGATTTGTACTTATAACAATCGAAATTCTCATTTCCCAAGAATGAAACATAATCGTGTCTTAAACATATCAAATTATGATAGCTTAAAATCTCTTTCAAGATATTGCTACTTCAGGAGCAAATCGATACACACATTCAATTATGTGTCTTCTTTCAAATATATTATGCACTGCTACCACGTTCACTTTAGGGAATGGAGCATATTCAATGAGATAGAGTTCATGACTTTTCACCAAAAGCACATTGATTTTTTTAGTCATCATTATATCATCAATATGGTGCATTGAGATTCAAGCTCAATGTCTTACCCATATAAAGGCATCTTAGGCCATAAATTGATGAGACTAAAACCCAACATCTTATCATTATGGTGCATCGGGACTCTAGCCCGATGTCTTACCCTTTTATGTGATGGAACTTGTATCCAAAGTCTCATCCTCAACCAGTAATACTTGAAGAATTCAAAAGAAATAAATAATGAAAACCTTGCCAAGCACATATAAGCCGTTGTAGATGATTTTTTTTGTTTTTCATATAATAGCATTAACTACAACTTCTTACCGTAGTGCCATATTTTCAATCTGACCGTAGAGCTCTCCGTTTTTAATCTGCAGTCAAACAAAATAATATATGCTACCAAAACTAGATTTATACCTTCTCCCATTTAAGGGATTTCGTGGAGCATAGAATATTTAATCAAGAATAGTATATGCCTCTTTGCAAGGAAAATTTGATTGATTAATTTCCACCAAGAGAATAGGTGCATCTTCACGTTGCTGCCAACTATTAGAGTAATTAAAACAGTACCACAAATATAATTATGACACAATGAAAGAAAGTAAATACTTATCTTGCAGTACTCGTCTAACTCCAAGAATTGCACCTGCTCTAGAAAATCAAACGCAAGGTAGAGTCTCGTACTGATAACGTATTATGAACTAATAAAAAAAAGACAAGTATAATAAGAGAGAGAAGAGAGGAGATTCTTTATTTCTCGAGGAATGAGGGATGGATTCAGGATGATTTACAATGAATAAAATCCCTCTATTTATAGAGGAAAATTCCTCTAATTTATCTCCAAAAGATAGACATTTCATATCTTGATAGATACTTAATATATCTTAATAGATCTTGATAGATACTCTCTATATTCTTGATAGACATTTACTATATCTTGATAGATATTCACTATAATGTAAATACATTTATAACAAAAACAACAATATTTTAGTGGGTCCTTATCCTCCCTTTATTTCTCTCGTTCTCTCTCTCTCTTCTTTCTTTAGCCTTTATTTTTTTTTCTTTTACATTTTTTTCTTCTTTTTGTTTTTTTTTTTTAATTTTTTTTTTCTTTTCACTTTTTTTCCTCTCTTTTTTTTTCTTTCTTTCTCTCTTCTATCTTTAGCTTTTATTTCTCTTCTTTTTTTTCTTTTTAGTTTTTTATCTTTTTTTTTTCTTTTTCGTTTCTTTCTTTCTCTTTTTTTTTTTTTTTTTTTTTGGTCTCTTCTATCTCTAGCTTCTATTTCTCTCTTCTTTTTTTTTTCTTATTTAATTTTCTTTTGTATTTTTTTCTTTTTTCTTTTGGTTCTATTTTTTTGGTATTTTCGGAAAACATGACTATGTTGAGCATAAACTATGGATGATAACAAAAATATCAAATCGATTATTATATTTGTATTTGCACTATTATTTATTTTTTGTATTTATTGATATAATGGAATTATCCAAATACAAATGATATGTTTTTATATAATTCTATTTTCGTTGATGCACTTGTATTTTAAAAAACTGTTTTGTATTTGTATTTTATAGCTAACTGCATATTGTATTTGTATTTTGTGGTTTTATTTTGTTTGTATTTGTATTTGTATTCTATTTTCATCGATGCACTTGTATTTTTAAGTAACTATTTTGTTTTTGTATTTGTAATTGATCGCATATTGTATCTATATTTGTAATTTCATTTGTTTGTATTTGAATTTGTAGTTGACTGCATTATTTGTATTTTTAAACAATTGAAAAAGAATTATAATTTTTTTGTGAACACTTGTATATATATTCATTGATACGAATTGTATTTTATTGATACAAATTGAACAATACAAATACAAATGATAAATCATATAAATACAAATGTTACATTTGTATCAAATGATCATGTTTATACAACTTGAACCATACACATACAAATGATACTTGTAAATATACAAATACAAATGATAAATTTAATATACAAATACTAACGGTATATTTGTATTAAATGATACATTGTATATTTATATATTTTAGATTCAAGCAAATATAATTAATCCATATACTTGTTTGTATACAAATAATAAATTGTACATATTCACGGCTAAACTATCCAAATAATAAATTTATTTGAAATATATAATTTGATACAAATAAATATAAAATATTAAAAATATATAAACAACAAAAAAAGAAAAAGAACAAAAAAATACAAAAAAAAAATGATAAAGAAAAAAAAGGAAAAAATAGAAGGAAAAAAAAACGACAACAAAAGAAAAAAAGAAACAAAAAAGAAAAAAGAAAATACAAAAGAAAAAAAACTACAAAGGAAAAAAGAAAAAAATGAAAAAAGAAAAAAAAAAGAATGAAAAAAATAGTGTTTTTTTTTTTTAAAAAATACAAATAAAATTTTAAAAAAACAACAAAAAAATGAAAAGGAAAAAAAGATAAAAAAAAGAAAGAAAATAGATTATAGAAATAGAAGATAGAGAAAGAGAGAAAATTAAGGGAGAAAATAAAGAAGAGAGTTGCTATGAAATGTAATTATGTAAATGTTGCAATTTTTTTTCTAGTTAAGTTTATTTGTTGCTATTTCTGAAATTTCCCCTTTTGACAAAATGTCACTTTTACGACTGTTGATTGAAAATGAGAAAATCAACCATCATTTGAAAATTAAATGAAATTAAGTCATTCTTTAAGTAAATACTAATATTTAGATGATAACACGTTTCCTCGTATCAATGAAGCAGAAGCGCTAGCTTCTTCTACTTCTCCTTTTCGAACTCCAATATATATATATATATATATTTGGAGTTTTCATATTTTCAACTCCGGAATATATACACATGCATGTATTGGTTGTTTGATGAGTATACATAACTTCGTGAAACCTTTCGACATATATACAAAGGTCTTGCCTTTTTCTCGACAAGTGAGGCCGCCTTCCCCTGTCCAAAATGATTTACTCCAACAAGTGTTGAAAATAAAATATAAACCCCTAGCTATTGCAGCGGAAAATAAATTAGTAACAAATTTTTTCCTGTTGTTGTTCAAGTAAGTCAATTATTAACCATCAATCTTGCCGCTAAGAGCCTTTTAGCCTATGTCTATTGCAAAAATGTTGGATTGATGGAATCACATGTATTTAATTATAAGTATGCTAGGGATTCTTTAACTAAAAGCTTAAGCCTATGGACTTCTTAATTATGTACTGAAATTATTTCCAAAAAAAAAAGAAGAAAAACCTAGAGCAATTTTTTGAAAACATAATTTCATCACTTGATACAATAAAAGTGAGTTTCACGAATGTGATCTGTCGAATCGAAGTGCGTAAGAGACATATTTTTGTCAAGAAGAAATGTCTATCTAGTTATTTAATTAGTAATAGGTGAAGATATATTAAATTGATGGCTGGTTGCAACTTTGAGTGTAGCACTGGTGCAAAATCGTGTCTTTAACTCTAGCTATTGAATGAAATGAATTTGTATTTTATGTGAAATGAAAAAAAAAAAAGAAAAAAAAAAGGAAAAAGACAGATGCCATTTGGTTTTATTGATTTATATAGCTTAAAAAATGGACTTAGTTGATTCGGTTTTAATTTAGATAAATTTGTACAAAATTGAGTCTGTCAACATCCCTACTGGCGCTAGGTAAAAATTTACTCGCAGGTTGCAATGGATAGTTACAATAAATCTATACAATTTATCATAGTTAAGCGATTTAATAAAGTGAAATACATGTTAATTAATCATTGTTAAGTAAAAAAACTTTAGATCCAAACGTACATAACATGTGTGTATTGGTAGCTTGATGTAAATATCAAGTGCAGATAAGTCTTTACCATGGGGTTCGAATCGGATTAGCGTCAAGTTGCTTCCGGCTGGTTCGCACTTGGAAACTTAGCTTCTTGGTGACAACTTCTTCATACATATTTTGAATTTTCAAACAAGAGTTTTGTTTAAATTTGGTTTCTAACTTTAGTTATGTTGGATAAAGAAACAGATTATTCAAAATGGAGATAATCCAAGATTCCAAGTCATATTTGAAATAATATCATTCATGCACAAAGCCAAAATTTCCTATATATATGTGTACAAATAATCGCTTTTATATATGACTCATACAATAGGGATATTTGGATTTTCGTTTGTATTATTTTCAAGACATTATAATGGATGGGTGCATTGGACAACATTAACTTGGCCCATTTTGACGTCGGCCATTATTGATATATTTAGCATTCAAAGTACTTTATCATATAAAAAAGTCGTTATCAAATTAGATCAGGCTATACGTATCTCCCCAACAACTAGGGAAGAAGCTAAAGTTCAATACCGAATTTAATTGTATTAAAAAATCTACATATATAATATATACAAATAATATATTTAGAATAAATAAATTATTATTTTCTAAAATCTAGAACTCACACACACAAAAAATAGCTCCGTCTTTTAGCAACAACCTACGCACACGCGCACCCATGAATGAGTAAGAGATGTTTGTGTTCCTCACAATTTTTTATAGGTGCCCTTAATTCGTGCCACGCGAGTTTTGGAAAGTATATACCTATAGCTATATAGCCAATCTTGATTGACTTGTTCATTTATTAATTTAGCCTATCTTGACATATTTAAATTCAGTTTAATATGCTCGTTTGACATTTTTATCTATAGATAATTTCAAGATCAAATAAAAAATTAGGATTGTAATTAATTGACTACTAGCGTAAAATCAATCTAAAATATAAAGAGCTGGCATATGAATATTGATTTCAAAAGGTGCCCATGTTACCTCAGTTATTATGAACCTTAATAGAGTGAGATAAATAATCTTGATTTATAAATATTCTTTGTTTCATTTTTCAACTTTCAGTATGTCATGGATGAAGTTACGTACGTTTATATATAAAGTAACACATTATTTGTCCTCTCTCTTTCATGTCATCTTCTTGTTATGACGGAAAGAGGTAAATATGAAAACAAAGAAAGTAAAGAACACCAAGTTTAACGTGAAAAATCCCTTTAAATTGAAGGTAGCAACCACGGGATCACAGAGATCCAAACAATTCCACTATATCAATAAGAGGGTTACAAATATTCTCCCAAATGGCTACACAACAAGTGCCAAACACGGAGAAACAATAGCGACACCAACAAAAGTAAATCAAGAGAAATCACCCAAAACAGAGCTACTGTTCGGGACTCAAAACCAGATGTTTCGGACCTCCAAATCCGATCTTCACCGTTCAAATCAAACAACAAGATGTTAGGAACACTCAGTCAAAATTTCAGCCCAATCCAATGATGAACGAGCTGAAAAACGATATCTGAAGTTGGCTGGTCGGAGAGTAAAAACTGCAGCCTAAACTCTCTCTCTCTTCTCTCTTTGGTGAAAGCTCTCTCAAAAACCTCTCTTATGTGCTAATGTCTCTCAAAGACAAAACTAATGAGCATGATTAATTCTCTCTCAAATTGTTCTATTTATAGATGATGAGTGGTGCTTTTTCCTAAAGCCAAACCAACTCCAAATAGGAAAAGAAAATCCGAATCCTTTTCCAAATAGGATTGGAAACCAAAAGAGAATAGGATTAGGCCATGGGCCTTTGGCTGGAACATGGGCTACAGCCCAACAAACTCTCCCTCCAGCCAAGGGGCTAAATGGAACTTCAAGCGGAGGAACTCAGGACAGGCTTCATGCCTGCCAAAGTTCTGCAATACTCATGCTTCTCTACAACCACCACTTTCGTTAGCATATCTGAAGGATTTTCATCAGTGTGTATCTTTTCAACCTCAAATAATTTCTCTTTCACTGCCATTCTAATCCAATGATACTTTCTACTAATATGCTTGGACTTAGAATGAAAGGTGGAGTGTTTGGTGAGATAAATAACACTTTGATTATCACAAAATAAGACGAACCTTGACTGCTCAAAATCAAGATCTTCCATAAATTCCTTCATCCAAAGCAATTCTTTGGCACCTTCAGTGATAGCAACATATTCAGCTTCTGTGGTGGATAGAGCTATGCACTTCTGTAGTCTTGATTGCCAAGAAATAGCTCCCCCTGCAAAAGTGATCGAATAACTGGAAGTGGATCTTGAATTATCAAGATTACCTCCCAAATCAGAGTCTGTGTAGCAAATAAGTTCAGGCTTGCCACTACCAAAGCACAACTCCATATCTGCAGTACGCTTCAAATATCTTAGTATCCATTTTACAGCATCCCAATGTTCCTTTCCAGGATTAGAAAGAAATCTGCTAACAGTACCAACGGCATGTGCAATATCTGGTCTAGTGCAAACCATAGCATACATCAAACTACCAACTGCAGAGGAGTAGGGAATACAAGACATCTCTTTCTTGTCTTCGTTAGTAGATGGACTCTGAGTCGTACTCAATTTGAAGTGTTTAGCAAGATGAGTACTAACCGTTTTTTGCTTCTGTCATATTGAACCTCTTCAATACCTTCTCAATGTACTGCGTCTGGGATAATGATAACTCTTTTTTACCTCTATCTCTGTGTATTTGGATGCTTAAAATTTTCTTTGCTGGCCCCAAGTCCTTCATCGCAAACGATTTGCTCAACTCCTTCTTAAGGACTGCAATCAGCATATCATCCACATAGAGTAATAAAATAATGAAATCATCATTCGAGAACTTTTGAAAGAATGCACAGTGATCTGAAGAAGTTTTCTTGTATCCCTGTTTTTCAATGACAGATTCAAACTTCAAGTACCATTGTCTTGGAGCTTGTTTCAAGCCATACAAGCTCTTTCTCAATTTGCAGACATAATTTTATTTTCCTTTGACTACAAAACCTTCAGGCTGCTCCATGTAAATTTCTTCATCTAAATCACCATGAAGAAAAGCAGTCTTGACATCCATCTGCTCAATCTCTAAATCTAGACTTGCAGCTAAGCCTAGCACTATACGAATATAAGATATTTTCACGACAGGAGAGAAAATTTTATCAAAGACAACTCCCTTTCTCTGGCCAAAGCCTTTGACAACTAACCTCGCCTTATACCTAGGCGCAGAGGTATGTTGCTCTTGCTTTACTCTAAAGATCCATTTGTTTGTTAGAGCTTTCTTACCTTTCGATAATTCCACTAACTCATATGTGCCATTCTCGTTGAGTGACTTCATCTCATATTCCATAGCTTCTACCCACTCATCTCTATGAGTCTCTTGCATGGCTTCATCATAATTTTCAGGTTCTCCCATGTCAGTCAAAAGTACATACTCATTTGGAGAATAACGAGTTGACTTTTGCTTCTCCCTAGAAGATCTTCTACAAGAGATTTCAGGAACATCTGAAGTAGTTACTTGAGCAGGAGTTGGTTGTTGACCAACCACAACATCATTAATCGAACCGTCAATAGGTACTACACCCTCTTGATCATCATCTGCATTATAATCTTGGGTTTCTTCATGTGCAATAGATGCATCAACGATAGGAACTGGATCAACATCAACTAAGCTCTCTTTATTCTGAGAATCCTTTTTCTCAGTCTTGTTAATATCTTCAATAGTTTGGTCTTCAAAGAACACCGCATCATGACTTCTAATAAGCTTCTTATTAATGGGATCATAAAAGCGATGTCCAAACTCATCTTGACCATAACCAATAAAGATGCACTGCTTAGTTTTGATAACCAGCTTTGACCTCTCATCTTTTGGAACATGCACACAAGCTTTACACCCAAAAACTTTCAAATGATCATAGGAAACATCCTTAGCAAACCAAACTCTATTTGGAACATCACCATCCAAAGCAACCGTAGGAGACAAATTGATAACATAAGCAACAGTATTAAGTGCTTCCGCCCAAAAGGAATTTGGAAGTTTAGCCTCTGAAAGTACACATCACTAAAGTTCTATTCATCCTTTCTGCCAAGCCATTCAATTGAGGTGTCTTGGGTGGAGTTCTCTGATGACGAATTCCTTGTGATTTGCAATAGTTATCAAAAGGACCAATGTATTCACTGCCCTTGTCAGTGCGAATGCATTTTAGTTTCTTCCTAATTTGTCTCTTGGATAAGGCTTGAAATTCCTTAAACACATCAAGTACTTGATCTTTGAATTTTAAATGATATACCCAGAGCTTGCGAGAATGATCATCAATAAAAGTCGCGAAGTAAAGTGCACCACCTTGTGACTTCACTTTAAAAGGACCACACAAATCCGAGTGTACTAGCTCCAATAGTTCAGGTTTTCTTGAGGGAGAATGACTGTGAAAAGAAACTCTCTTCTGTTTCCTGGTTAAGCAATGAACACATCTTTTCACCTTTGCTTGTTATACACCAGCAAGCAAATTCTTCTTAGCCAAACAAGTGATCCCCCTCTCGCTCATATGACTGAGCCTCTTGTGCCATAACTCCGATAAAATGTCACTTTCCATCAAATTTACTGAGTCACTGAGGATGAATCCTTGCGTCACGTATAAATTAGAATACTTTCTTCTTCGAGCCACAACTAATGCGCCTTTGGTGAGCTTCCATTGGCCATTGAACAAGTCATTATGGTAGCCATCATCATCTAGTTGCCCTACAGATATCAAGTTTAGAGGGATGTCTGGAACATGCTTGACATTCTGAAGGACTATCGTTGTACCAATATTAGTCTTCAAATAAACCGTGCCAAATCCAAACACTTTAACCTCACCAGCGTTACCCATCTTCAACACTCCAGAGTTAACAGGAGTATAAGATGAAAAGAAGTCTTTCCTCAGTGTGACATGAAATGTAGCTCCAGAATCTACTATCCAACTAGTATCTTGGGATACAAAATTGATGACATTTTTATCACAAGCAAAGAGAAGGTCATCTCGGACAACAGCAACAACATTGTTTCCGTTATTTTCTTCTTTCTTTCCTTCTTTAACCTCTTGCTTCAACCTATAGCAATTTCTTTTAATATGTCCTTTCTTGCCACAATGATAGCATGAACGACTCTCATACCCTGATCTTGACTTGCTTCTGCTTTTATCTCTATTACTTGTGTTTCTTGTTTTGTCTCTCCCTCGGTCTTCTGTAAATAGAACATCCGAGTGTGAAGATGAACCCTGAGATTTTCTCCTTACTTCTTCATTCAAAACACCACTCTTGGCAAACTTCATAGTCACCTTGCCACCAGGAGCTGAATTTGTTAAAGAAACACGAAGAGTCTCCCAAGAATCTAGTAGAGTATTCAGAAGCCAAAGTCCTTGTATCTCATCGTCGAAATTAACACTCATTCTAGAAAGTTGATCAAGGACACCTTGAAAATCATTTATGTGGTCAAGAATAGGACTTCCCTCCTTGTATTTAAAAGTCATCAATTGCTTTAGTAGGAACAACTTGTTATTGCCTATTTTTGAAGCGTAAAATGTCTCCAACTTTTCCCATAATGTTCCAGCATGTGTCTCATTCACAATATGATTGTGAACATTGTCTTCAACCTATTGCCTTATATATCCACATACTTGTTGGCGCTCGAAATCCCAATTTTCATCAGTTACATTCTCGGGTTTATGAGCAGCAAAAACGGGAATATGCATCTTCTTCATAAATAGAAGATCTTTCATCTTGCTCTTTCATATGTTGTAATTGCTCCCATTTAAACATACCATCTTGCTCATACCTCCATCCAAAAATCCTTGATAGACAACCAAGACTCTGATACCACTTGTTATGACGGAAAGAGGTAAATATGAAAAACAAAGAAAGTAAAGAACACCAAGTTTAACTTGGAAAAACCCTTCAAAGACAAAACTAATGAGCATGATTAATTCTCTCTCAAATTGTCCTATTTATAGATGATGAGTGGTGTTTTTTTCTAAAGCCAAACCAACTCCAAATAGGAATAGAAAATCTAAATCCTTTTTCAAATAGAATTGGAAACCCAAAGAGAATAGGATTAGGCCATGGGCCTTTGGCTAGAACATGGGCTACAGCCCAACACTTCTCTCCCTGTCTCTTTTTTTTTTTCTTCTTAAATTAAAGGAGATGCAAACTAGAAGAAAACTGTATGATTGTCATTATTCAACTGGTATCAAGTTGAAGAGGAGGAAGGGGCGGCTCAATAAGATTGGTGGCCTAAAGTCAATCTTTAACCGGAGGCCTTATATTTTTTTTAAAAAAAAGACATAATATATATTCTTATTAAGTTTTTTTTTTAGTTATTGAGATATAAAGTTGTTAATAATCTTCTTATAAATTATTTAATAGCTTTTGATACATTATAGATCTAGCGTAATTAAATAATAGAATTTGATGCAAAGAGTTGACAATTTGATATTAAAATTATTTTTTGATCATTAAGTATACTTGTTGCTATGCTTGAAACGTGAGGGGGGGAAAAAGTAGAAATGAATGTTCTTGACTAGAGGTCTTGAGTTCGAATTTCTGAATGAAAAAAAATCCTGCTAAGGAGGGCTTCCCTCTTTAATCGATTTGCGTAGCATGAATTTCAATTAATTAAAAAATTCAATGTAAATATCGAACACTAAGTGAAAAAAAGGGGCCCCAAAAATATTGGGGCCTAAAGCCCCTGCTTGAGAGGCTTTACCATCTGGCCGGCCTTGAGGAGTCTATATTTGTCCTTTACAATGCTAGGAATAAAGTTAGAGTAATTAATAAAATGATAAATGATGAGTATTACCTTTTGAATATAATAAATTTCATGTTTTGTAAAATGAGTTAAAAAATGATTATAATTAATAATAAGGATAAATTATATCTTGATTTTTTAGGTTGAACAAATAAAAGTGGACATTTTTTTTAATATAATGGGCAAGTACTAAAAGTGGACGGATGAACTAGTGTTCACTTTTACTTCATCATTATTTCAAAAATAGATTATCATTTTTACTTATCATTTTTAACATATCAAGAAAAGACAATTATTTTTCTTATTAATTTTTACCCTCAACATTAATTATTTATTTCCTAAATCATTTTACAAAACCTAAGACTATACATCAATTAATATGGGTATTGTGATAAAATACTCATATTGATCATTATTTCTTAAGAGACGTGCAAAGTCCAAATTGGACAAGTAATTAAAAGTGAACGGAGGGAGTATATAATTCAATAATATTTGAATGCAATTACCAATTAAACTAGTAGTACTCCCTCCGTTTCGTTTTAGTTGACCCTTTTGCTAAAAATATTTGTTTCAATTTAATTGTCCTGCCATTTATGAAATCAAGAGAATTTTATTATATTCTTTCAAAACTATCTCTATCATTAAATGACTACATAAAGTGTATATACTCAAATTTGTAATTTTCAAAGAATAATTAATAAGGCCAATTTGGTAAAATAAGCTCCTAATAAATATTTTCTCAAGGAGAGTGCAAAGTCAAAAAGGGCCAACTATTTTGAAACGGAGCTTACTCCCTCCGTCTCAAAATAGTTGGCATGTTTAAAAGATTAAGAGATAATTAATCACTTTTTTCCAACTCTACCCTTAGTAATAATTATTCTAGAATTAAGAGGCACGTAAATAGATGAAGATTAAAGAATTAATAAGGGATATATATTAATCAAATCACAGTCCTAATTAATTTTTTCTTAAAGAGTTGCGCAAAATTTATACATGCCAACTATTTAGAGATGAAGGGAGTATATCCTACTCCGTCTCCGTCCTATTTTAACTGTTACTTTAGCTATTTCACACCCACCAAGAAAATAATAATAAAAATTTTATACCATCTTAGCATTTTATTCATCTTCACAAAAAATACATTTTGATTTCAGGAATTTGCACACTGCTCTAGGAGTCTTCCTAATTCTCGTAATAAGATGCTACAAATGCTCTTGGTATGACCAAACAGAAAGTTGAATACATAGGCGTGCATACATTCCATGGCACCTATGTTTTGTGTAGCACCAAAAAGTTTCCATGCACCATTCACCATTGTATGAACATATATTATATGGGGGGAGGGGTCAAAAATGATTTCTGACTTCTTCTTGTTGATCACTATGAAGTTTGGCAATCCCCATCTGTCTGTATTATTCATCAAACCTTTAATCTCTTTATTGGGTAAGGCCTGGAAATCGAAAAATTCTACTTTTGTGATCGATGACTTGTGCCCAAGAGAAGCTAACTTGTCCTCTACTTGATTGTCTTTCCTCAACACATGTTTTAGTATGAAGTCGTGAGACTCCATAGCTTACTTTAGATCTTCAACAGCAGCTGCAATATTCCAAGGCCAGGGACTTGGTCCAACCCATTCACACAATCAATTATTAACTTAGAGTCACTTTCAGCTTCAATGTACTGATAGTTATTCTTTATGCACCATTTAATTCCATAAAGTAGTGAAGAGGACTCAACCCAATTGCTAGAACCCAAACCCAAGTTAAGAGTAAATAGGCCATTATGAGATGGTCCTCACTATCTCTAACCACTCCTCCACCTACACAAAGGTCATTCAAGCAACTACCATCTGTGTTAAGCTTCACAAAGCTAACAAAGCTACCAGTAGTTGAGTTAGTTCCTCTAAGGATTAAGGGATGTTAATATTCATGTATTCATCAGGAACAATGTTAGTGATAGTAATAATAAAGTGAGAGATGGTTCTCCTCATACAATTTCTCTCGTTATCATATTTTTTATGCCATGCACACCAATTCTTCCAAATCTCCCAAGTGATAATAATAATAGGGAGGCAATCTTTAACCAGAGCAGCCATAGAATTTTGAGTCTTAAAACTCCACCATTAATGATCATATGTCCAAAGTTTAAGTCACAAATTGGAATACCAATAGCTTGAGCAAAATCAAAAGGTGATACTTCCTCCGTTTTATTTTACTTGACCCATGTTGACTTGACATAGTCCTTAATGGAGGAAGATTGGTAAATTTGAGTCATGGCATATATGGATCGACATTATAAAATTAAGAGTATATATGTACTGATAGTACAACATATGACAATATTAAATATTTTTTTAATAGTAGAGGGACAAAGATGAACTTTTCCCTTTTGTTAATGGCATTGTACTATGCGTGAAACTAGACATTAAAGAGTCAATTCAAACTTGATTGGGCTATGTTCGAGCTCGGTTATACTTTAACAAAGCTCAGTTCAATACTATAATAAGCTCGATTGAGTTTGACTTTGGCGTGACTTAATATTATATGTTGAGTCCCTTTATAAATTATATTTTGATCACTTCCCTTTATGGAAATTTTGAACCAATTATTGGACACGAGCTTCCCTTGACCATCTGCTGCATTTAAGCTGTTGGTTGAAACTAAAAATATCGATATTAAGACCTTTCATTTTCTTTTGGTACATGACAATTAAGACCTTCCATCAACTTGACCTATTAAAGAATTTGATTGCGCGTTAGCCGTTAGGTCCCCCAAATATGATTTTAATTAAAAAAAAGAAGGTTTGGGACATACTGTACCCTCTTTAATGGCATGTTGTGTATAATAGCCTCATGACTCATGAGGTGCCCAAATCTTAAACAAAGTAGGGCAGAATCGTCTAATTTAATTTTTCTTTTCTTCTTTTACTTCGTTTTTAAGTACTCCTTAGTTTCAATTTATTTATTTATTTTAGACTGTTTAAAAAAGATTGTATTTTTTCTTTATTGACAATTTTTTAATTTTAATTTTTTATTTGACATGTTTAAGGCCACAAGATTAAAAGATATTTTTGGTACATTCAATATATTTTTAGTTTAATACTATACAAATCAAAAGTTTTCTTTACTTTCTTAAACTTCGTGTCAAGTCAAAACTAGACAAACAAATTAAAAAGGAAGGAATAAAATATAGGGTTAAAGTATAGAACTACTCCCTCCATTTTAAAATAGTTGGCCCTTGTTGACTTGGCACTCCCCTTAAGAAAGTACTCCCTCCGTTCCTATTTACTTGTCACCTTTTTAAGTTGCACACCCCTTAAAAAAATATTAACTAGAAGGTAATTTGACTAAATTACCCATATTTATTACTCATGTTTATTTAATACTTCTTTTTTTTGCACTATATTAATATCTCTTCATATTTATTACTAAGGATAAAAGTGAAAACAAATAACTAATTATGCCTTGATTTTGTAAAATTAGCAAATATTAAGGAACATCTATTTTTAGTAAGGACGACAACTAATTAGGAACGGGAGGAGTATTTATTAGGAGCTTATTTTACCAAATTAGTCTTATTAATTATGCTTTGAAAATATAAATTTGAGTTTATACACTTTGTGTAGTTATTTAATAATAGGGGTATTATTGAAAGAACATAATAAAATTATCTTGATTTCATAAATGGAACAACTAAATTGAAACAAATATTTTTAAAAAGAGGGTCAATTAGTTTGAAACAGAGGGAGTACATCTAAATTATAGCGAAATTGTCATAAATGATCATTTAACTATCTAAAGTTATCTAGTATAGTCCTGATTTTTATATAATATGGATGCCATGTGACATATATATGTGAATGTCATTAATGAGAGATAATAGTTAGTAGACATATTGAACTTGAACACCAAGAGTTACTTATTCAAATTGGATTTGAATACCAAAGTTACTTGTTCAAATTGGATTTGAACACCAAAGTTAGTTGGCCAAATTGTCAACTTGATGGCAAGCTTAACATGCTTAGGGAGCAAGTTTGGTGGTTTATAAATAGCCACCCTTTTGAACATTTTTAGATATAGATACAAGAAGTGAAAACAAGTACTACTATTTCATTCTCTAAAGTTGTCTTTCTTTATTAGTTTGATATTTTATCTTTATTTTATAACACGCTATCAGCACGAGACTCTACCATCTCAAGATAAGGCTAAGATATTTTCAATTGGGATATGATATTGGTGGTAATCTCTGCCCATGAAAAATTTTTGCTTAGATAAAGTTTGAACTTTGGATTTATACTTAGTTGCTCACCTTTATTGATTTAATAATTGGACATCATGGAAGGTTAGTTTGCAATATATAATTCATATATATATATTCCTTCTTAGTTACCATGCTATTGGACAAGTTTGGTTGGCATAGTCTTATTCTTCTTGTTAAAGTTAATCATGTATAAGTACTGAATCTAATACTATTGAAATCAGTATTATAAGTTTGATTAGAATGGTGAGAAAATATCTTTCACTGTCTTAATGTAAGTTATTGTCTGCTAAAAACAGATTTACGCAAGTGAATCCCAAATGGTTGGTTTTCATGTTTAATTTTATTTTGGTAATATTCTTTTTAAGGCTCAAGGGCGAGTCCTGTTATACTTTGGTTTAATATGTGTTTATAGGTAAGACGGTGGATTCAAGCTCCATCGCCCCAAAAGGGTAAGACATCGGATTAGAGTTTCGGTGCACCATGATGATAAGATATTGGGTTCAAGTCCCATCGATCAATGGCCTAAATGTCCTTTTATTTTGACAAGATGTTGAGTTTGAATCTTGATGCACCATATTGATGATATAATGATGACTAAGGCAAAATTTTGGTGAAAAGTCATGAAATATGCTCCATTCCCTGAAGTGAATGTGGTAGGAATGCATAATATGTCTGAAAGAACACATGTGATTGAATTTATGAATATGAATGTAGGCATAGCAAAGGACAAAATCTTTCGTTACATTATATGTATGTCTTGATTTGCTCATGAAGGAGCAATATCTTGAAAGAGATTCTAAGCTATTATAATTTGATATGCTTAAGGCACATTTATATTCCATTCCTGGGGAATGAGAATTTTGATTGTAATGTGATAGGAGTAACACCTCCAAAAGAGGTAGAATAATTGGAAGATTGAATATCTCCAAGTTACTATGGTACGAAACACGAATGTGAAAAGTTACCCAAGCATGATGAGATCACATGTCATAATAAACTAAGAGTTTATTGTTTATTGATACAAAATTCATGTCATAGTAAACCTGAAGTTTACTAAAGGAAAATTCATATCTCATGGTAAACTTGGAGTTTACTTGTACAAATAAGTTCATAAGTTGGCATGAACGATTTTTCCATCCCGAAGATGTGCACATTCTGTATTATTCAACATATATTAAAGAATTAGAAGATTCTTCAAAGAACATTATGAGTTCTCAAATGATTCTTCAAAAGGTGAAGGTAATTTTTTTCACTAATAGGCATGATATGAAAGGTCATCGGGCACGTGATTGTCGTGCGACCTAATTTGGAATATGTTTATAAATCCTCTATTAAAATAAAGGGATATAAAGTGGTGATGCACTTTACCTTTCAAAATGATGTTGAAGTGTGTTCTGTATGTGATAAATCTCAAGACATGACAATGAGCTTCTTATGAAAATGTATGAAGCACATGTATATGATTATGGTCCATTCTTTGAAGAGAATGAGACATGTGATAAGCATCATAGATGTTCGACTATTCTTGAAAGTGAATGTGTCAAGATGTGATAAAAATTATGAATAAGGACATGCTCATGCATGATTGGATAAATGTCACATCTCACCTCTACGGGAGGTTTGACAAAAAAAATAAAAGAAATTTTATTTTGACATAAACGGTGATTGATCGCGTACTTGTATATGCCATAAATATTTTGGTATGTTTATCATAAATTACCAAAGGGTAAAAGCAAAAAACAAGTCTTGCCTATATAATGTTTTAAGATTATGACCGTAATTATATGATTTCCTCCTTGAAGGAGATGTTCACCATATGAATGGTGTGTAAAATATGTGGTAGTACACAAAATTAATTGAGAGCTTCAAAAGAGCTTACGTGTTACTATCCGGAGGAATGAAATTGTTCATAATATTGGGATTGTAGTAAGTCTCAAAAGAAACTTATTAAGTTTCATAGACATTGGCCAAAAATAAATTATATTGAGACTATAAAATTGAAAGATGTTATATCTTCATATTGCTACAATCGAAGCGGGTTATAAATATTTATGTAAAAGGTTACCCGCCCTTTTCCTCCTATTTGTAATACAAAAATATGAGCATGATGACGGAATCACATGCAATAGTAAATTAAAAGTTTACTGAAATAAATATTTGTTGGCATGACGGTTGACCATCCCGGTTCAAATGTGAAGCAAAAATAATTGAGAATTCATGTGGTTATATATTGAAGAAATAGAAAGTTTTTCATGAATTCTCGTGTGCTGCTTGTTCTCACAATGAATTGATCATTATACCAACTAAGGTTGGAATTGTATTCCCCAAATTTTTGAAACATATAAAAAGGTGAATATGGGTTCGTTCGCCTGCCATGTGGATCGATTACTGTTTTATCCCCTTTTTTAGGCTCGAAGGGATTTGAAAACAATGATTTTGATTTTTCAAACTATTTCAAAACTTAAAAGATAATTTCGAAATAATTTAAGAAAATACAGAGTCGCCACTTGATTTTTATAGAAAAATATCAAGAAAAACTAAAAGAATTTTAAACACTTGAAAACAGAAAAAAATCTTTAAAATTAGAGAAAATGGGTAAGGATTCTGGTAACGCCTTGAGAAGGTTTTTAAGGCACTCAAGAAGCGTTTGCAAAAGTGGTTGACCAAAAGACAGTTTGACTGATTTGAAATGACTAGTTTTGAAAACAATGGCTAACTTTGTAAAATCTTGAATTAATTTGCAAATATGACATTCATTCTATTCGAGTGAAAATTTGTTCATTTAATTTTTTAAAAAAAGTTCTCCTAATAAGAAGGTTAAACTAAATCCAATTTTTTGTCGATTTAAGGAAAAACAGACTATCTTCATTAAAAGGTAAGGGAAGTGATTTTTTATTACAAATATAGATTTTTGAGTAAATAGGAATTTTAAAAGAAAGTACCAACTTAAACAAGTTATGAAAATTTTGACTAGTTATGCAAGGTTTTGATTTTTACAAGAAAAAATGATTTTTTATATTAAAGAGAACTCTTTTAACTTAAATAAACCAATTAAACACATGAACAAAAGCAAATGCCATTTTTTGATTTTAAAAGTTTATTTATAAAAGAACTATTTCCAAGATATTAGACTATGTGATAAATGACAAAAGGAAAACTAAAAAGATAAAGCAAAAATGCCAATTTCGAAGGGGACTTTATTTCGATTTAACCAAATTTAAGAGTTAATTACATACAAATAAATCCAACATGAATTACATTAAATAAACGTAGAGAAGTTGAGAAAAATGGGTTTTGAACCTGTTCGGCTTTAATCCTTAGCCTATGTCAATTTTTCCCACTTCGTATTTAACCCTGTATACTAGCTTTCTTGTATAGCCTTAGCTACACATTTTTAACTTCGGCTTTTTACCCATTTTTGGGCCTTGAGATATGACTCAATGACATTGGACCTCGTTGGCCAATCGAAATGTAGGAATGAGGATAGAGTCCAAGAATGAACTCCAAGTGCGTTCATGCAAAGAAACAAGGACAAAGATTAATACATGACTACAAATTTTCAGAACAATAGAATTATTTATGGGATATCATCATCAGTATTTTAAATATTTTTTATGATGCAACCAATTCAAAGTACTTAAGGATTTGCCAGAGTTACAAGAGAAAGGAGACAAACATCAATAATTCCATGATCTCATCCCATTAGATACAACTACCAGGTTAGTTAAGAATTCAAAACAACGAGTAGGACAAGCTATGATGCGAAACATATACATGATCATAGAACAAGTATTAGACGTTAGCTAAAGGCCAAGCAATATTCTTCATATTCTAAGGAACAGTAAAGAGATTCGGTTATCTTAAGCTTGATCTTTCTCACGTAACGAATATGCTTCTCCACACTTATTTTTGAACAAAAAAATAATTTGTACTACATGTTTTTAGGAGAACTGGACAGATTGTATATAGGAATAATGCCATCTAAATTTAAAATTAAACTTCCACTAGGCATCTCAAACAAAGAAACAAACTGAAAAGGCTTGTTAATATTCGATTCGAATTAATCAGCCATTTAATTCTAAACATGTCATATCACTATGGAAACAGGCAACAAAGAGGAGGAAACCAAACAACTCATAAAAATGAATCATTCTTTGGCCGCTAAATGCAACGACTTAATAAAGGGAGTAAAAATTGATCTAATTTGGTAACTGAGTAGGCTTAAGGAAGCAAAAATTAATCAAGCTTTACACACTATAGGTTTGGAGCAGGTTAGATTTTGCTCTCTAATATCATGAACTTTTCAGACCTAAATCATTCCTTTTTATTCCTAAGTTCAAATAACGAAAGAAATGGGAAATAACTGAGCCAAAATCACACCTTAAAAACTTTGTTTGACACGAAAAGCCAAGAGGGTGTTTAAGGTGTTAATCTAAATGGCAAGTAGAATGAACATAGAAAAACAAGGAAGAATTAAGTAAATTTTAATACTCAAAAGGAGCAACTTCATCCCTTTTCTGAATCTCATTTGATATAATGGATCGATAAAGACTCTTTTAGGGAATCCTCAGTTTGATAATGCATAAATATTCAAACTGCTAGCAGCCTCAAACTAATAAGCAAAATAATGGAATGGAGACACATAATCTGGACTAAATCTCACTACTATGGCCATTAAGAGATTCACTGTAAAGAATTTAGGAGCATAGAGAACTATTATGAAGTTCCGCTGCATCTTTTGGATCAAGATTTTCAAGAATAACTATGGAGTAATTCTCAAGAACCTCTTTTTCCCAATGGAATCTGCTTGATATCATGAACCAAGAGACTCTTTAGGAAAACATCTATTCCTCAACTTCAGCAAAATATCCGAAGAAAACATCATGTACGTAACACATGTTCAAGCATCAATAAACAAACAACGTAAACATTCTGGAATTCTTAAGCTTAACGCTTGTCTATAAATCACACGACATTATAAATTTTAATCCCAAGTTTCTCACCAAAATAGTTATAATCTCATAAAGATCCAGTGTCAGCAGATCCACAACAATAACTAAAATTTCCAGCGATGATGAAACTTCACATCATATCACTCAAGTACAAAAGAAAAGGTGTGAAAGGATGAAGCGTTTACCTTTTCTAGAGCAGCGAACTTGAGACAGACGAGCTCTTTAAATGGACTTCCACCACAGCCGAGACTCAATTCCAATTCGTCGAAGTTTTAACTTTTCGTCGAAATTGATTTTTCAAGTATTTTTTTCTCCCCGAATTTTTGGTTATGTGAGGTTAGAAGCATCCACCTCCAGAACCTCCAATTTTCCCCCGAAAAATCCACCCACTCCAACCCTTAACCCTCACTGCCTATTTATAGAAAATTTGGGGCTGCCAATAGGGGGAAAACAGAGGGGTATTAAGGAAAATTTCGAATAAGGGTTTGAAATTTGAATAATTTTGGATAAGAAATGGGTTTGACAACTTGTGAATTGATGAACTTGGACAAAAAATAGGGTCAAATTTGGAGGTGAGTTTTTTTTTGGGGGTGGGGGGTGGGGGGTGGGAGGGGAATCGAATTCTTTCTCAACCAATCAAAACCACACAACACCGTACCTTCATTGTACGAAATTGGTGGATTTGACGGGATTCAAACGTTGGGGAAGGACACCTGGACAATTCTAGAAGCTTCGTGGTGAGTACGAGTTGACGGAATTCGATTCTTAACGGAATCTGAAATCGTTTGGTTGAGTTCGTGAGGTCGTTTAGCTGGATTTGGGGCGTCGTTTTGGAGCTGTTGTTGATGTCGGGTGTTGTTGTTGAACGTTGTTGATGAGCTGTTTTGTTACTATGAGAGAGAGGGTCGGGGAGAGAGAAAGATACAAGAAGGAGAGAGAGACGCGTGTGGTGCGTGAGTAGTATATATATATGTATAGGTATGTGTATAATCTGATTTTGGGGGTTAATTAAGGGGTTTAGGCCGGGTCGACTGGAAGAGTTGGGCCTGGGGTGAGTTGAAGTGAAGGGAAAAATAAAGGGGAGGTCCAAATTGCAAATTTAGCCAAACTAAATTAATAAGATGACCAAATCGAGACAAGACTAATTTACGATTAATTTAACGAGCTTCTCAAATTCAATAATTTTAAAATAAATAGTTAATAAAAACAATTATTTTGTTTAAAAAATTAAGGAACTAATTATGTCATCAATATCTTATTTTTAATCGATTTTGAGAAAAGTAGAATATTTGCAAATTTAAGCAAACTTTTCACTCAAAATAAATTCTAAGATGTTTTCTTTAAGAGAAAATTATATGATTTTGTATAATTAAACACAGAACATATTAATTTCACCTAAAATTCAAAAGGTATGCTTGAGATTTATTTTCACAAATAATTATTTTAAAATTATTTGAAATTAAGAAGCTCGAAAACTAATACGGAGTGGGGAGGGCAAAAATTAGGTGTCAACAATTACTATTATATAATTTAATAGATGCATCTATGAAATGGTCACATGTGCTTTTCGATTAACTTGCAATTTGATTTTTGCAAATTTATTTGCTCGAATTGTTAAATACAGAGCACAGTTTTAAACTATAAATTATGTGGATAATGCTGGTTGGTTTAGCAAAAATTGTATGCCTCCAATTATAGCTAAATCATTGATTATGAGAACAAATCTCCCAAAAGAAATTTGGTATGAGTTGTGCCATTTAAAATATAGCAGCATTTGTATGCATCAAGCCAACAAGGCTCCCCTATCACTATTGATGCCAAATAATTTCTATCTGAAAATTTGAATGTGCAGTATATGATTAAATTGCTTCATCGTAATGCACAAAGATGGATCCCAAAATAAGATTGGGGTAAATGTTAGATTTCCTAACATTAAGGGTAGAGATGATTAACAGCTGAAAATTATGTATGAAATGAATTATCTAGATCCTCATAAAATAATATATATGTGAACTTGAAGTTCAAGAGATAATTTATTTGCAAATATTGTAAACTAATTGCCAGATGTGTTTGCTGACTCCATGTGATAATTCAGTTGTAAATGCTCCAATGTAAAGTCCATAAAAGGACAAAGCCTATGGTACGCCTGAAGCGTGATATACCAATTGGTTCCAAAGGTAAAACTCCTTGAAAAAGGAAAGAAGCAAATGATCAAGATGGTCATGATGATAATAAGGCAAGTGCTTTGAAAGAACAGCGACATAACACTTCATAAAACCTTGGCAAAGGTTCAAGTACCTGAATAAAATTAATATGAAGAGATCTTGATAAGTTATGTCTTATTGGAATCGATATCAAACTACCATCGACGATATCTTTGATATAGTATAGCACTCAATATTATAAATAGTATCAAGGATCTTGAATATAAATTTGTCAAAGAGTATGGACAGATAAATTATTGGCCAAATAAAAGTACATAATCCAAGTAGTTTATTTCACTTGAAAAGTGAATATTTGAACTTATAATCCAAAGACCAAAGGTATAATGCTAGTGGGGTACAAATGAGTTACTATGCGAAAAGTAAAATTCGTAAGATATAAAGTATGACTTGTGCCTTGGGGCATAAAGGTTTCGTAAAGTTCCTGGCATTATTGTAGGAGAAGTGTTCTCCTATGGTGGATGAAATAAGGTTTGTTTCAGTCTGGCAATACTGAAGAGCTTGAATATGTATAATGAATTATTGTCATAACTAACTAGATGACAAAGGTTATATGAAAATCCTTGAAGGATTTAAAAGGTTATAAAGAGGCTCCATTGAATACCCCAATGATTATAAGACTGCTTAACTTGAAAATAGATCAATTTTGATCTGATGAAAATGGTTAGGAAGTACCATGTTTTAGTGCAGTTGGTGCACTTATAAATTGCGGAGCATCATTTTCAAGAGTAAAGTGATGTTTTATTCGATCTAACAATGCGTATTACTAGATATGTACTCAAAGTATTTGACAAATGAAATATTTGTCCATCAATGAACATACATTGAAAAGAAATAATGGTCATCCATGAAACAAGTCGAGAGTGTGTTTGGTTGAGATCAATGACTCAACATATTCAAGAAATATGTGATTTCCTTTGAAAAGAGATATTTCAACTATAATGTGTGAATACAATATTACAAGTATAGCTCATCTGAAGGGAGAATACATTAAAGAAGACGGAACAATACGTATTTCACCAAAGTTCTTCTTCACTCATAATATTGAGAAGAAAGGTGAAACAAATGATCAACAAATTTGATGAGTCGTCAGCATTGTCAACATCAATATTTGAGAAGCTGAGATATAAGATGGAATGCGCCGTCCACGAATATCAAATAAAGTTTCAATCAGGGGGAGTAAAATACACGTTGTACTCTTTTTTCCTAAATCAAGGTTTTGTCCCAATCGGGTTTTACTGATAAGGTTTTTAATGAGGCAACACTAAAGGCATATTACAAGATGTGTGTACTCTTTTTTCTTCACTAAGTTTTTTCCCACTGGATTTTCCTAGTAAGGTTTTAACGAGGCACATTATCTATTAATGAACATCCAAGGGGGAGTGTTATATAATATGGATGTCATGTGACATATCTATGTGAATGTCATTAATGAGAGATAATAGTTAGTAGGCAAATTGAACTTGAACACCAAGAGTTACTTATTCAAATTGGATTTAAATACCAAAGTTACTTGTTCAAATTGGATTTGAACACCAAGTTAGTTGGACAAATTGCCAACTTGATGTCAATCTTTACATGCTTAGGGAGAAAGTTTGGTGTTTTATAAATATCCACCCTTTTGTACATTTTTAGATATAGCTATAGGAAGTGAAAACAAGTACTACTATTTCATTCTCTAAAGTTGTCTCTGTAACACCCTGTATTTTGCGTGTACTTGTTCTATTAATATGGGACTTGAAGTAACCTTGTTTTATAGGTAAGGGACCAAGTTTCTTAAGTGATTAGTGGTGGTTTAAAGAGTATTTAAAGGATATTATAATGGCCCAAACATTTCAGCATGTATACGCCAAGTTAACCTAAACGAAAGTGTTTAAACGCGAGATAGTAAGGTGGTATTCTACCTGAAGGATTAAAGTGTCCAAGTGTATATAAGTATTAAGTTAACATAAGGGGTTAAAACTTAGAATATGGAATAAAATAAGTGAGTTGCTTGCTTAACTTAAATTAAGCTAGTAGGTGACAAGTAGGTGCATCACCTACTTTGACTTATTGACCAATCTAAGAACCAAGTAGGTGCATCACCTACTAAGACTCCTTTGAGAAGATTATTGGGCCAAGTACACTACCACCTACTTGAATAAATTTTGTCCCAAGTTAAAAGAGAGAAAAGGAGAAGAATGGGCAGCCAAGGCCCAATAGTTTCAGATCCACAAAGGCCCAAGTATAATGGGCAAGTTGGTGCACTAAATACTTGGTATTTTATGGCCAAAAATGAGCAAGAAAGTTGGCCAAGAGATGGTACCTTTAAAGAAATTAAAAACAACTCATTTTATTCATTTTAACTTAGACAAAAACATCAGCTTTCTAGGGTTTTCTCACTTTCTCTCTAGTAGCTTTTACAGCAGCCCTATAATTCCATTAGGGATCTTGGGATTTCTTTTCCTTCCAAGATAAAGGAATCTAGATATTAAAGAGATACAAGTTAAGAGAATAAACCATCACAAAAACTAAGGTAAGGCTACTGTCCATTTTTTCCCCTTTCTATATACATGTTTTGGTGGAGAATTAGGTATATATTGTTGTTAAGAACTCAAGGGATGATGAGTTCAATATTGGGTTGCTATAATAAAGGACTTTGGGACTAATTTAGGGGTTGTTTTATGTGTATATGATGGGGACAGCTTGGTTGATCTTAAAAAGGGATGTGAGTTGTTGGTATTGATATATAAAAGGAGGGTGTAATGATACACCACTTAATTAGATGTTGTATAAGCTTGCTGCCTATCATACTTTGGAACTGTTTTGTACATATTATGAAGCCAAAAGAGTCTCCGAGGATCTTATATGAATTCGTGTGTTGTACAAATGTAATTAGAGGGGGTTGAAAGAACACCTTTGGGTTGCCAAATTATGGGCTTACTGCCCGGCTACTAATTTGGTGAGGTTAAGTAGCCCAAACGTGTTAATTAGCTACTAATACTAGTTTTACCATGTAGTTTACTGTAGATAAGTAATCCAAAAGGCTCGAGGGTAATTCGGGTTAATAGTGGAGTTATACAGCAAGGTATGTAAGGCTACTCTATTCCGTGTTCTTTTGCATGAAATCTAACACTTGTATTACATAGTGAGCGTCCAAAGTTCTCCTATAGGAAATGATACATAGTGGTAACGTACAATCTCCCATGTAGCTAACGACCTTGTTCCTACTCCCTAATGTGCTAAAATACTCCAATTTGTGCTTGTTATTAAATCTGCGTGTCTAAACTCAATAGCAAGCTTCATGAGTTCTCCTTTTAGTCAAATAAGATCCATGTGTTATTTCAGCTCCTAAGCATTTTAATTATGTACAAACTGCTCCCTACTCATTGTTACTACATTAAGTGTTTATTCATGCATCTCTTACTGGTGGACTATTGTCCTAAAGCTCAATAATGTCATGACCACCAAAGTAACAATCTCAAAGGTAATAAACTAAGAACACAACCTGGTTATGTATGGGTGGAAACTTAGGGGAAAAAGCCCAGCAAGGGCCTATCCCGATCTTTTTACATGTGGGTGGCAGCTCAGGGGCGTAAGCTTAGCATGGGCTGATCCCAACTTGGGTATTTACCACTGATCGGTTGTTCATTTGTATCACATGACTTACAAGATTGTAAAGTAAAGAAAGGTAAAGTAAAGAAAGTAATGTAGTGTACACGATTCCACAAGTATATGTAAGGTGGTCTATTAGCACTATCTATACACTTGTACCTGATTTCATTTGAGCTCTTGTGTTATGTATAGTTACTTTCAGCCTTACATATTCAGTACATTCGTTTGTACTGATGTACCTTATAGTTGACCTACATTTTATGCTGCAGACACAGGTACTTCAGCTAGTAGACCCCTTCAGTAGGAGCACAGGACATCTAGCGGCTATTGGCGAGCTCCAGGTTGATTTGGGGCTTTTGGAGTCTGTTATATATGTTTTGGTATTGTATAGTAGTTAAGTGTAATACGGGGGCTTGTACTAACCTTAACTAAGTTTATATCTCTTGTAGAGGCTTTGTAGATGGTAAAGTAAAGTGTGGTTGTGTCTTGTCTTCCAGTCATTGTGGCCCCAACAGCCAAATCATGTATATATAGTTTTGGGCTTATCTACGTGGTTTATCTTCATTGATGCATCGTGTCCATACTTGGAAGAACCTTTGATTATCATAGTTACATGCATGCAAAGTACAAGGTTATGGGTTGGTACTCTCGGGCCTTTACGGCTACGGGTGCCTGTCCGCCCCAATAAGGTTTGAGGCGTGACAAAAGTGGTATCAGAGCAGGTCATCCTAGGGAGTCTAAAAAGCCGTGTTTATGTAGAGTATTTCTTATGTGTATGTTGTGCACCACATCCATAAGTAGGAGGCTACGGGACATTTAGGAGCTGTTTTTTTTTCTTCATTTCTTAGATCGTGATATAGAGCTAATGTTGTAGGTGGGATTGTATTTAACCTTTGAATTTTTTCTTATTATAGTAAAGATGTCGGTTACAAGAAGGTGTACGAGTATAGGTAAGCAAGTAGATGTGGCTGCCGAAGAAGGGACTACCAAGTCACCACCTAAACAAGCGAATCAAAGTGAGGCTCAGGATGAGTTTGCATCACGAAATTCTTCTACTCTTCCATCTCCAGAAGAGCTAAGGAGGAGAGAAGTACCCTCAGAATCACCTATTAATGCTACTGAGCAAGATATAAGAAATGTGGTGCAATTGTTGACTCGTATAGTTGCTAGACAAGCTAGTCCAATTACAGGTACTAGTGGTGCGGATAGGGCAGCTAGTCTACGAACACAGGATTTTCTTAAATTGGATCCTCCCACATTTACCGTGTCAGATCTTAACGAAGACCCACAAGACTTTATTGATCAAATCCAAAGGGCTTTAGATGTCATGCATGTATTTGGCCAATAGACAGTTGAGCTAGCAGCGTATAGATTAAAATGAGAGGCCATATCATGGTATGAAGACTGGAAAAGATCTAGGGGTGCAGGTACACCTTCAGCAAATTGGGAAGAGTTCAAAGCAACATTTCTTGGTTATTACCTTCTATTTGAGATTCGAAAGGCCCGTGCAGATCAGTTTTTAAATCTTCGTCAAGGGAATATGGGCGTGAGGGAGTATAGTCTTCGATTTAACTCTTTGGCTAGGTATGCTCCTAATGTAGTAGCTACTATGGATGATAGAGTTCATCGATATGTGGATAGATTGGATCCATATCTGGTTAGAGACTGTACTATTGCTGCTTTGAATAAAGACATGGATATAGCACGGATACAAGCTTTTGCATAAAAATGGAGGATCAAAGGCAAAGAAGAAGGATACAAGAGCCGGAAAGAGGTTATTCCAAGAGGGCTAGATCTATGGGGCAGTTTATGCCATTCCAAAGTGAGTTCAAACCTCGGTTTCCTAACAGACCACCTAGGCCATCATCTTTCTGCTCTACAACAAGTGTTCTACCCCGATTCTAAGGATTTAGGGGCAATTAACTTGGGCAAAGAAGTGAGATCCAAGGTTCACGGACAACGGGGTATCAAGAGCAAGGGAGTATGAGCCAATTAAGACCTCCTCGGCATCCATGTAGGCAATATGAAAAGCTTCATTTAGGTGCATGCCAGTTTGGGACAGATGTTTGCTTTTAGTGTAGTATGTCGGGGCACATGATGAGAGAGTGCCCACAAAGGGGCATGAGTGGTACGGCACGACCTGCTGGATCAGCCATTGCATCATCACCATCGGTGCCTTTTTTAGGTAGGGGTATACAACCTACAGGTTATGGTAGAGGTGTTAAAGGAGCAGCTAGTTCTAGCGGAGTTCAGAATCATACATATGCTCTAGTGGATCGAAAAAATTTAGAGGCTTCTCATGATGTGGTCACAGGTACATTGTCCATCTTTTCACATAATATATATACATTAATTGATCCAGGCTCTACACTATCATATGTCACTCCATTGATTGCTGGAAAGTTTAAAAGAACACCGGAATCACTGGTTAAGTCATTTGAAGAATTTACACCGGTTGGTGAATCTATTATAGCTAGAAGAGTTTATCATAATTGCATTGTAACTGTTTGTGATCGTGACACATTGGCCGACCTTGTTGAGCTAGAAATGGTATATTTTGATGTCATAATTGGTATGGACTGATTGGCTTCTTGTTATGCCACAGTAGACTGTCGAGCTAAAAGGGTGCATTTTCATTTTCCAAAAGAGATAGCCCTTGAATGGAGGGGTAATATTGGGGCACCAAGGGGTAAGTTTATTTATTATGTGAAGGCAAAGAAGATGATGTCCAAAGGGTACATATGTCATCTAGTGAGGGTGAAAGATATAGATGCGGAGCCACTAACTCTTCAATCCATTCCAATGGTAAATGAATTTTCTGACGTGTTTCCTGAAGAGCTTCCTGGTTTACCTCCAGAACGAGAAGTAGAATTTGGTATTAATGTGATCCCAGATACACAACCTATTTTTATTCCTCCGTATATAATGGCCCCGGCAGAATTACGTGAAGTGAAGGAGCAATTAAAAGACTTGCTAGAAAAGGGATTTATAAGGCCTAGTATGTCCCCTTGGGGTACACCCGTGTTATTTGTACATAAGAAAGATGGCACGTTGAGAATGTGTATTGATTATTGACAACTGAATAAGGTGACAATTAAGAACAAATATCCCCTTCCTAGAATTGATGATTTGTTTGATCAGTTACAAGGTGCAAAGTGTTTCTCAAAAATTGACTTGAGGTCAGGTTATCACCAAGTAAGGGTGAAGGAGAAAGATATACCCAAAATAGCTTTTTGAACACGGTATGGTCATTTTGAGTTTTTAGTTATATCGTTCGGCCTAACCAATACACCAGCAGCTTTCATGGATCTGATGAATAGAGTGTTCAAGCCATTTTTGGATGTGTTTGTGATTGTAGTTATAAATGATATTCTGGTGTATTCAAGATCAAAAGAGAACCATGCTAATCATTTGCGACAGGTGTTACAGATTCTTCGTGATCGTAAATTATATGCAAAGTTCTCTAAATGTGAGTTTGATGACTTATTAAGGGAAAGATGAAGTAAGAGCATGCTATTGGAGATGTTGCAACATATGTCGGGAAGGCCTCCGTTAAAATCAGTGGCGTTCTTGGGGCATATTGTAGCTGATGAAGGGATAAGGATTGATTCTCAAAAGATAGAAGCCGTAAAGAATTGGCCAAGGACCATAATGCCTACGGAGGTTCGTAGCTTCCTAGGCTTGGCAGGTTATTATAGAAGGTTTGTTGAGGGGTTTTCTTCCATTTCCGCACCAATAACCAAGTTAACACAAAAAGCAGCCAAGTTTCAATGGAATGAGGCATGTGAAAGAAGCTTCTAAGAGTTGAAGAATAAGTTAACTTCCACACCTGTATTAGTACTTCCAGAAGGTACAGAGGGGTATGTAGTGTATTGTGATGCTTCAGGAGTGGGTCTAGGATGTGTATTGATGCAGCATGGTAAGGTAATAGCCTATGCCTCAAGACAGTTGTGTCCACATGAGAAGAATTATCCAACGCATGATCTTGAGCTAGCAATGGTTATATTTGCTTTAAATATATGGCTTCATTACTTATATGGAGTCCACATTGATATATATACTGAGCATAAGAGTTTACAATATATCTTTAAGAGGAAAGACTTGAATTTAAGGCAGCTAAGATAGCTTGAGCTATTAAAGGACTATGACGTTGATATCTTGTATCATCCAGGGAAAGCAAATGTGGTAGCCGACGCTTTAAGTCGTAAGACAATGGCAATGTCACGACCCAAATCTCATTCGGGTCGGACTAGCACCCGGAGCCGATAAGGCCCGAGAGAACCAATCTTTGCTCATAAACTCTCGTATGTATGTTCGCGTATGAATATCATCTTATCTCATCTATCTCATGTAATTAAATATCAATAGCGGAAGGCATGGCAACATGTGCAATATATGAAACTTAGCCGTTAGGGCCATTTTGTCAAAATGAACGTACATCTTTTACTTTCATGATACCCCACATATGTCTACAAAGCCTCTAATAGATACATGATCATGTCTATGCAATATTTATAAAATGCCAAAACCTAATGAACACATATGACTTGGGAAGCCCCGAAGCAACTGGAGCTCACCAACAATCTACGAATCTCGTCACCTACTGCGGAGATCTACTAACACCTGGGCTTGCAGCATGTAAAGTAAGTCCCCCGAGAGGGGTCAGTACGAAGAAAGTACTGAGTATGTAAGGCCATATGAAACTATAGTAATACATAAGTACTTTCAAGAAATTAAGCGTAAAAGAATAATCAATGTGAATAGACCTCCAACCTGGATGTGTGGAACCATGTTCATTACTTCTATTATTTCATTACTTGGTCATTCAGTGCATCATCATCATTCTTATCATAACCTTCATATTTATATATTCATGCAAGGAATATAGTCTCATCTCTTTTACAACTATCTTTAGTATTATTCACTCAACTAGTTAGTGATTCATAATACCTTATGGATCATCTCCTTATAAGTAAGTATATAATACCGGGCCTCCACCTTTAGTGGGATATAATGTATATGTATATAGTACCGGGCCTCCATCTTGGTGGGATATATAGTACCAGGCCTCCACCTTTGATGGGATATAATAAATGAGTATATAGTACCGGGCCTCAATCTTGGTGGGATATATATAGTACCGGGCCTCCACCTTTGATGGGATATAATAAATAACATAGCATAGTATTGAGATTATTCCATCTTGAACTTATACCCTTTAGATTGTGATCCATACTCAATGTAACATATAGTAACCATACGTACATTACTTCTCTACGAATATTATACCCTTTACATAGTTATGAGAGTAACACATTAAAGATCATGACATTAATTGAAGCACACTCTTATATACATATATTAAGCACCCTCTTATATATATATTACTTCACTCCTTTACTTCATGAGATTGACATCTTCACTTATGAGAAGTAATTATATTAACTTGCACATCACCTCTCTTATTACCCTTATGAGATTGGTACTTCTACTTGGGAAAGATTAACACATCCACTTATGAGAGATTGATACTTTAAGGATCATGCTAATATTGGAAACACACCTCTATACCTTACTTCACTTCCTTACTCTCAAGAGAGTGATACACTCACTTGTGAGGAATAGATATATTAATTGGCACTTACCTCCTTCACTACTCTTATGAGATTGGTACTAAAATCTTCATAATAAAATTGGACTTCGGAACAAGACATGATTGGAGAATACTTTTCAAGAATAACTAGGTCCTATTTATATCTTACCCTCCTTGAGATAATTATTCTAGAATCACAACGCTATGACTCCGTTGGAACATACTATTATGAGGACTTTGGACCCATGTCCATAGTTAGGTAACTCATGAATAACAACGACCAATGAATGAGGGATACGTGACTTAGGAATGAATAGGTTCTCTTTATGTCGTCACTTTCCTTGTAACAGTTTCTTTTAGTAGTTACAACAACATTTTGAGAGCTTAGGCATTTCAGTCCATGGATAGGAGACATATGAATACCAATCGGTCAATGAATAAGAAACGTATGGATAGCAATATACATCAAACCTGAATGAGATACCTTAGCATGTTTTGGAAATAGGACAAGTGAAATGTCAATATGAATATTATGTGCTGCAGAAAGATATGGACAGAGTAACCTTACATACCTTATCTTCCCAATGTAAGTACACAATACAATATATGAGCACAACAATTCCTCTCCTTCTTTACGTTTCACTCTACATCACAAGTACATAATGGAACCAACATTAACCACCAACTACCTGACAAAGGCATATGACAACAATGAGTTACATGTTTATCTTTAAAATGGCATTTCCTTCTCTACAATACCATTTACGGCATTAACATACCAACAATGTCCCATTCATGCCATACATTGACCACAAGCTACATTTCAAGTGTATAAGACAACCATAAGTTACATGAGTTCCCTATTCACCCTTTACAATACCATTCATGGCCCTTTTCATGCCAACAATACCATAACATTTTATACATTGACCACAACATCACATACCAATAGCATTTCACCACAAGGTTTCTCCTCTACACTTTCTCATAAGCATCATATCACAATTATTCCATTAAATTGCTTCAATACACCTCACAACAATAAATCGGCCAAAATCCCCTAATTTACACTTATAGAAAAACAACAAGTTTAGGACCATAATAACACCATACATGTTGATATTTTATCCATACCATGCTTTTTCATCAAAACTACAAGTCATAATTCAAGTCACAATCCCATGGATAACACATCTTTTTCACCAAAAACCAAAAGTGCCATGTCCAACACTTCCAACCATAACCAACATGATATACATAATTTCTCATGATAATAATATGTTAAAGTACAATAATAATCACTTACCCAAGCTTGGAAGATGATGATCTTGTCCAAAAATGTCTTAGGGTTTGAAGAGCCACCAAAAGAGTTCTCTTGAAAACTTCTAGAAAATGAGAGAAATGTGATGTGTGTCTAATGAGATAAAAATCTGATTTTTGGCCACCTTTTATAACATCATAAAGTCATCCTTAGCCATTTAATCCACCCTTTGACAAGTCAAGGCAAGAATGGGTCATTTTGACCCATTGGGCCTTTCATGTTTTGTTTATTTTGGTCTCAAATTAGGCCCAAAAGCCCATATCATCTTAACCCACTAACATCAATGTGTAATCCATAATATACGCGTTACAACGATTTTACCACTCACAAAATTCATACTAGTAGCCTCAATTCCAAAAACAAGCAATTCTAGCCACGTATGGCTTATTTTGACTACAAGGGTAAAATTGTCATTTTGATGCCAAATTTGTCCTCGAGTAATTTTATCATACCAATATAATATTTCACTCATTTCATGTATATTCTCATGGTTGTAGAATAATCGTGGCAAAAATCGGCTCGATACATCCCTGGGAACCCTTGGAACTTAGAAAATTTCCAACTTTCGAAAATCTGAAAATTCCATCCTGGCACGCCCCTGCTGCCTCTGGGCACAAACTTTTGGCCCAGAGCGGCCTGGAATGGTCCCTAACGCCCCCCCCCCCCCCCTAATTTTTTTCAAAAATTTTGTTTTTCGACTTTTCTTCGCGGGTTTGGTTAGATACTTCAAGTCTTATTCTTTAACTTACTTCTTGGCCTCAATATACTTTGTTTAGAGGTCCTCTTAGCCTCATTTTGAACTCCACAAATTCTCCATGAAAATTTCAAAACACCTTCTATGCAAGTTTAATCACATATACAAGGGCCAAATTCAATTATCTCCTCAATAGCATTACCAAATACATACTTATAGCTCCCGATACCTAAGTAAAAATTATTTAACGTCATCACATAGGGTTATAAAGGTACAGGGTGTTACAGGCAAGTACTTATGAGCAGTCCATAACAAGACAAGGGATAACTAAAGATCTACACCAACTAGCTAGCTTGGGTGTTCACCTTCTTGAATCTCCAGATGAAGGAGATATTGTGTAAAACGTAGCAAAATCCTCATTGGTAACTGAAGTGAAAGAAAATCAGTATGCCAATCCTATTCTATTACAGCTTAAGGAGAATGTACAATAAGGTATGACAAAGGCATTTGAGCTTACGTAAGAAGGAGTACTTCGGTGCCAAAATAGATTATGTGGACCTAATATTGATGGACTAAGGAAGAGGATTATGGTGGAAGCACACCATTTAAGATATTCTGTCCATCCAGGGTCAACTAAAATGTATCATGACATGGAAGAAGTGTATTAGTGGGGAGACATGAAGAAGAACATTGCAGAATTTTTAGTCCAATATCCAAACTGTCAACAAGTTAAAGTAGAACATCAAAAGCCGGGAGGTTATATGTAGTGTATGCAGCTCCCAATTTGGAAGTGGGACATTATCAACATGGATTTTGTCACTGGTTTGACCCATTCCTCTCGAAAATATGATTCAATATGGGTAATAGTTGATAGGCTCACTAAATCAGCACACTTCCTACCGGTTAAGACCATTTACACAGTTGAAGAGTATGCAAGGTTGTCTATTAAAGAGATAGTTCGGCTACATGGAGTCCCAATCTCTATTATATCCGATAGGGGAGCTCAATTTACTGCAAACTTTTGGAAGTCATTTCAAAAGAGTTTGGGAACACAAGTGAGTCTAAGTACAACTTTTCACCCTCAAACAGATGGTCAGGCAGAACGTACAATCCAGACACTTGAGGATATGCTACGAGCTTGTGTATTGGATTTCAAAGGTAGTTAGGACGATCATTTGTCACTTATTGAGTTTGCATATAACAATAGCTATCATTCGAGTATCAAAATGGCACCTTTTGAAGTTTTATATGGGAGAAAGTGTAGATCACCAATTGGGTGGTTTGAAGCGGGTTAAACTGCCTTATTTGGGCCAAATCTTGTTCATCAAGCTATGGAAAAAGTTAAGGTGATACAACAACGGCTATAAACAGCTCAAAGTCGACATAAATCATATACAAATATTAGAAGAAGAGGGCTAGAGTTTGTTATAGGAGATTAGGTATTCTTGAAGGTGTCACAAATGAAAGGGGTAATGAGGTTTGGTAAAAAGGGAAAACTGAGTCCATGCTATATAGGGCCATATAATATTGTTCAAAGATTTGGCCAAGTTGCTTATGAGTTAGAGCTTCCACAAGAGCTTTGAAAAGTATATTCAGTGTTTCATGTCTCAATGCTCAGAAAATCTATAGGAGATCCATCTCATATTACTCCTACTGAAGATGTACAAGTTACAGAAGAACTTACTTACGAAGAAGTGCCTATTTCTATTTTAGAAAGACAGGTCAAGAAGTTAAGAAATAAAGAAGTAGCTTCTGTAAAAGTAATTTGGAGGAACCAACAAATAGAAGAGATTACATGGGAAAATGAAGAAGCAATGAAATCCAAGTACCCTCATTTATTCGAATCTGAAGTGAAAGTCTAAGATGCTGAATTGGAGTATTAACAAGTAATTATAAAGGTGTCAGTATTATGTGGTAACATGAAGATTAAACTTGAGCTTGAACTTGTTTAAGCAGGCTAATTATGCCAGCATTCGAGGACGAATGTTCCTAAGGGGGGAGAATGTAACACCCCGTATTTTGTGTGTACTTGTTCTATTGATATGGTACTTGAAGTAACCTTGTTATATAGGTAAGGGACCAAGTTTCTTAAGTGATTAGTGGTGGTTTAAAGAGAATTTAAAGGATATTATAATGGCCCAAACATTTCAGCATGTATACGCCAAGTTAACCCAAACGAAAGTGTTTAAAGGCGAGATAGTAAGGTGGTATTCTACCTGAAGGATTAAAGTGTCCAAGTGTATATAAGTATTAAGCTAACATAAGGGGTTAAAACTTAGAATATGGAATAAAATAAGTGAGTTGCTTGCTTAACTTAAATTAAGCTAGTAGGTGACAAGTAGGTGCATCACCTACTTTGACTTATTGACCAATCTAAGAACCAAGTAGGTGCATCACATACTAAGACTCCTTTGAATAACGTATTGGGCCAAGTACACTACCACCTACTTGAATAAATTCTGGCCCAAGTTAAAAGAGAGAAAAGGAGAAGAATGGGCAGCCAAGGCCCAATAGTTTCAGATCCACAAAGGCCCAAGTATAATGGGCAAGTAGGTGCACTAAATACTTGGTATTTTATGGCCAAAAATGGGCAATAAAATCGGCCAAGAGCTGGTCCCTTTAAAGGGATTGAAAACAGCTCATTTTATTCATTTTAACTTAGACAAAAACATCAGCTTTCGAGGGTTTTCTCACTTTCTCTCTAGTAGCTTCTACAACAGCCCTATAATTCCATTAGGGTTCTTGGGATTTCTTTTCCTTCCAAGCTAAAGGAATCAAGATATTAAAGAGATACAAGTTAAGAGAATAAACCATCACAAAAACTAAGGTAAGTCTACTGTCTATTTTTGCCCCTTTCTATATACATGTTTTGGTGGAGAATTGGGTATATATTGTTGTTAAGAACTCAAGGGATGATGAGTTCAATATTGGGTTGCTATAATAAAGGATTTTGGGACTAATTTAGGGGTTGTTTTATGTGTATATGTTGGGGACAACTTGGTTGATCTTAAAAAGGGATGTGGGTTGTTGGTATTGACATATAAAAGGAGGTGTAATGATGCACCACTTAATTAGATGTTGTATAAGCTTGCTGCCTATCACACTTTGGAACTGTTTTGTACATATTATGAAGTCAAAAGAGTCTCTAAGGATCTTATATGAATTTGTGTGTTGTACAAATGTAATTAGAGGAGAAGGGGTTGAAGGAACACCTTTGGGTTGCCAAATTACGGGCTTACTGCCCGGCTACTAATTTGGTGAGGTTAAGTAGCCCAAACGTGTTGATTAGCTACTAATACTAGTTTTACCATGTATTTTATTGTAGATAAGTAATCCAAAAGGCACTAGGTTAATTCGGGTTAATATTGGAGTTATACAGCAAGGTATGTAAGGCTACTCTATTCCGTGTTCTTTGGCATGAAATCTAACACTTGTATTACAAAGTGAGCGTCCAAAGTTCTCCTATAGGAAATGATACATAGTGGCAGCGTACAATCTCCAATGTAGCTAACGACCTTGTTCCCATTCCCTAATGTGCTAAAATACTCCAATATGTGCTTATTATTAAATCTGCGTGTCTACATTCAATAGCAAGCTTCATGAGTTCTCCTTTAAGTCAAATAAGACCCATGTGTTATTTCAGCTCCTAAGCATTTTAATTATGTACAAACTACTCCCTAATCATTGTTACTACATCAAGTGTTTATTCATGCATCTCTTACTGGTGGACTGTTGTCCCAAATCTTAATAATGTCATGACCACCAAAGTAACAATCTCAAAGATAATAAACTAAGAACGTAATCTGGTTATGTACGGGTGGCAGTTTAGGGGCAAAAGTCTAGCATGGACCGATCCCAACTTGGGTATTTACCACTGATCAGTTGGTCATTTGTATCACATGACTTACAAGATTATAAAGTAAAGAAAGTAATGTAGTGTACTCGATTCCACAAGTATATGTAAGGTGGTCTATTAGCACTATCTATACACTTGTACCTGATTTCATGTGAGCTCTTGTGTTATGTATAGTTACTTTCAGCCTTATATATTCAGTACATTCTTTCGTACTGACATCCCTTATGAGGGACCTACATTTAATGCTGCAGGCACATGTACTTTAGCTAGTAGACCCCTCCAGTAGGAGCACAGGACATCTAGCGGCTATTGGTGAGCTCCAGGTTGATTTGGGGCTTTTCGAGTCTGTTATATATGTTTTGGTATTGTATAGTAGTTAAGTGTAAGGTGGGGGATTGTCCCGACCTTAACTAAGTTTATATCTCTTTTAGAGGCTTTGTAGATGGTAAAGTAAAGTGTAGTTGTGCCTTGTCTTCCAGTCATTGTGGCCCCAACGGCCAAATCATGTATATATAGTTTTGGGCTTGTCTACGTGGTTTATTTTCATTGATGCATCGTGTTCATACTTGGAAGAACCTTTGATTATCATAGTTACATGCATGCGAAGTACAAGGTTATGGATTGGTTCTCTCGGGCCTTTACGGCTATGGGTGCCTGCCCGCCCCAATAGGGTTTGAGGCATGACAATCTCTTTCTTTATTAGTTTGATATTTTATCTTTATTTTATAACACTGATTCTTTTGTTTTTAACTGAAAGGGAACTTAATTATCATAGGAGGAGGCAACATACAGGTGCAAGGTTCATCTGAATCTACTTTCGACATGGAACATAGAGTTATGTATAAAAATTCAAAAATTGCAATAAACAATAACTTTGAATCCATAACTCAAAAATATTATGATTTCAAGGCTAAAAAACTTATATATTGAACTTCTAAAATTTAAATCATGGATCCGCTTCTAAACCATGTTTATATCACTCCGAGGGTCATTCAACTGGCCAAACAAGTATGCAGTTAGTTTGTAAAAAATAGGAAAATATTGATAATTTAGAGGCTAAAACTGATATGAGATCAATAGAGTGATAAATATAGTCAGGCGACTTTTTTTATGACAAATAAAAAAAATAACTTTACGAAATAATTTTGAATAATTGAATGATTTTTTTTTTTTGGGGGGGGGGGGAGGGAGGAGGGGGGATGTGAGCACGGTTAGATTGGGGCACATTAGGGAAGGCTTCCACATATGGATAATAGATTGGATCCCGATGGAAGCCATGGAGCAACAAATACACAAGGTCATGCGTAATCAAGATGTCATTTGGGCAATCAAGAAGCGCCCTTGTGGGTTATTATTGTAATAGGCTATTTGTGCAAAGGCAATAACTATAAATAGTTGTCTTAGCCATTTTCATATTTAGCTTTTGATGATTTGAGAATATTACTCTTGAAGAGTGATTTAGAGTGGAATCCCTTTAGACTAGTTTAGTTTAGCTAAATCTAGGTTAATGATGGGTGGATTCCCATTGCTGATTTAGAACTCTTTGCTTGATTGTTCATATTGAATCACTCATTTGTGGATTCAAATTTGTTTCTCACTTTCTAGAGAATCAAGTTTTGTTTCTCTCTTGATTTAATTATTGTTCAATTGAGTCTTTCTTTCTTCACTTCTCATCTCTTATTTCTCAACTATTCTTTAATTTTATTGTTTAATTTTGCTTTTCGATATCGATTCTAGTTATTCGATTAGGATCGTTATGGGGGGGAGGGGGTATAAGGGGAATTAATTAATTAATTGTGGTTGATATTGAAGAAAATGTCAACGTGATGAAGGAATTTATAAGGAGACTAGTCGAGAAGCGCCCGTGCTAAGCACGGGCCCAACAATATGAAATCAGATAGTAGAAATATTTTTTAAAAGTATGACGTCAATTTTATTATTAGTAGTAATAATATTTTCTTCGTCCCAATTTATGTGACACCTTTCAAATTTTGTGATTCAATCAAGTTTTTCTTTGATCATAATTTTTTTTTATATCTTTTAAATATTTTGAATTATCAATTATTGTGACTTGTGGTATTTTTACGTAGTTTTCAAATACGTACATGTTATTTCAAAAAAAAAAATTGAAGATTTTATGCTCAAATTTCAAGTGAAAATTAAATTGTTTAATTTTTGAAATTCGAACTTTGTCACATAAATTAGAACAAAGAAAGTATGTTACTTTTTTTTACATTAAATTATTAATTATTGCGATTTAGAGTAGTTTTTACATAATTTTCAAACATATAAATTATTTGAAAAAGACTTTTTAATTATTAAAATACATTTTTTTATGCAAATGAAAATACAAAATATAAAAAATAAAAAAGATGTTAGTACACCAAGGATTCCGAATATAATTTGAATTTGAAATTTGAAAATTGAAAAATATCCAAAATCTTATTCTCGTTTCTTTAACTTTCAGTTTATTTTTATTTTTCAAATTTTACGGTAATTCTTTTATAGTTGTAAAAATGACTCTTAAATTATATTCAGAATTTTGATTTTTCAATAAAAAGAAAGAAATATATTATGAAGGGATGAAATTAAAAGGAATAAAAAGCTGGGAAACATATAAAGCATTTAAATAGGTTAGTGTTGTGAGCCCCAGAATATGTCAGTAGCCTTTTCTCCAATTATTACTAACAGAAAAAGAAAGGTTATCGCAGAAGTTCGATCATAAATCTCTCACATGAAATCTCAATCTTTAGCCACCAAACCAAGCAGGCATGTTGATGTCCCAACTATCTGCTTATTCCCTCTTTATTAGTAAGTAATGTTGATGGAAAGGGATGGGGAAAGGCAAAAATACACACTCACTGAATAAATAAATAAATATAATTGGTGGACATGATTTAGACCGCTTACATGTTATTTTTTGTTGGACGTGAGTCACTTCACGTGTCAGTGTGGGTTAACAGTAGTGTAAACCCTGTTGAAAATATAAAACATATCTATTATGAGAGATCTTGTCGGTGAATATATGGTGAGGCCCCCTCGGCCCTCTCATCTCCTCAATTTTACGGCAACCGTCCCGTTCAATTGTCAATTATAGGAGGAGCAATGAGAGAAAAGTTTAGCCGATTGTTCCACATGTCTGAAACGAGGCTTAATAGGTATATTTCTTAATCTAGCTTGCTTTCTGATAATGTTCTTGATCTATGTAATAATCCTAGGCTATTATAAATTTAGAGCATATATATATATATATATATATATATATGCTTGTCTTTTGGAAAAGGAACAAATGTGGAATTTTTTTAGCCAATACGTCTTTAAACTGAAAAAGGTCATAAACATGATTAATTATAATTAGAAGCTTACATTACATTAATTGGTGGGTATTTTGAAGTTGCATTTGCAAAACTTATAATGCTATTGAAACATTGTTGACAAGTTTAGTGGGCACAAAGAGTAAATGACTTATTCATTACAACAATTTAACCGCAAAAGTTCATTGGCTACAAACTCGAAGAAGCCTAGATACTAGATACTATGATGCTTCGATAGATTTTTTTAAAATGAAAGATATTGCAGGTAAGCAGAGGTGTCCACAAAAATTTGAATCAAATCGAAAATTAAATTAAATTGAAGAAAAAAATTAATATTTTGTTTGATTTGATTTTAATTTTAAAAATAGACATGATTTGGTTTGATGATAAAAAAAATATTGTTATTGAAAAAATTGAATTAAACTGACTATATAAATACATATATAAAAAGTACAATTATACATACACACATAGAGAGATAGACTTTTGAATAATCAAATTCAGGGAGACTTTTGAATAATCGAATTCATCTTTTTGTTGATATTCATTTTTTTCTTCGGAAATTTTCGCCGATTGTCTCAAAATGAAAAAATTGTTAAGTAAATTATTGAAATATTGAGAATATTATAGAAAACATTAGATCACGGTCTAAAGTTCTATAAGTTATTATAAAAGTTAGACACAGTCTAATATTTGTTATGTAAATTTAATCTTTCATACTCTTGATTCGTGATCTAGGTGTTCGTCTTTATAGTAATCAAATTCTTTGCCTTTGCTTTCTTGTTTGATTTATAATTTTTATTTTGATAATGTCAAGAGTCTATTTCAGATTTAAAATGACTCATAATCCTTTAATTAATCATCATTGTTTGATTCAAACATCATCAAGATATGTCTGTTGACAGTAAAATTCGTGGAAAAATAATGATCGAGACAAGAAAATATCGCAACAATCGTAGTATTTTATTTCAAATATGTGAGTGTTACAATCTCTATGAATCCTTTGATTCGCCTTTTCAAATATAATTTCAAGGGCATTTGAGCTTGATCTTGAATTTGATGAATTTGATCTTGCCTTGTGAAATTGAATTCAAGGGCTTTTGAGCTTAATCTTGAATTTGGTGAATTTGATCTTAACTTGTGAACTTGATGGATTTGATCTTGACTTTGTGAATTTGAATTAAAAGGCCTTTGAGCTTGATTTTGAATCTTCATTGATCTTGAGTTGTGTATGAACTTGAGTGCTTGAATGCTTGAACTTGTAGCTTAAAGAAAAATCTGTGGCGTTTGATCCACGAGCTCCCTATTGCTTCTTGTTAGAGTTTTGGTCCTCTTTTTGAATTATGGAAATCCTTGTTTATAGTTGTAGGATGGAAGAGTACATTATGATAAGTACAAACTCTTTCCGACCAATCAGATTGAAGTGATTTGGCCATATTTGATTGGTTGAAACATGCCAACTTGTACACGTGGCGCATTTTTAGTGGCCTTTGATTTCACTTGGCATACTACATCATTTTGATACGTGGCATGATCTTATTGGCTCCTTCGCCTGACTTGATATGCCATTTCATTTGACACGTGGCACCATATTGGGCCTCTAGAATAAGAAACATCTTGGGCTTAGCAAAGTGGATTCATCATTTGTGGCCCAAATTAATGGATTAGCCCAATAAAAATTAAACTTGGGTAAACTACACAAATAGCCCCCATAATGGGTGGCTTTGTTTTTTTGTCCCTCATAATAAAAGTCTTACTAAACTAGCCTTCCTTCTTTTTTATGTGTGGAACAAATACATATTTGCCCCTCTATACATCAAATATTTTCAAACAACTCTCCATGATCATTTATCTTTCAACTTCAATTTTTTTTCTTTTTTCTTTTACTTTGATTTTTTATTTTTATTTTCTCTTTTTTTTAAAAAAATTCTCAACCTTTACTTTTTCTCTTTTTTCCTTTTCTCCTTTCAACTTCTATTTTTTTTCTCTTTATAATTTTTCTTTGGGTTTTCATTTTTTTTTCTCAACCTTTATTTTTTATTTTGATTTTTTTTCTTTATTTTTTTTCTCAACCTTTCTTCTTCTTTTTTTCCTTTTCTTTTCTCAACTACTATTTTTTTTTCTTTTTCTCGTTTTCATTTTCTTTGATTTTTTTTTAATTTTATCAACCTTTATTTTTTATTTATTTATTATTTTTTCTTTATTTTTTTATTTTTCCGTAACCTTTATTTTTTTTCTTTACTTTTCTTCGATTCCTTCCAAATAACAAGTCACGCCCCATGGGCAAGAATTGACACTATCACGTTGTGTCTTGATTTATGAAATTCTCTACAACTATTGTCTTAGAGGCAAGACTTAGCCCAAGGACTTTCAAACAACAAGTTACGCCCCATGGGCAAGAGTTGTCAATACCACATTATGTTTTGACTTATGAAATGTTCTATAACTCTTGCCTTAGAGACAAGACTTAGTCCAATGACTTTCAAATAACAAGTTATGCCCCATGAGCAAGAGTTGGCACTAACACATTATGTCTTGATTTATGAGATGTTCTATGACTCTTGCCTTAGAGGCAAAACTTAGACCAAGGGCTTTCAAACAACAAGTTACGCCCCATGGGCAAGAGTTGACACTACTATATTGTGTTTTTATTTATGAGATGTTCTATAACTCTTGCCTTAGAGGCAAGACTTAGCCTAAGGACTTTCAAACAACAAGTTCTGCCCCATGGGCAAGAGTTGACACTACCACATTGAGTCTTGATTTATGAGATGCTCTATAACTTTGCCTTAGAAGCAAGACTTAACCCAAATACTTTCAAACAACAAGTTATGCCTCATGGGCAAGAGTTGACACTACCACGTTGTGTCTTGATTTATGATATGCTCTATAACTCTTGCCTTAGAGGCAAGACTTAGTCCAAAGACTTTTAAACAGCAAGTTATGCCCCATGGGCAAGAGTTGACACTACCACATTATGTTTTGACTTATGAAATGCTCTATAACTCTTGCCTTAGAGGCAAGACTTAGCCCAGTGACTTTCAAACAACAAGTTATGCCCCATAAACAAGAGTTGGCACTCTCACATTGTGTCTTGATTTATGAGATTCTCTATAACTCTTGCCTTAGAGGTAAGACTTAGACCAAGGGCTTTCAAACAACAAGTTACGCCCCATGGGCAAGAGTTGACACTGCCATATTGTGTTTTTATTTATGAGATGTTCTATAACTCTTGCCTTAGAGGCAAGACTTAGCCCAAGGACTTTCAAACAACAAGTTATGCCCCATGGGCAAAAGTTGACACTACCACATTGAGTCTTGATTTATGAGAAGCTCTATAACTTTGCCTTAGAGGCATGACTTAGCCCAAGGATTTTCAAACAACAAGTTATGCCCCATGGGCAAGAGTTGACACTACCACGTTGTGTCTTGATTTATGAGATGCTCTATAACTCTTGCCTTAGAGGCAAGACGGACTTTCAAACAACAAGTTACGCCATATGGGCAAGAGTTGACACTACCACATTATGTTTTGACTTATGAAATGCTCTATAACTCTTGCCTTTGAGGCATGACTTAGCCCAATGACTTTCAAACAACAAGTTATGCCCCATGAGCAAGAGTTGGCACTACCACATTGTGTCTTGATTTATGAGATGCTCTATAACTCTTGCCTTAGAGGCAAGACTTAGCCCAAGGACTTTCAAACAACAAGTTACGTCTCATGGGCAAGAGTTAAAACTACCACATTGTGTCTTAATTTATGAGATGTTCTATAACTCTTCCCTTAGAGGTAAGACTTAGCCCAAAGACTTTCAAAAAATAAGTTATACGCCCCCATGGGCAAAAGTTAGCACTACCACATTGTGTCTTTGATTTATGAGATGCTCTATATGTATTGCCTCTAAAACTAGACTTAGCCTAAGAATCTCCCAAAAAAATAAATTAGTCCCCATAGGCAAGAGTTAACACTATTTCATTATGTTAATTTATGAGATACTCTATAACTCTTGCCCTAGAGGCAAGAGTTAGTTCAAGGATTTACAAACAACAAGTTAATGTTCTATAACTCTTTCCTTAGAGGCAAAACTTATCTCAAAGGACTTCTAAACGGCAAGTCACGCCCTTAAGTTTACTTTGATGTTAAAGAAAGAAGATCCTTTTTGAGGATTATCTAACTTTCTGTTTATTAGTAAAATATAATAGAAGCTGAGAAAAAAGAAAAAAGAGAAGGAAAAAAATAAGGATTAAGAAAAAAGAAAAAAATAAAGGTTAAGAAAAAAGAAAAAAAAAAAGAGAAGAAAAAAATAAAGGTTAAGAAAAAAGAAAAAAAAAGAGAAGAAAAAAATAAAGGTTAAGAAAATAGAAAAAAGAGAAAAAAAAATAAAATAAAAATAAAGTTTGAGAAAAATAAAAAAAATGAGAAAAGAAAAAAAATAAAAAATAAAAAAAATAAAGGTTGAGACAATGAATTAAAAAAAAAGAAATGAAAAAAAATAATGTTTGAGAAATAAAAGAAATAAAAATAAAAAATAAATATTGAGACAAATGAATTAAAACAAGAAAAAAAAAAAAGAGAAAAAAAATAAAAAAATAAAGTAATAGTAAAAAAATAAATAAATTGAGAGACAAATGAGCATGGAAAGAGTAAAAATATTTGAGATGTAGAGGGACAAAAATGTACTTGTTGTATACATAAAAATGAAGAAGGCTAGTCTTTAAAGACTTTTCTTATGAGGGACAAAAATACAAAGTCACTCATTATGGGAGATATTTCATGTAATTTCCTGAAATTTATATGATTTCAAACACCCCCACTTCAAAAATTGTCGTGATATTAAATTATCAATTATGCAAGACTAGGCTTGAAGTATCATGAAATAATATAATACAAAATAATACTATTATTTTGTCAGGGAGAATTTACGTTGCTAAGCATGATTGCTTTGACTTTCCTCACGTGGAAGCGTTATGTGACATTTTTAATTTGCTAAAAGGTCCATTTGGCTTCAATCAATTGCTGCTCATTTATCAATTGAAATATTTACATAAATAAATTCTTTTAGATCACTTATTACTTTTTATAGGGTGTTTTTTTATTTATTACAACTTATAACATATGTTTAACTTTAATAACTAAAACTAGGGAATAAGAAATTTCCTTTTATTTCTTTATTTCTCTATTTCTCTGTCATTTTCTCTTCTCCTTTTTTTCTTCTTAATTTTCATTCAAAGAACTTCATCAATTTCTTCTCAAATAGGTGTTGCATTCTTCAATTATAATTTTTAACGACTAGGAAAAGGAAAGGGAGAGATGGGTCAGAGAGGAGGACGGTGGTGGTTGTGTGATCGTTGTGGTGTTGTTCGTTTCGCCAGGGTGGTGGCTGATTTGATTGCTCCGGCAATTAACTTCGTCGGAGATGGTGGTGTGGTTCTTATCTTCCTCTTTCTTATAATCTCTTTTCTCCTATTGAGAATTCATGGAAATTTCCTAATTGCGTAGCTGATTTGGTTGCTCAATTACGCCAGAGTTTGCCAGCGTTAGATAATTCTGATCAGATCTGATCATTTCTTGACGTTATAATAAAAGGATAGTGACGGGAAAGAAATGGTTTTGTTGGTTGAGTTATTATTCTTTGGAGGCAGATGGTTTGTAGGCTTCGCCGGAGAAGGGGACTATTTGGATGAAGAGGATAAAATAGGGGTTGTGATATATTTTGGTTGGAGCTACTGGTAGTCTGATGGTGGTATGGTGGTGGTGATTCACCGAAAAGAGAGAGGTGAGGCTTTTAAAAGTTGTATTAAAACTGTATTAAACGTAAAAGATCGTTGTAATACAATTCGAATTCAATATTATACATTTTTATGAATTCTATAGTCGTTATTTTAGAACAAATATAATACATTTCTAACAACATAAACTAATTTAAATTGTAACGGAAGGTTTGAAATTCATATATAATACTTATAATACATTTGTATTTAAAATGTTTTAGTTATATATATTCACCACGTATATTAAAATACGTATTTAATACGTATAATATATTGAATCCAAAATGAATTAAAATTATTTTTTATTTTTTCTATTATTAATGATGTTAAAACTGTGTTAAAAATGCATTATATATATATTTAGCTATTTTTGGTAAAAAAAAAGTTAGACTATCAGCTGTAAAAAGAAAATATACTAAAATTGATAAATAAAATTATATATTTATACTATTTATGTAAATGACACTTTCTAATTCAGACAACACTTAGAACAATAATGTCAATTAATCCTAACCTTTTTTACTCACAAGTCACCACCACACTATACATGTACACCACCACCACACTTTATCACCGCCACATATAGATGCCTAACCTTATTAGGTGATGCATAGTCTTAGAGAAGTCCGTGTTCCTTTGATTCTGTAATTTGACTCTATCTAGGATATGGACTTCTTTGTATAGTTCACCGAGGAGTCAAATTTACTCCCTGATTTTTATGTCTATAAATACCCATTGTTGTTCCGATGGTTGAGCATCGATTTGCAATCTCGAGAGGTATATTCCTCCTTCCCTTGATTTTAATTTTTGTGGTTATTCTTTTTTTTTTTTTTTTTGCAAGCGAGAAGAACTACTCCGAATAAGAATAAATTCTCCTCAAGCAACGATGTACTCTATCCAAAATTTTACTCAATTGGGCACAATGTCGTACGAGGCGAAGAATGTGTTGTTCCATCTTAGGCGAAGAATTTGCTGCTTTATCATCTCAAGATAGACAAGTTGAGCTCCTTTACATGATAAATCTGTGAAAAGACCAGCTTAAGGTGCGAAGGGATATATTTTGTCCACCTTAAGGCATGAAAATTTATAGATCTTTTTAAGGATAAATCCATAAAGGCCAACTTAAGGTGCAAAGGGACAAAATTTATCCACTTTAAGGCATGAAAATTTAGAAAGCCTCAACTTGAAGATTTGGAGGTTTTGACAAATTCAACTTGCAAACTTGGCAGATTTGGAGACTTCAGCTTGCAAACTTAGTGGATTTGGAGATTTCAACTTGCAGACTTGATAGATTTAACGACTTAAACTTGAAGTCTTGAAAAATTTGATGACTTCAACTCATAAAATCGGTAGATTTGAGACTTCATTTTGCAGACTTGCTGAACTTTGAGGATTTCAACTTGTAGATGTGGTGGATTTGAGACTTCAACTTATAGACTTGATGAATTTGAGACCTCAACCTACAAGCTTGTCGATTTTGAGGACTTAAAAATCCTATTGATGAAATTTATCTCCCATATAGGTTTGCCCCCATCGAGCCATCAACATTTGGTGAAAGTCCAAACTTCGACAAGAGTACTTGTAGATCTAACTTTCATGCTCCCGGTCAACATGTATTTTCTTGACACTTATGTGACTGAACTTCGTATGTAACTCCAAGTGTCTACGTATCTCGGTGAAGAGAATCAAGTCATAACATAGTTCTGAAGATTTAACTCAAATTTGAAGAGCTTTATAACTTTAAGATTTGGCTCAAATTTGAAGAACTTTACATCTTGAAGATTAACTTCATTTTGATAAGTTTCACAATTTAAAGATTAAGCTCGAATTTGAGAAGCATTGTAACATACAGTTTAGGCTCGCATTTCAAAGAGCATTTTGACTAGAAGACTTATCTCAAATTAGAAGAGTTTTGTGACATGAAGATTTAGCTCGAATTTGAAGAACTTCTTGATTTGAAGGTTTGGCTCAGATTTGAAGAGCTTTACAATTGGAGATTTAACTTAAATTTGAAAAGCATTACAATCTGGGGATTTGGAGCTTTCCAAATTGGAGAATTGGCTCAAATTTGAAGAGCCTCGTGACATGTAGTTTAGGTTCGTGCGTCTAAGAAGCTTTATAACTTACAGTTTAGACTCATGCGTTAAAGAGTACTACTACTTGTAGTTTAGGCTCATGCATTGAGGAGCTTTATAACTTGCAGTTTAGGCACGTGCGTTGAGGAGCTTTATAACTTGCAGTTTAGTCTCATGCGTTGAGGAGCATGAAAACATACATAGACTATTCAAATTCATCTTCAGACGTACATTTGCCTCTACTATGAAGTTCCTCTATAGCTTCATCTTTGCGAGCCTCATAGGCAGGCAGTCGTTGGTCTCCTCTTGCAGCCATTGTTAGTTTCATATCATGTGCACGAGTTTGTCAACTCTTCATATATATTGGATTTTAATCCTTGCAAGATGTAGCGAAGACCCCAATTCATGCCTTGAATGCACATTTTAAAGCTATAAGTTTCACTAAGGCGATCTTTGTAGTTGAGGCTTAATCTTCTCCAACAATCGATAAAGTCAACAACTGGCTCATCTTCATGTTGGTGAGTCTTTTTAAGTTCAATCATACTAATGACATGTCTTGTGCTATAAAAACGAATGAGAAACTCTTGCTCTAATTGCTCCTAACTATCTATAGAATCGGGTTCGAAGTCTGTATACTAATCAAAGGAATTTCTTTGAGAGACTGAACAAACTGCTTGACGAGATAATCTCCATAGGTTCCAGCATCATTGCAAGTCTCGATAAAGTGCTCTATATGTTATTTGGGATTCCCTTTACTATCAAATTATTGGAGCTTAGGAGGTTGATAACCATCAGGCATATTCAAATTATCAATCCTTTGTGTATACGGCTTTACATAAGTAAGAGAAAATTTAGATGAAAACTCAGATTTATCTTCGATAGCCTCCATAATGAGGTCCTTCAATTGGTCACTAGGAATCAAACCTTTAGCAGATACATGGATCACTCTGATCGTTGTTGTTTGCTTTATCAAAGACTCTGTTTCCTCTTGATTTTCATGAAGCTTTATAGGTGTTTCACTTGATCCTCTCTCAGTCATGCTTTTCATCTTCTTTGTCAGCTTGAAAAGTTTAGCATCTCGTTCTTGCACGCGACTTCTCAAGCCTTCAACTGCTTTGATCAAGCCTAAGACTGGCCGCCGGATCGGTATGTGTCGGTACCATTTTGGTCCATTTCGATACTGGTACCGGTTCGTACCAATCTGGTCAGAATCGGTATGGAATGGTATGGCATCTATCGGTATTCGGTTTGGACCAAAATCGCGATTTTGTACAGGAAAACCGGTATCGGTTCATTTTGGTTTCGACCCGGTCCGGTCTGACATGTAACGGTAACTAGCCGTTGGGGACGACTGACAACGGCTAGTGGGCCCCCCAACGACTAGTTTGACCCCCCTATCCCCCCAGCACCCCCTCTTTCATCCCCCCTAACACCCCTCCCTTTCCAAAATCTTATAAATACCCCTTTCCCATTCAAATTTTTATTCACAATTTCAAGTTTTCAACTCTCATCCTCTCTCAATTTTCTACTCTCAAGTCTCAATATCTATAAATTCTATAATTATTATTATTATTTTGCAATTGAAGTATAATTTGGTGACTTTTGGAGGAGCAATCTTTTTCAAGTTTTAAATTTCGATTATAATCGTCTGCTTTTACGGCAGGCGTTGGTACATTCGTTCCACTCTCTAGTCTTTTAATTTATTTTTCATATTTATTAGTTGTGTTTTGTTTTTTTTAATTTGCTACTTTCATATTTTATTTCATTATATTATGGATTCCTCTAAAAAAAAATCTGGTAAAAAAAGTATTGCACAAAAAACAAAAGGTTTTATGAAATTTAGTAAAAAAAAAAATAAAAAATAAAGGTTCTTCTAGTTCTTCTCGCTTGCCTCAAGTTAGATTTAATATGGATGATTTTACGCATGTTAATGAAACTGATTTTGCCCATCCCTCTATCATAGAAATTAATACCAATACCCATATTCCCCATGAAGTTTTCGAAAGATTGTATAATGATTTTGAAGATGAATTAGATGAAGAAGTAAAATTACATGTGGATGATGGTTTAGATGATACACCGACTAGTCCCACTCCCGCCCCCGCTAGTGTCGAAGCTCCAACTTAGGATAATCCTCAGGCTGGAGCTAGTCGTCCCCCTATTTGTCCGATTAGGGGTAAGACCATGACACAACGTACTTTAAAATCAGATGTGTGGAAATTTTGTTATTTGAATGATGAAAAAACTATTACTACGTGTGGTATTTGTAAACAACAGTGGAAATATGTATCTGACGGGTCTGGAGGTTCAACTGGGGGGGGGTTAAAAACCCATTTTATTAAGAAACATCCGAGAGAATGGAATGCATATATGGATTCCCGTCAAACTGCCGGTTCTGGAACTGGACCCTTTGTTGCCGGTTCAAACATGGTTCAAACTGAACTAAACCCTTCAAACCCGACTGGTCTTATTACACAACGACCCTATAATAGGGATCGTGATCGTGAAAATTTTGTAAAAATGATTGTTATTTGTGGTTTGCCTTTTAGTTTTGGAGAAATTGAAGGTTTTATAACATATATTCGGGATACATATAATCCCAGTTTTGAAGGTTTTTCAAGAAGTATGGTAAAAAGAGATATTTTTGAATTTCAAGAAAAACATATAAATTTTTTCGTAGCTATTTTTACATGATGGCTTGTAGGGATGCTATTACCACTGATATGGGTGGTAGTCCTAACGGTAACGATTATTTAATTGTTACTGCACATTAGGTTGATTATAATTGGAATTTGCAAAAAAGAATTATTACTTATAAAATTTGTGAACATAAAAAGACCGGTGTTTATATTGCTTCTACTGTAGGTCAAATTTTAGAATTTTATTTTCTTTCTGATAAAGGATTAGCATTACTTTATATAATACTTCTGCTAATTTAAATGTTATTTCTCATCTAGAAACTAGAATTTGTCCAATCAGTAAATATGTTTTTCATGTAAAATGTGTTGCACATTTATTAAATTTAGTTGTGAAGGATGGTATTCAATTATTTGATAATACTTTTGATAAATTTGAAAATGTTGTGTTTCGGATTTTTCATATGCATAATAGCAGTAGAATTAGACAATATAAAGAATTTTGTCGTGGGTGTCAACTTCCGTATAAAAAAATTCCAAAACAAATTAAAACTAGATGGAGTTCTTTTTATGAAATGATTGAAGATGCTTATACATATAGACAGTCTATTACTATGATGTTTAAGTCTCATAAAGCTTATCCTAGTCATCAACTCAATGATAATGATTGGGATCAAATAGAAGCACTTAAAGGTTTTTTGAAATCATTTTATGATGCTACAAAAGTTTTTTCTGGATCGTATTATCCCACTATTTCTGAAATTTTAATACATATATGGTCTATTTCATCCCTTTTTGCAGAGTATAAAGATAATGAATTTTTTGAGAATGCTATTGTAGCTATGGTTGAAAATTTAAACAATATTTTTTAACTATCCCCAAATTTATTTAATTGCAATTCTTTTTAATCCAGAATATAAAGAACATGGTGCAAAAGTTTTGGTTAAAGGAATTTATCAAAATTTAAATATTCAACCACATGAAAGTCTCGATTTGATAACTTGTCAAAACAGCATTCACACTTGTGCTAAGGAATTGTATGACAAATATTGCACATTCGATAATGCTGAAGTTCCTCAAACTTCTATGCCTCAACTAGATGCCCATGGAAGAGCAAATTCATCACTTGGTCTTCATTCTTCACATAAATGTGAATTTGTTAAATATCTTGATCAGGGTTCTGATACTATTACAAATCAAGGAGGTGTACTGCAGCTATTGAATTGGTGGAGGGATCGTGGTCATCAATATCCAAAACTTAGCAAGATGGTGAAGGACGTGCTCTCTATTCAAGGATCATCCGTAGCTTCGGAGCAAGCTTTCAGTGCGGTAAGATTTCAAATCGGCTATCATGGATACTCATTAGCAGAAGACAGTTTCGACGTATCGGTGACTTTTAGAGATTGGATCTACGCCGAGCGAAGAAATAAAGGAGTTTCAAAGTTAACTAAATTACAAGAAGATTACTTAGATGTAGTCATTAGATGTAATAGTGACGATGGAATTGAAATTGAAGATCGTCAACAAGTTTTACCAAGACCGGAGGTTATTGCTCAAAATTTACAAGAGTTAGAACAAAACTTTATAGGATTATACAAATATTAGTTTACATTAGAGGCTTAGTTGAAACATAACCCTTTTTAGAAAGTGTCTGCATAAATTAGGCGCTCTACTAATAGTTGTAAATTGTAATACGAATTTGAAATTTTGAATAAATTGGATTGATTTTTAATTTTATCATACTTTTACTTAATGCATTTCTTTTTTTGTTTAGTTTGAGTGTTTAAATTAGCAACTTATAAACTTAAAAAAAAAATTAAACTTACAAACTTATGACATATAAAATGAAAAACTTGGAAAAACAAAAAAGTTTGACAAACTAATAAACTTCAAATATATAAACTTAAAAACTTAAATAACTCATAAATTGAAAAACTTAGAAAAAAAAAAATTTAACAAAGTTATATACTTTTATATATACTTCAAAATTCAAATATATAAACATTTATTCTTTAACTAAAATGTAAAAATGAATTTATTTATTCAAAATATAAAAAATTATTTTTTAAAAAAATTAAAATTAAAATCGCCCGTACCGGTTATCCCATTTTGGTCCGGTCCAATCCATTCCGGTAGTATACCGGCTACTAACGGAATGGAATGGAACCGCGATTTCATATCGGTTATTCCAAACCGGTACAACCCGATACTGATTCTGTCCTGATACGGTTCATACCGGTCTGGTCCGGTACCGGTTCATTCCAGTCCGGCCATTCCATTCCGACAGAATGTCCAGTCTTAATCAAGCTTACAAGTTGTTCTTCTAAGGTGGGAGCATCAATCAGCATAGCTTGTACCATCATCATGGAAGATAAAGAATGATATGGTTCTCTATCTGGATAGAGCTTGGACTCGGGAATAATTTGATTGCATATTGGAGCATATTCAACATTCAATACATCACCTTCTTGCATGAAGGGGTTGTTGGACTTGCAACAAAGTTCCTATGTCAAGTTAAGTAGAGCTAAAGTTTTTTCGATCACGTCAGTAATATCATTCGCTCCTTCTAGCATGCGGAAAGAGGATAACACTCTTATTAAGAAGATAAATCAGAAACATGAGTTGGCTTGAATAGTACTTGAAATACTTGTTGTCCTAGCTTTTCAATTTTGCTCATTTTGATTGGGCTAATGATCTCCATGGCGACTTTCAATTCATTTTTAGAGTCAAAAACCACATTGATATCGAATTTGAGGTTGATCTTCATTTGAGTCATTTTGATGTTCTTCAACTTTTGAAGGAAGAGATGAGAGGTAAAGATTGTTCCACTGGGCGTGCTAGAATTTGTTGACAATAAAATTCGCATCAGAAAAATAATGATCGGGACAAGAAAATATCGCAATAATTATAGTATTTTATTTCAAATATATGAGTATTACAATCTCTATGAATCCTTTGATTTACCTTTTCAAATATAAATTCAAGGGCCTTTGAGCTTTATCTTGAACTGGATGAATTTGATCTTGACTTGTGAATTTGAATTGAAAGGATTTTGAGTTTGATCTTGAATTTAGTGAATTTTATCTTGACTTGTGAACTTGATGGATTTGATCTTGAATTTGTGAATTTGAATTCAAGGGAGTTTGAGCTTATCTTCGTCTTGATTTTGAGTTGTGTATGAACTTGAGTGCTTGAATGCTTGAACTTGTAGCTTGAAGAGAAATTTGCGGCGTTTGATCCATGAGCTCCCTCTTGCTTCTTGTTAGAGTTTTGTTCCTCTTTTTGAATTATGAAGACCCTTATTTATAGTTGTAGGATGGAAAAGTTATGATAAGTATAAACTCTTTTCGGTCAATCAAATTGAAGTGACATGGCCATATTTGATTGGTTGGAACATGTCAACTTGTGAACGTGACACATTTTTAGTGGCCTTTGACTTCACTTGGCATGCTACGTCATTTTGATACGTGGCATGATCCTATTGACTCCTTCGCTTGACTTGGCATGTCACATCATTTGACACATGGAGTCAAATTGTACCTCTAGAATAAAATACATTTTGGACTTAGAAAAGTGGATTCATCATTTCTGTCCAAATCAATGGATTAGCCCAATAAAAATTAGACTTTAATTAAATTCATATTTATCGGACTTAAGTAATTAATTCAATTATATTAATCCACAATACAACTCAAGATCAAGCTCAAAAGCCCTTGGATTCAAGTACAAGTCAAGATCAAGACCATCAAATTCAAGATCAAGCTCAAAAACCATTGGATTCAAATACAAGTCAACATCAAGTTCATCAAGAATCAAGATCAAGCTTGAAGGACCTTGAATTTATATTTGAAAAGAAGAATCAGAGGATTCATAGAGATTATAACACTCACTATTTGAAATCAAATAAAACAATTGTTGCGATATTTTTCTGTCTTGATTATTATTTTTCCGACTTGAATTTATTGTCTATAAATTCTGGCATGTCCAATGTAGACATCAAAATTTTGTGGGACTCTAAAAGATGAGTCTAATCCTGTTAGGGTTTCTTAAAGGCTACTTTACCCTAAATCCGAGCTTAGAGTCTACTCTATCTAAACCCTAAATTACGTCTATTTAAAGGGTAACATATTCCCTTAAGAGGCATCTCAAAAACCCCATATATCCTTGGGATATTCATATAGAGATCAAGATGTGAGTGGATTCTTCTTGAAAACCAAATACTTCAAGAAGATCTACAAACCCTCCTTTCATTGAAATCAAATCCAAATCGTCATAAGTTCGAGGATTACGCTACTAATGACCCTCGAATCACTGAGAAAATCGGGAGAGAAGAATCAAGGAAACAAACAATCTTGTACCCATATTCTTTATTAATAAAATTATTTTCTTCAAATTTTATTTGTGGTTGATTATTTTCCATCAATTAAAATTTATTGCAAATAAATTTTGGCACGCCCAGTGGGACCATATCTGCCCTATATCTCTTCTCTCACAATCGTATCTGCAAATTTGAAGCCATAAAACTGTAAAGATAGAAATTTCTTTAAGTCTCGTTTTTGAATTTCATCAAGTCTATACTCCAACAAGCCTTAAAGTATGGGGCATTTGTAGACATCGAAATTTTGTGGGACTCTAAAAGGTGAGCCTAATCTTGTTAGGATTTTTTGGAGGCTACTTTACCCTAAACCCTAGCTTGGAGGCTACTCTATCTAAACCTTAAATTATTCCTATTTAAAAGATAACATATTCCCTTAAGAGGCATCTCAAAAACCCCACATATCCTTGGGATATTCATATAGAGATCAAGACGTGAGTGGATTCTTCTTGAAAACCAAATACTTCAAGAAGAACTACAAACCCTTCTTTTATTGAAATCAAATCCAAATCGTCCTAAGTTCGAGAATACGCTACTAACGGCCCTCGAATCACGGAGAAAATCAGGAGAGAAGAATCAAGCGAACAAACAGATTTGTACCCATATTCTTTATCAATAAAATTATGTTTCTTCAGATTTTGTTTGTGGTTGTTTATTTTCCATCAATTAAAATTTGTTGCAAACAAATTCACAATTATATTTTTTAATTTTTACCCCCAAAAATCATTTTAAGAAATTTTATTTTATTCCTTAGAAATGATTCTGAACAATGCATACGATTTTTTGGAAAAAGCTAGGTAAATAACTTGATTAACTATTTTTTTTTCTTTTTTTCTTAAAGAAAAATTGATTTGATAGTACTTTTATGTAGGAATAATCAACCTAATATTTGTTTCGAAGTATATCATCATATATTTTATTTATACAAAAAAGAGTAACAAAAACTAAAGAAATAAGACACAAGTACCCTCCTAAACTATATTCGAAGTTGCAATGACATACCTAAACTTTACAGGGGTCCTATTACCTCTTAAATTTATTTTTTATGTATTTTTATGCTCCTTTTTGCTGATGTGGTTGCCAAGTATCAGAATATTTTTATGCTCCTTTTGTGCTGACTTGGCAGCCATGTCAGCACAAAAGGAGCATGAAAATATAGAAAAAATGAGTTTGGGGGGGGGGGGGAGTTTGGGGGTAGTTGTGTCTTATCTCAAAACTAAATAAAACAAAAAATCCGACAAAACCAACAAAAACTTAAGTGAAAAAAATTGACTAAATTAATTTAACTGAATTTAGATTGGGGAATCTTAGTAGCTTAGTTGGTTAGTTGCCTGAACTCCCAACTTGTTGGTGAGGGTTTGATCCCCCACATTGTAATCCCTTTCCCCATTTTCCTTCCCCTAACCCCAATTTTTTTTAAAAAAAAAAAAAAAAAAAAAAAAACTGAATTTAGATTTTCAAAAAACTGACTTAATTAATATGATTTTTCTTTAATTGAAAAAATCGATCCAAATTGAACCGCGAAGACTCCTACATGGAAATACTTGTTTTTTGTGGCTTAGATACATATGCTCTCTGTCTCATATTATTTGGCATATTTGCTTTTTGCACAACTCTTAAGGAGAAATTAATAAGGGATGTAAATTGACTAATATGACCTTATTTGATCTTGATTAGATGATTTTTCTTCAATTAATATGGGTATAGTTGAAAAAAATGGTTAATTATCTCTTGAATTCTTAAACATGTCAACTATTTTGAGACAATTTTTTTTTAGCAAACATGCCAAGTAATTTGAGACAGAGGGAGTACTGCGGAGTAATGGGGAGTACTAGTTATTTATATTAAATTTAAAGATAAAGGAATCTATATATAGTCCCCTTAAATAAATGTTGTATCAACTTTTTGTCTTTCTCATATTATGAGACAATTCTTGAATTTTTAATTTACCCAACTCAATAAATGTTATTAATGATGGCCTAAAACGATTTAAGAATGTTCTTAATATGATTGATATAATTTGTTTAATTGAATCAAGCCGATCATTTTTAGAAGGTTTCACACCATTAAAAGTATCCAACACTTTATAAATAGCTTATTTTTTCCTTTTAAGTTATCAATGTGGAACTTTGTTCACACTCTTAACAATTAAATACATGATTGACGAAACCACTAGACCTAGGTGGTGTTTGGTGTGGAAAAAATATACCTTTTACTGTTAGTTTACTACTACTGTTGGTTTTTGAACTAGTGGATTTTTGTAAAATTATATGTTTTTGAAAGCTTGTAATAATATTATAATATGTAATCACAAATATTTATCTATAAAAAAAACATGGAGATATGTGATTTATTTTCGATACCGTATTTATGAAATATGATTTTTACATTCGATAAGATTGTATAAGAGTGAGAGAAATATAGTATTCATAAATTATGGGGTTTTCATATGTATAAGAAACAAATATAATTTAAAATTTTAAATTGCACATCCAAATAAAATTTCAACATTAAATAAGCTTGAATGATTTCAAATCATATCCAAACGGCCTAAACGATTTTTCCATCTCTTTTTAATTTGTCCCCTTTCATTCCCTTTTTGTATTTTTTCATTCTTCACATGGCTGGGCCTACATTCCATTTCCAGCTTTGCTTTTTCTAAAAAAAAATGGTTAATTACCATCAATTGTTCTCCAAAGTTTATAAATTGTCAAAATCAAACTTGGCTTAATTCAAGATAGATTGGAACTCTTCTGAAACGTCGCGTGTTCATAGACTTCTACAAATATGTACTGGTCACTATTACTATCTCCGTTTCTAAATAAGTGATTCTTTTAACTTGAGCGTACTCCTTAAGAAACTACTCATTACTAGAAAATAAAAAATATATTTACTAACTTGCCCTTAATAAATACCTTGAAAAGTATGTAACTCTTTAGTAGTTTGTTGATTTTTTAAAACTTTTTTTATTTAAAAAAGGATAAAATTGGAAGAACATCATTAATATCTTCTTGATTATCTAAAACACCACTTATTTAGGAACAAAATGAAATGACTAAACAACCACTTATTTAATTTAGAAACGAAGAGAGTATATATAGTTGGTACAACTAGATTTTTCTAGAACAATCATTCTTTATAATACTCCGTAGAGTAATATTTTAATTCTATTAGTGGCAGACCTATAGCATATTTTATGGGTTCATAGAAACTCAGCAGGATCTATAGCATATTTTACAGGTTCATAGGAATTTATTAATTTTTTCGCAAACCCAATATTTCTATTACAGAACTCTATTAAATATCAATAACTATGTGATTCTGAACTTAGTTATTATGGTATATTATTAAAAAAAGGCTTAAGTCATTGACAGACTCTTAAACTTGTTTCTAAATTTCACTTGGACCCCTCAACTGACCTTTGTACCTATTGAACACTTGAACCACTCAAAATATGTATCTATCAGACATTTTTTTGTTAATCAGCCAAAGGCTTAAGTCATCGATGGACCTGTGATCATATAAATTTTAAATATATTAGTCCAAATAAATATAGTGGATTAATATAATTGGATTAATTATTTAAGTCCAAAATTCATCAGGCTTGTCCATTAATTTGGGCTACAAATGATGAGCCTACTTGGTTAAGCCCAATATGTCATCTTATTCTAAAGGCCCAATTTGGTGTCACGTGTCTAATGACATGGCATGCCAAGTCAAGTAAAGGAGCCAATAGGACCGTGCCACATATCAAAATGATGCGGCAAACCTAGTGAAATCAAAGGCCCATAAAAATGCGTCATGTCACATAAATCTGATTGGCCAAAAGAAGCCCATCTTCATCATGACTCTTTCCTTCCTACAACTATAAATAGGGGTCTCATAATTCAGAAAAATGGACCAACAACACTAACAAGAAGCAAGAGAGAGCTCGTGGATCAAAAGCCACAGATTTCTCTACAAGCCCCAAGTTCAAGCTTTCAAGCATCAAGTTCATCAAGATTCAAGATCAAGACCACCAAATTCAAGATCAAGCTCAAAAGCTCTTGAATTCAAGTACAAGTCAAGATTTAAGATCAAGACCACCAGATTCAAGATTAAGCTCAAAAGCCCTTGAATTCAAGTACAAGTCAAGATCAAATCCATCAAGTTCAACAACATTCAAGATCAAGCTCAAAAGCCCTTGAATCCAAATTCACAAGTCAAGATCAAGTTCATTAAGTCTACAAATCAAGTTCAAGTTCATCAAATTCAAGATCAAGCTCGAAGCCCTTGAAATTATATTTAAAAAGGCGAATCAGAGAATTCATAGAGATTATAACACTCACATATTGAAATCAACTAAAACGATTGTTGCGATATTTTCCTGTCCCGATTATTATTTTCTTGACTTGAATTTTATTGTCTACAAATTCTGGCACGCCCAGTGGGACAATCTCTACCTCTCATCTCAACTTTCCAACTTCAAAGTTCAAGAATATCGAAATGACCTCCAAGAAGGTCAATTCTCAATCCACTGCCCCTAAGGCTGCTGATTCCAAGTTCTCCGCCGAGGTAGAAAGCATCCTTGATGTTAATTTTGGAAGCTTTGGGGCTGTCACAAGGAGCAAGGCCAACCTGATGGGGCAACAAACACATCAAGTGTTGATGACATCAATTCCAGTTTTTGGATCTTCAACCCCAAAAAGACCAAGGTCCTCTACAAGTGCTTCAGAAGAAGGAAGCAGTGTGGCACAGAAAATCAAGAAGACTCTGGCTCTACTTGATCTCTCTGGTTCTAAAGACTCTGGGACAAAGAACGATGGTCATTCAACCAACATGTCATCTCCACTTACTCCACGCGAGCCAAGGACTTCAGAGATCAACTTATGTGACAATCCGTGCTACTCTCCGACGTCTCCAATAATTATGCAACCAATGGTAACTGATGTCTAATCCATGGAGGAGCAACTTACGAATATGGCGAAGACGATTGAAGGTTTGACCAAGTATGTGCAAACTCAAGACTCTCAGATCGATCAGTTGATGGATCGAATGAAAGGTTTAATAGATGGAGATTCTATCCATGCACCTGAAAAAGATCCAGAAGTTCAAGAGATAAATCCTCCTACCAAACAGATACCACCTACTAAGGAGGTGTCAGTCTCTTCTGGTGGAATGATCCTAATTGATCAATTGAAAGAGTTCATTGAAGGGACCCTCAAAGACAAGTACGACGTTTCTACCAAGTCTTCCCTGACTTATGCCAAGCCTTACCCTGCTAGGATTGATACTTTCAAGATGCTTGCCGGTTATCAACCCTCCAAATTTCAACAATTTGAGGGCGAAGGGAATCTAAAGCAATATGTCGCCCACTTTGTTGAGACATGTAATAACGCCAGAACATATGATGACTATCTCGTCAAGCAATTTGTCCGCTCCCTAAAGGGAAAGGCCTTCGATTGGTACACGGACCTCGACCCCAATTCCATTAATAGTTGGGAGCAACTGGAGCATGAGTTCCTGAATTGCTTCTATAACACGAGGCATACAGTAAGCATGGTAGAGCTCACAAATACTAGTCAAGGAAAGGATGAGCCAGTTATTGACTTCATCAATCAATGGAGAAATGCAAGCCTAAACTGCAAAGATAGGCTCAGTGAAACTTCCGCATTAGAGATGTGTATCCAAGGAATGCATTGGGAGCTTCTCTATACTTTGCAAGACATTAAGCCAAAATCCTTTGAAGAGTTAGCTACCCGTGCTCACGACATGGAGTTGAGTATGTCTTCTGTCGGAAAAGGAGTAGCGCCCATCCATGACCCTCGAAAGGGAAAGGACAAGCAGGAACCCAGGAAATGGACCAAGTTTGTCCCCAAAAGTGACAACAAAAAATCTATGAATGTCAACGTGTCTCCTGTGAAGCTCACCACAAAGGTGATCAAGAAGCAAAGAGTGAAGACGACTTCTCAAGCGCATCCAAACCAGAAGTTGACTTTCAAGGAGATGCAGGAAAAAGAATACCCTTTCCTTGATTCAAATGTTTCCAAAATTTTTGATGAACTTCTTGAGCTGAAGCTCATTGATCTACCAGAGATGAAGCGGCCCGACGAAGCTGGAAAGACTGATGACCCAAACTATTGCAAGTAGCATAGGCTTGTGGGTCACCCTTTGGAGAAATTTTTTGTCTTCAAGGATAAAATCATGCAGCTGGCTAATGAGAAAAAGATTGTACTTGATGACGAGAAGGCCAATTCTCATCAAATCTCCATCATTTTTGGCTCACTCAATCCGGTCCAAATATGTAACTTCAAAGAGCATAATGAAGAGTTGTTGGAGTATAGCAAGTCTCTAATTGATGGAGGTTGGACTTTGGTGACTAGGCGGAGATGCAATAAGAGAAAGAGTCTACGAAGAGACTCATCCAAGCAACCAACTCGAAAGAGAATGGTGAAGAAACCGATGAAACAGAGGTTGGTTGAGCTTCCAAAGAGGGCGAGTGTAGTGAAACATCACCACCAAAAACCACGACGTCCTGTAACCTTGGAAGAATTCTTGCCAAGTTGGTTCTGCGCAAAGACTACTCAAGACAACATTGAGGCATCTTGTTTCAATACTGACAAAGAAGAAGCGAAGGGAGAAAACCTATTCATGGAACCTCCTTCTTCTGAAAAGCCTACTAAATTTCTTCACCAAGAAGCACATGTATGTGATACAAAAATCACATTTACAGATGAGGATCTCCTGTTCGGAAAAACGTTGCACAATCGCCCCTTGTATATGGTGGGTCAGGTTCTAGAGAAGAAGATAAATAGAATCTTGATAGACGGGGGGTCTGGAATCAACATCCTAACTATTCGCACGATGAAGGAACTTGGCATCACAACTGAGAAACTTACTGAAAGCCGTTTAATGATCCAAGTGTTCAATCAAGAGGGTCATAGGGCCATAGGATCCATCAAGTTAGAGATCCATATGGATTATTTGCGATCTAATGTATTGATGCATATGATCGATGCCAAGACTTCCTACAACATACTGCTTGGAAGGCCTTGGGTACACGAGAACAAAATTATATCCTCCTCCTACTATCAATGCTTAAAATATCTCGAATACAGAGTGGAAATAAAAATAGTTGCCGATGATAAGCCATTTACTGAAGCTGAGTCACACTTTGCCGGCGCAAAATTCTATTTGAAGAATTATGTTGTGAAGGAGAAAAAGGTTGATGACGTCATGACAACAAAGTGTGATGATTCGATAGCTAAGAAGGTCGAGGTTGTTGTCGAAAAAATTCATCGTTAAGAAGCCTCCCTCCACTTCAAATAAAGGGAATGTCGCGTCTTTGAAAAAAAAGGTAACTCATGTGCTTCGCTATGTACCAAATGTGGGAAAAGAAGGAGGACACTCATTCGATGTCTAAGATAATGTACTAAGGGGGCTAACTCTTCCAATAAAGCGAATCGATGCAATAAATTTATCCTCAAAGCTACTTGGGGAATTTGTGGCTCAAAATTCATCACGAGATATGACACTTCCTTCAATGCGTACAAAAGAAGGTTTTGATCCAAATGCTTACAAGTTATTTGTAAGGGATGGATACAACCCTAATGAGCCATCAAATTTGGGAAAAATCCCATCAGAAGCCACTACCAAGAAAGTGCTAGAAGGCTTAGGGTACATGCCGCCACCGCCGGTTCGCATCTCTATAAGAAGAGTGGCTAGCAACTACATCACTGTGGAAGAGGAGTCTACTACTTCCAACAAAAGGCCTTCTGTCTTTGATAGACTAGGAGAATCAACCACAAGAACTTCTGTGTTTGAGAGGTTGGGTCCACTGAAGAAAAAAAAGAGCAACAAACCTCAGAGAAGTTATCAAGGCACTATGACACACTCTTCACCTAGAATCCAAAAGGATTTCCAAAGTTTGATTCCTTCTAGAATGAGACGACAGACGAAACTTGTGGTTTTGTACAAGGAGGTGTTAAAGGCAAAAACTCATACTGTGGTTTATACCAAGGAACATGAGGAAGATGAAGAAAGTATAGGCTCTTCATATCATATTACAGCCCAAAGTGAGAACGATACATCATCTCTTATAAAGGTTGAAGAGTTGGAAGATATTTCCTGGTGTTACCATATATCTGCCAATGACAATGATCCTCAAGAGGAGGAAGATGAAGAATGTTTAGGCTTTTCATATCATATTACAGCCCAAAGTTAGAACGATCCATCATCTCTAATAAAAGTTGAAGAGTTGGAAGTTATTTCCTGGTGTTACCATATATCTGTCAATGACAATGATCCTCAAGAAGAGAAAGATGCTGGATATGCTCCGCCAGAACTTAAAGAAGGAGTAAAGACTATAATAGATCCCCTAAAGGAAGTTAATCTTGGAACTGATAAAGACCCAAGGCCAACTTTTCTAAGCGTTTTTCTAGAGATAGATGAAGAAATCGTTTACATGGACATACTCAAAGAATATAAGGATGTCTTCACTTGGAGTTATAAGGAGATGCCTGGCTTAGATCCAAAAGTAGCAGTTCATCAGTTGGCAGTCAAGAATGGTGCTCGTCCTGTTAAGCAGGCCCAAAGACACTTTAGACTCGACTTGGTTCCATTGATTGAAAATGAGGTTAACAAACTCATTGAAGCTGGATTTATTCGTGAATTTAAGTACCCCACATGGATATCAAGCATTGTTCCTGTATGGAAGAAAAATGGTCAAATTCGAGTTTGTGTCGACTTTAGGGATCTCAACAACGCATGTCCTAAGGATGAGTTTCCAATCCCTATTCCAGAGTTGATGATTGATGCTACTACTGGTTTTGAGGCGACGTCTTTCATGGATGGATCATCCAGCTACAACCAAATTCGCATGGCACCAAAGGATGAAGAACTCACTGCATTTCATATGCCTAAAGGTATTTATTACTACAAGGTGATGCCTTTTGGTTTGAAGAACGTTGGTGCCACTTATCAAAGAGCTATGCAAAGTATCTTTGATAACCTACTCCATAAAAATGTTGAATGCTATGTGATGGCTTAGTGGTAAAGTCAAGAAAGAAGAACGACCACTTGAAAGACTTGAGAATGGTATTTGAGTTGCTCCGAAGATATCAGCTTAGGATGAATCCGTTGAAATGCGCCTTTGGAGTTACTTTTGGACAGTTCCTTGGCTTTATTGTACGACACCGAGGAATAAAAATTGATCAATACAAGGTTGATGCAATTTTTAAGATGCCCGAGCCTCAAAACATTCACGAATTAAAATGTCTTCAAGGGAAGCTAGCATATTTAAGGAGGTTCATCTCAAATTTGGCGGGAAAATGTCAACCATTTAGCCATCTCATGAAGAAGGGTGCCCCTTTCGAATGGGACCAATCTTATAGTAAGGCATTTGAAAATATCAAATCTTACTTAATAAAGCCTCCAGTTCTTGCGGTACCTATACCTGGAAAATCGTTGATTCTCTACATCGCTCTACAAGAAAGGTCAGTTGGAGCACTATTGGCCCAAGAAAATAGTGAAGGTAAAGAGAAATCTCTTTATTAACTGAGCAGAATGATGACACCATATAAGCTGAATTATTCACATATTGAAAAATTATGTTTGGCGTTGGTCTTCTCAATCCAAAAGATGAAGCACTGCTTTCAAGCTCATGTTGTTCATCTGGTGTCTCGAGCAAATCCCATCAAGTTTGTAATGTGAAAACCAATCCACAGTGATCGACTTGAAAGGTGGTACCTTCAGTTTCAACAGTTTGAGATCATATACATCCCTCAAAAGGCCGTAAAGGGGTAGACATTAGCAGACTTTTTGGCAGACCACCCGATACCTGATAATTGGGAGCTAACTGATGAACTTATTGATGAGGATGCAATGGTTATTGAAGTTCGACCTCCATGGAAGATGTACTTTGATGGTGCATCACATCGTGGTGGAGTTGGTGTTGGTGTAGTGTTTGTCACTCTGTAGGAAGAGGTTATCCCATACTCCTTTACTTTGACACAATGTTGCTCCAACAATGTCGCTGAATACCAAGCATTGATACTTGGACTTGAAATGGCCGTCGACATGAAGCAATTACAATTACAAGTATTTAGTGACTCCCAATTGGTGATCAAGCAGCTCTTGGGAGACTATGAAGTCAAAAAGTTTGAGCTACGCCCATATAATAGTTATGCTCAGAAGTTGATAGGATGGCTTGGAGAAGTTACTCTCCAACACGTGCCAAGAAAAGAAAATAAGTAGGTTGATGCATTTTCTACTTTAGCTTCAACCCTAACTTTTTCGAATCAAACACGAGTTACTATCCGCCAAGAATGGATAGTACCACCACCGAATGAGAAGGAATATACAAAAAACAAACCTGAGTATCTCGTCACTGTGTCTGAAGCCGTAAAGGAAGATTAGCGACAACCAATTATTGACTACTTGTGTTATTGAATACTTCATGAAGATCCAAGGAAAAAGACTGACATCCGTCGTCGTGCACCTCGTTTCCTTTACTACAAGGAGATTCTATACAGAAGGTCATTTGAAGGAGTACTCTTACGATGTTTGGGAGAGGAAGAAGAAGTTCAAGCTTTGCAGGAAGCACACTCGGGAGTATGTGGATTTCATCAGTCTGGACCGAAGCTCCACTTTCACATAAAAAGGATGGGATATTATTGGCCAACGATGGTGAAAGATTGCTTGGACTATGCTAGAAGATGCAAGGCCTGTCTATTTCATGCGAATATCATACATCAGCCTCCTGAAATATTACACCCCACTATCGTATCTTGGTCATTCAATGCTTGGGGATTGGATGTTATTGGACCACTACCAAAATCTACTGGTGGGCACTTGTACATCTTGGCTACGACAAATTACTTCTCAAAATGGGCCGAAGTTGTTGCTCTCAAAAAAGTAAAGAAGGAGAATGTTGCAAACTTCATCTGAGTAAATATCATCTACCACTTTGGAATTCTCCATTACATAATAACTAACAATGGCAAGCCATTTGATAACAAGCTGATGAATAAAATTTGTGATCTCTTTGGTTTCAAGCATTGTAAATCTTCTATGTACCATGCTGCCGCCAATGGTCTAGCTGAAGCATTCAATATGACTTTATGCAACTTATTGAAGAAAGTCGTCTCCAAATCCAAACAAGACTGGCATGAACAAATGGAAGAAGCTTTGTGGGCATATAGGACAACTCACCGCACATCGATGCAAGCAACCCCGTACTCACTTGCTTTTGGAGTTGAAGCAGTCCTACTACTTGAGCGTCAAATACCTTCTTTAAGACTTGTTATTCAAGAAGGGCTCACCGAACAAGAAAATGCTAAGTTGCTTCTTGCGGAGTTAGAAGCTCTTGATGAAAAAAGGCTAGAGGCTCAACAAAATCTTGAATGTTATCAAGCCCGTCTATCTCGTTCTTTCAAAAAAAGGATTCGCTTGAGGTGTTTCCAAGTTGGAGATCAAGTCCTAGCAGTAAGGAGGCCCATTATCACTTCTCATAAATCTGGGGGCAAATTCACCTCTAAGTGGGATGGACCATATGTCATACAAAAGGCATATTCAAATGGTGCTTACAAGCTTGTCGATGCAGATGACGTGAAAATTGGTCCTATCAATGCAAAGTTCTTAAAGAAGTAGTATCCTTGAAGGAAGATGACGCTCCTTAAGGCATAAGCTTAATCTGCATGTCACTCCTAGCCCGCAAGAATATAAACTGTGTATGGCTAAAAATAAAAAAATATCGTTGGTTGAAAATCTCGAAAGAGGCGGCCTAGGCAAAAGTTAGGACCAAAAAAAAAAAAAAAAATTTCAGAACTACGTTGTGACTTGATCCTCTTCACCGATGTAAGTGGGCACTTAGAAGTTTCATTCTAAGTTCAGTTGTATGAGTGTCTAAATAATACTTGTCCCCGCTTGATCCGCCACACAAAAGTTAAGTCTGCAAATATTCTGATTAAACTTTGGGCTTACACAAAATGTTCATGACTCAAACGGGGCAGAGCTCTATATAAAAGGTAAGCTTCTAGAATAGGATTTGAGACCCTCAAGTTCTCCGAGCCTACAAGTTGAAGTTGTAAGTCTTCCAAGCCTGTGAATTGAAGTGTGCATGTTGAAGTCAAAACTCACCAAGTCAGTAATGTTGAAGTCTCAGGTTCACCACATCTGCATGCTAAAGTCGTCAAAGTTCAGTAATTTTGTAAGATGAAATCTCAAATCTACCAAGTCTGCAAGATGAAGTTGTCAAAATTGCCAGGTTTGCAAGCCGAAGTCTCCAAATCCGCTAAGTTTGCAAGCTGAAGTCTCCAAATTTGCCAAGTTTTCAACGTGGAACCGTCAAAACCTTTAAGTTTCAAGTTGAGGCCTTCAAAATTTTCATGCCTTAAGGTGGACGAAATTTGTCCCTTTGGACCTTAAGTTGACATTTTTACGGGTTTATCCTTAAAATGATCTATAAATCTCCATGCCTTAAGGTGGACAAAAATGTATCCCTTTGCACCTTAAGTTGTCCTTTTCACAGTTTATCATTAAAAGGATCTATAAATCTCCATGCCTTCACGTGGACGAAATTTATCCCTTTGCACCTTAAGTTAGCCTTTTCACAGGTTTATCCTTAAAAGGATATATAAATCTCCATAACTTAAGGTGGACAAAAATTTGTCCCTTTGCACCTTAAGTTGACCTTTTCACGGGTTTATCCTTAAAAGGAACTATAAATCTCCATGCCTTGATGTGGACAAAAATTTGTCCCTTTGCACCTTAAGCTGGCCTTTTCACGGGTTTATCTTTAAAAAGATCTCTAAACTTCCATGTCTGAAGGTGGACAATATTTTCCCCTTTGCACCTTAAGCTGGCCTTTTCATAGATTTGTTATGTAAAGCAACCAAACTTGAAGTAGAACTTGTCAAGTTTCAAGGTGACGGAGGCGAAGTTAAACTCTCGCACCTTAAGCTGATTATTGCATAGGGAACAAACTTGGAGCCGAACTTGTCAGGTTTCAAGGTGCAGAGCCGAAGTTAAACTCTCGGACCTTAAGCTGATTGTTGCATAGGGACCAAACTTGTCAGGTCTTAAGGTGACGGAGGCGAAGTTAAACTCTCGCACCTTAAGATGATTGTCGTATAGGGACCAAACTTGAAGCCGAACTTATCAGGTCTCAAGTTGATGGAGGAGAAGTTAAAATCTTTCACCTTAAGCTGATTGTTGCATAGAGACCAAACTTGAAGCCGAACTTATCAGGTCTCAAAGTGACGGAGGCAAAGTTAAACTCTCGATTTGTCAGGTCTCAAGGTGACGGAGGTGAAGTTAAACTCTGGCACCTTAAGCTGACCCTTCATGAATGCTATATGATTGAGATCTACCTACAAAAGAAGAAAGGAAAAGACAACACAGGGAAAAAAAGGGCTCAAGAAGAAGAGAGAGTGTTACCTGTCAGGACGTTTCAAACTCGGAAGCCATACATCACCAACTCGGATAAGCTTGAGATAAGATGTTTTGGTGAGAATGAAGTCCTTGAAGTATGGTTTCTAGCAATCAAAACACTTTTTGATGGTGACTGTCCGACATCATGATATAAATTATTTGGTGAGATAATGTAAATCTGAAATTCTCTGCGAGACAGAATTTAAAGTCAACTTCAAAAATTTATCTAGTACAATCAGGGGGGGTTTCAATTCTAAATTTTGGATATGTTGTAGATGAATGTGTCTAGTTTCTATAAAATTAAGCGGATCATGATTTCGATACTCTCACATTGAGATGCAATTTTTTTGGTGTCATCGCGCAAATCTGAAACTGTTGGTGCGTCAAAATCCAAAGGTAATTTCGGGATAACATCTGAAAATATACCGAAAGTATTACATCATGAATTTTGTATATGTTATAGATACTTGTGTCTAGTTTTGGAAGAATCAAGCGGCTTGTGATTTCATCATTCCTACTTCGAGATATCAAGGTTTTAGTAAAGACGTGCAGATCTGAAATTTTCAGCATGATAAAAGTTAAGGGTAATTTCAAAAAATTGTCTAGAATGATATTGAAGGCTTTGGACATGTTGTAGATCTCGAAGTCTAGTTTCTGGAATATCAAATCGTTCATGATTTTGATATTTCTACAATTTGATATGAATTTTCTACCACTAGCATGCTGGGCTAAAAAAAAGTGACGAACATTAAAATAGAAGAATATACTACCTAGCATTGTGCTCCTATGTGTGACTCCCGATGCTGCAATATCAAAATAATAAAGAGAGTCCATCTATTTATAGATGCAGCAAGGCATTAAGGGGTCGTTTGGTTTGAACACAAGTTATGATGGGATTAGTTATGCTGGAATTAGTTATGCTGGGATAAGTTATGTTGGGATTAGTTATGCTGAGATTATTTCTTATTGAGTGTTTAGTTTGACACATTCAAATTAATATGCATTACATAATCTCTAAGAATAAGTTGTTTGCTCACAAAAATATCCTCCACCTTATTTTATCTTTTTTGTTTTTATATTTTCTTTGCAAGCTTTAGTTATTCATTCTTAAAAATAAAATTTCTATCTTATTTAGTTTAAATATTTTTGTGTGTGCATTCTCATGATTGTGCCATATGTTTTTAAAAATAAAACTTCCATCTTAAGTTTGTTAAAATAAAATATATTCTATTGTTTATGTCACTTCATTTAAGTACATATCATTCTTATATTGTAAAATATTAAAATTCTCTTTATTTCAATTGATATAGAAAATACAAATTTTCAAGTGACTAAAAGACTATTTAATTAAAAATATGTAATTAAGTAGTGGAGTCAACATTTTAAGAGAAATTAAATAAAAATAAAAACAGTCAAATAAATTCAATGTATAATATATTCATAAATAAAAAATATATTTATATAGTTTAATTTTTTAATGAAAAAATATACTATCAAAAAAATAACGAGTAGTGAAGGTTGTGAATGTTATTATAAATGATATTAAAAATTATGTCAATATACATGAATGTGAAAAGTGATGTATAAAAGAGGGTTTAAGGGGGTACTTTTGTTATTTTACACATTTTATCCCGGGATAAGTTATCCAGGTATTAATATTCCACTCACAGGTAGGAATAACTTATCCCAGTACTAATTATTAATCCTGGGATAAGTTATCCCATATTTTGTAACCAAACAAAGGATTAAGGGATACTAAAAACTTATCCCGAGATTATATCTTCTTGTCCATCACACCAAACGACCCCTAATAGTCTCCTTGTTGAAATAAAACTAGGAGAAGTTTTCAAGTCCTTGAGGAGGTGACATACTCTTAATTGGAGTGGAATTGGGACAGTACAAGTTTGTAGGAATATAGACATCCTAATTCTAATTGGAGAATGGTTGGTTATGGAGTAGAAGAATTTCATTCCCAAAATGAAAAGGAGTATCCTGAATACATGCATACAAGGAAAAAGAAAAAGAAAAGTCAATTAATTTATTTTGGACTTACACGTGGACCTAGAATAAAGGAGTTCCATAAATATTAAGGAATTTTGCATATCCAATATACCTCTGATAATTTCTGTGCACATAGCACTTCGTCATGATATATATATATATATATTTTGCACACAAATTTCGGTGCAAGTAAAAAGTCAAGTCAATACTTCGAGCCTAGTCTTTGAAAGATTAAATATCTCCGACAAGTCTCGAAGTGAGGGCATTTGTAATCATATAAATTTTAAATATATTAATCCAAATAAATATGGTGGATTAATATAATTGGATTGATTATTTAAGTCCAATAAATATGAATTTAATTATAGTCCAAAATTCATCGGGCTATCCATTAAGTTGGGCTACAAATAATGAGTCCACTTGGTTAAGCCCAATATGTCAACTTATTCTAGAGGCCCAATTTGACGCCACGTGTCAAATGACGTGGCATGCCAAATCAAGTAAAGGATCCAATAGGACCGTGCCACATGTCAAAATGATGCGGCAAACCTAGTGAAATCAAAGGCCCATAAAAATGCGTTATGTCACTTAAATCTGCTTGGCCAAAAGAAGTCCATCTTCACCATGACTCTTTCCTTCCTACAACTATAAATAGGGGTCTCATAATTCAGAAAAATGGACCAACAACTCTAACAAGAAGCAAGAGAGAGCTCGTGGATCAAACGTCACAGATTTCTCTACAAGCCCCAAGTTCAAGCTTTCAAGCATCAAGTTCATCAAGATTCAAGATCAAGCTCAAGTCAAGATCAAGTTTATTAAGTCTACAAATCAAGTTCAAGTACATCAAATTCAAGATTAAGCTCGAGGCCCTTGAAATTATATTTGAAAAGGCGAATCAGAGGATTCATAAAGATTATAACACTCACATATTGAAATCAAATAAAACGATTGTTGCGATATTTTTCTGTCCCGATTATTATTTTCTTGACTCTAATTTTATTGTCTACAGTACCCTTAAAATTGTTTGCAAAATTCACTTAGACCTCTCAACTCAACTTTATACCTATTAGATACTCTAATATTAACAAATATGTACCTATTAAACTCCAGTTCATAAAAATTTGTGTGTGTGGCTCACTCACGTAAATTATGATAAAGAGACGAATCAGACTTTAACACGCGGCACCGGACCCCAAAAATTATAGAAAAATAAATTTTATATTAAAAAAAGTTTAAAAATATTTCAAATATATTTTCTACTTATTTTTCAAAAAAAAAACAAACTAAATTAACAAATATATTCTATTCCCTCCAACCCCGACCCTTTCTTCTTCTTCCCGTCGACACCCTCTCCCCAACAACAAAACTCAACCTTGTAAAATATAGAATTCAGATTCAACCTTCTTCTTCTTCTTCTTCTTTTCCTCTTATTCATATCTGATATGGGAGAGATTGGTACAAAAGTGAAGGAGAACGAAAGTTCACCGGCGGGACAGTGATGTCGTAACAGGGTGACAGCAATGTCGGACTTAAATAGAGGAAAATCTTTTTGTTGTTAGCATTTTCAGAAATTGGTTTCTTAATTGGGAGTTTTCAGTTGTTTGGCCAACTCTATCACTTTCTTGGTCAATTCAATTTTGAAATTTGGGATTGTTCCGTAGACGTTGATATCGGCTTTTTCTAAACACTCGACATGACGGAGGAAGGTGAGAACAAAGAAATTAGAACAATTGAGATAGTTAGGCAGCAGCATGTGGTGGTGTGTACTGAGAGGTAGCCGAAAATGGTGGCAAGGAGGCGGACGGCGGTGATTTTGTGAAGACAACTACTGCTGCTGCTAGCTTTTTAAAAAAAACGACAACTACTGCTAAGTAACTTGAAAGAAGAAAAGAAAAGTTTTATATTTTTTGTAAAAAAGAATTTAAATGGGAAATAAGAGAAAGGACAAAAAGTTGTTTAAAAAAAAAAGAGAGAAAAGAATATTACATTAGTTATTCACGCGCTTAGTACTACGTGAAAGCCACTTTTTATGCCATGTCAGCTATAATGTTTAATAGGTACATATTTATTAATATTAGAGTGTCTAATAGGTACAAGGCTGGGTTGAGGTGTCTAAGTGAATTTGCAAGCAACTTTAAGGGTCCCCTGATGACTTAAGCCTCAACCAAAAATATAAAATGGGTGTAGTACACTCGCGATGACGTGACAAAATGATCAATTATATTAGTGTATGTGACAGATGAGTTCAAAAAAATTATTTTTAAAAAACAATTATAAGTAAAAAAAATAATTAAATATAGTATTAATTTTAGGCTAACTACTCTACTTTATTATATATATCGTTATGAAATAATATTAAATAATCAAGAAAATAGTTTTTGTTGTAAAATGATAGTTTTTTGATGTAAAATGTCAAGTGGCTAGTTATCAAGATGTCACTTGGCTTACTTTTAGGCTAACTACTCTCCTTTATTATATATATAGATATGAAATAATATTAAATAATTAAATAATCAAGAAAATAGTTTTGTTGTAAAATTATATTAGTTTTTTGATGTAAAATGTCAAGTGGCTAGTAGTTTTGTTGTAAAATTATAGTTTTTTGATGTAAAATGTCAAGTGGCTAGTTCTCAAGATGTCACTTGGCTTAGTTTTAGGCTAACTACTCTCCTTTATTATATATATAGATAGAGATGAAATAATATTAAATAATCAAAAAAATAGTTTTTGTTGTAAAATGATAGTTTTTTTTTATGTAAAATGTCAAGTGGCTAGTTCTCAAGATGCCACTTGGCTTAATTTTAAGCTAACTACTCTTCTTTATATTATATATAAATTAAGTGACATAATTTTAGAAATATTTTGAAATATATTTATTATGAATTTAATTGAAATATTTTAGTATATTTGTACTGCAACTAACTGAATTTCATATAGAAAATAATATTAAATTTGTATTTTTATTTTATTTGAATTCAAAATTTTCTATTCAAATTAAAATTTTATCATCTCAATTTAAATATTTCTTTTCCAAATGTCTCTTGATAATAATTGATTACCCTATCATCTTGATTTACTCAATTTGTTTTCCATATATATCGAGTAACTGTACAACTAATATTAAATATTTATTTTTTAAAATACAAAGGCTAACTTGAAATTTTATATAATAATTATGAAAGATAAGAAAATAAATGTCAATCTTCACATAATATGTGAGCAGTAACAGTCCATATTGAAAAACGGAAGATTTAAGAAGGATTGTATGTGTGATTCAGGAAAATTTTCCTTTATAAAAAAGAGTCTCTAGCGCAATTTTAGCCAGAGCAATTTTGTTTTGAAATTTGTATGTGTATTTCAAATTTTTAACGGTAATTTGAGAGTTTTGAAGACGGAAAATTGGGGAAGAATAATGCACGTGATTGATGGAAAGTTTCCTTTTTAAAATAGATTTTGTGGAGTCAATTGCATATTTTCAGCTTTATTTTGTATTTGTATATACAATTGAATTTTAACTATCATGTACATTTTCAAGAGAAATTAGTTATGACTTGTAAGCTATGACATCACTTTTATTTCCTAAATCTTAGGTAATTCTGAAATTTTGCCTATATATTTTAGGATTGTTATAGGAAGCTATAAACTTCAAATTTTGAATCTATCTTTGTTTACTACAACGGCCAAAAAAGATTGTGAAACCCTTTTTCTTATTATTGTTATTGTTATATTATATATTTTTATAACAATCAAAAACTGTTCGGGCAAGCAACAATGATATTACAGGAAGGTTTGACTGTACATGAATTCATCTAATTACATCAAAGAGGAAACAACGCTTTTGGTCCCTATGTTATTGCTATATTCTATTTTTAGTACTTGTATTATCCAACTCATCACATTTGATCTTCAATTAATTAATACATGTGTTTTTAATTCTTCAAGTAATGGAGATTAAAATAACTAATAGATGATTAACTACACTAAAGGACAATCTTGGAATTCTAAAATTCATGTGTGCTGAGTCATCCGACTACACCTTAACCTGAGCCATCCGTTTGCCTTCCAAACGCTCGAACGATGAATTAACCAAAAAATTGAAGCAACATACCTAAAATCATTTCTACAGATATGCTAAAAATTATATAAATTTAATCACGTGAGCTTGTCTTCTTCGAAGGGAAGAGACAGAGATGGAAGGAGAGAACTCAGAGGATTATAGATGAATTTAAAAAAGTGCAGTGCATTGTAGAAGATAACACAAGTTCATTCTAGTGCCACATGCATAAACCCACTTTCGAAATAATTGGCCAAAGTATAAACAAACTAAGAATTAAAATACCAAGATTGTCCTTTAGTGTAGTTTATCATCCGTTATGTAAAAGGATTAAAAACACACATATTATTTAATTGAAGGTTAAATATAATGAATTGTATAATACAAGGACTAAAAGTGGAATATAACATTAACACAGGTACTAAAAATATTGTTTCCTCTACATCAAATTAACCTGTTTAAAAGTTGGATACGTTCACCTTACTTAGGTTGCTTTTTTATTACCAAAATCAAAATCTAACTTAGCTTATTGAGTGAGTCGTGGAACGCTATGAGTTCCAATTCTAATTACCAAATTAAGAATATATTAACACGTTGAATGAAAATAGTGTAGAACACAAATTGAACAATCTCTTTTATTAATTTGGGTACGTTGAATGGTCTTTTTCAAAGTTAAGCTATTAAAAATGATAATTTAGAAAAAGAAGAGATCAAGCTGTAGCCAATGTCGACCAACCAGAAAGAACAAAAGGCAAAACAAAAAAATGAACTTTGTGGGGACGTCCAAATCAGCTTTCCGGTTGATAAATCTATTTTCCGATATATTATTGTAGATACCTTTTTTAAAAGTAAGACATAATTTGCGTTAATTACTATTGACTTGGTTACAAAATATCCACTTCCTCCGTTTCTAAATATTTTTAGCTTGGTCACACCTATTAAAAGAATGCTCATTTCTAAAAGACAAAAAGTATTTTTACTTATTCTTGAAAAAAATGTAACTTTTTAGTAATTTTTTGTTACGTAAAATTATCTGTGTTTAAAGAAGGGTAAAATAGGAAGAAAATCATTAATGTCTTCTCAATTATCTAAATGATCACTTATTTTTAGGAACAAAATGAAAAGCCTAACTTATTTAGAAATGAAAAGAATAATGTTTTTAGTTTGGGCATATTCCTTAAGAGTGTTTGACCATGAAATTTTTTTTTTATTACGTTTGGCCATAAAATTTCAGAATTCTCATAAATTTAAAAAATACCAAAAAGTTATTTTTGCTCCAAATTACTCACAAAATTCAAAAACATCTCCAATTTTCAAATATTATTTTTCACTTTAAAAAAGAAAATTATTTTTTTCAAATACTCATAATTTTCATGGCCAAACGACTCCTAAGAAGATTACCTATTCCTAAAAAGTAAGATATATTTTTACTAACTTACCCTTAATAAATATTTTTCAGAAAATACACCTCTTTATTAATTTTTTTAGTTAATATCAAACTCCCTTTATTTAAATAAGATAAACTTGAAAGCACATTATTAATACCTTCTTGATTATGTGAAACACTACTTTTTTTGAAACAAAATAATAAGATAAAATCACAATTTATTGTAAAACAAAACTACTAAAAGGTAAAAATACTGTTTATTTTGAAACAGTAGGAGTAGTTAATGTCACAAAACTGAATGACCATTTAAGAAATTTATTCCATGAAATAGAAGAGATTTTTATATAATTATAAAAAAATAGCCAGGAATATTTTAGAGAAATAAATCTAGGATTTCTGTTGTCTTACATCATGTTTTAACAATAGAATCGAAATTTAAGTTAATTTGATTTCGAACTGTTACTACAAAATCATATTCCTTCTGTGATCGCGTAAGTATATCGTATGTGCATGCACGTGATCACCAACTTCTTAAAGTATATATAAATTTTTAAAAATATCTTAATTTGTAGAGTATAATAATACAGATAATTTGTGCACATCACTATCAATATATGAATTTAATTTATACAGGGATCTTATCTCAATGTATTTTACTTGTTGCACCAGGTAACATAATTTTTTTTTATATTACAAAATTTATTTTTGTGAATCACTATTTATAATTATCTTTCCAGTGAATTACAATAATAACAATTACACTTTAATTTTAAATAAATTGATTTCGGCTAAATGAATCTTACGACCCTCTTGTATAGGTGGAAGCTAATATATTATTTTTTAAGTTTATTATAGAAAGTTTGGAAAATAAATCAAATCTACAAATCAAGAGATTGACGTCCGAACTCCTGCAAAAAAAAATTATTTTAAAGGTGTTTGACGTTATGCTCCTGAAGACAGAAATCAAACGTAAGTTATCGTGCAGTTGAACCCCACCTTTGGTATTACCTGGTGTCCTGCCCTCTCTAATATTTAAATTTAGTATCTTGTGTAATCATATTTCAACTGACTTGATAATATAAAAATTATTTTACAATTTGACCATATTAAAGTTAAAACTCATTATATATCTATTTAGTTAGAACAAAAACTAAATACTTTCTCCATTTTAATTTGTTTGTCTGGTTTTAACTGGGGACAAAATTTAAGAAAGTAAATGAGATTTTTGAATTTTATTCTCTTAAATTAAAAATATGTAAAATGTACAAAAATGTCATTTAATCTTATGATCTTAAACATGTCACGTGAAAAGTTAAAATTAAAAAATTAATCTAAAAAAAGAGACATTCTTTTTTAAATGACCTAAATAAAAAAAAGACGAACAAATTAAAATAAAGGGACCTGGATATATATTACTAACACTATCATCATCATAATTTTTACAAGATTTCAAGGCGCACCAATGATGCATTGCATGACAAGTTTTATGTTGGAGAAATGGTATCGGATTATTATAATATATAAAATAGTAAGTCATATTTGACTTCGAAAGCGGCCTTCCAGCCTATTCAAATCAAATTGCAGTTTTCCCATTTTATAACAGTCTGGCCTAATCTTTTTTGCCAGTTGACACTTCATTTTTTCCATCTATAAATATCTCCATCTTCTTCAATCCTCCTTACCAATATCATACAAACCTCCTTCATTTTATTTCATTGCATTGCATTTCCCTTTCGATAGATTAATTCCTTAGAAAAATATTGAAAGAATGGGCTCAATTAGTGCTGATTTACACAAACCACATGTTGTTTGTATACCCTTCCCTGCCCAAGGCCATATTAACCCTATGCTAAAACTAGCCAAAATCCTCTATCACAAAGGCTTTCATATAACATTTGTCAACACTGAGTTTAACCATAGGCGTCTCCTTAAGTCTCGTGGTCCGCATGCACTCGACGGCCTTTCGTCGTTCCGATTTGAGACTATTCCTGATGGACTCCCACCTTCTGATGTTGATGCCACACAAGACATACCTTCTCTATGTGAATCGACAACTAAAACTTGTTTGGGTCCTTTTAGGGATTTGCTTACAAAGCTCAATGATACTTCCACGTCTAACGTGCCACCCATCTCGTGCATCGTCTCGGATGGTGTTATGACCTTCACCTTAGCTGCTGCACAAGAATTGGGTGTCCCTGAAGTTCTGTTCTGGACAACTAGTGCTTGTGGTTTCTTAGGTTACATGCATTATGCAACGGTTATTGAAAAAGGATATGCTCCACTTAAAGGTATAAACACTTTCTCCTTCTGTAAGGATTTAATCATGCTTCCGTTTTTATAACTGTGGTGTTCGAGAGTACCTGCGTATAAGTACCGTATAGTTTATCCAGAGACGCATTCAAAATTTTTAAGAGTTCTTAATTAACACATATAACACGTTTAATTACTTTTGATTGAAATTCTAGCAATTTTTGCATTAAATTTAAGTTATGTATCAAAAATATTAGGTCTCCCTTTTTTGACTCGTGCATAACGGGAGCTTAGTGCACAAAGTCCCTTTTTTTAATGAAAAATACTTGGTCAGCTGAACTCGTAGAATATTAGCTACATCTACCTCTGGCTCTGTCCACTAGAATTTAGGCATATGAAAAGAAATTAGCTATTGCTCTATAGATATTAATTCTTGCTGTATTTAGCTAATTTTCATTTATATATGCATGTGTTTTGATCTTTTTCTTTTGGGGGAATTGTAGATGCAAGTGACTTGACGAATGGGTACCTAGAGACAATTTTGGACTGCATACCTGGCATGAAAGATATACGTTTAAGAGATCTTCCAAGTTTCTTGAAAACTACAAATCCAGATGAGTACATGATAGAATTTGTCCTTCAAGAAACAGAGAGAGCAAGAAAAGCTTCCGCGATTATCCTCAACACCTTCGAGACACTGGAGAGTGAAGTTCTTGAATCGCTCCGAACTCTCCTTCCACCGGTGTACTCAATAGGCCCCTTGCATTTACTTGTCAAACATGTTGATGACGAGAATTTGAAGGGACTTGGGTCCAGCCTATGGAAAGAGGAGCCGGAGTGTATACAATGGCTTGATAGTAAAGAACCAAACTCTGTTGTTTATGTCAATTATGGAAGTATCACTGTTATGACTCCGGATCAACTTATTGAATTTGCTTGGGGACTTGCAAACAGCCAACAACAGTTTTTATGGATCATAAGACCCGATATTGTATCGGGTTATGAATCGATACTTCCACACGATTTCATGGAAGAAACTAAAAACAGGGGAATGCTTGCGAGTTGGTGCTCACAAGAAGAAGTCCTTAACCATCCGGCAATAGGAGGATTCCTAACTCACAGTGGATGGAATTCGACTCTCGAAAGCATTAGCAGTGGAGTGCCTATGATGTGCTGGCCGTTTTTCGCAGAACAACAGACAAATTGTTGGTTTACTGTGACTAAATGGGATATTGGAATGGAAATTGACAATAATGTGAAGAGGGATGAAGTGGAAAGCCTTGTGAGGGAATTGATGGTTGGGGAAAAAGGCAAAGAGATGAAGAAAAAGGCAATGAAATGGAAGAAATTGGCTGAAATTTCTGCTCAAGAATCAAAAGGATCATCTTATGTGAACATTGAGACGGTGGTCAATGACATTCTTCTTCCATCCAAACATTAAGTCAAAGAAGTTCGAGAGATAAATTTCTCAAATGATCATTTAATTAATAATTATTTTATCAGAAAGTCATTTTTCTTCAGTTAGGAAAGTGATTTTATGAGATAATAAATAATAGTTGAGTAATCGTACGATAAATCAACTCAAGAAATTGGAGTAAATAACTAAGACGTTTGAAGTTTAAGACGTTTGAAGTTTTATCTTCTTTAGTTTTCTGTATTGTGTTCTTGGAAGAGTTCCTCCCCCTTCTTCCATGAGGAACATATTTCTTGCTTAATTATGTTTGGTCACCAGACACCGACTGTACTATTATGGAGTATCCTACTATACTTTTTTTTTCATAATAAAATAAAATATATAATGCTTCCCGATCCATTTTTACATGACATTCATTTTTTTGTACGTTCCAGAAAAAAATGACATACGTAGACATATCACATATTTATTGTACGTATAATATTTGCAAATATTAAAGCTTTTTTCCTTCTTTCTTAAAATTTGTATTCGATCAATCACCACCACTAAATAAAACCGACAACAGAGTATTATTTTTAAATTATTTACAGTGAGTAATGTTGATCAGAGTATAGTAGGTGCATCTGCATTTATCACACACAAACTGTATCATGGCAGCCATTCCCAGCAAACATCAACGCCCATACTATTATTTTATTGGTGAACTGACAACACCTAAATAAAATACAAAAAAATTATTCAAAGATATGGTCACATCAAATATTTATTTTAATAATTGATAAACAATTACGTACGCAATAGGTTTCTTTTCATGAGCTTCGAGCTAGATCTTTCTCGATAAGTCCAAGTATTCTTGATCATTTCATGTCTCTTATATATCTTCTTTTATCGATTTAATGAATTGCTGGAGACAAACAAATTGTTCTTTGGCTGATAGAAATGATCTTATTGTCAGTTATTATCTGAACGACACAAGTCAGCATATTGAAGGAGTAATATATACTCCCTCCGTTTAAAAAAGAATAACCTAATTTGACTTGACATGAAGTTTAAAAAAATAAAGAAGATTTTTGAATTTTGTGGTCCTAAATTAAAGTTATGACAAATGTACCAAAATATCCTTGAATCTTGTGGTCTTAAACATATCACGTGAAAAGTTGAAATTAAAGTATTGTTAAAAAAGGAAAGAGGTCATTCTTTTTTAAACGAATTAAAAAAAAAGTAAATCATTTTTTTAGATATAAATAACATTTATTTATATTTTATCTTTAATATTAGTTATTTATTTTTCATTCTTAAGCTGGAGGATGAAAGTTTATTGAAAATAGTCTTTATATTTCTAAAGTAAAAGTAATATTTGCGTACATTCTACCTTTCTTAGATCTTACTTTATGTGATTACATTAGATATGTTATTATTGTTGTTCCTAGCTAAAATTAAGAATCAATTAATATAAATATTATGATAAAATGTTTATATATATCAATTATTGTTTTTTAAAAATATACAAAACTCAAACCAACAAATAAAAGTAAACGAAAAAAATATTTATTTATTCGTAAAATGCAATCCAAACATATATTTTAAAGTAGTTTTCAACTATTTGTATAGAGTAGTTTCAACAAATTAAAATAGGGACGTGGCTGCATGCATCGACATTCGAGCCTTTCGTATAAAATCGTTTTTAATAAAAAATGTTTTTATCTCCGAAAGTGAGTTTTCTCTGCTACAAAATATACAAGTGAAATAATATTCATCTCTTTGATCTATACAAAGTATATATATGGGAATATATAGAAACACATAACTTTTCATCCATGGGAATAACTTTTCATGTGCCTCGATCACATAACTTTTTCTCTTTTCCCACATATTGCAAAAACACCTTCAATCATGAATTGATGTAAGTCGACGTATGATTTCACTCACAAATTTAAATAAATATTATGTGCCGACACACTGCAAAACCAACCTACGGTAAGTATACATGTACAAGTCGTGAAAATAAATTGATATTATATGTATATTATTTTGCTAATTAATAGTCTCTGACTTCAACTTAGGGCCCGTTTGGTCATGAATTTTTTTTTATTTTTATTCAGAAATAAATTTCACTTTAGTAAAAAAAGTGAAATGTAGTGGTGTTTGACCATGAAATGCATTTCACTAAAGTGAAATTTATTTCCGAAAAAGTGAAAACAACTTTTTCTTGTTTTTACTTTTTTTACTTTTATTTTTCTCACAAAAAGTTAAAAAGAACACTATTTATTTTCATGGCCAAACACAACTCCAACTCTAACTCCAATTTCAACTCCAACTCCAACTCCAAAATATTTTATTTTCATGGCCAAACGCCTACTTAGTTTCATAGGGATTTAGCTCTCTTTCATTATCTCTTTCCTCCACTTCATCAAGTACACATCTAGATGAGAGACATGTGTCTTATTTAATTTTTAAAGATCAAGATTATATTGTATTAACAAGTATCACAATCATAGTTAAGTAATTAAGTTTGAAAAATACTTTCTTAACTTTGATAAGAAAAGATATTCCTACAAATCTTAGTATTCATTTATATCATTAATTTTATCTTGTATTTTTATATACTATTTTATATTCATATATTAAACTATACGATATTTAAGCTGAGAATTGACAAATATCCTTTTGTGCCAATAAATTTATTCTTAAAATATTATGTTGAGAGATAAAAATATAAAGGAAAGAATTATCAACAATGTTGACAAAAATCATAAAATAAAAGAACTTGTTATGAGGTATATGGATGACATGTGAATTTTTATCACATTGTCAATATTGGTGGCTGTACCACCGCCTCACTATACCCAAGCACCATTATCAAATGGTCAATATTGGTGGCTAAGTACCACAACCACACAACCTACACTACCACCACCACTCTATTGATTTAGTGATGGCTAAGCAAATATGTCTATATATATATTCATTCCCATGCTTTGAGAAACATATACAAGAAGTGAAAATAAGTACTGCTATTTCATTTTCTAAGTTGTCTCTTTCTTTATTAAGTTTGATACTTTGTCTGTATTTTATAACACGTTATCAGCACGAGACTCTACCATCTCAAAATTTGAAGGCAAAGATATGGATAATTCTCAAAGCAACTTATCCAATTATGAAGACATTTGCTTGATTGATTCTGGCACAACACACACAATATTTAAAAATGAGAAATATTTTTCTTATTTACGTATGGGCAAGATAAATGTTACTACGATTTCTGGTAGTATTAATTTGATTGAAGGATTCAGAAGAGCCATCATAATTTTGCCTAAGGGAGTGAAACTCATCATAAATAATGCTATGTTTTCTCCTAAGTCCCGGAGAAACTTGTTAAGTTTTAAAGATATCCGTAAAAATGGTTATCATATCAAAACAATGGATGAGTTGAATCTTGAATATCTTGGTATTACCAAGAATGTCTCTGGGCAGACATGTGTTATAGAAATATTCTCTGCTTTATCTTCTGGCTTGTATTGGACAAAGATTAGTGCAATTGAGGCACATTCTATAGTAAATCGAAAGTTTACTAATTTCAATACTTTTGAACTTTGGCACGATCGATTGGGACATCCAGGATCTATAATGATGAGACAGATTGTAGAAAATTCAAATGGGCATCCATTAAAGAACTTGAAGGTTCTTTCAAATAATGAATTTTCTTTTACTGCTTGTTATCAAGGCAAGTTAATTGCGAGGCCATCACCAACTAAGGTTGAGATTGAGTCTCCTGCGTTCTTGAAACATATACAAGGGGATATTTTTGGACCTATTCACTCACCTAGTGGGTCGTTTAGTATTTCATGATCCTAATAGATGCTTCTTCTAGATGGTCTCATGTGTGCTTATTATATTGTCATCTTGCAATTTGGCGTTTGCAAAATTATTGGCACAAATAATACGATTACGGACATAGTTTTTTTGATAAATAGATTAAGTCCATTCGCCTTGATAATGTTGCAGAGTTTTCATTCCAATCATTTAATATTATTGCTTATCGATTGAGATAAGAATTGAACATCTTGTAGCTCATGTTCACACTCAAAATGATCTTGCTGAGTCATTAATTAAACGTCTGCAATTAATAGCAAAGATCATTGCGTATGAAAACTAAGTTGCCCACCTCTGTTTGGGGTCATGCAATTCTGCATGCTGCAACACTATCATAAATTTTCTCCGTTACAATTAGTTTTGGGTCAAGAGCCTAATATATCTCATCTGAGAATTTTTGAATGTGTTGTGTATGTGCCTATTGCACCACCATATTGCATAAAGATGAGTCCTCAAAGAAGGTTAGGAATTTATGTTGGGTTTGAATTACCCTCCATTATTCTCTACCTTGAACCATTAACGGAAAATAAGTTCACTGCTCGATTCGCAGATTATCGATTTGATGAGACACTTTTTTCAAAATTAGGGGAAGAAAATAGTGAAATCAATAGAGAAATTTTGTGGAGAAATCCATCATTGTCTCATCTTGATCACGTACTTCTGTTTGTGAGCAAGAAGTTCAAAAGATTATTTATCTGTAGAAAATTGCAAATTAAATGTCTGATGCATTTACAAATTTGAAAAGGATTACTAAATCACATATACCTGCAGAGAATATTCCAATTTGGATTGAGGTACCTGCAAGACCATTTACTAGTGCCATGACAAATGAGTCCAAAACACGCCTGAAGCGTGGTAGACCATTGGGATCTAAGGATCGAAATCTTAGAAAAAAAAAACAAATGGTCAAGATGACACTATAAAAGATCCTCATATGGAAGTTCAAGATTTGAGCAATTTTGATATCCCTGAAGGAATCAATGAGCCTAAGACTCAATAAAATGAGAAACTATCTATAAATTCAAGTGATGTTGGAACTAATTTGAATCGATCTGAAATAGTGGTGGATTATATCTTTGCATATAATGTTGCAACAAAAATCATGCAAGATAGTGAGGATCTTGAACCTCAATCTATCACAGAATGTCGACAAAGAAATGATTGTCCAAAATGGCAAGAAGCAATTCAATCAGAATTGAATTCACTTGTCAAACGTGAAGTTTTTGGACCTATAGCTCAAACACCTAATGATATTAAAGCTGTTGGCTATAAATGGTTCCTTGTGCGAAAAAGAAATGAGAAAAATGAAATACAAAGGTATAAGGCAAGCCTTGTTGTACAAGGGTTTTCACAACGGTCTGGTGTCGATTATGAAGAGACATATTCACCAGTTATGGATGCAATAACATTGCATTATCTCATTAGTTTCACTGTCCATGAAAGACTTGAAATGCATTCAATGAATGTGGTTACAACCTATATATATAGATCACTTGATAATGAGATATACATGAAAATTTTCGAAGAATTTAAGATGCCTGAAACATATAATTCAAAACCTTGGGAAATGTATTCCATTAGATTGCAAAGATCATTGTATGGTTTGAAGCAATCTGGACGTAGTATAACTGTCTTAGTGAGTATTTATCTAAGGAAGGTTATACAAATGATGAAATTTGCCCATGTATTTTTATAAAGAAAACAACATCGGAGTTTGTTGTACTTGCTGTGTATGTTGATGACATAAACCTCATTGGAACTCCAATAGAGCTTCAAAAGGTAATTACTTATTTAAAGAAGGAATTTGAGATGAAAGATCTTGGAAGGACAAAATTATGTCTTGGTTTGTAAATCAAACATTTGACAAACGGTATATTTATCCATCAATTTGCCTATACAGAAAAAGTGTTGAAGAGATTTTATATGGATGAGGCACATTGATTAAGTACTCCGATGGTTGTTCAATCACTTGATGTGAATAAGGATCTATTTCGACCTCAAGAAAAGAACGAGAAAATTCTTGGTCCTGAAGTACCATATCTTAGTGCAATTGATGCACTGATGTATCTTGCTAACACTACAAGGCCTGATATAGTCTTTTCAGTTAATTTGTTAGCAAGGTATAGTTCTGCTCCTACTAGGAGAAATTGAAATGGGATCAAACACATATTGCGGTATCTTAAAGGGACTACCGATCTGAGCTTATTTTATTCTAACAATTGCAGTCCCGATCTTATTGGTTATGCTGATGCAGGGTATTTATTTGACCGACACAAAGCTCGATCTCAAATAGGTCATGTGTTCATATGTGGGGGTACTGCTATATCTTAGAGATCTACAAAGCAGTCTATCATATGTACTTCATCGAACCATGCTGAGATAATATCTATTCATGAAGCTAGCCGAGAGTGTATGTGGTTGAGGTCCATGATACATCTCATTCGAGAAAAATTACTACAAAACAACTGTGTTTAGCGACGGATTATAGCAACAGAAAATATTCCATCGCTAAATAACGACGGATTAGCTACGCATAAGTAGTTTGGTTTCTAAAACTTTAGGGAAAATATTAGTAACTACAATAACGACGGATTAGCGATAAAAAAAGTAAATACGTCACTAGATTTGAGCGCCAAAATTTTGCACCTTTATTTTACCTAAGGAATTAGCGACAGAAGGCCAGCGAAAAAATTAATTAAGAGGTAGTGACGGATTTAACACGAATATTTTGTCGCTAGAATGTTTTATTTTTTCCTACAGATATTTTAGAGAGAGGGATTTAAAATTCCTCGCCAAATTCGTCGTACCTTTCTATATTTTTCTAGGGCACAAATCCCACTTTTAACACCACAGAGCAGAGAGGAACAAACCCTTTCTCGACTAAAATTCACCATTGCTGCTTCATCTATTCATCATCACTGCTTCATCTCCATGGTTGCTGCTTCATCTCCATGGTCGCTCCTTCATCTCCTCTTCGTTGTTCCATCAAAAGGTAATTGTGCTAGATCTGAACAAAGAACTATGTATTCACAGAAAAAGTAGAGCTAGTTACCTTTTGATTTCCAAAGAAAGAACTTTGGGGATGAAAGTAGAAAGAGTTACCTTTTGTTTTGGTATTTAGTTTATAGATTTGGCTGTAGCGTACAGAGGCGAACCCAGGATTTGAAGTTTGTGGGTGCACCATTGTTGTCGTGCTTAAGACTTGAAGCGAGACCCAAAATGTGTTGAGCGCTTCGCCTAGCTTAATGTGCAGTTTAGTGTCGTCATCAAGGTTCTAAGACATTTCCCCTTTCCAAGGCTCTTCTGAAGAGACGAACACTAAATAATTGATAGTTCACTTTATCGTAATTTCTTTTCAATTTCTTCGTTCATATATTTGTCATTCATGCTTATAATTATTAGTCTTGGACTAGACTTATATTTATATTTTTTCATTAAAGCCCACGCTTTATTTGCACTTTGCGCTTAAAGCCCCAACATATCTTAGAGAATTTTTGCACTTTTTGCTTTTGATAATACTGGGGTGCACCGATGTTATCTTAACGTAGACGTTAGCGAAACTTTCAATGTCGACTAAGGGATAATGTCATAGTCGATTGGTCACTAATGACATGAGCAATACTGAAAATACAAATATATAGAACAAATATGAGTTCTAAGCTAATAAACTTTACTTTCTTATACTATGAATTTCAGTTAACTTGTTTCTACTATATCCGCTATGATAGCTTAATGGTCAAGGTGGGTATACTGTACGTTATGGTCATGGGTTCGAATCCCCAATCTAGCAATTTTGCTGTTATAAACTTAGTAATAAGCCTTTAAATCTAAAGTATAAAAAATAAAAAAAATAGTGAAATTGTGATTCGCCCCCAGGGTCGATCCCTGGTCACATGGGTGGAAGCACTGGCTTCAACCAGCGAGCCAAGGGGCACCTTTAGTCTTCCATGGGTGCACTATTACCTATATCCCAATTCCTCAAGGTATATACACATATATACGCATGATTTTTTCCGAATTTAACGGGTGCACGTGCACCCCCACCTATACCTGTGGGTTCGCCTCTGGTAGCGTAGCACCTCAAGGGAATTCAAGTGGTCACCTTCCAATTTTCTTTGAGGTTTTATTCAGGTAAAGTCTTTCTACATTTTCTTTTTCCATTTGGCAGTATTTTTTTCTCTTTCATGGTTGGGTAGTGATTTTTTTCTCTTTTTTTCTTATGGGTTTATTTATAATGATTGTTTATAGTGTGGGTATGGATTAAAATTGTTATGGAAAATCTTATTAATATACATAACCATTCAGCTCTCAAGTCATCTGCTTGTGTTTTGGTCTCCAATTTTTCATAGGTTATGTTATTTTTCTGTTTTTTTTTTTTTAAAATAAAAATTTCTAATGTTGCAACTAAGAGATGTTGAATCTATCATAGCTACTAAACAAAGGGCTCTTAAGGGTTCGTTTGGGGTGAGGAATAAGGGATAACTAATCCAGAGATTAATTTTTGAATGAGTTTATCCCATGTTTGGTTGGGATAAAATTGCGGGATAAGTTATCCCGGGATAGCTTGTTCTCCAACCAAACAACCACATTGAGTAGTGTTATTTGTCTCCAGAAGCCCATACCAAATGATTAATGAATTTAGCTTCTTGCATCTTGTAACCTTGTAGATATTCACTGCTGACATCTTCACTTGCATTATTTTTATTTGGTGTTAGTTAACCTTGAGAGTATTATGAAATCTATATTTCATAGATTGTGAATTAGTCTAATAAATCAGCACTGTAATTTCAAGGTCAGATGATGTTATCTAGGTGAGCTCTTTGGTCCTGGTAGATCAAGTTCATTCTTGAAAGACTCATATATCCTATGGCTGTATCGCTGACTTTCTTGTCGCCTGTCTCTCATAGATTGCCTCTCTATGGCACCTCATCACTCTCCGGTAGCTCTTACCTCTCCAATAGCTATTCTATTTTAGGTACTGTATAATTTTTTAGGAATTGGTTGTCTAATGTGGGAAAACAAGCTCATTATATATGGTACATTTATCTAATTCAAAGAGAATCTCATTTGGTTTTGGAGATGTGTATGGATAAAAATGAGGCAATATGACCATTCCAATGTAAGAATATTGTATTTCTCTTCAGTTTTATCCACGTTCCTTTTAATTTATTGTATATGTTCTACTTCATATGATGTTGTTGTCTTGATGAGGACCCATCTTTGAAAACCTACAAGAATTGACATTCAGGGCAAGGTTATCCTCTTAAGTTTTTATGTATCACGGGGATTACATTTTGGTTCTGTAACATGTATGAACTATTCTCAAAGTTTTCTCCACTAGAAGGTGGCCTTTTTACATAGTCTAGGAGCTTAAATGATTTCATACTCTTCTACAAAAAATTGATTTTTTCTTGTTCGATTTGATTTTTAGTTTGGATGACATGAACTAACTATTGAATTTATTTGAGTTGAAGAAATCCAACTGTATGAGAGAAACTGACTGAGCTGAATTAATTTTGTTATTAATTGATTTTTCTTGTTGGATCACTCAAAAATCAAATTAAAATAAACTGAAATAACAGAACTGCGTAATGTAACCACCATATTAATTTTCCTATCATGCTTACCTAAGTTGTTTCAAATCAAACTCACATTTAACTTGGTGGGTGGAGAGGGGGAGGGACTCCAGACTTGTCCCATGTTATGCCACATTTGGCTGGTAAGCAAGCATGATCCTTGATGAATTTACTTTACAATAATTTGTTTGGATGATAAATTCTTATATTTTTAGAATTTGAAAGACTACAAGTAAAATTTAGTAAACATGTTATACTACTTCAGTGAAGTTCTGTCCATTACTGTTGGACATCTTTCAAGAGGCATGATTTTTCCGAGCATCCAATAAATTAGGGCATTTGCTTTTGTCATTATTTCTAATTAGTGTATTGAATGTGTATGTGTGTATACATAATTATCAAGTAGTAAAAATAATAAGGTCAGAAATCATCGCTTGGCTTGCTAATCTTCAAGGTTAATGAGGACATGATTGTATTTGAAAGTCAGTGAATCATTTACTGTTTGGTGCTGATGTATATGATAATACTACAAACCCATTAGATAATCCAAATTTCTCACAGTTTTGTTAGACTATATCTTTTACCAGAGATTAATTTGGCACTAATGTAACTTTCTTTATTCTTCAGCGTTATGTAGAGTGTTATGTGGATCCTTTACTGTATGTCGAGGCATTTCTATGTGGAGTTCTAATCTCATCAATCTTGAGGAGATTATGTCGTCCCAAATATGTTCTGCACTTTTTCAATTGAGTCTGCCTTTTTAAAATAATAATAATAATAATCTTTTAGCATCCTTTCTCCCCATATTTTCTGATTGATGCTTATGTAGTCTGGTTACTTTGATCCATTGTTATGTATATAGGTGGAAGACTTTCGCCTTTGCTGCCACCATGTTCTGATTCTCTTATTCCCATCTTCTATTTTTGAATCGATGGTAGAGGCGTAGAGTAATGTTTTATTCTAAGAACTCTAATTTGTTTTCTACTTTCTCCCCTGATATTAATTTAAATTTAACTAATCATTTTATGCATTTCCTCATGTTGTGCTAATATGTGTTGTTTTCAGGAATCTGTAGAACACGATATTAGAGAAATCATCTCTTGAACTTTTTCTTTTCTTTGAAATACTGTTTAGCATTATTTCAAATTGCTTTTGAGTTCTGGTATCTAATATATGAACTGCAGGTACTAGGTTTCATATGCTACTGGGGTTCTACAATAACTTTGTCAAGGTATTATTTCCTTTCTATTATTGTAAATTTTCAGCAACGATGATGTAACTAAACCAAGTGTCAGTGACAGAACAAAATGTTCTGAACAGGTGAAAACAACACACACTAAGCAACTGGTATTAGAGTATCCTATATTGGTTTTGAAAATGGACTGTTATCTCTCTATGTGGTCTTTGACGATACATGTATCATGAGCTAGCTTTTAGAGTTGAGTTAAAATTCAAGGTTCATTTTCTTTATGTTATGACTTAATGAACCTCTACTATGTTGTTATATTGTTCTAGTTGCCACTAACAATGTCCTCCCTGATTTCTCCAGAAGTAATTAGATGAAAAGTGGAGTTCTTCGATCTCTTCATCAAACTACTTTTGATCAGCGATAACGGTAATTTTTTCTTCTTTTTTTCCATATATCCTTGCTAATGTTTTTAATTTCTCTTCATTGATTTAATTTAATTCTTTAGTTATCTTGCATTTGAGATGGAATGGGTAGTTGTTTTGTTAAATAATTGATTCTAGTTGTTTTGTTAAATAATTGATTCTACTTTCTGTAAGCGTTTATGGACAGTTGCTTGCTACATCATAATTGAGACTACTAAAACGTCTAAATATAGCTGTCAAGAGCAATCAAAACCAATAGCACAATACAAGCACAATAAATATAGATAGGCTTTTTTTGTTTGTAATTAGAAAGTGATGTGTGCCCCTAGGAGGAGATATGCTAAGTTGTTTGCAGCTGAGTTCTCTCAGAGTTAAGGCTAAAGAAACAGGGAGAAAGTGTATTTAGATAATGGTATGACTACTAGAGGTAGAGAGGTTAAGTTGGGGATTTAGAGACTCTCTGGCTATTATGTTAGAAGGTAAATATATGTATGAGAGAGAGATATGACTAACAGGATCCTTCTATTTCCAACTAACCAATTCTTTGCCTTTATTTTATCAAAAGTAGGAATAAAAAGAGTTGCATGTTTCTTTTGCCTCATCTCTCTCATCCAAGAGATCAATAGTGACTCTGTACTTAGCTACAACTCTTAATTTATCGCATGTTAATGTTATCTTGTACAATTATATCTTGGAAGCCTATCTAGGAGCTATTGAGAATTGTAAGTCGAGCAGGAAAGATGGGCTTCTGAACTTCATGCTTAAAGTACAACATGATGACTAGGTGTATTGATATCCTTGAATTTATAGGAGCTACTGAGCAAAAAATACTTCTATACTGCATCACATTACTATCTAGAACGTACACATTGTAATCACCATATTATGTCATGCGTGTGATGTTTGTATACGATTACGAGGCACATAAGGCGTGCCTTACCAACTGATCTATGTTACTTCTTGATCCTTCATCCATTAGTGCTCTCCTTCATAAATCAACAATTTTTTCTTCAAGTCAACACTCTTAAAATAATTAGGATTCTATCCCAAACTAAAAGAAAAAGACTACCACAGTTGATAGATAACCAGAAGATAAAAATAGAGACGAATAAAGATAATCATAGTGCTATATTGTTTTTCCTATTAATCATAGTACTATATTATTTTTTTTAAAATGCATAAAAACTTCTACTATGTTATGTGATTTTATTGACCTAATAGACGGCATCATATTCATATCCATTTATTGGATAAATTGAATATACAAAAAAAAATTTGATTTTTATTTACAGGATAGAGTCCAAGAATGGTTAGTGCAACAAAGATCACTGATCACAATAACAATCACAATAGATGAGAGTAACTCAAATGTATTACAAGATAGTGCAAGGAGAAATGAAAAATAAGAGTTTATGGCCTTGGATCTCAAGAAAAACACAATTATGACCTTGGGTCCTACTTCTGATCCTGATGAACATCACTCTCAAGCACCACATTAGTTAGCTTTGTATTTCAGACTCTATTAGTTGAACAATTATGAATGTTGTTGTTGCTTTAGAGTGTATGTATTTGTGGGTTTGATAATTATATGAAATCAGGTTCTTATAATGCTTATTCAATATTAATACTTTTTGTTTGATTTGTTCTACAGGAATTTTGAATAATAATATATATATTAGCAAAGTGAGGATTATTTTGTGCCTAAATATTTAATATATATAAAATTAGCAATGATATTGTACAGATTTGCAACGGAATAGCTATGGGATTTTTCGTAGCTAACATTTCTTGGCGACGAATCACTAGACAAACTAGCGACGGATTTTTTATGTATTAGCTACCGAAGTATTCGTCGCTAATATTAGCAACGGAATTGTATGTAGCTAGTTTGTCGTTAAGGGTAGCGACGGACTCCAAAAATTCGTTGCTAAAGCCTTAGCTACGAGTGTTTTAGCGATAGACAAGATTCCGTCGCTAATCCATCGCTAAAGGTGTTTAGCGTCGGATTTTGGTGGTTTAGCTACGGAATTCATCCGTCGCTAAAATCAGTTTTTTTTGTAGTGAATGTGGTTTGAAATGTGACAAAGTACCCATAATTTTATATGAAGATAATGCAAAATACCTAACACAATTAAAGGGAGGATTCATAAAAGGAGATAGAACGAAACACATTTTGCCAAAACTTTTCTACACACATGAGCTCCAAAAGAATGATGATATCGACGTGCGACAGATTCGTTCAAGTGACAATATTGCTGATTCATTCACCAAGTCTCTACCAACTGCAACTTTCGAGAAGATGGTGTTGACACCTAATTTTGACCTCCCGATATTCCTCCTGGGTTGCTATTTTATCAAAAAATATTAGTTTTTAATTTTTAATTATTATTTTGGTATCAAATAATTTCTGACATTTCGTATTCATGATTTTAAAATATGTAATTTATTTCTAGCATTTAATTCTTATTCCTCCTATATAATATACAATTTACTAATTTAAATATAATATTTTACATAATTTTATAAATATTTATTCAATTATTTTCTCAAATGTGCATACTCATAATTCCAAACACGTAGTCTATTACTATTACTATTACCATTATTATTATTATTATTATTATTATTATTATTATTATTATTATTGTTGTTGTTGTTGTTGTTGTTGTTGTTATTATAGCATTTCTTAAAATTTTCATTTTTTACAGGTACGTAATTTATTCCCAAATTATTACTATTACTGTCAATTTTACGCAATATTAATTTTTTGTGACAGTCTATTATTTTTTAATTATTTTATTAAGTCATTATTTATTAAATAACAGCCTAATTCAACTCAATTTTCCAATTTTATTAATTCCTAGCCCAATTCTATTCAATTTTGTGACTATTCTAGCCTAAATTGATTTTAATTTGAACCCAAATCGAAATTCCCAATTCAATTCCAACAAAACCCAATTCCCATGACCCAATTCTAACCCATAACCCGACCCATATTCTATTTTTAATCTCAGCCATAGATCAAATATGATCTAACGGCTCAGATTAAATCCATCTTTTCTTTTCTTTTTCTAATTAAACCCAACCCCCTAACCCTAAAAATCCATTTCATTCTTCCCCCTCATCAGCTGCCTCCCCCCCTCTCTCTCCCCTTCTCTCTCTTCTTCCTCTTCTCTCTCGATCTCCTATGACCGGTGGACACCACAACTGTGAAACCCACCACCGGCCAGCCACGCCACATCCCTCCACACCTCCACCACCATCGCTAGCCGGCAAGAATTCCACGTCGGCGAGCCAAAAGCCACTGACAGAACTCTCAAGCCCAGATTGGCAAGCCTCCATCGATGAACCACCATGAATCGGCAAGCCAACATTAACAACACCACTAAGCAATTAACTGACCTAACCCGAAGTTTAAAGATCCGATTGAAACCCGCCAAATGAGGCAAAATTGCGTTCAAGTTTTAATCTCAAGTTTTGTCTTTTCGAGATGAATACATCTCTGGTATGTTTCTTCTATCAATTGGGTTCATCATTCCTTTCATCTTTTATTTAAATGGATTTTTAGATATGAAATTTGTGACGTTTGGGGTATGATATTGACTTGGTTCTTTGATTTTATGTTTTAAGAGTGAGTTACGTGAAAACCCTCAATTTTTACTAATATTTCATTAACCCTAGTTCACTGGTCAGGTATTGATGTTGGAAAATTCCTGAAATACATTCCTTTTGCTTGTTGATTGATCAATTTAGCGCTGATTTGTTGAGGATTAGATTAAAATTTGGTCCTTGTTACTTTGATGGCTAATTTGCTCTAATTGATTCTTGTTTCTTTAAAATGATTTCAATATTCATATGATTATGGCAATTTTTGAATTCGGTTGACTCATATTTTAGGATTTTGAGAATCTGTATTAACCCCATACGTGATTCATTGCTAGCAAGATTTATTCTAGTATATTTTCTTCCCCAAATTAATCTTAATGGTGTACGTATCCGATTATATATGGCAAGTGTTAGCTGTCCAACATCCTTTATTTTTTTTAAATTTATTTTTGCTCCTTTTTTAATTCAAAACAGATTCTTACTCTTTTATTTATGGTAATACATCGTAACTTTCCCTCTTAATTGATTCGGTCCATCTGATTAAGGAAAATAATTTCTTTAATTAATTTCAAAAATATTCTCTTTTCCTTTTATTTTTTTGACTGACTATAACCCTTTTACTATATAACCAACCCCTTTCACTCATAAAAAAAGAAAAAAAATCCTCACTAACGTTTTTACTCTCGCTGGCACTTAAAATATTTTAGTCTACTATTCTGCTTTGGGTTGGTGACTGTTGTTATGCATACTACTCTTTGATCTATTCACACATTTTTTGCTGCTCTCTTATTGCCAATTGGTTAGTTCTCTTATCGATGCATTCAATTCCTATGTGTTAGTTCTATGTAACTTCAAATTTCGCATTAGTTAAGTAGTTGAGAATATCGAATGCTGTAAGCATTCTATGAAAAAGCATTTAGGTATGTCTTCGTGCTTTGTATGTGTTTTTTCATCTGCAAATTGACAGAGAAATATGCTTGTAGGGTGTCATTCTTACTTGTACCTTCTTTTCCGAATTTGTTTGTTGCGAACCTGAATATATGCAAATCGGCCTCCCTTATAATTTTATCGCATCTTGTTGTTATTTCGCGAATTGTTATGTCTTTTATGTTTGACAGGAACTTACAGCTTGGTTGAAAATTTTGAAGAGTTGCCTGGGATATGGGAGCTAAGGGTTTATTTTGCCTTCAACCTTTTATTTCAAGATTTCATTTGTATTTGTATCTTATTCATTATTGGGTCTGTAATATTATTGTATAAATTTTTGCTAATGTAATAAAAGTTATGAGGACTGTATAGGGGGCGAAAATTCTGTGATATGAATGTTTTATCACATAGATGTCATGCATATAGGGTTGTTGAACAAATTTCAAGTTAACTTATCTTATCACTTAGGCCAACGATCTAGGGTTATCAATTAACTTATTTTATCACCTAGAAATTATATTTTAGGATTATCAATTTAACTCTTAGCACGTTAGCATTAATTTCGAGCATGTCATTTTTAGTTTATAAGAGCATTTATTTAACTTTCAGCATGCTTAATTAATTTCGGCATATGATAACTTTTTTTTTAATATTTTATTTTCCAGCATGTTTTTTTTAATTAATTTTTTTTACATATAAAAATTTAACTTTCAACACTTTTAATTAAGTTCCAGCATATTGAATTACTTTCCAGCTTTTAAAAAAAAATAAAAAAATTTCAGCATGTTAAATTATTTGATTATAATAATACTTTCCAGCATGTTAAATTATTTTCCAGCATTTAAAATAATACTTTCCATAATATTTAATTGTTTTCCAGCCTTTAAAAATAATTTTCAGCATTTAAAATAATATTTTTCAGCATATTGAATTACTGTCCAGCTTTTAAAAAATATTTTTTAGCATGTTAAATTATTTGCCAGCATTTTAAAATAATAATTTTCATCATATTAAATTATTTTCCAACACTGTAAAAATAATTTCCAGAATTTATAATAATACTTTCCAGCATATTAAATTATTTTTCAGCATTTAAAATAATACTTTCCAGAATATTTAATTGTTTTTCAGCTTTTAAAAATAATTTTCAGCATGTTAAATTATTTTCCAGAATTTTAAAATAATAACTTTCAGCATATTGAATTATTTTTCAGTATTTTAAAATAATTTCCTACATCTTAAATTAATTTCCAACAATTTTAATAAAATTCTCAGCATTTTTTTTTAAATCGAATTTCTAGCACATTTAATTTAACATCTAGCACTTTGATTTAATTTTTGACATTGATTAATCTTGTCTACAAGATTAAAATATATTAATTAGCCTACAACACTAGATATCCTGGCTATAAGATTTATTTAATCGATTTATTCATTAATTGTTGGACATTAGACATCACGCCTATAGGTTCTAATTACAACATAAATAATTGTTTATCATGTTAACCGCCTAATTAATTTTAACTAATCAAGAGGCTTATTTGAAACCGTTACGTGCTACTTGTAAGTCCTATTATTTTGTATGACGTGAACCTCGAGTCTAATTAGGCAGCCTAGACTTTTTCTTGTCTAGAATCAAATCCCAAAATAGTAAGTCCAACGCCTCTTGGACATTAAGTTGGGACGGGTAGACATTTTAGAAAACATTAGTTCTATCGTTTTCTTTAGAACGCATTTAAGATTAATAACCAAAATAGGTGGGTGGGGTAGATAGCCGGAAATGATGGAAGTTACCCCGAGCAGAATTCGACAATGCGATATGCGATATTGTCACCCGTTAATAAGCCGGACGCTGATTCGAATAATATAAAATTAACCTTTGTCTAGATTCGATCAAATTTTATTTATTTTTGCATGCTTGTTTGGGGTAGTTTAGGTATAACTTAATGAATTTTTCCATTATAATTTGTATCTTTCTATCTTCTCGCTTCTCTAATTCCTTTATTTATTTATGCATTTTTACTACTTTATCACGTAGTTAATTATTAATTAGATAATAACTAAGTTGTATGTTTAATTTTTTTAATTATATTTTTCCTATTTAAACACTTAGTTAACATTAGGTTAATAAATAATAGACCTTTGTTTATCACATAGAATTTTTCCACGTAATATACAAGTTCGACCGGGACCCATATTTGTGGACCTCAAAAGGTGCCTAACACCTTTCTTTCGAGGTAACCTGAACCCTTACCCGAATTTCTGGTTGACGTAGGCTAATAATTAAAATAAATTCGTAATTAGTCTAGAATGGTGCCCTAACGCACCTTAATTCGTTAGGTGGCGACTCTTCACCCTAAATCATTCCAAAAAGAGTTGTCACGTCAGATCTGTCTTTTCGCAAGAAAAATGGGCCACAACAGATGGTGCACAAGATTGGGATGCGGAGATTCAAGTCATTAAATTGATGTTCTCATTAGAGGGAGTTAATATGCGCTGCACTCTTTTTTCCTTATGAGGTTTTTGTCCCACTGGATTTTCCTTGTAAGGTTTTTAATGAGGCAGCACACAATGTGTATTATGAATAACTATGTATACTTTCTCCTTCTCTAGAACTTTTCATTTACATGGACATCCAAGGGGGAGTGTTATGAGGTATATGGATGTCATGTGAATTTTTATCACATTGTCAATATTGGTGGTTGTACCACCGTCTCACTATACCCTAGCACCATTATCAAATGGTCAGCATTGGTGGCTAAGTACTACCGCCACACAACCTACACTACCACCGCCACACTATTGATTTAGTGATGGCTAAGCAAATGTGTCTATATATATGTTCATTCCCATGCTTTGAGAAACATCTACAAGAAGTGAAAATAAGTACTACTATTTCATTCTCTAAGTTGTTTCTTTCTTTATTAAGTTTGATATTTTGTCTTTTATTTTATAACAGAACTAGATATTTTTTTTTTTAAAAAAGAGGAAAGATCATGAGAAACTACAAATAGTGAATATCCACAAAATTTCAAGGAGAGAGTTATTGCTGCCTACGTGCGGTAGCTACTATTTTTGAAGAAAAAAATCTGTTTTTTTTTCTAAATATATTCTCTCTTTTTTTGTGAAAAAAAAGAAAATATTTTTCTAAAATGTTTTTGAAGAATACTATTTATTAGGCTAAACAAGAACATTGTTAAGTTCATCTTCCACAATTGTAATATTTGAATATAGAAATATGAGATGAAATTAATGATATTAATGGGTATCAAAATTTGTAAGGAATATCTTTTTTCTTATCAAATTTGAAGGATATTTTTTCAAAATTTAATCACTTAACTATGGTTATGAGACTTGTTAATACAATATAATCTTGACCTTTAAAAATTAATTAAGACACATGTTGTAACACCTCGTACATTCCTAACCCTACTTGACGACATTAAATAATATGTACTTAGGTCTCGAGAGCTATAAGTATGCATTTGGTAATGTTATGGGCGAGATAATTGAATTTGGCTCTTGTTATGTGATTAAGCTTGCATAGATGGTGTTTTGCAATTGTCATTGTGCATTTGTGGGGTTCAAAATGAGGCTAAGAGGACCTCACAAAGTGTAGTAAGGTTAAGAAGTAAGTTAAAGGATAGGACTTGAAGTATCTAACCGAACCCGCGAAGAAAAGTCGAAAAATGAAATTTTTGAAAAAAATTAAGGAGGGGCGCATTTGGGACCGTAACACGCCGCTCTGGGCTAAAATTTTTAGCCCAGAGGCAGTAAGTTGGTGCGCCCAGGGGCGTGCCACCTTGGGTTTTCCACTTTTTTGAAAGTTGGAAATTTCTAAGTCCCAAGGGTATCTGGGGACGTACCGAGCCGATTTTTGCCACGTCTCTTCTACAACATATATGAAATGTGTAAAATATTATATTGGCATGATAAAATTACTCGAGAACGAATTTGGAGTCAAAATGACGATTTTACCCTTTTGGGCAAAATAGGCCATACGTGGCTAAAATCGCTTGTTCTTGGGATCGAGGCTACAGATATGAATAACATGAGTGGGAATATTGTTGTAACACGTATGATATGACTTGAATATGATAAATTATTGATTTTACTGGGTTAAGTGAATTGGGCCCAAAAAGGGCCCAAAAATGAAAAGAATGCATGGCCCAAAATAGGTCAAATGACCCATTCTTTCAAGACCTTCTAGAACAAGCATTTAATGCTTTAGAGAAGTGGCTAAGGATGGACATAAATGCTTATAAAAGGGACCAAAAATCTGTTTTTTTGGTCATTTGGAAGCTCATGCCTTTTGGTCTATTTTTCAATTTATTTTCTCTCAAACCTTAGAAGCTCAAAGGCAACTCTTGAAGCAAGATCATCCTATTCCAAGCCTTGGTAAGTATTTATTCTCATGGATTAACATATTATATGCATGGTAGATTATGTATATCATGATAGTTATGTTGGCAAGGTGGTGAATGGTGTATTGTTGCTTTTGGTGGAAGATGTGTCATCTTTGTGAATTGAAGGTGAAAAGAGACTTGATGTCTTAATGAAAGAGCATGGTATGGATAAAATATGAACATGTATGGTGTTATTTTATTGTTAACCATGTTATTTTCATGTAAGTGTAAATTATGGGATTTTGGCCGATTTGTTGTTGTGAGGGGTATTGAAGGAAATTGATGGCATAATTATGATGTTGTGATAATGGAGAGTGGAAAGTGTGAACTTGGCATGACATGCTATTGGTTATCATGTGTTGGTCAATGTTGGGAATATTGTGGGATTTTTGGAATAATACTTTCATGAATGGTTGTGTCAAGTGGGACATGGCATGTTTAAAGGCAAACATGAGAATTTTACTTATTACATGCATTAAGTAGTTGGTGGTTAATGTTGGCTCCGTTGTGTATTTGTGTTGTAGAGTGGAACATAAGGAAGGAGCGGAACGATTGTATGCGCATTTAAGATTGTGTGTTGGTATTGAGAATACAAGGTATGTAAGGTTACTTTGTTCATATCTTTTTGCGGTACGTCGTATTCACTTTGGCATTATGCTAGTCCTCTCCCGAAATGTGCTAAGGTATTCTATATCCGGTTAGAAATGGTTATTATCACATATTCCCTACTCATTGATCACTTGGGAATTGTATGTCTCATATTCGTTAGGCAATGTTCCAAAAGCCCAAAAAGGTTATGTTCCAACGTGCCAATAGTGGCTATACACATACCTCTTGTTCATTGACTTGTGTCTACTGATTTCAATAATGTTATCTATTTTTGAGTCCTATACTCCTCATTCATGAGTTATTGTTGTTCATGAGTTACATAATTATGGACATGTTCCAAAAGTCCCAATCATGTTGTGTTCTTGAGTTTCCAATAATGTTGTGGCTATGTACATACGTTAATCTCTCATCACTGATTGTATCACTCTCTCATAAGAGGATGAATCAATTCCTCATAAGTATCAACCTATCAAAAGTAAGAATAAAGTAATACACATTTGTTGATGGTTATGATCAAGTATGGGTGGCAGCTTTGGGGGTAAAAACGCCTAGCTCAAGCCGATCCCGAAATGATTGGATCAGGGGGCAGTCCTGGGGACATAAGCCTAGCTCGGACCGATCCTGACAGGGGGCAGGTCTAGGGGCATAAGCCTAGCTCGACCCGAACCTGATATGTTGATTTATGGGTGGCAGGTCTAGGCGCATAAGCCTAGCTCGACCCGATCCCGATGTATGTTGATTTATGGGTGGCAGGTCTAGGGGCATAATCCTAGCTCGACCCGATCCCAACATCACATGATGTGATGTGAAGACCCACTGATCAGTCGGGGCTCGTGTACGTTATGATATGAGTAATGAGGAATAAATCATAAAGAGAAGAACTTAATTTATGTAAGCTACATTGTTCCACATATGCAAATCGATGAGTTGTTCATGTTGCCTATCCTATTACATTTTGATTCTATTGATGTATTTATGACAAGTTTCATATGGCCTTACCTACTCAGTACATTTTCCGTACTGACCCCTCTTGGGGGCTTACCTTACTTGCTGCAGGCGCAGGTACTAGTAGACCTCCACTGTAGGTGGCGGATCTTTTGCCGACTTTTGGTGAGCTCCACTTGATTCGGGGCTTTCTGAGTTGCCATGTACATTTATTTTGGTATTGTATATGAGTATAGAGCGGGGTGTTGTCCCGACTCTAGGTTTGCATAGTCATGTATTTCAGCTAGAGGCTTTTGTAGACTTGTGTGGGAACAGAATGTAAGATATGTATGCTCATTTTGGTTTGTTGGCCCCAACGGCCAAGTTGATATATATATATATGGCATATGTTTCCATATCCGTTTCCATATCCATGACTTTTGCATAGTTGCATGGGGTTTCATAAGGTCCATATGAGGAGATGCATGTGAGTGTTCATAAGCAAAGATTGGTTCTCTTGGGCCATGTCGGCTTCGGGTGCCAGTTCGGCCCGAATGGGATTTCGGGTCGTGACAAAAGTGGTATCAGAGCAGGTTGATCTAAGGGTGTCTACAAAGCCGTGTCTGAGTAGAGTCTTACTTATCAATGTGTTGTGCACCACATTTATAAGTAGGAGGCTACGGGACATTTAGGATGTTGTTCCTTTTCTTCATTCCTAGATCGTGCAGTAGAGCCAGTGTTGTAAGTTAGATTATATCTAACCATGGTGATTGGTTTTCTGTGATATAGAAACTGCCGATGACAAGAAGAGATAAAGGCAAGGGTAAGCAGGTTGACATGCTTGCCGAGGAAGGAGCGAGTGGATCACCACCTGACTCAGCTAGTCAAGGTGGTGCTGATACCGAATTTGCATCACGGGTTTCTCCTACTTTTCCAGCTCCAGAAGAGCTGGGAATGAGAGTAGTATCTTCGAGACTGCCCGACAATACCATTGAACAGGACTTGATGAGTGCAGTACAAATATTGACCCGTGTAGTTGCTGCACAAGCTCAAAGACAAGCTCTTATGCAGCAGAAGGGTGGACAGAGGCAGAGAGAGAGTATGAAAGAGGCGGAAGAAAGATCGCCAAAAAGGGCTAAACCCATGGGACAAAACATGACGTCCCAAGGAGGATTTGGGCATAGGACTTTTCACAAACCACTTAGGCCATCATTTCCCCATACCACCACAATTACTCCTCCTCTATTCCAAGGGTTTTGAAGCAACCAGTGTGGGAAAGGAGGTGAGATTCAGGGTTTATGTACAGTGGGGTACCAAGCACAAGACAGTATGAACCGCCCGAGGTTTCATCGTCGTTTGTACCAGCGCTGCGGGAGGTTTCATGCAGGTGAATGTCGGTTTGGATAAAATGTTTGCTATTATTGCGGCATGCCAGGGCATGTGGCAAGAGGGTGTCCACGAAGGAACACAGGTTGCATGGCACGACCCACGGGACCAACCTTCGCATCGACATCATATGTGCCTCCTCTATGTAGAGGTGCACAAGCTGCTGGTCATGCCAAGGGTGCTAGAGGAGAAGCTATCTAGTAACATCCAGGGCAGTACCTACGCCGTGGTGGATCGGCAGAAATTTGAGGCTTCTCCTGATGATGCAACAGGTATATGATCTGTTTTTATTTCGTAACGTATTTACATTGATTGATTTGGGGATTTACCCTATCCAATGTTATTCCATTGATTGTTGAAACAAAAAAAAAAAAAAAAAGAAACTTTGTGCAAGTATAGTAGAAGTTTAGTTCATCCATTTGAAACAACTCTACACCAAAAGGGGAAATTATTGTGGCTAAAAGAAATGCGTCATGATTATGTGGTAACGGCGTGGAGTATAATACATTGGCTAATCTTATGAATTGCAAACGGTGGATGTTCATGTGATCATGGGAATGGATTAGTTGGTTTCTTGTTATACCACGGTGACTTGCCAAGGTATATTTTCACTATCCATACGAACATGTTCCTGAGTGGAAGAGTAATGTGGGGGCACCAAGGAAACATTTTACTGTCTATTGTAAAGTGACGAAATTGATAGCCAAGGGGTATGTATGCCAGTTAATCCGATAATGAGCGATTAATGCGAAGCCACCAAGTCCTCAATAGGTTCCGGTGGTCAAATGAATCTCTTGATATCATGCCTGACAAATTTCCAGGCTTACCCCCGAAACAGGAAGTAGAGCTTAATATTGATGTGATTTCAGACCCTCCGCTTATCTCTCTTCTTCTATATATACCATGGCCCCAGTAACGCTATAGGAATGAAACAGAGTAATTAAGAGAGCACATCTATGTAAATGTGGGAAAATAAATAAAAATGAAATGGGACTTGAGAACGTGCATTGACTATTAGCAGTTGTGTAAAGTATCGATTAAGAACAAATATCCCCTCCTACGAATTAACGATTGGTTGATCAGTTACAGGGTGCCAAGTGTGTTGTTCCTTTTTATCAAAAGGATTGTATTCACTCGTTCTTGCACCAAATGTCTCGGAAACAAAAGTAACTTGGGCTCGGGTTATCACCAAGTCAGAGTTAGAAACAAAGATGTACCCAAGACAGACTTGCGACCACGTTCTGACTGTAATGGTTCTTAAGTTGTGTCATTGGGACTAACAAATGTACCAGCTGCTGTTCTGGAGCGGATGTATAGGGTGTGCAAACTATTGTTCTATGTATTTGTAACCGTGTTCATGGTTGATATTCTGGTTTAATCAAGATCACGAGAGGACCATGTCAATTATATACGACAGGTGTTTCAAGATGGGATCGTCAGTGGAATGCAAAGTTCTCCAAGTATGAATTTTGGATAAAATCCATAGCGTTTTAGGGTCACATTGTATAGGATGACAGAATGAAGGTCGATACGCTAAAGATAGAAACAGTGAAAAACAAAAATTGGCTAAGGCCTGTGATGCTTACAAAGATTCTTCGTTTCTTTGGGTTGGTTGGTGATCGAGGAGCATGACTAAAGGATTTTCTTCTATCCCTGGACCCTTACCAGCGCTAATATACAAAGAAACTCAGTGTCAGTGGAGCGATGCATATGAGACAAGTTTCAAAGACTTAGAAGGTAAATTGGTTTCTACACCAGTTTTCTATTTCTCAAAGGCACAAAGGTTCTGCAATGTATTGTGATGCTTCCAGGGTTGACCTGGGATGTGTGTTAATGCAGCATGATAGGATAGCAGCGTATGCCTCAAGGCAGGTGTGGCCATATGAGAGAAACTATATCACACATGATCTTGAGGTAACAGGTGTGGTAGTTATTTGACAGATATGAGATATGAAAATATGACACTACTACTTAGGGTTCATTTTGAGATATGACTATTGATCATAGGAGCTTGCATATACTTTAAACAGAGGGACTCAAATTTGAGGTGAAGGAAAAGCAACATGCAAATCCATGTTTGATTCGGCAAAAAGAACGTACCACAAGGGTCGATGAGATTTGACCTTACGCACGAGGGAAAGGAAGTAGAACCGAAGCACATCATTCACAGAATTCTATTGTCATTGGGAGAGAAATAAAAACGTACCATGGTTTGGTAAGAAGACATTGGCGAGGCAATATAAAGAAAAAAAAACAAGCAAGTGTAACTCCTTGACCGAATTATCAATAGGTAATAGCAGAGCATCAGAAAACCTGGAGGTTATATGCCATGTATATGTTGTCCAGGTTAAAATAAGATATGGTTAACATGGGTCTTATTGCAAGTTTGCCTCCTACACATAAGGGTTGCCTTATATATATTTTGGGAATTTTTGATTCCATATGAGAGCTAGTTGACAGGTTTACCTACATAACACATGTTGCCTTTCAAGACCACTTACATGGTTGACGAATATGCGAGGTTAGTTATTACAGAGGAAGTACAACTATACAGAGTTCTGAAATGCTCAATTTACTACATAGTTTTGGAAGTTGGTACATACGTGAATTTGAGTGCAACTTTTCACCCTCATATGAACGGACAAAGAGAGTAGACTATCCAAACATTTGACAGTATACTATACTACGAGTCTGTGCGAGAGACTCAAACGGTAGCTGAGATGATCATTTACCCTTTATTGAATGTGCTTATCATGATAGCTATTGTGCAAGTATCATCATGGTATCTGCGAGGGTTTATACAGAAGAAAGTGTAAATCATCAATTGGGCGAGTTAAACCGAGTGGAATTGCCTTATTTGGGGCTAGATTTTGTTCACTACGCTACGGAGAAGGTTAAGATGGTAAAACAGTAACTACAGGCTAACGCAAGTCATATGCTGAGATTCATTAGTTTATTACATGGACAAGCTATGCGGGATGTCCCTTATGAAGGGATATATATATATTGCCATATAAATAAAGGAAAAATAAGAATAGCTTTGGGAAAGATACGGTGGAGAAATCGAATCACATAGGGAGCCAAAGAAATCATGAAGTCAAAGTACCCGTGGGAGAAAGTTCATGGTAAGGAGTTAGAACAATAACAAGGAAGTATGCATAAGTATTGTGTGTATATGCGTATATGTGCTAAGAGAGAGATGCATGGGATGTACATGAGACGATGTTACTAACATTAGAAGACGAATGTTCCTAAAGGGGGAAGAATGTAACACCTCGTACGTTCCTAACCCTACTTGACGACATTAAATAATATGTACTTAGGTCTCGAGAGCTATAAGTATGCATTTGGTAATGTTATGGGCGAGATAATTGAATTTGGCTCTTGTTATGTGATTAAGCTTGCATAGATGGTGTTTTGCAATTGTCATTGTGCATTTGTGGGGTTCAAAATGAGGCTAAGAGGACCTCACAAAGTGTAGTAAGGTTAAGAAGTAAGTTAAAGGATAGGACTTGAAGTATCTAACCGAACCCGCGAAGAAAAGTCGAAAAATGAAATTTTTGAAAAAAATTAAGGAGGGGCGCATTTGGGACCGTAACACGCCGCTCTGGGCTAAAATTTTTAGCCCAGAGGCAGTAAGTTGGTGCGCCCAGGGGCGTGCCACCTTGGGTTTTCCACTTTTTTGAAAGTTGGAAATTTCTAAGTCCCAAGGGTATCTGGGGACGTACCGAGCCGATTTTTGCCACGTCTCTTCTACAACATATATGAAATGTGTAAAATATTATATTGGCATGATAAAATTACTCGAGAACGAATTTGGAGTCAAAATGACGATTTTACCCTTTTGGGCAAAATAGGCCATACGTGGCTAAAATCGCTTGTTCTTGGGATCGAGGCTACAGATATGAATAACATGAGTGGGAATATTGTTGTAACACGTATGATATGACTTGAATATGATAAATTATTGATTTTACTGGGTTAAGTGAATTGGGCCCAAAAAGGGCCCAAAAATGAAAAGAATGCATGGCCCAAAATAGGTCAAATGACCCATTCTTTCAAGACCTTCTAGAACAAGCATTTAATGCTTTAGAGAAGTGGCTAAGGATGGACATAAATGCTTATAAAAGGGACCAAAAATCTGTTTTTTTGGTCATTTGGAAGCTCATGCCTTTTGGTCTATTTTTCAATTTATTTTCTCTCAAACCTTAGAAGCTCAAAGGCAACTCTTGAAGCAAGATCATCCTATTCCAAGCCTTGGTAAGTATTTATTCTCATGGATTAACATATTATATGCATGGTAGATTATGTATATCATGATAGTTATGTTGGCAAGGTGGTGAATGGTGTATTGTTGCTTTTGGTGGAAGATGTGTCATCTTTGTGAATTGAAGGTGAAAAGAGACTTGATGTCTTAATGAAAGAGCATGGTATGGATAAAATATGAACATGTATGGTGTTATTTTATTGTTAACCATGTTATTTTCATGTAAGTGTAAATTATGGGATTTTGGCCGATTTGTTGTTGTGAGGGGTATTGAAGGAAATTGATGGCATAATTATGATGTTGTGATAATGGAGAGTGGAAAGTGTGAACTTGGCATGACATGCTATTGGTTATCATGTGTTGGTCAATGTTGGGAATATTGTGGGATTTTTGGAATAATACTTTCATGAATGGTTGTGTCAAGTGGGACATGGCATGTTTAAAGGCAAACATGAGAATTTTACTTATTACATGCATTAAGTAGTTGGTGGTTAATGTTGGCTCCGTTGTGTATTTGTGTTGTAGAGTGGAACATAAGGAAGGAGCGGAACGATTGTATGCGCATTTAAGATTGTGTGTTGGTATTGAGAATACAAGGTATGTAAGGTTACTTTGTTCATATCTTTTTGCGGTACGTCGTATTCACTTTGGCATTATGCTAGTCCTCTCCCGAAATGTGCTAAGGTATTCTATATCCGGTTAGAAATGGTTATTATCACATATTCCCTACTCATTGATCACTTGGGAATTGTATGTCTCATATTCGTTAGGCAATGTTCCAAAAGCCCAAAAAGGTTATGTTCCAACGTGCCAATAGTGGCTATACACATACCTCTTGTTCATTGACTTGTGTCTACTGATTTCAATAATGTTATCTATTGTTGAGTCCTATACTCCTCATTCATGAGTTATTGTTGTTCATGGTTACATAATTATGGACATGTTCCAAAAGTCCCAATCATGTTGTGTTCTTGAGTTTCCAATAATGTTGTGGCTATGTACATACATTAATATCTCATTACTGATTGTATCACTCTCTCATAAGAGGATGAATCAATTCCTCATAAGTATCAACCTATCAAAAGTAAGAATAAAGTAATACACATTTGTTGATGGTTATGATCAAGTATGGGTGGCAGCTTTGGGGGTAAAAACGCCTAGCTCAAGCCGATCCCGAAATGATTGGATCAGGGGGCAGTCCTGGGGGCATAAGCCTAGCTCGGACCGATCCTGACAGGGGGTAGGTCTAGGGGCATAAGCCTAGCTCGACCCGAACCTGATATGTTGATGTATGGGTGGCAGGTCTAGGCGCATAAGCCTAGCTCGCTCGACCCGATCCCGATGTATGTTGATTTATGGGTGGCAGGTCTAGGGGCATAAGCCTAGCTCGACCCGATCCCAACATCACATGATGTGATGTGAAGACCCACTGATCAGTCGGGGCTCGGGTACGTTATGATATGAGTAATGAGGAATAAATCATAACGAGAAGAACTTAATTTATGTAAGCTACATTGTTCCACATATGCAAATCGATGAGTTGTTCATGTTGCCTATCCTATTACATTTTGATTCTATTGATGTATTTATGACAAGTTTCATATGGCCTTACATACTCAGTATATTCTCCGTATTGACCCCTCTTGGGGGCTTACCTTACTTGCTGCAGGCGCAGGTACTAGTAGACCTCCACTGTAGGTCGCAGATCTTTTGCCGACTTTTGGTGAGCTCCACTTGGTTCGGGGCTTTCTGAGTTGCCATGTACATTTATTTTGGTATTGTATATGAGTATAGAGCGGGGTGTTGTCTCGACTCTAGGTTTGCATAGTCATGTATTTCGGCTAGAGGCTTTTGTAGACTTATGTGGGAACAGAATGTAAGATATGTATGCTCATTTTGGTTTGTTGGCCCCAATGGCCAAGTTGATATATATATATATGGCATATGTTTCCATATCCGTTTCCATATCCATGACTTTTGCATAGTTGCATGGGGTTTCATAAGGTCCATATGAGGAGATGCATGCGAGTGTTCATAAGCAAAGATTGGTTCTCTCGGGTCATGTCGGCTTCGGGTGCCAGTCCGGCCCGAATGGAATTTTGGATCGTGACACATGTCTCTCATCTAGATGTGTACTTGATGAAATGGAGAGAAAGAATAATGGAGGGGAGCCAAATCCGTTTCGTAGATATGAATGATCCTTTTTCCAATTTATTTTTTCTTGGTATCGGGTACTTTAATTTAATTTTTATGAAAGTTAATTGGTTCGGATTTACGCCAAAAAACTTTACTTTAATAATAAAATATTTTTCATCCAAGGCAATTTCATTTCTGGATCTCGATATAGAAATGGTGCTAATGTTACTTTTTAGTAGTACTCTCATCAATAATTATATATAGAAAACCATCCATGGGGATAACTTTTCACATGTGCCTCAATTCACACAACTTTTTCTCTTTTTTCCACACATGGCAGAAACACCTTCAATCAATTGATGTAAGTCGATCGACATATGATTTCGTACACAAATTTAAGTAAACATTATGTGCCGACACACTTGTGAATGAGTACTGCAAAACCTCCATACGTAAAATGAGCATAGGTGTGATAATAAATCGATATTATTTATATATAATCTACTTACTGAATAGTCTACCTTGTTTAAAACTCAATTGATTCGAATTTACGTCAAAATTTTTATTTTAGTACTAAAATAATTTTTATTAAAGACGATTTTATTTTCAATTTCTAAATAAGAACTGGTGTTAACATTACCTTTTTTGTTCTAATTTATATGACACATGTTTTTTAATTAATTTAAAAAAGAATATATTTTTCTATATTTAACAATAATCTGATTTTAAAATATTTATTTCATCCTTAAAAAGATGATTATAGTCACACAAATATCTGTGACTTATTTTAGACCATAAATTTTAATTTTTTTTTTCTTAAATTTTATATCAAGTCAAACTACATAATATAAAATGGGACGGAAGGACTACTTATTTGTTATTGACGGAAACAAGTCGACATGCATATATGGACGTTGAGATCGGAAATGAACTCCATTTGGGCCGTCATTTACACGACATATTCAATACTTCCCAAATGAAACCAAGCAAAAGGGGTTTTGGGGACCATAGAGCATCATAACAATTAAAAATAAGGATGTCTTTTTGTGGTCTTATTTTTTATTGTGAAAATTATCTTTTATATCTATTTTAGATTGTTAATTGCAAGTTGTAGCAATACTTTTATATAATTATTTAATTAAGTTTTTAATTGCAAGTTATAACAGATTTTTAAAGTTTTATTTATTTTATATATATATATATATATATATATATATATTAATTTAAATCCCTCCTAATTTCATGTTTATCTTTTCCCTTTCTCCTTATTTAAATATTTTAATTTTTGTATTTATCTTTTTCCTCTCTCCTCATTTACTGTGTAAATAGCTATTGTATGAGTAAAATTTGGTTTTCCCTCTCTCCTTATTTACTGTGTAGATAGCTATTGTATGAGTAAAATTTGGTCATTAAATTATCTTCTTTTTTACACTTTTTTGCCTTTTCAGGAAAAAAAGTATAATTTATTTACTTTCCCTATTGTATTAGATTTGTTTCACTATGTATTGTATGGATAGGATATATAATATGGTATATTTACCTTATTATAAAAAGTTTTTTTTATATATATGAAATAGATGTATATAAATTATTTTACTTAATCTTTTTTATACCAGTTTAGATACAAACAAGATTAGTATATTGATTGTGTATATGTGATATATCTAACTAGTTTGATTTTATTTTTTGAGGTCTGAAATTTGTATAGAAATTGGCATATTTCATTTTTTTAAAATTATTTTTACATGTTAGTAATAAGAAATTTGTGCATATTTTAGTGTATTAATTGTGTATCAAATATGGTACATTTAATTAGCTTAGGTTTGCTTTTATTTGTTAGGTATCTAAAATTAATATATAAATTTGTGTATCTTTAATTAATTTTTTTTATTTATTTATACAAGTTTGTATGTAAGAAATTTGTATACAAACCAATATGAATCATGAATGCGAAGTTGTTCACTAAATTTGCTATTTTATTTAAAAACTAAAAAAATCGCGAATATATACAAATATATTTTATATATGGATTGTATCTAAAATATGATAAATTTAACTAGTTTATGTGTACTTTTATTTTCTAGGTTCTGAATTTTGTAATGTATGTTTCGGCATTGTTAGTTACTTATCAAGTTGTATTATTCGTTAATAAATACACATACAAAGAGTATAAAATTTGATTTTTTAATAAAACTTTCCATTCAATAAAGATTGTGTATAGATTCTGCCTCTCCACAATTTGTTCGTTACATCTTTTTTTTCCAACACAAACAATAGAATTTTCATTATGTTCTATCATATCCATTGACATATCATTCATTGTTATGTACAATGGATATTTAACAAAGAAATCGACAACAGTCTTTTCTTGTTCTAGATACACCATGACTCATGTATCATTGCGTATGATAATTGGTGGGTATCTGTCACTTATAATGTACTTAATATCCATTTGAATTGAAGTACTGTTGATCTTGAGTTGAGTTGCTATCGAATTTACCAATTCTTTATACTTGGTATTTGCATCATATATAATCCCATCTCCAAGAAAATCTTTAGGTCTACCTGTTCAAATAATACAGAATTTTTTAATAAGTCATATTCCAGAATAGGTGAACATATGTACTTTTTTTTTTAAAAAAAAAACATTTTCAAACCCAAAAAAATACACATGAATACTAAAAAAAAATAAAAATTGTTAACTGCTATACACACAAAAAAACATTAGGACTAAGATCATCACCTTGAATAAATATTTTAAAAAAAGTTCATAGTCTTGAAAATTTGAACACAATTTAAACCCCAAAACATACGAATGAAAAATTTAAAACTAAAACTAAAAATTTGTCAACTGCTATACACACACAATTACTAAGATCGTCATCTTGGAGATATGTTTGTTTCACTTAATTTTTGATGTTATTAAATAAATAAAAATTAACTTTTAGAGTAATGAAAAACCCCAAAATTTATGTTATTTTAATACCATAAAATACTTGTGACATCCCATCTTCCTCCATGCAATATCATTATTGAATGAAATCTGTGACAATTCATTTTTCAGAAAAATGGTTAGCCTTAAGAATAACGTTGTATTCAAGTAATAAACTAAAATCAGTAATTTAATAGATTTTTTAAACTCAAATATGTATATTGATTGACAGATTTCTGAATATATAAGAAGATATTTGATTTTTTGAAAAAGTAAGATGAAGAAAGCAATTGTTGGAGAAGAAGAGGCGGTTGGGTATTTTAAAGGATAGAGGGAACCGTTTCAGAGAGAAAAATAGGGATGATTGATATCCTTATATTAACTTATATCTATTTTTAAGGTTATGAAAAGGATTTTTTCCTTTTTAATGCATTTTTTTTAATTTTTACTAAAAAGCAAATTATATTTTTCTTTCTTGATTTTTAAAAAACAATTTGCCATAACTTGCAATTTAACAAATGTTGCTACAACTTGTAATAAACGATCTAAAGATGTATATATAGTTACTTTTCCCTTTTTTATTTAAGGAAATAAATAAACTGTTTTATCGGCGGCTTTAGAAAGATTGCATAAGCAATTTTGTGGTCCAAGGCTCTGTCCCAGAGTTTTGGAGGTTTTCAGCCCAAAAAAAAGAAGAAGAAGAAAGAAATAAAGGAAGACATGGTTGAATGTATGGGTCATCCTTATTTATGATCACTAAATTTTACCTTCTGTATTATTAACGTTATATTGTAAAATTATTTTTTATTTTATTAAAGTTACTAGATTTTATCTATTATATCAGTAAAATTATAAAATTAATAGTATCTTACATATACACAGACAATATCCCTCGGATATTATAAAAATAAAATAAACATTACTTAGTGAGCTGTGATTTTTGGTGCCTAAAATATAATTTTTCAGCAACTTGTATTTTTTTTAACGATTAACATACAATTCAATAATTTTAATGAGATAAAACTTAGTTTTGTATTTTACCAATATATAATGTGTAAAATTGAGTGATTTTAATGATATAAAAATATCTGATGATTTTATTGATACAATTAATAATGTTAGTGGCCAGCGAATGATAAAAGTGATTTTCTAATCTTTTACAATTTTATTTTAGTTTGTGATTTCATAAGTGGGATATGAGGATGGTGGAGCATGCGTAGACCTTACGTCTATTTTGTGATAGATACAGAGGTCCTTTCTGATGAACCCTCGACTCAAGAAAGGTATTTTTCAGAAACAGAACTGACATGGAGTATATAAGTGCAAAAACTATGATAAAAATACTATAGAAAAGAAAAATACACAATAAAATAATAAAGAAAACCTGAATACAAGAAATAACAATAATAAAACAATTAAAGAATTATATATTAATAATAATGATCATGATACATAGAAGAGGAGCAAACAAAGATGACAAAGCAAGAATTATGCTTTCCCACGTGAAAAAGAGAAATAATATTTGTTTTGCACTAATGGTGTATATTATATTGAAAGTATTAAACTATTCTCTCCGTTCATTTTTACTTGTCCATTTTTTTATTTTGAATGTTAAATAATATTTGTCCAGTTTATAAAATGAATAGATAGTTTATCTATTCTACCCATTTTACCCCAACAATACTTGTTCAATTTATAAAATTAATAGATAATTTATCTATTTCTATTCATTTCACTCTTAACATTAAATATGATTCATTATCTAATGAATTTTTTTAAACTATTAAATTTATTATATTTAAAGAATAATATGGTAAAATTATCTCTATCATTTACCACTGCATGTGTCAATAGAAAGGTGGACTACTGTTTTGTTTTCGATCACCAAGTTATGAATACACACATTGAAGTCAAAAAGACCACTATCACTAGTAAAGACGGAAAGTAACTAATTACGTGTTTGTGGCGTGTAATTTTATGTCAAATACGTCTCTTATCTTTTAAAGTATAAATTATCATAATCTATGATTGAGAGAAATGGGCAAAATTCTTAGTGGAGATTATATTTAATTATTATGGTTAGGCTAACTTTTTTAGTCTAGAGTTGGTAGTCAACACAACTTTCGAAATTAATTGAGAACATATTTCTGATAATACACTGTCTTGGTGGACAACAATTGCTCATCGCTTACGTAATTAGTACTTCCACAGATTATTTTAGAAAATTAAGATAAAATTAATTATTTCTTTCACTTTTATCTTTACTCTAATAAATGTGGGGAAAAATTAATAAAGTGAAAAAATAATAATATTATATGAAATCAAAGATTAAATAAAGGTAATTCTGTCAGATTATCCTTTGAGGAGAATGCAAAAAAACAAAAATAACAAATAACTAAAGAACTACTTTTAATTTGAAATTGACAAAGAAGTGGAGAATATATCTATGCGATTAGGCTAGTTAGTTTGATCTGGTTGCGTAAACTTCGAGATAACTTTTGAAAATAACGAATAACTTAACTAATTAACAATATCACATGAGGTATCCAAATGAATTTGGTCATTTTAGGCCATTCGTGTTTGGTTGCAACTCTTTTGGTACTCCCTCCGTTCGGATTTACTTGTCATTATTTTCTTAATTTAATTTCTATTTTTACTTGTTATTTTTGACAAATCAAGAAAAAATAATCTTTTTTTCATGTTTTACCCTCAGAGTTAATTATTTATTCTCCAAATCATTTTTCAATACCTATTACTCCCTCCGTTCGCTTTTACTTATCACATTTTGAATTATACACCCATTAAGAAAAATAGTTAATGACATAGCTATTTTACCATAATACCCCTTATTAAATGATGTTTACTATTGTGTCTTGAATTAATTTGAAGAAAAAGCATTAAAAACAATTAATGCTAAGGGTAAAATAGGAAAACAAAAGTTGTCGTTTCTTGATATGTTAAAAATGATAAGTAAAAATAGAAATTCAATTAGGAAATAAGTGACAAGTAAAAGCGAACGGAGGAAGTACTAAACATCAATTAATAGGGGCAATATTGTAAACTCATTATACCAACCATTGTTTTCTTAATGGGAATGTCATTTCAAAAAGTGACAAGTAAAAGTGAACGGAAGGAGTAATTGGTACTCCCTCCATTTCAAAATAGTTGACATGTATAGATTTTGCACAACTCTAGAAAAATTAATTAGCAGTGCAATTTGACTAATATATTCCTTATTAATTTTTTAATCTTCATCTATTTACGTGCCTCTTAATTTTAGAATAATTATTAATTATTTCTTGATCTTTTAAATATACCAACTATTTTGAGATAATTTATTTAACAAATATGTCAATTATTTTAAAACGGAGGGAGTAGAGATATACCTAAAGACTAAAGTATTACTCTAGTAGTCAAACTATTATGGTGTTGTGGACTATAATTTTGGGAAATGAACAAAAAATGGCATTTTGATGCCAAAGTAGATAAGCAATTATTTTGTTAAATTAATGTGAATCTTTACAAATAATGTGATGACCGAATTACTAGTTTAGTATGGAACAATGATCAAAAATATCTTTCACGTATTAGAAATAGTGTCAATTTTTCATCCTTTCACCTATTGGAGCCAACTTCCCTTAACGTTAATTTTCAATAAGAATATCTTTCCTTCTATTTATTGAACAGAAAATCCATTTAACATTAATTTTTTGAGTAAAAAATACCCCATTATTTAATAAATTATAAGATGACATATAGGAACTTTAATTAAATATGTGACACTGACTAATTGATGTCCACAAGTGGTCTCTAATTATGGATAACCTGACCCATTTTTAATCCAAAACAACAAAAATCATTTGTTCATACTCAATTCCTCCGATGCTTATCGTTTTATGACAGAATGAATTCAAAAGACTAGCATTATTTTTCTTCATTGAAAGCTGCAATTTTTGGTTCAAAACCTGTGTAAAGAAGCTCCAATCGATTCCAAATCAAGGTTCCACTCAACTTCACACTATAATTAACAATAGTGGATTCTTAAAACTTCGACCCTAATAATTCTGAAATAAAATTTGAATGAGTTGAATTATTTATGATATTCACGTGAACTGATGAATCATTTATCACATATTTAACTAAACCTCCATATATACCATCTCATGATTTTGTTAAAAGGAGGGTCATTTTAAATTGGTTGAGGTCCAATAGATGAACGGAATGGCATTTTTAATTTGAAAATTAACGTTAAAAACAAGGGATAATTACATAAATAATGTCTTTTATAGGCATTATTATTTTATATAATACAACTTTTATTTTATTACGGATTATAACCTAGTTTTACTCTTAATTACTTCCTTCTTCACCAATACTTATCTCCTTCTCTCTGTGATAAATCAACCACTGCACAAAACAACAAACAACCTCCATCCCAACTCCCGTTTTCCTTTCTCACCTCCATGACACCACCAAATCGACCCACCAACAACAAATAACGCAACAACCAAATCAAAAATCACCGAACTCCAACAAAAAATCACGAGCTCTGGCGAGCTCCATGAAAATCAACGAAGGCCGGTCCCTGTTTCCCTTTTCCTTTCACGTTAATTTTTATTTTATTTTCCAGGTTATAACTCCACTGGTGTTCAAATTTGGCTGGAAAAACTTTCTCCTCCCTCACCGGAGTTGAAGTTTGTTGGTTGCTGTTGTTGTTCAGATCTGGTGGCTGGTTCATCGGAGCTTGAAGCTCCTCGCCTGAGAAAATGGAGAAGACTCAGATTTGGCTGGCTGCTTTAGTTCACCGGAGCAGTGGAGGAGACAACGATAGAAAGGGGGGTTGTGACGGAGTGGTGGTTGCTCCGACGTTGTGAATTTATCGGAATTCGTGGGCTAGTGGAGAAGACGGGAGGTTGTTGGTTGGTGACAGGAGTAAGAGGGAGAGGGGGACGACGGTGAGTAATCACTACCATTGTTCGAGTTTCACCGACAGTGACTAGATTCTGCCGGAGATAGTTTCATTGGTGAAGACGGAGACGAGGAAAAAAATTACATTAGATTGTATTAAAACTATATTAAAATTTAAGGGATCGTTGTAATACAATTCGAATTCAATATTATATATTTTTATGAATTTAATAATTGTTATTCCATAATAAATATAATACATTTCTAACAACGTAAACTAATTTAAATTGTAACGGGATGTTAGAAATTCACACATAATACTTATAATATATTTATATTAAAAATATTTTAGTTATATATTGTCACGACCCAAATGGCCATGAGTGGAACCCACTCTAATACTTCGGTGGGAGAACCATCTAACCCAAACCATTATCCAATCATTTAGTCAATATTAAGACGAGGTTATCATAAAAACCAGCTTTATAGTAATAATTCAAAGTAATCATTAGTTATGCGGAAATCAAATGAACTACTTATTAAAATCCCCAACACCCGAAAGTCATCGTACAAGAACTTCTAGAACAAAAACCATGTCTAAAAGAAATATCCAGAAATAAAGAAAGATATAAAGTGTCCATTGCCCGAAAGAAGGACACGAACTAATGGGATGATCCATGGCAGCCTGGAGATGGAGTGCTCACCCTTGGATCGAGATCGGCTATCAAATGCTAGAGATGAGGTCTTGTCTAAGCCTCTGAAACACTTTCTGCACTCAACAAAAGAAGAGTACAGGGTATTATCAGTACAAGCCACTATGTACTGGTAGGTATCATAGGCCAACTCAATTTAATAACATGTATACAACATAAATCAAATAACAAGTAGATGGGTGTCAACACATAGCAAGTATTCAATAAATCAGTAAATACATTAATGACGGGCCAAGCAATGCTTACAAACAATCCACGTAACCATCAACAGTATCAACCAAATCGTAAACAACCACGAAATCAACAATAATACCATAAGTAACAAATATGACCTTCTCAACCTCGCAATGAGAACATCATTAGCTCGTTATCATCTTATTAAACCACACAACCTCTCAAAATCAACATTAGTCTGTACACACATGCTAAGGGACTTATTTCTGCCCAACTAGTCATGACTTGCAGTGGACAATCTAAGTCCATGTACCGTACCGGCGCGGTACCCAATCCTCCATAAATAAGTAATATCAATATCCATATCCGTACCGGCGTGGTACCCGATCCTCCATAACCATATTATGTATATTTTATCAAATTCACACTATCTCTCAGGATACAACACGACGTACTAAATTTACAAGTACACTTATACTCATAAGACAATTCGACCAAGTTTAATTTTCAATAATTGTTCATACAAGCAACAACAATCCAAATATCATCAAATTCAAGTATGTCCGAAGACCAATCCACAAGCATCCAATTTAGGAGCATACACCCAATTAAATCGAGTCTAAACTCTAATTAAACCATAACCTACCTCAACCAAAGAATCCGAATGCAAGCTAATTTGCAAGAGCTTTGCCCTTCCGTAAAGCTTCCGAATGATCAAAATCTGTCCAAATATATAATCCTCATAAGAGTACGAACTAGCACGTCGAATTACCCTAATTTTAAAAAGATAAGTATGAAAACAAGGATTTACGTACTACTACTTCTTAGCCTAACTTCTTGTCATTATTAACCCAATCATGGCCTCAATTATTTTTTTTTTTCAAAAAGTTTTCAATGCAACAGATTATATACCATCTTAACAGTAATATCAATTTTCCACAATTCCTTTCCTTTTCCAATTTCTCACTTTCAAAAACCATTATTCTACTAGCCAACAACATTAATATTATTAACAAATTACTACCCATTCATTACTTAACTATTAAAACCAACAATTACCTACCTAATCATTAAACTCCTATTAGCCTATAGGTCACTGCCCATGCTAATGGGTTCCGCCTAACTTCTACTCAATTACACACCTCACTGCCCACAATTTGCCATAACATTCTTGTTACAATTAAGACACAATCAATCTATTAATTAATCTATCCGACTATATTACACTAGTGACCAATTCCCTCATAATCTTATTAGTTCACACTATATGAACACCTTGTAAATTCTAATCCCTTACATAGATATAGCAGTAGTTAGGTAAGACAGTAAACCTGATGTTGTTTCGTGCTCTCCCCTTTTCAAAACTGCAATCGTGCAACGTGAAAACTGCAGGTCTTGTGCCCCTTCTCTAATTAAGTTATAAGTATTAGGGTTACTTTTAAACCCTTCTCACATAAGTTTATTCTTGTATTGGCTACATAAGTAAATAAATTGTGGCTTTGGCCCATTAAATTACTAATTAAATTAATTATCTAAAATACCCAAGATTTCAAATAGGTCCTCATAATTTGTTCGGTATCCCGTAAAACAAACCGAATATGTAAATTGACTAAAAAGTACAACCCAAATATATTGGAATCACTAAAACACTAATCTGGGGTCGTATTAACCGAAGGTTGACTGTGATCAAACTTCACTTTATTTAAACTCAAGAACCCAACTAATGACTAAAATCACTTTCGAACCTCGAGAATCGGTACTACCCATCCCCGTAAGTCATAAATCACATATACAAACTACGGGGAGAGCTAAAATAAAAAAGTTCACAAAACGACTAAAAGGGTCGTTACATATATATTCACTACGTTTATTGAAATACGTCTTTAATACGTATAATATATTGAATTTAAAATGAATTAAACGTAAAGGATCGTTGCAATACAATTTGAATTCAATATTATACATTTTAAAGAATTCGGAAGGTTTGAAATTCACGTATAATACTTATAATACATTTGTATTAAAAGTGTTTTAGCTATATATATTCAACACGTATATTGAAATACGTCTTTAATACGTTTAATATATTGAATTTAAAATGTATTAAACTTAAAGGATCGTTGTAATACAATTCGAATTCAATATTATACATTTTAATGAATTCAGAATGTTTGAAATTCACGTATAATACTTATAATATATTTGTATTAAAAATATTGTAGTTATACATATTCACCACGCATATTGAAATACGTCTTTAATACGTATAATATATTGAATTCAAAATGTATTAAATTTGTTTTTTATTTTTTTTCCTCTTATTAATGATGTTAAAAACGTATTATAATTAAATTTGAAACATTTAAATGCTATTCAAGTTAGTTTATGTGTTACTATATTAAAATTGTGTTTAAAAATGTATTATATATGTATTTTGCTATTTTTGGTTAAAAAAAGTTATGCTATCAACTTTAAAAATAAAAATGTACTATAATTGTTAAATAAGACTACATATTTATACTATTTATTTGTCCCTAAAAACAATTGAGATCCAATAAGTACAAGAGGATAAATTTAACCCATCTTTTATAGACCTGTTTGGAAAGCCACCTTGAGAATTAAATTTGGTGTAATTACACGATTTGACTTGTTTGGTTGGCCATGTAATTACTTGGTTAGTATATAATTGAGTGTAATTGACAGGGGGTAATTACACTCTCCAATTCTCAAGGGCAGTTGTGAATTGTTGGTAATTACAAGCTGGTTACGTTTTAATTTCTTACTTTTATTTTATTTTAATTTCATTTCATTTTAATTTATTTTTTATTTCTATTATTTTAAATTCTTTTATTTTTATTATTCTAATATTTTTTTAAAAAATATATTTTTAGTTTTACCTTATTTATGTTTCATTTTCTTACTTCTCATTTCCCAACTTTTACTTCTTGTGATTTCATGCAATTATTCGTATTTTTTTTGTTTATTTTTTTCATTTAGCATAATTCTAATTTTTAAATTAAAGTAGAATTCATTATTGAATAAGGTTATACAGTTAAGTTTTTTTTTTTTTTTTTTGGATTGTATTTATGTACGTAATGTTGAAATTTGACATAAGAGTATTATGTTAATTTTTTTGGTTTTGACTTTTGAACTTACGTTATATTTTCGGTTCTAATTTATTTATTTTAGTTGTATTGACTTGATATTTCACATTGCAAGTCATTCATTTTTCAGTTAGAATTGATAGGTTATGTTTTTGTCAAGTTGATGTCGCCCAAAGTATACCTTCGAAAAAGTACAATGCGGTCGCTGAATCAAATATAGAACCCAACTAGGTTGGGGTCGATCCCACAAGGAATAGGTCGACGTATGAGTAGACTACTGGATGGAATAATTTGCAAGTAACTAAAACTGGGGTGGGGGTGGGGGTTGCTAGTGAATAGTAATGATGATGATTGCTGACTGATATAGAGTTTGTAAACAATAAGAGAAACTCACTAGGACTGTGATCCCCAATGATTCCTTAACTCCACTGGTGACTTGTGCTTAACAAGATTGCCCCACTGCGCTGCATGCAAAATCTAACAAGTTAGGTTCATCTAACTGTCTCTCGACTGTCATTAGACTAATTTCACTCTTCTCCTCTCGGTCTCCAAGTATCGCACTACTAACCCTTGTCCTGGATTTTAGATAACCTTTCCCGCTACGGCTCCGGTTATTAGATGAAGGTTGATAGCTTCAAATCTCTGTTGTTATCTCCTTTTCCCAATCTCTACTTCTCTCTCGAGCAAGTCCAGAATATAGGCGAGATTCTAACGTTTGCAACCATTAGAAAAGCAATCACAACGAAGGAAACAACAATACATGCATACACAGCAGTACAAAGATGTTTTGCACTTAACCGATTTCGTTAATTCTTCATGGTTCACACAACCCTAGTTGATAGGTTTAGCTGCTCATAATTGCAAGAACACAAGAATAATCCATAGATGAAGGCATAATTATGATCTCACAAGAATGAAAGGAAATCTGAATTTCAATTATCAATCAACCTCAACAAAGTAGGGTTTTTGAATACAAAACCAAATATCTCTCTCAAACAGTGTAAAATAACTCTGAAAGTAGTAAATTGTCCAACTCCCGCACTTAGGACTACCTAGGGGTATTTATAGATACAAAACTAGTCCTATCCAAAACAAAATAGGAGAACAGAGTCGGCAGCTTTCACGGTGTCGTGACTTGGTGTCGTGGAACCAAGTCACGGCACGTGACATGTATCGTGGAAATAAACTTTTCTTGGATCTCTGAAGTGAATTCACGCCAGCAAGTCACGCCCCGTGGATGTCAGTCACGTGGCGTGAGTCCTGTCGTGGAACTCAGGTGAGATGTTAGTCTTCTAGAAGTCAATTCACGACACAACTCACGACTCGTGAGTGGTAATCACGGCTCGTGAGTGATGCCGTGGGTTACTCTCAAGTGCAGATTCATTCTTTCATCATCAGACACATCATCTTCGGGCTTGATTCTTCCTCTTTTGGTCATTTTGCCTTTAAAACCTGTTTTCCTGCAAATTAGGACAGAAACCACATCATACCAACAAAACACACCCAAGTTATTGTATATTTTCCTTGTTTTAAGCATCGAAAGTGCCATATAACCATGGCACATCAACACCCTCAACTTAGAATGTTTGCATGTCCTCAGGCGAACAACATAAAACTACACCAACACAATGCTTAACTAAGATAAACCTAAGGGACTTATGGCAGTCAACTTGTTGCTTTTGATACAAAATTTTCTCGACCCCTCCTATTTTAAAGTAAAACCAAAGTGTGTGTGTAAGCAATGCAGAATCATGACATAGCAGGGATCAAGTGATGGCACCAAATTATGCACAAACAACTAAGCGTATATGCAATTGACATTTTCCGAACAACTAGCAGCTAATTATGCAACCCAGTGCCCTCACAATCAAAGAAGTCCCATGCCCTCTCAGTGTACTAATGGATACCAACATAGGGACGAGGTAGAAGCACTCACTCTCACAAGGAAGTTAAAACAGTGTGCATGAAATACCATAGGCTTGCCCTTATTTTCTATGCCTTCGTTTTTGGACAGTCGGACTAGGATCACTATAGGACTTTGCTCGGCTTGTAATCTAGGCTTAGGGATGGGTATGATGTATATGGGTATAGTGACTCAACCCTCCTTGGCACTACACTATTTTTGGCTCCACTTCCAACCTTTTTCATTCTATTCTCCCTTATTCTCCTTTCTTTTATTCTCAGATTTTTCGGTAACTTTACAACACAACTCTTTTTTTCTTCTTTTGCAATTTCTCTTCTTATATATATATATTTTATTTTTTATTTTTCACACTCAAATCTCTTTTCCCGTTTTTCTTTTATTAACCCTTCTGCATACCCAACTCAATCTACGCACCCCTATAATAGCCACCCTCAACTCAAGCGTTTTGCCTGAGTTGAGGTACACAGTGTCCAAGGAGGGACCAGGGCCAAGACAGGTTCATTGTGATCAAAATGGGGAGGTGAAATAGGCTAATGAAAGAAATAGGTCAATTAAGGCTCAAATTCGGGATAAAGGGATACTTATTCAATTTGGTTTGGCATTTAGGCTAAAAGTAGACTTTCTTAAAAACGGCCTATGATCCTTTCCTAATCCCTATCCTTTAACTTAGGCAAGACCAACCGGGCAAGTTCTGAATCGCACACACACAACTAACTAAGTAGTGACCTCACACGCACATAGCACAGGGTTATATTACCAACTACTACCTATCCATTCATGCAATGCTAGCTACGGTTGTTTGCCTATAATTCCAGTGCCATACCAAGATCCAATCAGCAGTCACACACAAAGCATGTCAATTCAAAAAAAAACCAAAATTTCTGGAGGGGTATCCTTAGCACCAAAACATTTAAAAAATCTTTCAAAACTGAATTGCACTAAAGTTCCCTCATTTTTCTCCTAATAAAACATAAAAACATCACAATAACATCCTAAACATGCCGGTTCTACTATGATAGCACACTCGGGGGAAAAGAAACACGGCAACAAAAACCTCCAAGTGGTGGTACACCCCCACCCCCAACTAAGCAAGGTGCAATGCCCTCAATGCACCGATATGAAATCAAAAACAAGGGAGTGAAGACATACCTGTGGCGCTCTAAGCGTCGAAAGTGGGCCCGCCAGCCGCGGGATCATCAGCCTGTATGGTAGAAGGTACATCCGATGGGGGGGCTGCCTGGCTAGCAGATGCACCATGTGCCCTCTGCTCTGCCTCAATCTGGCTAGCCTGATACTCTACTCAGTAGGCTTTAACAACCCTCCTCAGATCGATCTCATATTCAGCATCACTTTCACCCTCATCCTCCGGACTGCGGGGTCGCTTGACTCTATCCATCGGAGGCTCCTCATGAGCAAATAAATCAATCTCAAAGGCTGGTCGTACGGAGGTCGGGACAGGCATAGGTGGTATGATGGGCGTGCTAGTCGATGCCAGTGCCCGAACCTACTCTCTCAACGCAGCGACCTCCTGGGTCAAGCCGGCCATATCAGGGCTCGATGCAACACTCAATCGGGAGGCCATACGTGCCTCGAAACTATAAATCCGTCCATGCAGGCCCCGCATAAATTGGTCCATAGCTGCATTCATCAAAGCCTCCACCCTAGTCTCCGCAGCCTCTACTGTAGATCGAACCCAAGGCTTAAGCTGGGATACCAACTTAGCCATCTGCGACTCGGTGTGAGCCTGGCGCTCAAACATCTCTGTCTGCCTGTCAACCAGCTGCTGTAGAAAATCACGTGATACTGAAACCATTCCAGCAGTAGTCGGTGGGGCACTAGTACTGGGTACCTCATCATCAATAGGGCCAACGCCCTCAGTCCGTATCGGTACCCTAACTGGTGCAGGAACAGGCACAGGTACACTACTCAGCTCATCCAGGGCAGCACCCGATGCCTCAGACGGCTGTGACCCTCGGGAAAGAATGGGGTGCAACCCCCTCTGCTGCATCATTGCAATATCTGCCAAACGGGTCACCTCTATAGAATATTCGATGGCAGGTATCCTGGCCACCCATGATCTATCACATAGACCCTGGATCAGACATGGGAAAAGGATACTCGTGTGATCTCTGAACGCTCGCTCGTGGATCTCTTGGATGATGTACCTTGCGAAATGAATCTCATAACCAGCCAAGATGCTGGCTACTACTACAGCCCTGTCCAAGGTGAGTGAGTTATCAGCGTTGGTTGGACCCAACCTATGACGAACCACTGACCACCAGAATCGACCCACAAAATGAAGCGTGGACTTTTTGATGTCCAGCTTCCCAGTCACCTAACTAGCCTCTACACCCTCCTCGGCTATGTAACTGGCAATCTACTTAATCAACTCTAATTTCTGCTCTGCATCTCTCATCCGAACTCTATCTCTGATCGTGTCGATCCTGTGATCAAATTCAGCTGTCGTATTCAGAATTGGGCGGTCAGTCTCAAATAGGAAACAGTGAATGGTCTCTTCCAAAATGTCTACTCGGGTCCCGCACACCATGACATGAGTTAACACTGGCTGCAAAATATATCGCTGCCCAACTGGGGTGCTAAAACCAACCGATGCAGCTTAGGAAGCATAAAATTCTCGGACCACATCCGAGCTATACCTTCCAGAAGGTTGCGCCATCCAACCCAAGCCATACTGCTCAAAAATAGGCCAAATATCCGATAATGTCCTCAATTCCTCCACCCGATATCGGGGCTCCTCCATAATGCTCCTCCGACACAACCCACGCTCTGTCAGCTCAACATCTCGATCATAAATAGCACGCATGCCCTGTACACACCACCGCTGAACGTCCCTATCCAGTACAGGAACCGGGGCACTCTCGGCACCAGTATCGGAAAGAGAGGCCACAGACGTATCCTGACCTGTAGCATCATCTGCAGAAGTATCCTGACCTGTAGCCTTGGCCGCAGACCCTGACTCAGAACCCTCCTCCCCCTCTTCAGACTGGGGGGCAGACTCAGATGACTCGGCCGAAATAACTGGCTCAGCAGGTGGTGGGACCGGCTGAATTGCTGCTCGGGCAGCCGTTTGGGCTCGCGTCTGTAACCTCGTAGCCCGAGGAATCAAAGCAGTATCATCCATGCTAACCTCAAACTCCTCCACAGAACCACTTGGCTCAGACTCAGTTGGTTCGTCCCGCAGACGGGTTGGTAGATCCGAATTTTTGGTCCGAATTTGGGATGAAGCATCAAGGTGGTCATTCTTAGGGTTGGATTTTGGAGGCATGGTAATGGGTTATTGATTGACTAGTTGGGTATTCGGGTCAGAATTTGGTAGATTTTGGGTTAGTGGATTCGGATTTTTGGTCTTTTGGGTAATGGGGTTCGGATTCTTGAGCTTTTGGGGGTTTAGGGTTTGGATTGGGTGAGATTTTGGGAAATGGTTTGCGGGTTATTGAGGCTTATGTGGATGGGAGTCGGATTTAATGGAGAGAAATAGAGAGAATTTTAATTTTAGGGTTTTATATTAAGTATTTGAAAGTGGGGAAAAGAAAAATGGTTTTCGAATATAAATCGGGTAAGGAAGAAAGGGTTTCGGATTTATTTTGGAAAAACTGGGCTCGGGTCGGGTCGGATTTTGATTGCTGGTATTTTTAAGTTTCACGAAACTACCCACGCCACGTGACTGACACCCACGTGACGTGGAGTCTGTCGTGACTGGTGTCCTGTGACTGAACTGAGTGTCTGATTTCAACGACACCAGTCACGTGGCATGGATCCCATACACGTCACGTGAACTACTTCCGTGGAACTGATTCAGAACCTGGAAATCTTTCTCTGAGTTTGACGATGTCATTCACGTGGCGTAGAACCCCCTCACGTGTCGTGAGTCATGTCGTGGAGGAAATTTCACCACTTCAGGTGGATTTTGTGATTTTCAACTAACTGTTACTCAATAATCCGATCTCCTCATAACAAAATCTTGGGTTGCCTCCCAATCAGCGCTTGATTTAACGTCGCAGCACGACATGGCTAACTTGGATATTCAGACTTTCCCAACTAGCCCATGGGTTGCCTCCCATGAAGCGCTTGATTTAACATCGCGACACGACATGGTTAACTTGACTACTCAGACTTCATCAAGTTCAAGTTCTTCAATCGTCCTTATCTCTTCCGAAACTCCTACATAATGCTTAACATGTTGTCCATTGACTTTGAATAGGAAATTATCTGCTCCTTTTAGCTCAATAGCACCATGTGAGAATACCCGAACTACCGTGAATGGGCCAGACCATTTGAACTTTAACTTTCCAGCAAACAGGCAAAGCTTGGAGTTATACAGTAGCACCAAATCTCCCGGATTAAACTCTCGATTCTCAATTCGCCGATCATGATACAATTTTATCTTTTCTTTATACAGTGCTGAACTCTCATACGCTTGGAGACGAAATTCATCCATCTCATTCATCTGTTCCAGTCTCATTTTAGCCGCTTCGCTCCAGTCTAAATTCAACCTCTTCAACGCCCACAATGCTTTATGTTCTAGTTCGACGGGCAAATGACAAGCTTTTTCAAAACCCAACTGATATGGTGAAGCACCAATCGGTGTTTTGAAAGCCGTCCGATATGCCCATAACACATCATCCAATCTACGAGCCCAATCAGTCCTGTTAGCATTGACTGTTTTTGCCAAGATAGACTTGATTTCATGATTTGATACCTCAACCTGCCCACCTGTCTGCGGATGGTAAGGTGTGGCCACCTTATGCTTAACACCGTATTTTTCAAGAAGGGCCTTAAACAGACGATTGCAAAAGTGGGATCCTCCATCGCTAATAATAACTCGAGGCGTCCCAAATCGTGAGAAAATGTTCTTTTTCAAGAAAGTTGTGACACTTCTTCCTTCGTTATTAGGAAGCACAATTGCCTCCACCCACTTAGAAATATAGTCAACAGCCACCAAAATGTACTTCATTGCATGCGAGCTCACAAAAGGACCCATAAAGTCAACTCCCCATACATCAAACAATTCAAGCTCAAGAATAGTAGTCATGGGAAGTTCGTATCTGCATGAAATATTACCTTGCCTTTGACACCGGTCACAAGCACGGGCATAGTCATGAGCATCCTTGTAAATGCTGGGCCACACATTGCAAGATTTTATGGGCAATTCTCGCACCTCCATGATGACCCCCAACTGGAGATGAGTGACATGCCTCCAAAATACTCATCATTTTGACCTATGGGACACATCTTCGAATAATACCATCATCACACACTCTGAACAAATATGGCTCGTCCCAGAAGAATTTTCTTACCTCATGCATGAACTTTCTTCTCTGCTGATACGTCATATCTTCTGGAACTAGATCACTTGCCAAAAAGTTGGCAAAATCAGCAAACCAAGGGATTAATCTTGGGATGCTGCCAGCACTTGCTCATCTGGAAAAGTATCATCAATTTCAAGATCATCTTTCAATTTCAGCATGGCCTCCTCCTCAAGGCGTGAAAGATGGTCAACCACTTGATTTTCTGTCCCCTTTCGATGACTTCAAAGTCAAATTCTTGCAACAGAAGTACCCATTGAATCAGTCTTGGCTTAGCATCCTTTTTCGACATAAGGTACCGAAGGGCTGCATGATCTGTATGCACAATCACCTTCGTACCAATCAAGTAAGATCTGAATTTCTTGAAAGCAAAGACTACTGCCAACAACTCCTGCTCAGTCACAGTATAATTCTTTTGAGCTGGATTAAGCACTTTGCTAGCGTAGTATATCGGATGTAATATCTTCTCAAGTCTTTGGCCAAGGACTGCACCCAAAGCCACTCCACTAGCATCGTACATAACCTCAAAAGGCTTAGTCCAATACGGTGACACAATAATAGGGGCTGAAACCAACTTCTCCTTAAGACACTCAAATGCTTTCAGACATGACTCATCAAACACAAACTTCACCTCTTTCTCTAAAAGTTTGCACAAGGGATGAGCAATCTTGGAGAAGTCTTTGATGAACCTTCTGTAAAAACCAGCATGACCTAGGAAACTCCGAATACCTTTTACCGAGATAGGTGGTGGCAGCTTCTCAATTACTTTGATTTTCACCTTATCCACCTCCATGCCGTTCTTCGAAATCTGATGCCCCAATACAATTCCTTCATTGACCATAAAGTTACATTTTTCCCTATTCAGCACTAGGTTGCACTCCTCGCATCTTTGCAGAATATTAGCAAAGTGTGCAAAACAACCCTCAAATGAGTCACCCACTACAGAAAAATCATCCATAAATACCTCGATAATGTCTTCCACCATGTCGGAGAAAATAGACATCATACAACGTTGCAAAGTGGCCGGTGCATTACACAAACCGAAAGTCATCCTCTTGAATGCGAATGTCCCATATGGACAAGTGAAAGTGGTCTTTTCTTGGTCTTCGGGGGCAATAAATATCTGATTATACCCCGAATAACCATCCAGAAAATAATACCATCCTCTGCCAGCAAGACGGTCTAACATCTGGTCCATGAAGGGCATAGGGAAATGATCCTTTTTAGTCCACGAATTCAGATTTATATAGTCCATGCAAACTCTCCATCTGGTCACCGGCCTCATTGGAATCAACTCATTTCTGTCGTTTGGGACTACCGTGATTCCTCCCTTTTTTGGCACACACTGAACCGGGCTCACCCACTTGCTATCAGCAATAGGGTAAACCACTCCTCCATCCAACCACTTGATGATCTCTTTCTTTACAACCTCTTGCATAGGTGGGTTTAGACGACGCTGGTGTTCAATGCTAGGTATGCATTCTGGCACAAGCTGAATTTTATGAGTGCAAATACCGGGTGGAATACCTATGATATCGGCAATGGACCAACCAATGGCCCTCTTGAATCTTCTCAATACCGAAACCAAAGCCGCTACTTTCCACTCCACCAACTTAGCAGAAATAATCACTGGTAAGGTATTGTTGGCTCCCAAGAATGTGTAGCGAAGGTGGGTCGGAAGAGCCTTAAGCTCTAACACGGGAGGCTCCTCTATAGATGGACAAGCTGGTGGAGTTACCCTATTCTTTAAATCAAGATCCAGTTTCTTGGGCGCATAAGTGTACACTCCTTTACCAGCTAGCGCACCCACCATCTCATCATAGTCTTCTATACCATCGTCTTCAAAGTTCATGATCACGGCAGCCAGAGGTTCTACTCCCAATCTTTCTTCAATGGGCACAACAACTTCAATATCATCAACCGCATCTATCACTGAAATGACTCTCTTATCTCTTGGCTGATTCATTGACCGACAGATATTGAAAGTAACCTGTTCATCATTCAATCTAAATTGCAGCTGCCCGATTTCCATATCAACCAATGCACGACCCGTGGCAAAGAATGGTCTCCCCAATATAATGGGAACCTCAAAGTCAACTTCACAATCGAGGATCACAAAATCAGTCGAAAATATGAAAGAAGCAACCTTTACCAAAATATCGTACAGAATGCCAATCGACTTTTTCACAGTTCTATCGGCCATGAGAAGTCTCATGGAGGTTGGTTTTAGTGCACACAATCCCAATTGCTTGAACACGGCTAATGGCATTAGGTTGATGCTAGCACCCAATCGCACAGTGCTTTAGCAAAGTCGTATGACCCAATAGTACACGGAATTGTGAAAGCTCCTGGATCCTCTTTCTTTTCAACTAAGGACCGGGCAGCAACCGCACTACAATGATGAATGTTATCTGCAGGCTCAAAACTGACCGTTCTCTTCTTGGTCACCAAATCTTTCATGAACTTGGCATAACCTGGCATCTGCTCCAATGCTTCTACAAGAGGGATGTTAACTGACAGCTCTTTCAACATGGTAATGAACTTCTGATACTTTCCTTCCTCCGCCTTCTTCTTCAACCTTTGAGGATAGGGGGGAGGAGGTCGTGGAATAGTTTTGAACACCTGTGGCACCTCTTTTTTCTTCCTCTTTTCCGATTCCGCACTCTCACTATTATCATGATGATTTGGACCCATGTCACCCTTTACATTATCCGGCTCTACCTCAGCTTCTATATCAACAATTACTAGATTATTTGGCACACCACTTTCGGCAGGCATAGGTGGATCTTTCGTGCCCTTCCCGCTTCTAGTAGTGATGGCGAGACAATGACTATTATTTTTCGGATTCTGGACTGTATTGCTTGGAAGGGTGCCTGGCTGACGTTGATTTAGTGCCACTGAAATCTGCCCAAACTGTTGCTCTAACTGTTTAATGGCAGTTGAATGAGACTCCACTTTCTGACTTATGCCCGAAATGTCAGTCTTAATCTCTTTCAAGCAATTCTCCTGACTTTCGGCTCCTTTGACTAATTTATTTAGGAGTGCCTCCATTCTTGAACTTCCAGACTCCTCATCACGCCTTCCAGGTGGTACATATATGTCATTCTTTTCTTGATTATCATCTTTCCTCCTCTAATCACCATCACGGTCCCATTCTCGATCTCTGTCTCCTGATTTGTTGTAGATGTCTCCATAATAGTTCCGACCTTGATTCCCTTGCCTTGAGTTCCAAGAGTCTTGATTAGACCCTTGGACCTTGGCTCGGAAACCCTCCACTTCGCGATCTAGATATTTTGCCTCTTCATCAGACTCACTGTCATCGTGTCTAGCCAATTTACTTTGTGCACTTACAGCATGCACTTTCTCCGCATCTCTGGCTGCTATCTATTTTGCCAGAAGGCCAATTTCTGTCCTCAACTGAGCAACCTCTTGCGCCACGGATTCATCCACAGCCCTTTGAGCTGCTGAAGCTCCAATGGCATATGTACCAGCCGGCGTGTCTGCCTCCCGAGTATGCCATCCTCGGTTGGTCTTAGTGACATGATCTAATATCTTAGAAGCTTGGTCCCATCTCAAACTCATGAATTCTCCACCAGTGATAGTATCTGCTACTGCGTTTGTGTTGACATTCAAAGCTCTGTAGAAGATTTCAAGTAAGTTCCTGCCGCTCATCCTATGATTTGGCACCATCTGCAGCTTCTTTTTAAATCTCAGCCAAGTCTCATAGAGTGCTTCCGAGTGAAGCTGTCTGAAGTTGTAGATCTCGTCTTTCAACTGCAGTATCTTGGATGGTGGAAAAAATCTTTCCAAGAATTGATTCCTCAATTCCTGCCAAGTAGTGATAGAACCTCGAGGCAGCTCAGCCAACCACAATGTGGCTTCTCCTGTAAGAGAAAATGGGAACAACCTCAACCGAATCGCCTCCTGATCAACCCCAGGCAGATTGTATGACGTGCATACCCCCACAAAATTCATTATATGGATGTTTGGATCATCAGAAGGAAGACCCGCAAACACGCCCTTCAAGTTCAACAGATGGATCATGGCACTAGTGATGTCAAACTTAGTGCCCGGAGGTAACTCTGGTGGAACAATGGCACCGTTCTCGATTGGCTCAAAATAGGCCACATATTTATCTTCAGGATCATCATAAACAGGCACACGTTATCTCGGTTGTTCTCTTAATCGTCTTTGTCGCTCTTCAGTATCAGCCAAACGCTATGTTACTTCCTGCATAGCTCGATTATCTCTTTCTGCTTGTCTAAGAGCAGCTTGTCTAGCATGTTCTTCTCGTGTCAATCGAGCAGTAGTTTGTTCCGCTGTTTCTTGACCAGCCGGATGAATTGGCTGATTGTGAATATCTCCTGCAGCTGCGGGATTCTGGACTCCTTCAGTATTCACCATTCTCCGATTAGCTCTAAGAGTCCTTTCAATTTCAAGATCAAGTGGAATCAGGGGATTGCTTTGACTCCTAGTATTTGGCATACATCGGCGTATGCCCTCGAAAGTCTATAAAAACACAACCAATCCGCTCCAACTAGTAATGTTCAACTTCATAACCGTAGTCCCCGGCAACAACGCCAAAATTTGATGTCACCCAAAGTATACCTCCGAAAAAGTACAATGCGGTCGCTGAATCAAATATAGAACCCAACTAGGTTGGGGTCGATCCCATAAGGAATAGGTCGAAGTATGAGTAGACTACTGGATGGAATAATTTGCAAGTAACTAAAACTGGGGGGGGGGGTGTTTTAGTGAATAGTAATGATGATGATTGCTGACTGATATAGAGTTTGTAAACAATAAGAGAAATTCACTAGGACTGTGATCCCCAATGATTCCTTAACTCCACCGGTGACTTGTGCTTAACAAGATTGCCCCACTGTGCTGCATGCAAAATCTAACAAGTTAGGTTCATCTAACTGTCTCTCGACTGTCATTAGACGAATTTCACTCTTCTCCTCTCGGTCTCCAAGTATCGCACTTCTAACCCTTGTCCTGGATTTCAGATAACCTTTCCCGCTAAGGCTCCGGTTATTAGATGAAGGTTGATAGCTTCAAATCTCTGTTGTTATCTCCTTTTCCCAATCTCTACTTCTCTCTCGAGCAAGTCCAGAATACAGGCGAGATTCTAACGTTTGCAACCGTTAGAAAAGCAATCACATTGAAGGAAACAACAATACATGCATACACAGCAGTACAAAGTTGTTTTACACTTAACCGATTTCGTTAATTCTTCATGGTTCACACAACCCTAGTTGATAGGTTTAGCTGCTCATAATTGCAAGAACACAAGAATAATTCATAGATGAAGGCATAATTATGATCTCACAAGAATGAAAGGAAATCTGAATTTCAATTATCAATCAACCTCAACAAAGTAGGGTTTTTGAATACAAAACCAAATATCTCTCTCAAACAGTGTAAAATAACTCTGAAAGTAGTAAATTGTCCAACTCCCGCACTTAGGACTACCTAGGGGTATTTATAGATACAAAACTAGTCCTATCCAAAACAAAATAGGAGAACAGAGTCGGCAGCTTTCACGGTGTCGTGACTTGGTGTCGTGGAACCAAGTCACGGCACGTGACATGTATCGTGGAAATAAACTTTTCTTGGATCTCTGAAGTGAATTCACGCCAGCAAGTCACGCCCCGTGGATGTCAGTCACGTGGCGTGAGTCCTGTCGTGGAACTCAGGTGAGATGTTAGTCTTCTGGAAGTCAATTCACGACACAACTCACGACTCATGAGTGGTAATCACGGCTCACGAGTGATGCCGTGGGTTACTCTCAAGTGCAGATTCATTCTTTCATCATCAGACACATCATCTTCGGGCTTGATTCTTCCTCTTTTGGTCATTTTGCCTTTAAAACCTGTTTTCCTGCAAATTAGGACAGAAACCACATCATACCAACAAAACACACCCAAGTTATTGCATATTTTCCTTGTTTAAAGCATCGAAAGTGCCATATAACCATGGCACATCACAAGTGTTTTAATAATTTTATGACATTATATTTGTAATACTAATCGAGATGTCACACCCCTTTTTTCGCTGGTTGGGTCGAAGGGTTTTTCCAATTAAAGTGATGGTTTTGAACAAGAATTATTTTTTAATTATTTTACATAGTCGCCACTTGGTTTTGAGTTATGGTGTTCCAAGTCACCTTTTCGAATCCCTAATCAAAAGGAAGTTGACTCTTTAATATTGGTCTGCGAACTAGAAATCCGTATAAGGAATTCTATTGACCGAGGGGAAGGTGTTAGGCATCCCTCGAGTCCTATGGTTCTTAAGTTATTTCTTGGATAATTATGTTTGATTAATTGCTTAATTTACCTAAGGATTATGAGAGAAATTGTGACTTATGTTTTCGGCTGAGGAGCGTAACCACACACAGAGCCTTGTAATTACGAAAGTTGATCAAGGAGCGTAGCCACACACATGATCAACCTCAATATATTAATTAAAATTTATTTTCCCTTTTACTATTTTGTGACTTATTTCGCTCATTTCTCATGACTGATTTTTCCTCCGTTTTCTTTTATTATCGCAATGAGTCTTGAATTGATTCACAACCTGTGTCGCTCCTCAACAGGTTAATTAATAAAGTCTCCAGTTCTATCTAGTTCAAAGGTGTACATGAAATAGATAAAGTATATGAAATCTATAACAATATTTTGTGTGAATGAAAAGAATTAAAACTACAAAAAATAAAATTCCAAATTTTAAACACAAAGGACGCGACATACCTTTTCTTTTTAATTATAGATGTTATATCGCAGAACATCCATGACAAATGATGGAGGATTCCCAAACAGTGCAATGTTTACATAATTCAACTATTAATAAGTCCCAAGCTTGCTAATTTATTCGCTATCTTGTTGTATTAAGGGACGTGACTACTTAACAAACTCAATTATCTAAACTTGGTTTCTAAAGAACACACACACCAAAAAACACACATTTCTATTCCTAAGTAAACCCCTATTATCTAAACAATGGTTTTATTTGAAAATCAATCCAAGAGATAATCACATGTTACGTCAATTTTATTTTAATTTACGATATAAAATCTCAACATACTACAAATTATAACATAAAAATATTAATAGGTTAAACACATATGAATTTGAACAACTTCATAGTATTATATTGGAATCATGTTTCATATAACAGTTAATCTAAATTACAAATAAAGATTGAGGATACCTCTTGCGAAAATTAATTTCCAATAGCGAGCGTCCAAAAGCCACGAACTCGGAATCACGAACCAAACCTCAAAAGTAACTTCTTCCTTTTTTTCGTCCCTTTTCTTTTTCTTTTACCGTATGTTGTTACCTTTTTTTCTCCTAATCCCTTTTTCTATCTTTTTTCCTTTTTTCTTTTCCAGTGTTCTCCTTGAACTTTTTCTATTCCTTTCCTTCTAAGTCTTTTCTATTTTTTCATCCCCTCTTTTTCTTTCTTTTTCCTTTCTTCTAATTGTCTTCTTTTTCTATGTGTTGCTACGTTTTTTTTTTCTCAAGTGTTGTTCTCTTTTTTTCTCTTCTTCCTCTCTATTGTCTAAGTGTTTTCTCACTTTTTCTCTAAGTCCTCCCTTACTGTTTTTTTTCTCTTTTTCTCTTACTATTTTTTTTTCTTTTCATTCTCCATCCTTTCTAAATGTGTTGTGTGTGTATAGATAATAGGTGTGCATGTACTGTGAGTGTGGGTTGGAGTGTACGTGAGGGAGTGTAGATAGTGTAGGGCATATGTTGTGGGAATAGTGGGAAATGGGTGGATTGGTGGGGTAGTTTAGGTTAGGAAATTCTTTTCTTTTTTCAAAGAGAAAATAAAACATAATGGGAGAATATTAACTCACTACTTTTATATTAATAAGATGTAGAAAAAGCTAAATGGTTAGTTTTAAAATAAACAATACTATTAAGAAAATACTAAAATTACTAGCTTATTAAACATAATTTAAATAAAAAGTATATTTTTTGTATATTTTTTTTTTCTTGAAAAGTAGAAATAAAACTTATCCTATGATGTGACTCTATTTTTTTGAATTTTATTTTTTCACAACTACGTAAATAAAACCTACTAAAAATGAAATAGAAGCTATAACAAAGATTAGATGTATAATATATATTTAAAGCTAAAATAGGATAAAGCTCGGGGAGGGTCAAAAATCACGTGTCTACATTTTCCCCTCTTTGTCTGAGAACACGAAGTGTTTTCTGACAAAGAAGTAGACAACGAGACAAGTTTTGACCCTATTGTTGTTTGAAATGAAAAAGAAAAGGAGAAAAAGATGCGACCGAGTCCTGGTCTGGGACATCCTACATATCCCGGGTTATAAGGGAATCAGGTCATGTGTAGTTCAATGAGGTGGAATGGTAAGATGATGAGTTAGAGGTTGAGTGAGGTCCCTTCGAGTCTCCGGTTTGCGGCTCCTGTTTTTACATCAAAATAAAAGACGAGAATAAAAATGATCCTTCAAGTACAAGATCCTATATATTCCATTTCTATTGAATCTTGACTTGAATCTTCATGCTTCCTCAAGTGATGATATGTCTGCTCTCCTCTTGAGTTGAACTCGACATTGAACTTTTCTTCATGTCAATTTCGGTTATTGGAGATGAACTTGAAAATCAGTCCTATTCTTCGAGCGGAAACTTGCTCCTTCTGACTTTGAATTCAAAAATCGCCATGTTCTCTAGGCGGGCTCCTAAACTTGAATTGAAAGTTGACCCTATTCTTCAGGTGGGCTCCTGAATTTGAAAAATGAAAATTGACCCTACTCTCCAGGCGGGCACCTGAGCTTCAAAACTGAGAGTAATCCTTGTTCTAAATGTGTTCCTGAACTCAAAAATGAATAGTGAGCTAGAAAAGTAAATCCCATTCTTCAGGAGGGTCCTGTTAATCCCATTTTCCAGGAGGGTCCTGTTAATCCCATTTTTCGGGGAGGGGGGGGGGGGTCCTGCTAATCCTATTTTCCCGGAGGGTCCTGCTAAATTAAATCCCATTTTCCAAGAGGGTCACGAACAAAAAATAAAGTCCCATTTTCCAGGAGGGTCCTGAGTTGAAAATTAAAGTCCCATTATCCAGGAGGGTCCTGAGTTGAAAATTAAAGTCCCATTATCCAGGAGGGTCCTAAAGTGAAATATAAAGTCCCATTTTTCAGGCGGGTCCTGAACAAAAAATTAAAGTCCCATTATTCAGGAGGGTCCTGAGCAAAAAATAAAGTCCCATTTATCAGGAGGGTCCTGAGTAGAAAGTAAGGTCCCATTTTCCAGGAGGGTCCTGAACTGAAATATAAAGTCCCATTTTTCAGGCGGGTCCTGAACTGAAAATTAAAGTCCCATTATTCAGGAGGGTCTTGAGCAGAAAATCAAATCTCATTTTTCAGGAGGGTCCTGAGCAGAAAGTAAGGTCCCATTTTCCAGGAGGGTCCTGAACTGAAATATAAAGTCCCATTTTTCAGGCGGGTCCTGAACAGAAAATTAAAGTCCCATTATTCAGGAGGGTCCTGAGCAGAAAATCAAATCCCATTTTTCAGGAGGGTCCTTAGCAGAAAAGTAAAGTCCCATTTTCCAGGAGGGTCCTGTTGATCCCATTTTCCAGGAGGGTCATGAGCAGAAAGGTAAAGTCCCATTTTTCAGGAGGGTCCTGAACTGAAATATAAAGTCCCATTATCTAGGAGGGTCCTGAGTTGAAAAGTAAAGTCCCATTTTCCAGGAGGGTCCTGTTGATCCCATTTTCCAGGAAGGTCCTGAGCAGAAAGGTAAAGTCCCATTTTCCAGGAGGGTCCTGAGCAGAAAGGTAAAGTCCCATTTTCCAGGAGGATCCTGAACTGAAATATAAAGTCCCATTATCCAGGAGGGTCTTGAGCAGAAAGGTAAAGTCCCATTATCCAGGAGGGTCCTGTTGATCCTATTTTTTCAGGAGGGTCTTGCTGATCTCATTTTTCAGGAGGGTCCTGCTAATCCCATTTTTCAGGAGGGTCCTGCGCAAAAAATAAAGTCCCATTATTCAGGAGGGTCCTGTTGATCACATTTTTCAAGAGGGTCCTGAGCAAAAAATAAAATCCCATTGTCCAGGAGGGTCTTGTTGATCCCATTTTCTCAGGAGGGTCCTGCTGATCCCATTTTTCAGGAGGGTCCTGCTACAATTAAGTTCTTAAAGAAAAATAACACGAACAACTTTTTTTCAGTTTGCACCAGAAATTATTTTTGTGAATAACTTGTACGATGCAAAATACTTATGCCAAAGAAAACAAAATACTAGAAAGATATGCATATAGGATGTGGGGTCCCTTGAAATGAACAATCATAGGGATGTTCGATTCTAAAAATGCAACTAGGGTGTTTGTTCCCTAAAAACACCTCTAAGGTATTATTCTCTATAGTCAAAATGCAACTAGGATGTTAGTCCCCTAGGTTGAAAAGAGATAAAGTGTTTGTTTACTAACATACGCATAAGGTGTTTGATCCCTAAGGTGAAAGTGCAATCAGGGTGTTTGTTTCTTAAAAGCATCATTAGGATACAGTTCGTTCCCTGAGAACGCAAGAAGAAAAAAGGATTTTTTTATTTTTTAGAAAAAGAAAAAAAAATTAGAAAAAAAAAATTAATTCTTTTTTTTTTTTGCCCCTGTTTTGATATTGGGGAACTGTGATTTTTTTTTTTTTTTTTTAATTATTTTTTTTTAAATAAAATGTCCTAGACTTTTTTTTTCCAGTGACATGATGCTTTTATTTGGTGAGACCGAATCCCATTATAGGACTGCCTACGTATCCTACCATAGCGAGAATCAGGTCAAACGTACTTCACACAAAACATCTTTTGACTTCAGTTGGTACCAACAATCAGTATTATGCATAGGAATCATCACCAGTTACTTTCGGATAAACTCGGGATCAACTTAGAAGTAACTCCTATAAGTTCAAATGGTACCTCAAACATACTTAAGTATTGACAAGATACGTTCATCTACCTTAATCAAAGGTTTAGAATTATTTCTATCCTTATGTTTCAAATGTCCTTACCAAAAATAGAGTTCTAATTTACTCATAAAAGAATCAATTAAAATCTTAGGACATTGTCAAGCCACTCACACTCAGAAAGATATTCAATGCATGCAACAGAGATTCTATATGCTTGGCCGTCATGTAAGTATCCACTAATATGAGAACACTAAAAATGAGATCAAGTAGGGCTTGTCATTGGCTTGTAATATAAGCTTAGGGGATGGGTAAGATATTCATTTGGGATAGAGTGACTATTCCTTCCTTAAGCATTGCACTATGCGCTCAATATTTTGCATTTTCATACTTTTTCTTCATTTGCTTTGATGCTTCTTCTCATTTTCTTTGACTTTTCACCTCACTTTTTGTTGAGGTTTTTTTTTTTTCCTTCTTGCTTTTTTCCTTGAACCTTCACATTTCTATCTTTTTGTTTTTTCATTCAACTTAGATCTTTACTAGTGTGCTCAAGAAGACAGGGCTAAAAGGGGGGTAGTGCATTTATGCACTGAAAAAGATATAGGCTAAAATTTGGTTGTCCAATAAAAAGGCTTTAGGCTAAAAAGAGGGATTCTATGGATTAAATTTCATTTGGTAGGCTTCAAAGGCACAATCGGAGTAAAGAAAGCCTACAATCCTTTCTCAAGTTAAGTGTTCCTCAAAATTTCGCCTCAACAAACATTCGGGCCAAGTTCTAGATCAACGAAGCTATGTCATTGAATTTTGATCTAAAGGTCACCACACAATACACATGAAACAATGAGTTTAGATTTATTCTAACCCTGATTTTGAGTGAGAATTTCTCAAGTGTCACTTTAGCATAATCAAGAGGTACCAAAAGAAATTATTGTTCACAGTAAAGTTGGCCCATCCATTATGCCGAGTAATTTAACACTTATTCTTTTCTCATGCACATTTCTAAGTATGTTGGTGTCGCGCCCCATTTTTCTCGCGAAAAACGGGATTCGACGTGACAAACTCTTTTTGGGATTTAGAGAGTGAAGAGTCGCCACCTAACGAATTAAGGTGCGTTAGGGCACCATTCTAGACTAATTACGAACTTATTTTATAGTTTATGTCAACCAGAAATTCGGGTAAGGGTTCAAGTTACCTCGAAAGGAAGGTGTTAGGCACCTTTCGAGGTCCACAAATGTGGGTCCCGGCCGAACTTGTATATTACGTGGGGATTCTATGTGATAAGTAAGGATCGATTAATTAATTTATTAACCTAATAGTGACTAAGTATTTAAACAGGAAAGATAACTATTTATCTAATTAATATGAACTTAAATGATACACATTAAGAAAGATAAGCAAGAAGAGAGAAGGACATAATTATATAACCAAATGATTTATTTAAATAGTAACGAACTTAAACTACCCCCAAATAATTTAAACATTCAAAACTAAGACAAAGAAAAGCCAATTTAGAGAAGCTTTTAGACAATGGATTAATTTTAGCCTATTCGGATCAGCGCTCGACTTATTAACGGATGACAATGTCATATGTTACATTATCGAATTTTGCTCGGAGCGACTTACATCATTTCCGATTATTCTACCTACCCTGCCTAATTTGGTTATTAAACCTAAGGGCGTTCTAAAGAAAGCGAGAAAACTAGCGTTCCCTAAAATATCTACCCATCCCAACTTAATGCCCAAGAGGCGTTGAGCGACCTACTTTGGATAGGGATCTAGACGCAAAGAAAGTCTCAGGCTTCCTAATTAAACTCGAGATTCACGTCAATCAAAACAAATAAGACTAGCATTTAGCACACAACGGTTTCAAATATGCCTCTTACTTGATTAAAATAAATTAGGTGATTAGCATGCTTAAAAAAAGATAATTATTTATTTTACGTGATTAAAACCTATAGACATAGTTTCTAGTCGAGATGTATTAATCAAGGCACCGAAAATTAATTGAAGTGCTAGATATTAAATCAAGAATGTTTAAAATTCAATTAAATACGTAAGAAATTAAATTTAATGCAGGAAATTGATAAAATATATACTAAAAATTAGTTTAAGCATGCAAGAACTTTACTTAGGTATGCAGAAATTAGTTAAATATGCAGGAAATTTTATTAAATATGCAAGAATTTAATTATGCAAAAAATTATTAAATGTGCCAGAGATTAAATAAAGTGCGCAACAATTTATTTTAATTTGCAGAAAGTTGGTAAATGTGCAGAAGATTAAATAAATGTGCAGGAATTTAATTTAAGTGTGCAGAAAATTATTAAAGAATGCTGAAATTGATTTAAAAGTACTGAAAATTAATCTAAAGTTGCAGAAAACATTAATTTAAAGTTGCAAGAAGATTAAACATGCGAAAATTCAATTAGAAGTGCTGGAAAGTGATTTAAAGTGCTAAAAAATAATTTTTAACATGCCGAAACTAAAAATAAAAAATACCAACAATCAATTTAATTAATGGAAATTAATTTAAGACGCTAACCTAATTTTAACATGCTGGAATTAACTTAAAGGTGATAAAATTTAATTTTTTTTATAATGCTGGAAATTATGTAAAACAAACTGAAAAATTAATCAGTCATGCCGTAAATTTGTTTATAACATGCTGAAAAATTAAAAGAATGCTGAAAAATATATGTAAGTGCTGAAAAATTATTTAAAGAGTGTTGGGAAATGATTTTGAGTACTGGAAAATTTATTCAGAGTGCAGAAATTAATTAAACATGCTATAAATAAGATTCGACACGCTCGAAATTAATTTAGTTAATTGAAGGTTGATTTAAAATCCTACCACATGATTTCTAAGTGATAAAGCAGTTACATTAATAATCCTAACATGTTTGCCTAAGTGTAAAAAATAATAATTTAACATGTTTAAATATTGTTAAATAGTCCTATAGGCATGGCGTCTAAGTGATAGAATATTCAAATCACATAATCCCCGTCCCCCCTAAGCAATCCCGTAATTTTATTATACAATCATGGAGTTTGTACAATAATTATTACAGACCAATTATTAAAGAAACAATAAAACGAAGAAAGGCTAAGTCAGACGGTTTTTAACTACTCCTAAACTCCTGGCAACTCTTCGTCTCTAGAAAATTTCGCCTTCAACCTGTTAAACATAAACACAGACACCAAAACACTCCCAAAATCTAAAACATACCTTTGGCATTCCATAACCGACCCTTGGTGCTGTCGAGATCCTAAGGATCTCAAGGATCCCCGGCAGGCTCATACCAAAGGGGTTATGAGATGCACAAAGGCCGTTTCAGATTCACATACATAACACCACGATAGGAAAACACTTAATTGCAAAAATAAATCAAACAAGATCATAGTCATACAGGATTAGCACAAAAGGAATGAATGCATCGTTAGAGAAAACTAACCAGTCGGTAGCAAGACAATAACAATATGTTCCGAAAAAACCAACACTTAAGCAATGCCAGTAGCTACTTTTGAGTAACACGTGAACAGGAAGTGGTCCAAGTAGAACAAAAGCTAAAAATAATATTTAAGTGTGGAGAGAATGGGTGTTCCCAGTGTGTGCAGTGAATGAAAAGAGACAGTTTTTTTATAGACCAAGAGTTGTGAATAATCGTAAAAATAAAGGAAGAAGAATATTCACAATATCAATCAGTGTGGATTGTATTCCTTAAATGGATATCCAGATCAATCAAGTGTAAAATGAGCTCAAATTTACCATAAATAACACATAATGGAGTTGTCACATAATTGAATTAATGCTTGTAAATCAAGAATCCCAAGTTACCATATTTAACAAATAATGATTGACACAATTCAAAAAGGGGAAAGGGGGATTGATTTATCAAAGTTACCATAAACTCAAGAATAGACAAGTACCACATTTTCCCCACGATCTTGAATTTAAATCACATGAAGCCGAATCTTGTAGTTGCCATAATTATCGTACAAAAAAGCTATCTAAAATCAATTTGACCAAGGGAGCAGGTAATCACTCAAGGCTATCAAAAATACCAAATCAGTCAAACACTAACATTTATTAACGTAATCAGGTCACCAAACGATTGTCATAAACATACTTTATGAGCAATCAGTTAATCAAGGGCTAATTCGAGCATCATAACGTTGAGATTTATAAACATGAATGCAGGACCACCAAGCTAAATCAGGAACAGTCAAAGAAGTTGAACTTAAAACATTTGTTCATACCATTTAGCACATAAGAACATGAATAAACAATCCTAAGATCAGGCATGTGTCAATTTCAAATCTTGAAATCAGCAAAAACCATAAGTCATGAATCTAACTAAAGGAATAACTGACCGAACACATAACCAGTACTGAAGGATCAAAACTCAGAGACAAATTCAAAGAATCTGTCTTGAAATGGGAACCTCGAAGCTTGAACAAGGGATAGCATGGATAATTTATCATCATCTCGATCATTCGAAACCTGTTCATGAGTTACCATTAACGTTTTTCACTGGTCCTTGTGTCATCGAAGCTTCCAAGGTTCATCGGAGAAGTGAGACTTTTGGGGAAAATAGAAAGAGAGTTCGGGGTCTGTCCTTGTGGTTGCTGGCCGAGGTTCACCGATCGGCGGTGGTGGAGCGGTGAAGCAGTGGAGATGAGATCTGGCCGGCGGCGGAGGATGAGCAAGGGAGAGAAGAGAGGCAGTGAGGTGGCTGGTCGTGGGGGGAGAGAAAGATCGAGAGAAGGGGAGAGAGAGGGAGGCGCCGCTGTTGGTGGCTCACCGGCAAGGTTCGCCGGTAGTGTGGTGGTGCGGCGGTATTGAGAGAGGAGAGAGATCGAGAGGGGTTGAGAGAACGGGGGGGTGCGGCTGTGAGGTTGAGATGATAGAAAATTAGGGTTTGGATAAGGGGTTAAAAGGAAAATAGAGGGAATTTGATCTCAGCCGTTGGATCAATCTTGATCAACGGCTGGGATTTGAAATTGCAAAAAGGATCAAAAAAATTGGGTTATTTTAATTGAAATAGAATTGGGATTTAAAATTGAGCCATATTGAGCTCAATTTAGGCTGAAATTGACACAAATTGAGTACAAAGTGGCTAGAATTTAAATAAATTGGAAAAATTAAATTGAATTAGACCGCTATAAAAATCAGTAAAAAATGTAAGAAAATATTATAAAGTTAATCAATATCACTAAAATCGTTGATGAGTAAATTACGTAAGCAAGAATTAGTGACACATAGTATTTTATTTGAAATTGGCGATAAAATAATAAATTAAAATAAATTACATGTTTGTAAATTATGCATGCCAATAATAATAATAATAATAATAATAATAATAATAATAATAATAATAATAATAATAATAATAATAGTAATAATCTACGTGTTTATAAATTATGAGTATGCATATTTGCAGAAATAATTTTAGTAAATATTTACGAAAATATTATATTTAAATTAGTAAATTATATATATTATAAAGAATGCTAAGAATAAATTGCATGCCTTAAAATCATGAATACGAAAAATGTCAAAATCTATTCAATACCAAAAATAATAATTGGAAATTTAAAACTAATGTTTTTGATAAAATAGCAGTCTGGAAGGATATCGGGAGGTCAAAATTGGGTGTCAACAGTTGGTACCAACAAAATCAATAGATTATTATTTTACATATATATATATTAAGTGGGACCGAACTCAAAAGAAGAGTTGCCTACGTATCTTGTTGAAACAAGAATCAGGTCAGACGTAGTTCAGAAAATTTCAGATAAAAGGTAACAAACTTTTTTGTTTTTTTTTTTTAATTTTTTGAATAAGAAGTTTTTTTGAATTTTTAAATAAAGATAAAAACTTTTTGTTTGATTTTTTTTTTAAGGATCACCGAACCCGAAAAGACTGCCTACGTATCTCATTTGGGTGAGAATCAGGTGTGCGTAGTTCGTAAAGACCATAAAAAAAACAAAATTCACATATATATATATATATATTTTTTTTTAATTCCCAAAAATTTCTTTTTTTTTCTAAGAAACTGTTATAAAAGTTGGAGAAAAAGTTACTATCTTCTGTTTCACTAAGCTGCCTAAAGCCTGTCAACAATCGAATGGGCCTTCCAAATAAATGTCAAAGAGCACATAAGATGCACATGTTTGTCATATAAAGAGGAACACCTATCCTAGACAGACCCGGCCCCTGTGTCGAGTCCCGCTAAGTCAAATACACATGACACCGATAAAGCGGAGCCTAATAGTGATGGCCACGTCTGAGTTTTAGTTCTACTAGGTTTAACCTGATGGAGATGGTGTCTAGACTGGATTATCCAAGTGGACAACTCGGATCGGGGAGGGTCAGTTTACCGGTAGCAGAGCTATTCCGGTTATACTGGTGATCCAACCCCGCCTTATATGTGTGACTAATATTCCTTAAATCAGGAGTGTAACCGAACACTGGTTCTTCTCAGATAGAAAGTTTTTGTGGAGCGTAGCCGCATACACAGTAAATAGTGATAGGTATATTCAAAGACTCAGATGGGTGCGCGAGAGAAGACAGTTTACATTGCAATTCAGATAATATTAAAGCGGTAAACAAGCAAGCAAAGAACACATTAGGCCAACAAACACAATATATATCCAAGAATAAAAGAAAGTCAAAAATAAGTCAATATACAAAGCTCGAATTCTAGTTAATATCCCCAGCAGAGTCGCCAGAGATGTCACACCCCTTTTTTCCCTGGTTGGGTCGAAGGGTTTTTCCAATTAAAGTGATGGTTTTGAACAAGGATTATTTTTTAATTATTTTACAGAGTCGCCACTTGGAATTGAGTTATGGTGTTCCAAGTCACCTTTTTGAATCCCTAATCAAAAGGAAGTTGACTCTGTAATATTGGTCTGCGAACTAGAAATCCGTATAAGGAATTCTATTGACCGAGGGGAAGGTGTTAGGCATCCCTCGAGTCTCGTGGTTCTAGTACGATCGCTTTATTGACTTATATTCGGCTTAAGTTATTTCTTGGATAATTATGTTTGATTAATTGCTTAATTTACCTAAGGATTATGAGAGAAATTGTGACTTATGTTTTCGGCTGAGGAGCGTAACCACACACAGAGCCTTGTAATTACGGAAGTTGATCAAGGAGCGTAGCCACACACACGATCAACCTCAATATATTAATTAAAATTTATTCTCCCTTTTACTATTTTGTGACTTATTTCGCTCATTTCTCATGACTGATTTTTCCTCCGTTTTCTTTTATTATCGCAATGAGTCTTGAATTGATTCACAACCTGTGTCGCTCCTCAACAAGTTAATTAATAAAGTCTCCAGTTCTATCTAGTTCAAAGGTGTACATGAAATAGATAAAGTATATGAAATCTATAACAATATTTTGTGTGAATGAAAAGAATTAAAACTACAAAAAATAAAATTCCAAATTTTAAACACAAAGGACGCGACATACCTTTTCTTTTTAATTATAGATGTTATATCGCAGAACATCCATGACAAATGATGGAGGATTCCCAAACAGTGCAATGTTTACATAATTCAACTATTAATAAGTCCCAAGCTTGCTAATTTATTCGCTATCTTGTTGTATTAAGGGACGTGACTACTTAACAAACTCAATTATCTAAACTTGGTTTCTAAAGAACACACACTCACAAAAAAAACACATTTCTATTCCTAAGTAAACCCCTATTATCTAAACAATGGTTTTATTTGAAAATCAATCCAAGAGATAATCACATGTTACGTCAATTTTATTTTAATTTACGATATAAAATCTCAACATACTACAAATTATAACATAAAAATATTAATAGGTTAAACACATATGAATTCGAACAACTTCATAGTATTATATTGGAATCATGTTTCATATAACAGTTAATCTAAATTACAAATAAAGATTGAGGATACCTCTAGCGAAAATTAATTTCCAATAGCGAACGTCCAAAAGCCACGGACTCGGAATCACGAACCAAACCTCAAAAGTAACTTCTTCTTTTTTTCGTCCCTTTTCTTTTTCTTTTACCGTATGTTGTTACCTTTTTTTCTCCTAATCCCTTTTTCTATCTTTTTTCCTTTTTTCTTTTCCAGTGTTCTCCTTGAACCTTTTCTATTCCTTTCCTTCTAAGTCTTTTCTATTTTTTCATCCCCTCTTTTTCTTTCTTTTTCCTTTCTTCTAATTGTCTTCTTTTTCTATGTGTTGCTACGTTTTTTTTTTCTCAAGTGTTGTTCTCTTTTTTTCTCTTCTTCCTCTCTATTGTCTAAGTGTTTTCTCACTTTTTTCTCTAAGTCCTCCCTTACTGTTTTTTTCTCTTTTTCTCTTACTGTTTTTTTTTTCTTTTCATTCTCCATCCTTTCTAAATGTGTTGTGTGTGTATATATAATAGGTGTGCATGTGCTGTGAGTGTGGGTTGGAGTGTACGTGAGGGAGTGTAGATAGTGTAGGGCATATGTTGTGGGAATAGTGGGAAATGGGTGGATTGGTGGGGTAGTTTAGGTTAGGAAATTCTTTTCTTTTTTCAAAGATAAAATAAAACATAATGAGAGAATATTAACTCACTACTTTTATATTAATAAGATGTAGAAAAAGCTAAATGGTTAGTTTTAAAATAAACAATACTATTAAGAAAATACTAAAATTACTAGCTTATTAAACATAATTTAAATAAAAAGTATATTTTTTGTATATTTTTTTTTTCTTGAAAAGTAGAAATAAAACTTATCCTATGATGTGACTCTATTTTTTTGAATTTTATTTTTTCACAACTACGTAAATAAAACCTACTAAAAATGAAATAGAAGCTAAAACAAAGATTAGATGTATAATATATATTTAAAGCTAAAATAGGATAAAGCTCGGGGAGGGTCAAAAATCACGTGTCTACATTTTTGTCATACATTCATTTCATGATGTTTTTAAAAATTATGTACTTTTAGTTTTTATGATTAATTTAATTAAAATATACTATTCAAAAATGTATATCAATTATTATTTTGTAATATTAGTAAAGAACATATGTTTATTAATTAATACATTTTCAAAAGATAATGTATATCTTAAATACCTAATTTAATATCATTTATAAATGCTCTTATTTATTGAAGATTAATTTTAAATTTTTGATAATTAAATTTTGTTTAAAAATTTAATATAACCATATGATTACACTTATGCAATCAAACAGTACACTTGACAATGACCTGTTTGTTTGCTACAGTGTAATTACAAGTGTACTGTTTGATTGCATAAGATCATTGTAATTACTAGGCTGTGTAATTACTTAGTTGGTAATTACTACTCTAGTAATTACACTAATTTCAATTAAGTGATGACTTTCCAAACAAACCCTATATGTTAGGGAGGTTTTTTTTTTTTTTGGAGCTTTTTCCCATTAGGACCAAAGAGATGCGTCATAAAGCTTATGTGGTGGGGTGGCCAACTCTAAAACTAAAAAGCTTCCTTTTACTTTTTGAGCTTTTACGAGAATCAGCTAAAATATATTAAACATTGTTTTTCTAAATCAACTCCACTATAAGGTATCCAAGTGAATTTTGTCAATTTAGGCCATACATTTTTAGGTCTAATTCTTTCGGTATCATTATATCCAAGTCCAACTGCTGTAGTACTACGGAATATAATTTTGAGAAACGAACAAAATAATGTCAATTTTATAGCAAAGTTGACAAGCTATTATTTTGTTTGTTAATGTTTTCTTTACAATGTAATGTGATGACCGAATTTGTAAAATGTTACTTTTGTAGAAATGATGTCACATGGAGCTTATGGCAACTCTAAAAAGACGATGCAATTTCATGAATCATCACTCAATTTTTATTTTATCTATTGAAGTTACTGAGGTATTTTTAATAATGAAAAATTATTTAATTCTACATTAGTATTCGAAAGTCAGTTAACTCTATTTTATAATAAAAGATTATTTAATTTCACTTAAGTATCACATAAAGTCATCAGAAAATAAGATAGCCATCTTATATAAGAATGCCAATTGTACGAGTTGGTTGTTTTTTAAAAAATTGTAACATATTGATCTTTCGGTTTTTTGCTGCACATAACCAAGTTTAAATTTTTTAAAACTGTCTGAATCATCTCGATTTTTTTTTTCGATATCGATACAATTAGTAAATATTCAATATGTTTTCTTAAACTCCATCTTAGAGTCGCATTATTATTCAGATGTTCAATTTGTTAAATAAAATAATAACAAGCTTTTTTATTAAAAAAAATAAAATTGGGAGTAGGGGAAGGGGAAGGGGAATGAGGGAGGGGATTACAATGTGGGGAATCGAATCTTCACCAACAAGGTGGGAGTTTAGGTAACTAACCAACTAAGCTACTAAGATTCCTCATAACAAGCTTTAATATAATGCCAAAAAGTTATACTTTTCAAAGTTAATTTCTTAGATTCTCACTCAACTAAGGCGGGATATCCCACGATTAAATTTGGGATAAGATTTATACCGAATAAATTTATACCATCAATCAAATACAATATAAATTTTGTCTCAATTTTAATCCTAGGACATCCGGAGGCGGATTCAGTATTTGGAGGTTTCAGGTGCCACACCGCTCAAATATGATAAATGGGTCAGCTTTTTGATTTTGGATAACGATTCAAGTTATTTATCTTTTCGAGTAATATAGCCATATGAATCAAATATGCAAATTTGTTTAGTGATGTTCTCTTTTAGATATTTGATACTAAAAATACATTTCATTCTTTTTTTTTTTTTTTTTTTAGAAATAAGAGGTTTTCTTCTCTAAAACTTTGAGAAAGAAAATTTTTTTCCACGTTAATTAAAAATCTGAACCTTTATAAACCACCCAATACAGTTATCTAAATATATTCATACTCCATTGTCTTTGTTATTGTTGAAGATATATTATTGAGAAAGAATCAAGAATTATAGTTTCAACTCAGACACTTTCATTTATCGCAAATGTCAGTGAAAAATTGAAACAACTTTAATTTTTTAAGAACTCTGACACAATAATATTCATTTTTAAAATTTTTATAATTTAATATTTAAATATACTTTCTATGGAGCAATATTAATGTAGCATTTCAAAATTTAATACTCATTGATATGAAATACGAATGCAATACGCGTAGTAAGAGATTAATACTAAAGAAATAGGAAGTAAAAGAAGTCAAAAATTAATTAAAACTAACAAGAATTAATTTGGGAGTAATATAGATTATCAAATAAAAGATGAATTAAAGAGAGACAAAAAATTTAAAAAAAGAAGAAGATAAAGGATAGAGCTTATGCGCAAGGCACCTTTGCTACTAGTGGGTTTCGAAACGCAGCCTCCAGGGCCGAATACAAGGTGCCAACTGCCAAGAGTTACATATATCTATTTTATAGATATACACATATGTGTATATATATATATATATATATAATTTTTCCCGAGTCTGGGGTGCCGTGGCACCCCCAGCCTTCAACACAGATCTGCTCTTGAGGACATCCCACCTTATCTCATTCAACTTAAGATTATTTTATCTTTTCTCTCAGTAAAATAAATTAGTTCAATATAATCTCAAGACTTAATCTTAAAAAGCTTTTTTTTTTTTCAAAATGAAAAAAGGTAATCAGTAGAAATATTTTTGTATATAAATCAACTCCACTAAAATGGTTGAAACCGAACCGAAGTATGGCTAAACTAGGTCTTGTGAGAAACGGAATTTTTTTTCCTTATTGCAATATATTGACTAAGTAGGCTTTTGGCCATAGTATTTGGAGCTCAAATTTGAAATTTGAATTTGAAATGATATTTGTGTTAGCGATATAATTGATATGCCCTAGATCCAATCTCACATATGATAATTAGATATATTTTTGTGAACATTATTTGATATAATATATGACATCTAATATTCTCTTATCATAGTTATTACTAAATTGTTTGATTAGTAAGATAAAGTCCTTGATTAAGTTTTGGGACTTGACATCATGATGGAAATCATGATAATGAGAGAGTCATGTCTCTTGTAACTTAATCTAAAATTGTTCTTGATCGTAGGATCACTAATTAGGACATTAATGATCCGGTTAGATCAATATATATGTGGTGGTCTTTATAAGATAAAAATTAGTTGATCTCATTAACTAAATCACATACATAGATGATGCATATGGAGATATGATCATTGAACAGACTCATCGATAATTCCTAATAGTTAGAATTACCATAAACTGTCACTAGGATATAATCTTGAATAATGTGATGTAAGAGTTTCCTTTGGCATAAGATCATCATAGTAATTAACAAGTTATTTATTATACTTTGATACCGAACATCCATGTCCATACAGAAATGGTTGAAAGGATATTGGGCATGATTAAATGCTTGTAGAATTAATGATTGATGCAAGATGGAATCTGTCAACTCTTGATAATGAGTTTAAGCTCTATGTTGTCATGTATTATAAACGACTAATCAAGACCTTGGCCAAGGCAATTGAATGAAAGAAGAAAAGAGTTTCTTAGGTCATTCAATAGTCGATTATAATTTGACATGCACACATAGTTTATCACCAATTGATATTTGACAGTTAGACCATATCCTAGGGTGATCCGGAGCTATAAGGATAGAAAGAAATGCTGCATTATTCTTCTACAAGTTCTTGAGAGTAAATTGTATACTTCATGCTATCCGGTCGTTAAGGAGTATTGCTAGATGTCAACCTTGATTAGTATATTGATATGATCAATTTACTACCATCAACTTAGTTTTGAACCTATGGGGTCACACACTAACGAGTGTTCCGATCTTTGTTAATGGATTAATTATTTTATTATTTGTAATTAAATTAGAGAATTTAATTAGTCGAATAAATAAAGTATTATCCAAATGGAATATTCTTCGCTAGCATTGAAAATATAATTAATATTGTGAATAAATTAAAATTTTCTATTTAGAATAGAAATTAAATTATATCTCTTGATTGAAAATACCTGTGATATGTATTTGGAATTTATTTATATATGGTATATAAATCTATTGATAAAACTTTTGGAAAAGTCAAACTCATAAGTTTGAATCCAATTTTGCCTTGGATTTGCACTTTAACGTGCAGGCAATTGGAGTCCTTAAGGGACTTGGTTGTCACGCACAAGGGACTTAAGTTGTCCCTTGTAAATTTTCCATAAAGTTTAATTATGGAATTAAACTTTTACCCTAAGTAAATTATTACCTTAATCAAATAGGAAAAGAGTTTATCAGGAAATTACATGAAATGTCCTCCATAGTGGGTGGCTTTGTATTTTTGTCCTCCATAAGAAAAGTCTTTAAAGACTAGCCTTCCTTCATTTTTATGTATAAAACAAGTACATTTTTACCCCTCTACACCTCAAAAGTTTTTACTCTTTCCATGCTTATTTGTCTCTCAACTTTTTTATTACTTTTTTTTTCTTTTTCTTACTGTTACTTTATTTTTTTTTTATTTTTTTTTTTTTTAAATTTTAATTCATTTGTCTCAACCTTTATTTTTTATTTTTTTTTCCTTCTTTTTTTCCTTTTATTTCTCAAAAATTATTTATTTTTCATTTCTATTTTATAAATTCATTGTCTCAACCTTTATTTTTAATTTTTTTTCTTTTCACATATTTTTTATTTTTCTCAAACTTTATTTTTATTTTATTTTTTCTCAACTTTTTTTTTTCTATTTTCATAACCTTCATTTTTCTCTTCTCTTTTTTTTTTTTTTTTTTCTTTTTTCTCAATCTTTATTTTTTTCTTTCTCTTTTTTCTTTTTTCTCAGCTTCTATTATATTTTGCTAATGAACAGAAAGTTGGATAATCCGCAAGAAGAATCTTCTTTATTTGACATCAACGTAAACTTAAGGGCGTGACTTGTCGTTTGAAAGTCCTTTGGGATAAGTCTTGCCTCTACGGAAAGAGTTATAGAACATTAACTTGTTGTTTGTAAATCCTTGAACTAAGTCTTGCCTCTAGGGCAAGAGTTATAGAGTATCTCATAAATTAACATAATGAAATAGTGTTAACTCTTGCCCATGGGGACAAATTTATTTTTTTGAGAGATTCTTGGGCTAAGTCTAGTTTTAGAGGCAAAACATATAGAGCATCTCATAAATCAAAGACACAATGTGGTAGGGCTAACTTTTGCCCATGGGGGCGTATAACTTGTTTTTTGAAAGTCTTTGGGATAATTCTTGCCATTAAGGGAAGAGTTATAGAACATCTCATAAATAAAGACACAATGTGGTAGTTTCAACTTTTGCCCATGGGACGTAACTTGTTGTTTGAAAGTCCTTGGGCTAAGTCTTGCCTCTAAGGCTAGAGTTATAGGACATCTCATAAATCAAGACACAATGTAATAACGTCAACTCTTGCCCATGGGGCATAACTTGTTGTTTGAAAGTCCTTGGGTTAAGTCTTGCCTCTAATGCAAGAGTTAGAGAGCATCTCATAAATCAAGACAAAATGTAGTAGTGTCAACTCTTACCCATGGGGCGTAACTTGTTGTTTGAAAGTTCTTGGGCTAAGTATTGCTTCTAAGACAAGAGTTATAGAGCATCTCATAAATCAAGACATAATGTGGTAGTGTCAACTCTTGCTCATGGGGCATAACTTGTTGTTTGAAAGTCATTGGGTTAAGTCTTGCCTCTAAGGCAAGAGATATAGAGCACTTCATAAGTCAAAACATAATGTGGTAGTGTCAACTTTTGCCCATGGGGCGTAACTTGCTGTTTGAAAGTCCTTGGGCTAAGTCTTGCCTCTAAGGCAAGAGTTATAGAGCATCTCACAAATCAAAACAATGTGGTAGTGTCAACTCTTGCCCATGGGGCATAACTTGTTGTTTGAAAGTCCTTGGGCTAAGTCTTGCCTCTAAGGCAAAGTTATAGATCATTTCATAAATCAAAACTCAATGTGGTTGTGTCAACTCTTGCCCATGGGGCTTAACTTGTTGTTTGAAAGTCCTTGTTATAGAACATCTCATAAATAAAAACACAATATGGTAGTGTCAACTCTTGCTCATGGGGCATACTTGTTGTTTGAAAGCCCTTGGTCTAAGTCTTGCCTCTAAGGCAAGAGTTGTAGAGAATAACATAAATCAAGACACAATGTGGTAGTGCCAACTCTTACTCATGGGGTATAACTTGTTGTTTGAAAGTCATTGGGCTAAGTTTTGCCTATAAGGCAAGAGTTATAGAGCATTTCATAAGTCAAAACATAATGTGGTAGTGTCAACTCTTGCCCATGGGGCGTAACTTGCTGTTTGAAAGTCCTTGGGCTAAGTCTTGCCTCTAAGGCAAGGGTTATAGAGCATCTCATAAATCAAGAAACAACGTGGTAGTGTCACCTTTTGCCCATGGGGCATAACTTGTTGTTTGAAAGTTCTTAGGCTAAGTCTTGCCTATAAGGAAAAGTTATAGAGCATCTCATAAATCAAGACTCAATGTGGTAGTGTCAACTCTTTCCCATGGGGCACAAGTTGTTGTTTGAAAGTCTTTAGGCTAAGTCTTGCCTCTAAGGCAAGAGTTAGAGCAATTCATACGTCAAAACATAATGTGGTAGTGTCAACTCTTGCCCATGGGGCGTAACTTGTTGTTTGAAAGTCATTGGGCTAAGTCTTGCCTCTAAGGCAAGAGTTATAGAGCATTTCATAAGTCAAAACATAATGTGGTAGTGTCAACTCTGGCCCATGGGGCGTAACTTGTTTTTTGAAAGTCCTTGGGCTAAGTCTTGCCTTTAAGACAAGAGTTATAGAACATCTCATAAATCAAAACACAATGTGGTAGTGTCAACTCTTGCCTATGGGATGTGACTTGTTGGTTGAAAGAAATCAAAGAAAAAAAAAAGAAATAAAGGTTACGAAAAAAATAAAAAATAAAAGAAAAATAAAGGTTGATAAAATTAAAAAAAACAAAGAAAATGAAAAAGAGAAAAAGAAAAAAAAATAGAAGTTGAGAGAAGAAAAGGAAAAAAAAAAAAAGAAAGGTTGAGAAAAAAGATAAAGAAAGAAAAGGAAAGAAAAATAAAAGAAAAAAAAAGAAAGGTTGAGAAAAAAGATAAAGAAAAAATAATAAAAGAAAAATAAAGGTTGAGAAAAAAAAATAAAAACCAAAGAAAAATTAAAAAGAGAAAATAAAAAAAAAAGTTGAAGGGAAAAAAGGAAAAAAGAAAAAAAGTAAAGATTGAGAATTTTTTTTTAAAAAAAGAGAAAATAAAAATAAAAAACCAAAGTAAAATAAAAAAGAAAAAAAAAATTGAAGTTGATAAAGAGAAAAAAAAAATTGAAGTTGAAAGATAAATGAGAATGGAGAGTTGTTTGAAAATATTTGATATATGGAGGGACAAATATGTATTTGTTCCATACATAAAAAAGAAGGAAGGCTAGTTTTGTAGGACTTTTGTTATGGGGGGCAAAAAAGCAAAGCCACCTATAATGGGGGCTATTTATGTAGTTTACCCAGAGTTTATAGGTGATTCAATATAAAGGGTGATGGAAAAAATATTCCATAGAAATTCTTCTTATGAGAAATTGACTTTATTGAAAGTGTACTACACCAAATCAAGAGAGAAAATATAATTTATAAGAAAAGGTTTTCTTGTTACGTTTATTCTAAGTTGAGATTTTTGAGAAAACTTCAACACAATATTCGTAATCCAATTTGTTCGAGAGTTCCATTGATTAAGGAGTTGATAGCAAAGATCAGTCTCGGTGTGGATACACATAGAGCCTTCGTACTATTGAAGAAATTTTGAACTACGACTATCGTCACCAGGTTTGTCTTGAAACCTAGACTTTAGATGTTAATATATTTTAAACGCAAATAGATCTTTCTAGGGTTGCTTCTGTGTTCCGCTACGTGTTATGAACACCCTGCAATCCTACAGTGTTATCAGAACCTCGACTTTTTGTGTTTAAAATTTATTAATAGATTCGTCTTACGTGTTGTATTTGAAGAGTTCAACTATAATTTTGTATTAATATATTTTTATTATGAATAAATGTATGTATAGATACATATAACGAATTGATGATAAAGTTCATGATATGAATGTAGAATTATGTATTAGATACGATGTTAATTCATTCAAGGTTACTGAACTTTACTAGTATTTTTTTTATTATTGATTCATGATTATTGATTCATGAAATATTAATTAGTAATATTAATTTTATATGAAAATATTGATATATGATATAAATTATGATATATGAGATATATATGTATATAGGATATACAAGTTAATAGCATATGAATTTAGTTTAAGTTGTTTACATGCATAGTCTTAATTTCACTTACATCACATGTGACAAATGGTTCAAAATTACATAAAGAACAAGCATGAAACACATAAATAAAATTCAATATGCTATTAACTTGATAAAAGTGATTTGATCACCATGATTATTAAAAGTTATTTTAATACAGACCCCTCCCACTAAAATTTGAGTTCTTAGATATAATATATAAGATATTTTATTATATAGCTATTCATCAAAGTAAATACTTTTATTTATTTCTTGTTTACAAGGAATGGCCTGACTACCAGGAGGCTTGTAGTTCGAGAATAAATTGAAATTAGTTATTGCATTAGATGCGTGGATGAGAAGAATTATTTAATTTTTATGCTAATGTCTAGAATATCCGAGGAGTATGAAATTGAATTGATTCTCTGTTATCATGATTGTTGAACTCAACTATGTCAGTAGGAACGACCTGACTACTAGGGGACTATTTGACATAGAGCTATTTAAGGAAGTTGTATAGAGATACAATTGGTAAAAGAACCTACCTTTAGATTATATATGAGGAACGACCTGACTACCAGGGGGACTCATAGATATTGTTGAAGGATCTCTTTAATCCACTAAAAGAAATAGAGATTTCTCACATCATAATGAGGGTATATGGTAATTAGTGAAAATATCATTTAGATAAAAGTCCATGTATTTATGCTACATGTAAATATGTTCTAATGTTTTTGTATTCTCTTTTCTATTTTAGATTTCTCAATATGTCTGCTAAATCATTATCTGAAATACGTGATTCTAATAAATTGATTGGATCAAAACCTTGATGACTGGTATAAGAATTTGAGAACTGTTCTCATGAATGAAAAGCTAATCGATGTGATTGATAAGCTTGGCAAAGAAGCCCATTTGAGGATAAGAAAAAAGGTGAGGGTCTGATGGAATGTTTCCATGATTTCTTTAACCACTACTTGTTCTTCATTATGGGTATTAGATACCGATAATGATCATAATATCTGCAATATGTTGAAGGGGTTTAAGATCAGTAGAAGGTTAAATAAATGAGAAATTAATCTACAAGTTGGTAATGGTGCAAAAGTTGCAACATCAGCCGTAGGATAAATTTCTCTTGACATGCCTACAGACAAGATACTTGTGTTGGAAAATTATTATTATGTTCCTAATTTTGTTGCGAACATAATCTCAATTTCTCTGTTAGACAAGTGAGGTTTTCGCATTGCTCTAAATAATGGCATATTCTCTATTTTTCATGGTGATGAATTATGTGAAAATGGCTATCTCCAACATGATATTTATGTCTTACCTAATGTGAATGCTAATTCGATTATGCATGTTTCTAGTCTTAAGAAGAAAAGAGATGAGCAAGTAAATCAAACATACCTTTGGCATTGTAGGTGTGGTCATATTGGAGCGAAAGGAATTAACAAGTTATACAAGGAAGGTTACCTTGATAAGTATGATTATGAATCATACCCAACTTGTGAATCTTGTCTCAAAGGCAAAATGAACAAATCTCCATCTACTGAAATCGGAGATAAAGCCTCTAAATTATTAGGACTTATTCATACAGATATTTGTGGGCCAATAAAAATTCAAGCTAGAGGTGGATATTCTTACTTTATCACCTTCACTAATGATATGTCAAGATATGGATTTGTGTATTTTATGAAACATAAATTTGAATCTTTTGAAATGTTCAAGAGATTCCGTAGTGAGGTTGAGAAATAGACTGGTAAAAGTATCAAGATACTAAGGTCTGACAGAGGTGGAGTGTACCTTAGTGATGATTTTACTGCATATCTCAAAGAGAATGGGATTCTCTAACAGAGGACACCTCCAAGAACACCACAACATAATGGTGTGTCTGAGAGAAGGAATCGAACCTTATTAGAAATGGTAAGAACCATGATGGGGTTCACTGATCTTCTAATGAACTTATGGAGATATGCTTTAGAAGCAGCAACATACTTACTAAATAAAGTTCCCACTAAGACAGTTTCTACATCACCATATGATATATGGAATGGACGTAAGCCTAAGCTTAAACACATTAAAGTTTGGGGTTGTCCAACTTACGTTAAAAGACTTCAATCTGACAAACTTGACTCAAGATCTGATAAGTGTAGATTTATTGGATATCCTAAAGAAACAATGGGATATTATTTTTACCACCCCTCTGACAATAAAGTGTTTGTGGCAAGAGGATCTACCTTTTTGGAAGGGGAATTTCTTTTAGAAAGAAATAGTGATGTAAATATAGAACTTAATGAAGTTCAAGAAACTAATGAATCAGCACAAGATCAAGAACATGAGGTGCAAGTTGAAGAACCTTTATTGGATGTTTTGAAGATGGAAAATAAGCTGTCATCTCCAATGGTTGAAGTTCAAGAACTTAATGAAGTTCCTTTTGGAATAGGTCAATGAAATAGTTCCAAACCAAGTTGAACAACAACCAAATCCAATACAAGGTGAGCAAGTTATACATGAACCTCTTAGGAAGTCTCCACGACAACGTTAAGTATCGAACAGATTGAATCTAATAGTGCAAGATGATGTTTCAGATAGGATTGATCATAATGATGATGACCCTAAGACTTATGAAGAGGTGATACAAAGTTCTGTTATGACCCAATTTCTCAGGTCATGATGGCACCTACTTTAACCCACTAGTAGGTAAGCCAATCCATAGTCCAGAACTAGGAGTAATGGGCTAACAGGCAGAAGATAAGGGAAAACAAGAATGAAACAAATATACAACTAAAATATAGGCGAAAGCATAGAGATATGCATATGTAATATACCGTATAAAAGAGGGAAGAGGACAAAATATACAAAATGAATCCCTCCCAAGACCTGGTAAGGTCGATATAAGAGCCACTATGACAAAAAATAAGAGTAATAGACAACATCCAAAATATACATATATACACAGTAGTCTAGAAAATACAAAAGACTGTAACTAAAACAGATGGAGGAGGATCAACTCCAAAATCTAGAAAGCTCACCAATTTTTGAATCAGTAGCAAGGCCTAAGGATAACGTCAACGACGGTGGATCGTACTCGGATCTGCATTAGGAAAAAGATGCAAAAGTACAGTATGTGTACCAAGCAACGGATACTCAGTACACATCATCAATCAACTGAGCTCAAATATAGCAAAAATGTAATAAAGTATGAGAGTGTAAGCTAAGTCAGCAGTAGCCGGGGTAGAAATATAAATATCTACTGTACTAAGCAAGTACGATAAAGGAAATAAATAACTCGAAAATAGGAGCAATGAACTAACTACAACCTAACTGGGCCCCATAAGCCTAGAAGGCACACACAAAAAGACACTCAATCCTACCGAGCTCCCATAAGCCAGTAGGTGCAAACAAGAAGAAACTAAGGTATGAAACATAAATAACCTGTAACTGAGCCGATCTCAAGTAACCTTCCAATCCCAAAATCCATGATGAAAAATCTAGGTATGTACCAGGATTGAACCAGAACCAATGGATAGTAACAAGGGGCCAGACACCGAGCTCTAACCTGAAATAACAGATAATAACAAGAGGTCGAATGATGCATGTACAACAGAACCCAGTACAACTACCAGAACTCCCAGTAACAACCATAATTAACGTCAGAACATCCCAACTGTAACCATAGACAGATGTCAGACTTGAATCGAAACTCATAGTATCCATACCGTAACTATAAACAGGTGATCCCATAAGTAGGGGTGTACAGACCAAACCGCCAAGTCAAATCGAACTGATGGACCAAACCAAACAGAGAAAACAAACTGACTTGTGGTTTGGTTTGGCATTAGAAAAAAAACCCGACCATTCTTGATTTGGTTTGGTGTTAACCAAAGAAAAGTCAAACCGAACCCAAACCAAACCGACATAATATATATGTAATTTTAACTTTTTATACATTAAAAATATTAATTATAATCTACTTTCTAAATACTTTTTAAATTAATTTTATTAATTGTCAATATTTAGAAAGTAGATGTAGATATATATTCAGATTTGGGCCTTTAAGTTGCAATATTTGTCCATTAATTGATAACTAACAGATCCGAAGCCCAATATAAACTTAAATCCTAAAACTTTTCACTCTTCACTCACTTTTCATCTTACTTTTTAGTTTTCGAAGAGTTCTCTGCTCCTCCTTTCCACTCCTTATTTTTCATGATTGTGGTTTCTCACTAGCACATGAGTGAAAACATATTTGATCTTGTCTACAATCTCAATATAATTGTAAAAACTAAAAATTATAAAAAAAATCGAAAAACCAAAAAAACCGATTAAAACCTAAATCGAAAAAATGAATTTTATGTTGGTTTGATTTGGTTTATAGATTTAATAAACCGACATGATTGGTTGATTTTTTTTTAGTAAAAAACCAAACTAACCCGACCTATGTACACCCCTACCCATAAGAAGCCAATCTCAACCATAAACTGATTTTAATTCGAACCAGAACAAATAACAATAACAATAAAGCACACGCTGGACTTGAACCGGAACTGAAATGTATATGTATATATATAAGCATAACTAGCTAGCGGGAAGAAATCCAAGGGTTTCAAGCCTATCTCCAATCCATAAAGTCATATAAACCAATCTCGTACGGTTAAGTCCACTAAGGCTAGGCGGGTTCCCACTTACTAGGTCAAAGAAGTGTGGTCCAGGGTCAGTTACTACTCTACTAGGAGAAAAGAAGCTAAATAGGCTGAAAATCAAGTCTAAGTCAATCTCAACCCAAGGTAATAGCATAAGATAACAACCAGGAGTCTAACTAAGCCTAAAGAAACTTCATATCATATATACTATCTAAAAAGGGCCAGTGGGGCCTACTATGGGGTTTCGATAACCAAACCTAGGTCAGAACCTACCCTAGTCTAGTCTAAGACTTTCCATTCCCATCGCAAGGTACTAATAGCACTAATCCTAGTCCTAAAGGATGATAATACACTATGATAGGGGAGAACGGGCTCAGAATCTACTAAGAGGGGCACTAACCAGCTAAATAAGGCGTAAAAATGCTAAAATGATAATCGGGCTAAAACTACTTGCTCAAAACTAGCAAAATAGTACACTAATAACCAATCTAAAAGGAGGGTAAGCCTAGCCTACCTGGACGACGACAAATGCTCGCTGAATCCTCTACACCGGAGCTTTCCCCTTTGGAGAGGCCTCCGAGAGCTGCCACACTATCAAAATAACGATCTAAGCGTCAAGACGAGTAAATCGATAACCATATTGCATATAAATACTCTGGGTCAGAAATCAAACTAAAAATTCCACATAGGTCGCGCTTGCAGAGTCACAGAATTAAAACTGTCACAGCGTCCCACGCAACTCAAGGATCATTTGCCACATAAATATAGCCAAATTCGAGCTCAAACAGTCCCAAAATCAGCCCCAAAGAATCCAGACAAATAAGGAATTAAACTTCTAATTTAAGCATAAATTGAAGAGATTACTTGTGAGTTAACAAGGATAAAACATTTGCAATCACTTTTTCAAGCTAAAACCAGCTTCAACCACTCGATTCCACACAATTTAGGAGCTCACACTAGTCTAAAATAGAGTTTCAATACTTGATAAGTGCTGGATAATGAAGGGGACATATATATATATATATATATATAAACACAACAATTGGCCGCTTTAGCAGCTAAATGACCGCTAAAGCGCCCAAAGGTCGCTTAAGCGACCAGGCCTTGGCTGGCCAGGCTCTGCTAAAGTAGGCCAGAGCCACTAAAGCAATTCCCAGCCTCTAAAGCAGATACCGCTAAAATGGTCCCTTGGCCTCTTAAGCGGCTGCACCAGATACTTGGCACCAACAAAGTTCAATAAGTCCCAACGGATTGCGATTAGGTGCTCGGGATTAGTTTGGAATCCCGTGCTAGCAAACGAACTATGCTACCCTATCAAATTTGACATTCCGAACTCAATGGCGCCATTAAAATTTCCAACTGGGGTCATTTCAATAAAAAGTGGATCCCACACTCCAAGGGGTCATTTTAGCCAAATTCCACCACCCAATAGCCCAAAATAAGTCCGAAAGCCTCGGGACCCGAATCAAGGGTCCCCTAGCCTAAAATTGATATTCCAAAGCTGATGAGACTATCAAAAATGATATTTGAGGTCGTTTACCTGAGGGTTTGGCCTGAGACCCATTCTTTAACTTTAAAAGCTCCAAAACAGGGAAATGACATTGAAAACCAAATGAACTGCTCGGTAACCGAACTGTCAGTCCCAGCAAGTCATAAATGACCTGGAGTAGCTGTAGGAAAGCTATAAATATAGTAAAAGCATGAAAACATAGGAAATGACCTAGAGGGTCATTACAACATCCACTACTAAAAGGACTTTCTTCCGTAAAAGTAAAGGATCAAGATATACCTGAAGCCTCGAACAGGTGGGGATACTGGGTCTACATATCACGCTCGGTCTCCCAAGTAGCCTCCTCGAATGGATGGTGTTTCCACTGAAGCTTAACCACAGGAATATCTCTGGGGCACAACCGCCTGACATCTTTGGCCAAAATAGACACAGGCTCCTCTTTAAAGGTCAACCTCTCGTCTAATTGAACTAAATCCCATCAAAGCATGTGAAACTCATCCGGAATGTAGCACCGCAACATAGATATATAAAAAACTGGATGGATGGCTAAAAGGTTGGAGGCAAAGCTAACTCATATGCTACTTCCCCAACTGTCCGTAGGATCTCAAATGGTCCAATATACCTGGGGCTGAGCTTGCCCCTCCTCCTGAACCTCATCATGCCCTTCATGGGCGATACTTGCAGAAAGACCTGGTCACAAACTCTAAACCTCAAGGCATAATGTCTACGATCAGCATAATTCTTCTGTCTGCTCTGAGTTGCTCATAGCCTATCCTGAATCATTCGAACTAGATCAAAAGACTCAAAATACAAGTCTGTACCACGGGGCCTAACCTCAGAAGTCTCAAACCAACCAATTAGAGATTGACAATGACTACTATACAATGCCTCAAATGGTGCCATCAGAATACTCAAATGGTAGTTATTATTATAAGGAAACTCCGCCAAAGCTAAAAATTGGTCCTGCTGACCTCCAAAATCTAACACACAAGCATGGAGCATATCCTTCAAAATCTGAATAGTCCGCTCTAACTGCCCGTTAGTTTGAGGATGAAAGACGGTGCTAAGGTCAACCTGGGTACCCAACTCCTCTTGAAATGTCCTCCAGAAGCTGGAAGTGAACTGAGAGCCTAGATCTGAAATAATAGACATGAGTACTCCATGAAGGCAAACCACCTCTCGAATATAGATACGAGCCAACCTCTCGGCACTGAAGGAAGTTCGAACAGGGATGAAATGGTTAGACTTGGTCAATCGATCCACAATGACCCAAATGCTATCAAAACCATGAAAAACACTAGGCAAACCTCCTACGAAGTACATAGTAACCAATTCCCATTTCCACTCGGGAATGGGTAGCCTCTGAAGCAATCCACCAGGTCTCTGATGCTCTGGCTTCAACTGCTGACAATATAGGCATCGAGCGACAAATGCTACTATATATCTCTACATACTATTGCACCAGTAATGCTTCCTTAAATCCCTATACATCTTAGCTGCCCTAGGGTGAATAAAATATCTGGAGTTATGAGCCACTCGAAGTATCAGCTGAATCAAATCTCCGACCCTCGAAACACAAATACGACCATTAAATCTCAGAACACCCTCAGAATCTAAGGTAGCCCTCATGCACTCACCCCTCAACACCTGACCTCGAATGCTACAAAGCCTGCCACCCTCAAACTGACGACCCCAAATCCACTCTAACAAGGTAGATCTGGCCTCAACACTAGCAAGAATCCTTCGATGATCAGAAATATCAAGATGAACCATCATGTTGGCTAAGGACTGGATATCCAAAGCCAATGGACGCTACAAAACTGAAATGAAGGCCAAGCTACCCATACTCGCTGCCTTCCCGCTCAAGGCGTCCGCTACCATATTTGCCTTACGTGAATGGTATAAAATAGAGATATCATAGTCCTTCAACAGCTCAATTCATTTACGCTGCCTTGAATTAAGATCCCTCTGGGTCATAATATACTGAAGACTATGATGGTCAGTGAAGATCTTGCAATAAATGCCATACAAGTAGTGCCTCCAAATCTTAAACGTGAAAACTACCGCAGTCAACTCCAAATCATGAGTGGGTAGTTGTGCTCGTGCACCTTCAGATGGCTCGATGTATATGAAACAACTTGGCCCTGCTGTATCAGAACACACCCAAAACTAACACCAGAAGCATTACAAAAGACGGTGTACCCCTCACCCTCAATTGGAAGAGTCAGAATAGGAGCTGAAGTGAGCAAGTCCTTGATATTAAGAAAGCTCACCTCATAACTTGCGGACCACTAAAATGGAGCCTCTTTCCAAGTCAATCTGGTCATAGAGGCTGTAATAGTAACAAATCTCTCGACGAACCGCCTATAGTAACCTGCTAACCCAACGAAACTACGAACCTCAGTAGGAGCGTAGGCCTTACCCAATCATGAATAGCCTCAATCTTTGTTGGGTCAACCATAATACCATTCTTGGATACCACGTGCCCCAAGAAGGCTACAGACTCAATCCAGAACTCGCACTTTGAGAATTTGGCATAAAGCCTAGTATACAGTCCTCAAAAGTTACTCGTGTTCCTCCATACTCCTCGAATATAACAGAATGTCATCAATGAAAATGATATCAAAGGAGTTCAAATAAGGCATGAAGACGCGGTTCATCAAATTCATAAATGCTGCTGGGGCTTTGGTCAACCCAAAATACATCACCAGGATCTCGTAATGGGTGTAACGAGTCTTGAAGGCTGTCTTAGGGATATCTTCCGCCCTAATTCTCAACTGATGGGAACCAGACCTCAAATCAATCTTAGAAAATAGTGCTTCACCCTGAAGCTGGTCAAATAAATTATCAATATGAGACATGGGATACTTATTCATCACTGTCACCTTATTCAGCTGCATGTAGTCGATGCACATACACATGGAACCATCCTTCTTCTTCATAAATAGGACTAGAGCGCCCCAAGCTGATTCACTCGATTTGATAAAACCTTTACCCAAAAGATCTAAAAGCTGAATATTCAGCTCCTTTAGCTTAATAGAATCCACACATAAGGAGCCATAAAAATAGGTTGGGTGCCTGACTCGAGGTTAATAGCAAACTCTATATCATTCTTAGGAGGAAGGCCAGATAGGTCGTTAGGAAAACATCAGAAAAGTCATGAACAATAGGAATAGAGTCAAGCAAAGGACTCCCAACACTAACATCCCTAACATAAGTAAGGAATGACTCACAACCCCTTGATACTAGTCTCTTAGCCCGAATATAAGAAATAATCTCTGTTGGCGTGTGGCTCAAAGAAACCTGCCACACAATCAGGGGGTATGCCAGGCATAGCTAAGGTAATGGTCTTGGTAACACAATCCAAGACCTCATGATAGGGAGATAACTAGTTCATGCCCAAATTCACGTCAAAATCCACCATTCTAATACAATGAGATCAACCTAAGTGTCAAACTCTCGAACAGTCACCAAACATGATCTATATACCCAATCCACAACTAAAGAATCACCCACAGGGGTAGCTACACACAATGGTACAACTAACGGCTCTGAAGATAAACCCAACCGCTGTGCATTATAAGCAGAAATATATGAATATATGGAGCCAGGATCAAATAAAGCAGAGTTAAATGATGGCATGCTGAAATCGTCCCTGTGATCACAGCATCCAAAGCCTCAGCCTCCGTATTACTAGGAATAGCATACAAATGGCCCAGCCTACTACCGAACTAGGTGCCTGCTCGACTACCTGTCCTACCTACCTGAGGACCACCTCTAGAACCATGGGGACCACCCTTACAACCCTGATCACCACCTCTAGCTGGAGGCGATACTGATCTGATCAGCTGAATACTTTGAGCTGAAGGCTCAATCATCCCACGTCGGGGGACACTCTTGAGAGAAATGACCAATAACCCCACACTCATAACAAGCCCCGGGTACTCTGCTTTGTCTAGTAGGTCCAGCTGATTTGGAATGGCCACTTCGGCCTGAAAACCCCGACTGAACACCTCTCATTGGCTGACTACTGCTCTAACCATCCGAACATCTGAAGTACTGACCCCAGTGCTGATAAGGCTGTCTCTGGGGGTGCCTACCCTAAAATTCCCGGCCTTTGAACTGTGAACTGTTGTGGCTCCCACTGTAACTACCCCGATGATGGGGTCACTTATCGCTGCCCCTTTGGGACTCGTGATCCATCTCTTTTATAGTATAGACGTGGTCAGTAATCTTGGTAAATGACTTCCCCAAAGTAACCAAACTCTGAGTAGCCCTACAAAGCGGTAAATTCAACCCTCTGAAAAAAATACTAAATCCTCTCATACTCTGTAGGTAAAATCATGGTGGCATGCCTGGCTAGATCGTGAAACCTCGCCTCATACTCGACCACCATCATAGAACCCTGCCTCAATCTAGAAAACTTATTTGTAAGGCGCTCGCGCATGCTGCGAGGTATGTACTTCTCCAAGAAAGCCTCAAAGAACTGAATCTAAGTCATAGAGAGATCCAGCTAGCCTAGAATCAATATAACTTCTCCACCACTGCCTCGCTACCCTGTCAAGCTGGTATGTCATATAATCCACTTTGTACAACACAACCAACCCCAAATTACGAAGCTTTTCCTCACATATGTTTAAAAACTCATAAGCATCCTCTTTTGAGGCCTCAACAAACCTGGGTGGAGTCAATCTAAAAAATTAGCCCAACATCTTCTACTCCTCCGAGGTCATTACTGGCTAGGCTACTACCGATTGTGGAACTATCGCTACTGGCAGAACCTCTGCTCTGGAAGCCGCAGCTGCAGGCTGCGCCTCTAAACCAATACAGCCCTAGGCTACTGTCTGAGCTCCGTATGTCGGCGGACCAACAACCAACCCCAATAACTAAACCAATGCATCTCTGAGAACTGTGGAAGATATAAACCCGGATGGGGCCTGGGATTCTCTGTAGCCCAACTGCTATTGTGGCAGTAAAACCTCTGGGGATATATCTAGCTCAGGAGCAGTAAAAAGATCTGGCGATGGCTTCCTAAACTGATCCCCGGCTATCGTACCCCGCGTCCTAACCATCTGTGAAAAAGTGAAACAACAATAAGAATTTGGAAACCAATACAAACACAACGCATGAAAGTGAAACAAGAAAATAGAGATTTTTCTAAAATTGTCTTGCAGCCTCTCGAAGATAGGATACAACTGTCTCCATATTGATCCATAGGACTCTGTTAAACATCGACTCTCATACCAACAGTACCGGTGAACCTAGGCTCTGATACCAAGATGTCACGACCTAATTTCTCAGGTCATAAAAATACATACTTTAACCCACTAGCAGGTAAGCCAAGCCATAGCCTAGAACGACGAGTAATGGGCTAACAGGCAGAAGATGAAAAATTTTCCAATCTCAAGTAACCTTCTGATCCCAAATCCATGATGAAAAATCTAGGTACGTACCAGGATTGAATCGGAACCAATGGATAGTAACAAGAGGCCAAACATCGAGCCCAAATCGAAAATAGTGGATAATAATGAGAGGCTGAATGATTCATGTACAACAAACCCAGTACAACAGCCAGAACTCCCAGTAACAACTATAATTAACGTCAGAACATCCCAATAGTAACCATAGACAGATGTCAAACTCGAACCAAAACTCATAGTATCCATACCATAACTAAAAATAGGTGATCCCATAAGAAGCCATCCTCAACCATAAACCGATGCCAATTCATACCAAAACTCATAACAATAACAATAGAGCACACGCCGGACTTGAACCAGAACTGAAATATATATGTGTATATATATAAGTATAACTTGCTAGTGGGAAGAAATCTAACGATTTCAAGCCTATATCCAATCCATAAAGTCATATAAGCCAATCTCGGGCAGTTAAGTCCACTGAGTTTCTATTTACTAGGTCAAGGAGGTGCGGTCCAGGGTCAGTTGCTACTCTACCTGGAGAAAAAAAGCTAAATAGGTAAAAAATCAAGTCTAAATAGCAACCAGGAGTCTAACTAAGCCAAAAGAAACTTCATATCAAATATACTATATAAAAAGGGGTAGTGGGCCTCACTATGGGGTCTCGATAACCAAACCTAGGTCAGAACCTACCCTAGTGTAGTCTAAGGCTTCCCTTACCATATTAGAGTACTAATAGCACTAATACTAGTCTTAAAGGATGATAATACACTATGCTAGGGGAGAACAGGCCCGGAATCTACCAAGAGAGGCCTTAACAGGCTAAGTAAGGCGTAAAAATGCTAAAATGATAACTGGGGTAAAAATACCTGCCCAAACCTATCACAATAGTACACTAATTCCATAATTATGCTCAATCTAAAAGAAGGGTAAGCCTAGCCTACCTGGACGCCGCCAAACGCTCGCCGAATCCTCTACACAGAGAGGCCTCCGAGAGTTGTCAGGCTATCAAACAACGATCCAAGTATCAAGACAAGACTACTAATACCCATATAGTGTATAAAAACTCCGGGTAAAAAATCAAACTAAAAATCTCATATAGGGCCCACTTGAGGAATCACGAAATTAAAATCGTCACAGTGTCCCACGCAGCTCAAGGATCATTTTCCACATAAATATAGCCAAATTCGAGCTCAAACAATCCTAAAATCAGCCCAAAAGAATTCGGAGAAATAAGGAATTAAACTACTAATTTAAGCAAAAATTGAAGCGATTATTTATGAGTTAACGAGGCAGAAACACTCGCAATCACTTTCCCGATCTAAAACCAGCTTCAACCACTCGATTCCACACAATTTTGGGGCTCACACTATTCTAAAATGGAGTTTCAATACTTGATATTTGCTGGAAAATGAAGGGGATATATATATAAACAGTAATTGGCCGCTTTAGCGGCTAGATGACCGCTAAAGCACCCAAAGGTCGCTTAAGCCACAAGGCCTTGGCTGGCCAAGATCTTCTGAACCAGTCCAAAGCTACTAAAGTCGTGCCCATTCGGTAAAGTGGTCCCTTGGCCGCTTAAGCGGCTGCACCAGATACTTGGCACCTGCCAAGTTCAACAAGTCCCAACGGACTCTGATCGGGTGCTCGGGATTGGTTCGGAATCCGATACTCGCAAAAAACTATGATACCCTACCAAATTCAATATTTCAAACTCAACGGCTCCATCAAAATTTCCAACCAGAGTCATTTTGATAAAAAGTGGGTCCTACACCTCAAAGGGTCGTTTTAGCCAAATTTCACCCAATAGTTCAAAATAAGTCCGGAAGCCTCGTGATCCAGACCAAGGGTACCCCTATCCTAAAATCAATATCCAGAGTTTATGAGACTATCAAAAATGGCATCTGAGGCCTTTACCTGAGGCTTCGACCCGAGTCCCATTTCTTAAGTTTAAAAGCTCCAAAACAGGAAAATGACTCTAAAAACGAAACGAACTGTTCGATAATCAAACTGTCAGTCCCAATAAGTCATAAATGACCTAGAGCAGTTATAGAAAAGCTCTAAATGTAGTAAAAGCATTAAAATATAGGAAATGACCTAGAGGGTCATTACAAGTTTTAACTATGAGAAATGACAAGTAGCCATGGAATTCGAAATGGAATCCATGAAGGTCAATAAAGTATGGACTTTAGTTGAGCCTTTTGAGGATATAAAACCTATTGGTTGTAAATGAGTTTTTGAGAAAAAAATTAGAGCAGATGGAAAGGTGGAGATCTACAAAGCCCGTCTTGTTGCCAAGGGATATAGCCATAAGGAAGGAATTGACTATGACGAGACTTTCTCTCCCGTGAAAATGCTCAAATCAATTCAGATTCTGCTTGATATAGCTGCATACTATGATTATGAAATATGGCAAATGGATGTAAAAATAGCTTTCCTTAATGGTGAGCTTGAAGAGGATGTGTACCTGACACAACCTGAACGTTTTACATCTCCATCTAATCATAATAAAATATGCAAGCTATAGAGGTCTATTTATGGACTAAAATAGGTTTCTCAAGGTTGGAACATTCACTTGAACAAGACAATTGAAAAGTTCAATTTTGATAGATGTGAAGAAGAACCTTGCGTATATAAAAAGGTTAGTGAGAGCACGATTATTTTCTTTGTACTGTATCTTGATGATATATTGTTCATAGGAAATGATATACCAGCATTACAAAACACCAAGATTTGTCTATCTGAACAGTTTTCCATAAATACTTGGGAGAAACAACTTATATATTGGGAATAAAGATATATAGAGATAGATCTAAGAAGTTGCTTGGGCTCTCCCAGTCTTTGTACATTGATACCATCTTAAGGAGGTATAACATCGATAATTCAAAGAGAGGCTATTTATCGATAGGCACTGGAATTACTCTTAGCAGGAAGGATTGTCCTAAAAACCCTGAGGAGAGAAAACGCATGAGTAGGATCCCATACTCTAGTGCAGTGGGAGCTATCATGTATACCATGATATGTACATGTCCTGATGTGGATTATGCACTAGGAGTGACAAGCCGATATCAGACAAACCCTGGTGAGGAACATTGGAAAGTGGTGAAGACCATTCTTAAGTACTTAAGAAGCACTAAAGACGAATTCCTCATCTATGGAGACTCTGAATTGAAACTTGAAGGTTATACAGATGCAAGTTTCTCTTTTGATAAGGATGATAACAAATCTATATCTGGTTATGTATTCATATTAAATGGTGGTGCAGTGAGTTGGAAAAGTTCCAAACAAGCTACAGTAGCTGATTCAATAACTGAAGTAGAATATATAGCTACAATTAAAGCTGCTAAAGAAGTTGTATGGATGAAAAAGTTCTTAACTGAACTTGGGGTGGTTCCTTTAATAGAAAGTTCAATTCCATTATTGTGTGACAATACTGGAGCCATTGCTTAAGTAAAATAACCAAGATCATATCAAAAGTACAAACATGTTCTGCGTAGATACCACTTGATAAGAGAAATCATTCAACATGGGGACGTTGGGATTCAAAAGGTTGATGGAAATGAAAATGCAGTAGACCCATTCACTAAAGCTTTGGGGCAAAGGAGTTTGACAAGCACAAGTAGATTATCGGAATGAAGTACATGATCAATTGGCTCTAGTGCAAGTGGGAGATTGTTAGGAATATAGTTGATATGCCCCTAGATCCCATCTCACATATGATGATTAGACATATTTTTGTGAATATTATTTGATATAATATATGGCATCTAATATTCTTTTATCATAGTTATTACTAAATTGTTTGATTAGTATGATAAGGTTCTTGATTAAATTTTTGGACTTGACATCATGATGAAGATCATGATAATGAGAGAGTCACGTCTCTTATAACTTAATCTAAAATTGTTCTTGATTGAAGGATCACTAATTAGGACATTAGTGATCCGGTTAAATCAATATGTATGTGGTGGTCTTTATAAGATAAAGATTAGTTGATCTCATTAACTAAATCACATAAATAGATGATGCATATGGAGATATGATCATTGAAAAAACTCACCGAATAATTCCTAATGGTTAGAATTACCATAAACTGTCAGAATGTGATATAAGAGTTTCCTTTGACATGAGATCATCATAGTAATTAACAAGTTATTTATTATACTTTATTATACTTTGATACCAGAAACCCATATCCATAAAGAAATGGTTGAAAGGATATTGGGTATGATTAAATGCTTGTAGAATTTGTCATTGATGTAAGATGTAATCTGTCAACTCGTGGTAACGAGTTTAAGCTCTATGTTGTCATGTATTATAAACGACTAATCAAGACCTTGGCCAGGACAATTGAATGAAAGAAGAAAAGAGTTTCTTAGGCCATTCAATCATTGATTATAATTTGACATGCACACATAGTTGATTACCTATTGGGATTTGATAGTTAGACCATATCCTAGGGTTATCCGAAGCTATAAGGAAAGAAGAAAATACTACATTATTCTTCTACAGGTTCTTGAGAGTAAATTGTATACTTCATACTATCCAATTGTTAAGGAGTGTTGCTAGACCTTGATTAGTATATTGATATGATCAATTTACTACCGGCTTACTTTTGAACTATGGGGTCACACACTAATGAGTGTTCTAGTCTTTGTTAATGGATTAATTATTTTATTATTTGATAATTAAATTAGAGAATTTAATTAGTCGAATAAATAAAGTATTATTCCAAATGAAATATTGTTATATTCTTTGCTAGCACCGAGAATATAATTAATACTGTGAATAAATTGAATTTTTTTATTTAGAATAGAAATTAAACTATATCTCTTGATTGAAAATATATGTGATATATATTTGAAATTTATTTATATATGGTATATAAATATATTGATAAAACTTTTGGAAAACTCAAACTCATAAGTTTGAATCCAATTGTGCCTTGGATTTGCACTTTAACGTGTAGGGAGTCCTTGAGGGACTTGGTTGTCACGCACAAGGGACTTTAAGTTGTCCCTGGGAGATTTTCCATAAAGTTTAATTATGGAATTAAACTTTTATTCTAAGTAAATTGTTACCTTAACCAAATAGGATAACGGTTTATAGGTGATCTATATAAAGGGTGATGGAAAAAATATTCCATAGAAATTCTTCTTATGAGAAATTGACTTTATTGAAAGTGTACTACACCAAATCAAGAGAGAAAATATAATTCATAAGAAAAGGTTTTCTTGTTACGTTTATTGTAAGTTGAGATTTTTGAGAAAACTTCAACACAATATTCGTAATCCAATTTATTCGAGAGTTCTGTTGATCGAGGAGTTGATAGCAAAGATCTGTCTCAGTGTGGATACACATAGAGCCTTCGTTCTATCGAAAGAATTTTGAGCTACGACTATCGTCACCAGGTTTGTCTTGAAACCTAGACTTTAGATGTTAATATATTTTAAACGCAAATAGATATTTCTAGGGTTGCTTCTGTCTTCCGCTGCGTGTTATGAACACCCTGCAACCCTACAATTTGATTTTGAAGTATGTGAAAATGTTCAATTTTAATTTTAAAGATTTGAAATTTCAAATTCTAAAAAAAGGAGTATTGTAAATCCCAATTTGTAATTTTTTTTTTTAAATATAAAATTTGACTCATAAATTTATATTTTTCATAATTAAAAAATCTATCAATTTTAATTACTTTTAAAAAGATCTATGCTTGACATAAATTGATTGTTTGTACCATGTGAAAAAATTATATTAAAGAGTAGATAGTTACTAGTATTGCTAATTTTTTGGACCAGTAGATCTTTGCAAACTTATGTGTATTTGAATATTTATGATAGCATGTAATCGTAAGCATTTATTTATAAACAAACATGGAGATGTATATGCAATTTATTTTTGCGCATCTTAGGATATTCCGTTACCTTGTTTATGAATAATGATTTGATCTTTTAGTAAGATTATATAAGAGTTGAGGAAGTTTTGATTATTTTCTTAAATTGTGGGTCTTTCATGTTTGTTTTTTTGGTTATCACATGATTTTTATTTCATAACCAGAAAAATAGTTATTACAAACCAGCAGTATAGGACTAACTGCTATCTCTTTAGACTCTATTCTATCTATCTAAATACATAAGGAACACTGCTACAAGATAGATTTATAAGCTACTACATGAACCAAAACAGAGTGCACTATGGGTATTTGTTTAGCTGTTGTAGTACATTTCACCATTGTGCCTTAGCTTGACCTCTGAGATGAATATGCAACATAATCTCCTTCAGAACTGTCAGCTAGCAATCTCCCATTTTGCAATCTGATTTTGTTTTTTTCTCTCCATATTACATAGACTAGCATGGAAAATACACAAGCAACAATTTCAGCTAGCCCTGCATGCTTCTTACACATAGAATTGTCCCATTCTGGCTCAATTTTCCAATCCTTTATAGGTCCCTGCAGCCCCATCCAGTCACATAGTCTCCTCCATAAACCTCTTGTCACTTGGAAATCAAAGAATAGGTGAGCAAAAGTTTCTCTACTAGTGCCACAAAAAACACAGTCTGGAGGCACTTGGATACAAAACTTCACAAGCCTCTCAACTGTGGCTAGTCTGTTATGAGTTGCCAACAATAAGATAAACTTGAATCTGGGGTGCACTCTTTGTTGTAGAATAATACTCTTCCATGTAGCTTTAGAGAACATATGCATAGACATAGTATACATCAGCTGAGTAGAGTATTATCCTCCCTTCTGAATTTTAGCAAATTCTGTAAGCAACACTCCCTAATTTGTTTATCCTTGCAAAATAGTCTCTCTTGATGCCAAAATTTTCCTTACTATCCAAGATGCTGATTTAGGTATGAGTAGAGTCTTAAGTGGCCTTCTTTTGATAAAGTAGCTATGAACCCATTGGATCTATAGGCAATCCTTCTTTTTAGCAACATTCCATAACTGTTTCAAAATTACAGCTCTGTTCCACAACTTTAAGTCTATAATGTTTAGCTCTCCAGCTGCATTTGGTTTGCAAATTATTTCCCAAGACACCAATGCTTTCTTGGATATTATGATTGACCTTGTCTATAAAAAGGATCTGCAAATTTGCTCAATAGCTTTAATCACCTTTTTAGGCAAGAGAAACACACGTGCCCAGTAAGTTTGAACTCCAAAAAGCACTGACTTTATCAGTTGAACCATACCTGCATAGGATAGTAATTTTGCAGACCAATATGTTACTTTCGCAGTGATCTTCTCAATTAGAGGCAGATAATGATTAACACTAAGTTTTTTAGATGTCATGGGTTCACCTAAATAACTGAAAGGCATTGTACTTGCAACAAATCCCAGTTTATCCAGCAATTCTTGCTTTATATGGCTTGTAGCTCCAACAATATACAAAGAACTTTTTTCCACATTAGCCTATAATACGGATGCCTTGGAAAACCTCATAACAGCCTCATGAAATAGCTTTACACAGGTAAGGTCAGTCCTGTAGTACATCAGTAAATCATCTGTAAAGCAGAAATGGACACTACCTAACTTCCTACATCTGGGATGAAAGTTGAAATCTCCATTCAAAGCTAATTGACTCAGTTCTCTACCTAGGTACTCCATAGCTAATCCAAAGAGATAAGGGGATATTGGATCCCCTTGTCTTAGCCCTCTTTTAGCAGAAAAAGGCTGAGTCAATCCCCCATTAAGGAGTAAAGAGTAGGTCACTATAGATACATATGTCATTATCCATGAAATAAACTTCGCAGGGAACCCCATGTCAATAGACAATCTTCTCAAAAAACTCCACTCTAGAGTATCATAAGCCTTCCTTAGGTCCACTTTAAGGACACATCTAGGTGAGATTCACTTCCTACCATAACATTTAAAAATTTCATGGCTAAACAGTAAATTATCTATTATACTCCTTCCTTCTACAAAAGCAAATTGAGAGTTATTTACCAAGCCAGCAATAACGTTCTTTAGTCTACCTGTTAACACCTTGGAAATTATTTTATACAAAGAAGTACAACATGATATAGGTCGAAAATCTTTAACTTTAGTAGGAGATGGTACTTTAGGAACTAAAGTTATAGCAGTTGTGTTAATAACATGAAGGATAGTACCAGTGATGAAGAACTACTAAATAGCTTACACTATATCACCTTTAACTATTTCCCAGTTTGTTGTGAAAAACTCAATAGGAAACCCATATACCGTAGGTGCTTTGTCCTTAGGCATAGTCTTAATTGCTACAGTGATTTCCTCATAAATCACTTCTTTGATGAGCTCGTGTTGCTGTTGTAGTGTTATACAGGCACCCTTCTTCACAAGCATAGAGTTTAAACATGGTAATTCTATAGCACAAGTCCCCATGAGTCCAGTGAAGACACCAATAAATTCAGCATCAATGTCTTGATGGTCAGAAAGTTTCATATTATCTTCTGTATAGATATATGTAATTGCATTATGACTGGTTCTTATTTTCCATTGAGCATGGAAATATCTTGAGTTTGCATCTCCACATTCCACACAACTATCTCTGGCCTTTTGTCTCAACACTTGTTTCTCAATATTGCTCAATTTTTCAATCTTCAACAGACAGTGCTTTTTCTGATCAAACAGAGGTTGATCAACTAATTATCCTTGCAGTTGGCTCTAAATAATATCAAGGTTTTCTCTAGCTGATGCAAGGTATTGAGTGTAAGAGGCCATAACTCTATTAATATCTTTCAATTTGTCCTTAAGATGCTTGAGCTTTCCCCAAACACTAACCATAGCAAGATCAGATTCATTAACCTCCCACACCTGTCTTAGTATCCTGCCGAAATTAGGGTGCTCCATAATATTTGGGTAAAATCTGAAGGGTATGGGTTGCAAGTTGAGTTGCTGACAACATTTGACTAGGTAGGGGTATGATCAGAAATTAAAGAAATTGATGGATTAAGGAACTCTGCTTCCACATGTCCTAGTTACTGTATCCAGTTGAAATTTCCAAGGTCCCAATCTATCTTGCTATATACCCTTTTCCCAGCCTTTTGCTTATTACACCAAGTATAATACCATCCTTTACTTTTAAGTGATGTGAGCTGCATAGCATCTAGCAACCCCTGAAATCCCTGAGTCTCAGTAGAAAAAATAGGTGATCCTAATCTATACCCTGAGGCTAACACATTATTAAAGTCACCACACAAGATCCAAGGATACTGATGCTGAAGATCTACCTGAGTTAAAGCACACCACAACCTTACTCTATGTTGAAGCTCATTCATGGCAAAAACTACTGTGAAGTAGATATGTTTTTCAGTCCTAGGATCCTTAACAGTACAGTGAATGTACCGATCCTTAACCTCAATGATGCTAACATTCAAACACCTCTTCCACAATAGCCAAATTCTACCATTTGGCATCTCACTGTAATTGTAGCAAGCCTCCCAATCCTAGATACTTTAACTTTCTTTACTTTAGTCTCTAAATAACCAAATATCTCTACTCTATATTTAGCAAGAAAGAGTCGCACCTCTTTCTGCTTATGGACTTGATTGAAGCCCTTGATGTTTCAAGTAGAGAGAATCATGGAGGATTAAATGACATAAATTTGCCTGCACTGGTTGATTGAGATGGAGATTCCATGACCTGTTTTCCACTCTTTTGACCAAAAACCTGCACCTCTTGAGTATTAATTTGCACCAATACCTCCTGATGATTTTGTTCACCAGTATTATTAGAGTTAAGCTTAGCAGTTTTGCTTGGTCCTGCCTTCACAGCTTTCCATTCCACATGTGACTTCCTTTGTTTCCTGTGCTTCTTCTTCTTCTAAACAGCTTGTTCAGGTGCTGCTTCATCTTGTTTAATATATGTGGCTTCCTCAGTGGTGGGTTGTTTATTTTCCTGCCTATACTAGCATTCAGCATCCCCATGACCAAACCTCAGGCAATCATTATAGTACTTAGGTTTCCAATCATACCTTACTATCTGCTTCCAAGGCCCAGAAGGAGTTTCAATTTTTATCATCCCAGGCAGGGGTCGTGAGACATCTACCTCAATCAGTATCCTAGCATATGATATTTTCTCAGAATTTACTATGAAACTATCAGTATGTATAGGTCGACCCGCTGCACTAGCAATCTTACTCAGTGCCTTCACAGACCAATATCCCACAGGCAATCCTAGAAAAGTAATCCACAAAGGTACCAGACTCAAAACCTCGTGATCAAAAATAAAATCTAGCTCCCACTACTTGAGAATGAGTGGCTTATTGCTTAGATAATTTGGACCCTCCTTCAACACTTTTTCTTTATCCTTCTTTGTTTGAAATTTGAAAATATAATACCCTTCTTCATGGAATAAAACCTTGGGTTTAGGCACAGAGCTCCATACTGTTGTTACATATTTTTCCATCTGGTTCACAGACGCAGTGTCCCCCAATACATACCTAATTAGGACAGATTCTCAGGTTTTAGCATGTTTCTTTATATCAGCTTCCTCAATTGGTACAGTAACAATTCCATTCTTCAAACTTGAAGGAAAATAGGAAAGAGACTTACCATCACTGTGATTATCTCGCATAGGTGCTGCATTTGGAGTTGCATGGTTAGAAGTCTCATCATCAGAAAATTGCAGTCGTCGAATCGCCGGTTTTCTACTCTCGTTCGCCGATGTTAGCTTAATCTCATTCTCAAGGCTCTAGTATCATCTTCCTCAGTAATCGTACGAAACCCCAGTGGAAAATAGCTTCTAAAAGTAATCGGGTGTAGATTGCATGGTATTCCAGTTGATGGAGTAACAAAATTATGAGCTGGGGTCGTTATTCGGTGCCGAACAATAGTCAATTCCCGGTCACAATGACTGCCTCGCTATTGTGCACCGAGAGAGAAACTATAGGTGCCTAACATGAGCCCTCCTATTCAAATAAAAAAAAACTGAATCAAATTACATGTCAACATAAGTTTCAACTTCAAATCAATCTAAATCAAATCATTGAATTATTTCCAAACGGGCCCTAAGAAAAACTGAAAAATAAATATGAATTTCCACTTGCTTTTGAAAGAAAAGAAAAAAAAAGTATTACAACCATTTTTTCAAGTTCTATATAGTGGTGGTTAGACCATTTATGTGTATGAGGCAGTTGTTGGTCAGTCAAAACTCTCACATTCTAAAGATAAAAGTTGCGAATATGAGGATGTTGTGATAAATGTATGGGAGTACTAGATGAGATATGTGTTGAAATTTGAATATTAAGAATACATATAAACATTTTATTTGGAAATGTATTATAAATGTGCTTAATGATAACATTGTTGTATCAAAAAGATTAAAAAATAATTGTGATGTTTGTAAAGGCTATGATCTGGAAAGTAAAACAATTGATCAAAAGTTGTTTAGATGCCCTAAAGCACAATTAGTTTGAAAAATATGTCTTATAAATTAGCCTGATGTCGAAGATACTATGAATTTTGCTACTTGGTGAAATGATATTTTTATTAAAGCTAATCAATATCCAGATTCTATTGAGTTAGCTAAGTTATTAAGTGCTTCTATTATGTGTCATATTTGGAAGGCTAGAAATGCTCTAAACTTCAATGGGGAAATTTATGAATCTAGTGAAATAGTAAACAAAGCACATTTTGACTTTCATGAATATGAAAATAATTTGTGTACTAATCTTTCTACTCCATATATAACTAATTGTCCAAATGATAGAAATATTATTTTGGTACAAGATGGTGTTATTTTGTTGGAAGATGCTAGATTACACAAGGAGAAGAAGATGACAAGCATTGGAGTGGCAGCTATGAATAGCTGTGGTAAATTGCTTCAAGCCTTTGGCGCCCCAATTCAATTTGTTGGGAAGGTCATCACTGCTGAAGCACTAGCAATTCATAAAGCATTGAAAAAGGATATAGAAAATGGATGGTCAAAAGTGAAAGTCTTGTTGGATGCAAAGAACGTGGTGGACATGATATTAAAAAGAAATGTTGTATCATGGGAGATAGAAACAACTTGTGAGGACATTTGGAAGTTGATGAGCTTCTTTGAAGATGTAGATGTTGTGCATATTCTTAAATCTTGGAATATAATAGCAAATAGTTTAGCTAAGTTTTCTACTTCATTATTACAGAACAATGTTTGATTTTCTAATTTTTCTAGTTGGATTGTACATGATGCTATAGCATCATCTAACTCTTTGAGACTGATTATGCATTAATATATCTAAGTATGTTGGATGTTAAAAAAAAAACTTGCATTTAGTTACTGCAGTAATTTTTAGTCTAATAAGTTATTTAGATTTAGGATGAATTTAAATTTTGAATTTTAATTAGGTTGAGATTTCTTAGATTTGTTTGAATTTTAAATTATGCAGGTTTTTATTTTAAGTTGGCTATTTAAAGCCTCCCAATGCTCAATAAAATCATTGAAAGTCATTTCAATCCATTGAGAGTCATTTTAACTCTTTTTTGCTGCCCCTTCTTTTTTTTTTTTTAAACAACCACCAGTGGTATCAAGAGCTTCATTGATCTTATGCGATCTGTGAGTTCTTCCAAAGAACTACCATACTATTTTTAAGCCGTAAGGGCTACCTTTAACCCGTCAGCATTACCTATTTTAACCCATCAGAGCTATGATTTTCAACCCAAGATTATTTCCAAAGCGTTGGGCTATTTTTAATAAATACTGATGTCAAGCAACAGTCTCTCTTTGAATGCCCAAAAAAATTTCACTGACAAAAACTATCAGATTTGGTCAGTGAAAATGAAATCATATTTTATAACATATACCATATGTGTTGTTGTGATGGAAGAAAAATACTTACAATAACATTTTGCAAATCCTATAATTGTCAAGATTAAAGCACTTCAAAAAAGCATCTAGACATGAAAAGGTTATTGAAGGCGTTCTTTATACGCATAACCAAAAGAAGAAGCAGAAAGAAGAAGAAACTTTGCAAGTTCCAAAACAATCACAAGAATTCATTACCAACTGTCAAAGCATAAATTTTCATCAGGAACATTTTTTAAATTGCAGTAACTAAAGCAAAGGAGGAGTGTTGAAATTTACATTTAGTTACTGCAGTAATATTTAGTCCAATAAGTTTTCTAGATTTATGATGAATTTGAATTTTGAATTTTAATTAGGTTGTCTGAGTTGTTGAGATTTCTTAGATTTGTTTAAATTTTAAATTATGCTGATTTTTGTTTTAAGTTGGCTATTTAAAGTCTCCCAATGCTCAATAAAATCATTGAAAGCTATTGAAAGCCATTTCAATTCATTGAGAGTTATTTTAACCCTTTTTTGCTGCCTTTTTTTTTTTTTTTTAAGAAAACCAACAAAATGGTTAGAAAGGAGGATATCCCGAACAAGGTCTGAGTGACTTCAGTGGAGAAAAAAGATTGATGCATGAAGCTAGGCTGAAATGGTTCAGGCATGTGAAGAGGAGATGGATAGATGCCCTGGTTCGGAGGTGTAAGAGGTTAGCTATAGATGATTTCTGGGGAGGTAGAGGTAAGCCAAAGAAGTATTCAGGAGAGGTGATTAGACATGACATGACACAATTTTAGCTTACCGAGGACATGACCTTAGGTAAGAGGTTGTGGAGGATATGGATTAGAATAGATGTTAGTAGGCAGTAGTGTGTTGTCTCAATATCCATCCTTATTAGTAGTCATGGTATTACTCTTGTAGTTTCTTGTCCTTTTGATTTCTATCACTAACTGTTATTTCTTGTACTTCAATTATCACATTATTTTGTTGTAGTTACTGTTCCAAATGCTTTGTTATGCTTTTATTTCTATTACTTCTCTTTGCACTGTTTTGGGTTGTTTTTCCTTGAGACGAGGGTCTATCGGAAACAATCTCTCTATCTCTAAGGCTTAGGAACAAAAGTTTGCATACTTATCCTTTCAAACGTCACTTTATAGGACTACACTAGATATATTGTATTTGTTTTTATTTTTTTTCAAATAACGTTTTTCAAGAACTACCTAAAGTGAGTTTGAACCAACATAGTAGGAAAAAAATTACATTTGTTCAAAAATAGAAACACAGTATTTGAACTCTGAACTTGATTTTAATGTATAAAAACGTGTTCCTTTGAATAAAAAGAACTGTTGTCAGTTAGGTCCAAAAGCATTGAACTCATCCCTATGATGTGTATAAGACCACAAATTTTAATACCCTTCCTTTTTACTTAAACTTCATATCGAGTAAAATTATATATATCACATAAAATGAAACGCAACAAGTAATGTTTATTGAGTAAAGTTACGTTCAACTACGTACTTTAAATAAGTGATCTGATAATGTCTGGCACGTAATATACACATATATAAAATATGCAGATATTGGGGGGGATGCAAGTGATTTTACCACCAATTTCTTAAATTATATGTACCACTATAAAAGTCATCGCAATGATAACTCGAGGAAAAAATCGTGTGACTAGAGAATATCCTAAAGGTATGAGTTTCTCATTTGAGCACAAATTAAATATATATTTGTTGGGTTCTAAGTGTATTGTAAATGGAAAATGGAGGGAAGAAAGTTTTAAAGTTTTAAACTTTGTGGTTAGTATTTAAGATACTAAATTGGTTGTCTCTTTGTGACAGCAAAATGAATAATGAAATTCAAGTCAATGATGGAACGACGAATGCTGCAACAACAAACATTGCTACTTCAAGCCGTTCAAATGCTGCTCCTACCATGGCACAGGCGGAAAAACTAGAAAAATTTTCTGGTGTTGATTTCAAATGTTGGCAACAGAAGATGTTCTTTTATCTGACTACTTTGAGTCTGCAAAAGTTCATCATAGAAAGCGTTCCTGAATTGCCGAAAGAAACTCAGGAAAAGGATCGCTTTGTAGTAACTGAAGCTTGGAAGCACTTAGATTTTTTATGTAAGAATTACATATTGAGTGGCCTACAAGACGACCTATACAATGTGTATAGTATGATGAAGACCTCGTAGGACCTCTGGGATGCTTTAGAAAAGAAGTACAAAACAGAGGACACCGGAATAAAGAAATTCATTTTTGCCAAATTTTTGGACTTTAAGATGGTAGACAACAAAGCTGTAGTTACCCAAGTCCAAGAGTTGCAAGTCATTATTCACGACCTCCTTGCAGAAGGTATAATTTTAGATAATGCCTTTGTTAAACATTTTAAGAATATTATTAATGTTCGCTTAACCTTTATTGTAGGTTTGGTTGTGAACGATGCTTTTCAAGTAGCTGAGACAATCGAGAAGTTACCACCTTTGTGGAAGAACTTTAAAAACTATTTAAAGCATAAGCGTAAGAAAAGGCTAGTTGAAGACATCATTGTGAGGTTGAGGATTGAAGAAGACAATAAGGCAGTAGAGAAGAGGTCTCGTGGGAACTCTGCAACAAATGGAGCAAATATTGTGGAAGATGATCCCAACAAATCAAAGAAGAGAAAGAAAACACAAGCACAATAAGGAAATCCTCCTAAGAAGAAATTCAAAGAAAATTGCTTTAATTGTGGCAAAGTTGGACACAAGTCGGCTGATTGTCGGGCTCTGAAGAAGGGCAAGAAAAAGAACCAAGCAAACATGGCTGAATCCAAAGAAGAAATGGACAATCTGTGTACTATGCTCTCGGAATGCAATCTTGTTGGAAATCCTAGAGTGTGGTGGATTGATTCAGGTGCCACCCGCCACGTATGTGCCAACAAAGAATTATTTGCATCATATGCTTCGGCTCAAGATGATGAGATGATATTTATGGCCAACTCCGCTACGGCAAAGGTTGAAGGAACGGGCAAGGTTTGCTTGAAGATGACATCAGGCAAGGTGGTGATACTAAACAATGTCCTTCATATTCCAGAGTTGCGAAAGAACTTGATTTCTACTTCACTTTTGACTAAGAATGGTTTCAAATGTGTATTTGTTTCCGACAAAGTTGTAATTAGTAAGAATGAAGTGTATGTAGGCAAAGGTTACCTCACCGAGGATCTTTTTAAGATCAATGTAATGAATATTGATATGAATAAAAGTTCTGGTTCTTCTTACTTACTTGATTCAAATGATTTATGGAATGAACGTTTAGGACATGTTAATTATAAAACCTTGCGAAAACTGATTAACTTGGAAGTTTTGCCTAACTTTGAGTGCAGTACATCAAAGTGTCAAACATGTGTTGAATCTAAGTATGCTAAGTATCCGTATAAGTGTTGAAAGAAATTCAAATCCCTTAGACTTAATTCACACAGACATTTGTGATATGAAGTCGACACCATCTCGTGGTGGAAAAAAGTAGTTCATAACTTTTATCGACGATTGCACTAGATTTTGTTATATCTAGGCAATAGATGCATTTAGGCAATATAAAACTAAAGTTAAAAATTAGTTTGATTAAAAGATCAAAACGATAAGAAGTGATAGGGGTGGAGAATATGAATCTCCTTTGGCGGAGATATATTTGGAAAATGGAATTGTCCATCAAAATACTGCCCCGTACTTGCCTCAATCAAATGGGATTGCGGAAAGGAAAAACCGAACCTTGAAGAAAATGATGAATGCCTTACTTATAAGTTCAGGTTTACTACAAAACTTGTGGGGGGAAGCTATCCTTACAGCAAACCAAATACTCAATCGAGTGCCCCATAGAAAGACACAATCTATTCCATATAAGAAATGGAAAGGAAGAAAACCCAACTTGTAATATTTCAAAGTGTGGGGGTGTCTAGCAAAAGTCCAAGTTCCTATGCCCAAAAGAGTGAAAATAGGACCAAAGACTGCACTTTCATCAGATATGCTACAAACAGTAAAGCATGTCGATTTTTGGTTCATGAATCCGAACATTCGGATATCCATGATAATACGAAAATTGAATCAGATAATGCTGAGTTCTTTGAACACATTTATTTGTATAAGAAAAGACATGAATTGTCTAATGAAGAGTCTAAACGACTTAGGGATGAACCAAGGGAGAATGAACATAATGAAGCGAATCCAAGGCGTAGTACACGTCAAAGAACGTCGACTTCCTTTGGATCAGATTTTGTAACATTTCTTCTTGAGAATGATCCTCTAACGTTTAAAGAAGTGATGTCGTCTGAGGACTCATCCTTTTGAAAAGAGGCTGTCAATAGTGAGATTGATTCAATCTTGAGCAACCATACCTGGGAGTTGGTTGATCTTCCTCCAGGAAATAAACCTTTAGGTTCTAAATGGATCTTCAAAAGGAAAATGAAAGCTGATGGTACTATTGACAAATACAAGGCAAGACTTATTGTGAAAGGCTTTAGACAAAAAGAAGGCCTTGATTATTTTGACACATACTCGCTAGTAACAAAGATAATGTCAATTCGGATGCTGGCTGCATTAGTAGCGGTAGATGGTCTTGAAATCCATCAAATGGATGTAAAAATTGTATTCTTAAATAGAGAATTCGAGGAAGAAATTTACATAGAACAACCCGAGGTTTTTGTGGTTTCTGGTAAAGAAAAGAAAGTGTGCAAACTTGTTAAGTCACTTTATGGACTAAAACAAACACCCAAACAGTGGCATGCAAAGTTTGACCAAACCATGTTGGCAAACAGATTCAAAATAAATGAATGTGATAAATGTGTTTACATTAAAGACACTCCAAATCACAAAGTCATTGTTTGTTTGTATGTGGATGATATGTTGATCATCAGTAGAGACATTTCTGATATAAATGCTACGAAACGAATGGTTGAGAGCAAGTTTGAAATGAAGGACCTTGGAGTTGCGGATGTGATCTTAGGGATAAGAATTCATAGAAGTTCACAAGGGTTGACATTGTCACAGTCTCATTATATTAAAAAAGTACTTGACAAGTTCAAGTATTTGGATTTCAATATTGCCAAGACTCCATTAGACGTGAGCTTTGCACTTCAAAAGAATGAAGGTGAAAGTGATTTACAATTGGATTCTGCAAGAGTGTTGGGAAGTTTGATGTATATTATGAATTGTACACGATCGGATATAGCATGCGCTATTAGTAATCTAAGTCAGTACACTAGTAATTCTCATCAAACTTATTTGATAGCAATGAAAAGAGTTTTGAGGTATCTAAATCATACTCAAGACTTTGCTTTGCATTACAACAAAGATCCAGCGGTAATTGAAGGATATAGTGATGCAAATTGAATCACCGGATCGAATGAAGTAAAATCCACGAGTGGATATATGTTTACTCTTGGTGGAGGAGCAGTCTCTTGGAAATCATCCAAACAGACATGTATTGCCCGCTCTACTATGGAATCTGAATTTATCGCATTAGATAAAGTCGGTGAAGAAGCTGAATGGCTCCGAAGTTTCTTGGAAGATATTCCTTATTGGCCCAAACCATTGACCCAGTATGCATACACTATGATAATCAAACGGCAATAAATAGGGAAGGGAGCATGATGTATAACGGTAAATCTCGTCATATAAGATGAAGACATAATACTGTTAGAGACCTTCTCTCTAGTGGAATTATCGCGATTGACTATGTGAAGTCAAAGGATAATGTGTCCGATCCACTTACAAAAGGCCTATCTAGAGAGGGAGTTAAGAAATCATTGAAGGAAATGGGTTTACGGCCTAGGACAAGTCATCACAACGGTAACTTTACCTAGCGGACTGGAGATCCCAAGAGCTAGGTTCAAAGAGATTAAACAAAGTTGTGACTGATGGTTCAACATTGTCAATAAACTCAACCCGTTCTCATGATGAAGACAATGTTCAGGAAACAAGGATAAGACTTATGGTTGGTAGTCTCTTAATGGTTTCTAAGTTGGGCAGGTTTGACCAAATTATTTGATTGATAGGATTAAATGTTTAGGAATCACCTATGTGAGAGTGAAGTGAAAGCCGCTTCAAGGAGAATGATAGTAAAGGCCTATTCTCAAAGCTCTCATGAAACCAGGTTATGATCATGGCTGAAACGAACAAAATCGTGAGAATCATAAATGGCAAAAGGGTGATTGTGTGGCTTGTGTTGTCTAGGTGTACATTAATGTTTGATGGTTCAAAGATATCACATCTACCGATTGATCGAGTGCATCCGATGCAAGTTCACTAAGAAAAGTTCAAAGAGAAACCTACTTATCCAGATGCAATTAGTCTTTGCTTGTTAATCACACACTTTTTCGTATATTCTTTTTTGAAATAGCCATTCCCCATTCATGTAGGGGATTGTTGGGTTCTAAGTGTATTGTGAATGAAAAATGTAGGGAAGAAAAATGGAGGAAAAATGAAATGTGTAGTTCACTTTTAAGAAGTTAAGTTCTTCCACATTGGTGGGAGAAAGAAACATTCTTATGCATATATTGAAATACATTCCTTCATGTGGATAGTGAGGCAAGAAAAAGTCAAGCCTCGTGCCGTCGTCGCTCGCTCGGCTTGGCTTCGGCTTTGGATTTGTCAAATGATCGATCGAGAGACTATCTTTTTGGACAAAATTCATTTGAAACTTGAAAAATAGTGATATTTTAATCCCAAAAGAAATGTTTTTCTCCATTTGCAGAAGTACACGAGCATGTGAGGATGCATGTCACAACGCAGCTTGAAGGGACGGGACCCTTCGAGGAAGCGACACACTATTTCACGCGAAAAAGATGACCTACGCGCACAGGTCGTCATTTGCAGCCCAAGTGAGCTTTGCAGAGGACGGGACAAATTCTAAAAATTGTCAAACGACGACCTGCGACCGTATGTCGCCACCTGCGGGCAGAGGTGGGTTTCGCAGGTCAAGTGACGTTTCAGAAAGTTGTCTCTTTTCATGAACCTTTGCTTCTCTTCTGAAGCACCACCTTTTGGCTATAAATACCTGACTTTCTCCTCAGGTTTGTGAAAGAAAATAATTTTCTTCTTCTTGAAAAACTCAAGTATGATTATCAAATCGTTGAGTGAGTTCGTTGTTCGGTAGAATTTGAGGTACCACTATTCTACTGAAGTGAATCATTTTATCCTGGGAGGAAAGATTCCATAACCTCGGGTACTTGGGGGGAATAAATTCCTTAAGGACACACTGTGAATTCGGTGGACTTGATTCTCCATTTCTGTCTTCACCTTTTTCTTACGGTTTTGCTATTTTTCAGAAAATAGTAGAAACTTCATTTTGATAGTTCATAGTTGTTGAATTTGTGTTTGAAGTTGTTGAACTTCTTTGTTGTTCTTGAACTTAAAGGTGAAGTTCTTGTTGTTTAAATACAGATAGTTGTACCCGGAAACAACAATATTAGACCTAACCGGCCTAACCATTAAATGATCGTGCAATGGATGATGTTGCTTCTCTCTTAATCAAAGCTTTTGATTCCTAGATATGAAAAAATTCTTGATAGGTAGTGCTTCTTTCGAATGAGCCCTACAGAGTGCGAATCGAAATTAATCAGATACAGAGTGTGAATCGAAATTAATCAGACTCTAATTAATATAGGTATCTAACATCAGATGAAAAATTAAATTTAAAAAATAAAATTATTTGGACCTAATTACTGGGAACACATACTACAATTACATATCATAACTGTTGTCAGTAACGGATTGACCCTGTATATTTTAAAATATAACATTTTCACCTCTTGTACAATGAAATGCTACACTTACATCCCAATGATGTAATTTCTATTTATTCTAAAAACATTTAGACATCTTACAAACCCTATACAAATGAAGCTTCATCTAACTATGTATATTGAAAATAATTTTGAAGCGAAATAATAACTAAAAAGTAAAATAAGAGAATTTATATAAATTCTGCATTTAAAGTGCATGTTATTAGTAATAGTTGGTATATCTTGTTGATAATTCGTGTTCATTTTCTATTTATGAGTTTTGAAAGATGAATGTTTCAAGAATGAGTATTCTCTTTTTTAATCAAAGGCATGAATAAAACATATTATCTTCTTTTTAAAATTTCATAAAAATAATTCTGTCTTATTGTTTACGATTTTAGTTTGTCTTTCAATAATTAGATTTCAATGTACTTCGAATAAAATTTATAGGGGATCTAAATACAGAAGAGTGTAGATATTTGATTTTAAAATACATGGGATCTATCTAAGCTTGTCAGGGGATCGGGTCCGAGTCTGCCGGACCGGTGTTATTGAAACTGGGTCCGAAACTGGGTCTTCTTTGACCGGTGATTTTAACGGAACCGATACTACTGGTACCGGGTATACCAGAATTTTCTGGTGTTCCGACCAGGTCCGATGGTAACTGGTGTGGACCGGATCGGACCGGACCGAAATCCGAGTCCAAACGTTAATTTTTTTTTGGGTTTAAATTATATTTATTTAAAATCAGCTTTTAAAACATATAAAAACAGTTTTTAAAACTTATAAAACCTTTTTATATTCTTAAAGTTTTTTTTATATAAAAATAGTTTTTATATTCCAAAACTTGTAAAACCTTTTTATTTTTTTCAAATACTTATAAAAACTTTAAAGTTACAAATATAAACTTTATAGTTTTTTTTTTTCAAAAATTATAAAAACTTTATGAGGTTAAAAATATAAAAACTTATATTTTTCACAAAACTTTTCCAAACTTTATAAAGTTGAACCATTAAAGTTTATTTTTTTTCAAAACTTTAAAGTGACAAATATCAACTTTATAATTTTTTTCCCCAAAACTTTTAACTTACAAATAATTAAATTTTACTAAGTTATTTGTAAAATTAATTGCATTAAATAAAAGATAAATTTTAAAACAAAATTAAGGTGAATTGCCTATAAATTTATTCAAATTTTGTCCGTTGTATATCTAATATAAATTAGAAGAGAATCTAATCTATGCAGCCACCTTCTAGGAAGGGTTCTATTTGAATTAGATCTCTAGTATCATACTAATATTTATAATGTCCAAAATATTCTAGTTGTAACTTAGTTATTTCTTCAGCGGACATATTTTTCGGAATTGGTCTTCGTCCTTGTTCAGCCATTCTCTGAATAATACCAAAATCTCCAAACTATCCTTTGCTAATGAGTATCGATGATCTCCAATAATAAATTTTTTCGAGCTAAAATCTTGCTCTGAAGCAATTGAAGTCGTTTGACTTGCTAGCACATCTCGAACCACCTTTGATAGCTTTGGATATTGTTTGATACGGGTCTTCCACCACGCTAAAAGCTGAAGTTGTCCATTTGCATCTCTAATATTATCCCGATTCTGAGAAATATATGAATCAAATCATTACTAGAAGAACATTGAAGACCAATTTCTTCACCTATCTCATCATCTAAATCATCATATCTAGGCCTAGAAGTAGCAGGTTCGGCTGACGGAACATTTTGTTCCATAACTTGATACAAGTTATACAAGCTCCTAGCTTTAGGTACTATGCTAGCACAACAAGTTTCAACTGATGGCTTTTCATGAGATTGAATTTTTAAATTTTTTGAACCATCATCATTACACTAATTTTCTTTGTAAAATGGGTTGAATAAAGCAGCGGTCAAATAAATTTGCAGAATAGAAAAAAATATTTTTAAAATTTTTCAGTCATAGCTATAATTGACTCTTTGAACAAAGTAATTTTTTTATATTCAAAGGGTACTATAGAAATAACAGTAATATTTACTAAAACAAAAGAAATAGTTGGAGTATATTGAGCAGATACTGTATGCATAGATTGATAAAAAAATTTCAAAAATTTACAAAGTCCTTTTATTTCAATCCAATCATCAGTACACAGTTTTAAATAATCAACATCCACATTATGAGCATTATAAACTAATTGTATGGGTTCATGATAATCATAGTCAACATCAAGCATTTCATATAAAGAATTCCATCTAATAGGGACTTCTCTTGAAATTTTTCTATATCAAATTTGACATTCTCCACAACGACGTCCAAAATAAGTACATATAGATTTTTTTAAAAGAAATAAAACTACAAGCAAGTCGAACTTTATGACAACTACTTCCAAACAATTCAATACCTTCTTTTACTACCAAATTAAAAATATATGCAACACATTTAACATGAAAATAATCATAATTTATTGGACAAAGTCTAGCTTGTAAAGACTCAACAACTTTCATGTTGTTAGAAGCATTATCTAATGTGCATGACATTATTTTATCAATAAGTTGAGAATATTGCAAGCTTTCCGCTATTGTACTAGCTATATAGACACCCGTTTTAGTCTCATCAACATATTTATAAGCAATAATTCTTTTTTGCATGTATCAATGGTGATCAATCCAATGAGCTGTAAGAGTAAAATAATCATTACCATTAACACTAAGACACATATCAGAAGTAATAGATATTTTACCATCAAATTTATTAAATAGGCAACGAAGAAAATGACAATGTTCAGTTTGATATTTAAAAATATCACTTTTGATTGTATTTTGTGAAAAGCCTTTAAAAGAGGGATTATATACTCTTCAAATCTATATTCTATATATAATAATAAAGGAGAATGTAAGCTAGGTGATGTGGCACCTCCCATTGGCCTCTATTCCCATTTTTTTTTCTCTCATTTTTTTGTCACTTTTTGTTCCATAATCTAATTAATAATATTTTCCTTAATTTTAAATTGAACGGTTAAGCATTTGTACCTTACTTAATGACTTTCATTAAATATTAATTAATAAAGTTATTTAATTACACATCGGTTACAAATTGAATTTGTATTTTGCAGATAAGTTGTTCAAGCCTTTTCATCTTCCTAACCTAGGTGTATTGGTATATAAAATGCTAAGGAATTTTATATCTATTTTTTCCCTCTCAAAATTTCCTCAATCTGTATTAAAAAATAATTTTTATCGGATATGAAATTCAAGAAAAGATAGAACACATGTAGTGACGATGAAGATGTTGATTATAACATGAATTCTCTTTATGTTCTGGTGATCTTTTGACTGTTTTTAATTCCTCTCTTGTAAGTTGTATTACAATTTCATTTCTCAATTTTTTAGATTCATAGCAATCCTCCCATGATTTTTCTTTTTGTATACCAATACTAGAAATTGAGATGTTGGGTTCTTTGAACAATTAACTAATTTTAAAAATTCATATTTTTAAGCTTTCTCTAAATTTCAGGTTTGGGAAATTGAAATAACAAATCTTATGCAAAAAAAGATTGAGGCTTCTCCGATTTTAATAGGAAAAACAGGTCTATAAGTTCTCGGCGCAGCATTAACAATGTGTTTGGATGGTTGCTACCTATCGTATTGTGTTGTATTGTTATTACCAATACAATGTTTGTTTTGATTTTTACTTAAACTTTTATTGTATCGTATCGTTTAGTTCCACCATTAGATAACGATGAAAAGTCTCATTTTATATAACGACTGATTTGGTAGGGAAAATAATTTGTTCTATATAATGGCTTATGGATGGAACGGAGAGAAAACAAGCTTACGGAGCACAAATATTTCTTGAAACGAAGCTATTGGAGTTTCATGTTGTATCTCCTTATTGTTACCTCAAGTCGTCCATATGCCATTTTCAATTTCCTGATTTCATCTGTTTTCTTTTTTGGTATATTACATCGTATTTAATTTGGATGTAATAATATTAGGTTATTAGTTTGTGTTATGAAGAAGAAATTGAGTTGAATACTACTCTGAGTTTTAGTGTGAGATTTTGTGATTGTAGGTAATTTGAAAATCTAATTAGATTATGCAAAATAATTCATATCAAATGATCTGTTCCGCAACTAATTATATGTGATGAATATTATGAGTTTTTATTTTATAGGATAAAAATGAAATAAGTCTTACAATGATTTTTTTATCGGAAATTATCGTATAAGTGTTCATATTGAAGAGTCGTGTGTTCGTATTTGGATAAAAGAACTTCATATTGTAAAATTAAATTGATTTATTTTCTTTATAAGTCAAACTATTTCTACTGACATATTATGTGTCTGCCTTAACTATTTGTTGATCTTTAGTGTTAATATATATACTTGCAGGGATGATATCATAACAATATGTTTGAATTTACGAATTAAAGATTCTATAAAAGATAATGATTAAATGTATAATTTTCTTGCAGAGATATTACATGAAGGACATAAATCAGATGATGAAATGGAAAAATTCAGGATGTAGAAGATCTAACATGAGCCTTATTGGTGTAGTGGTAGACACACGAGACATAGAATCTCGTGTAAAGAGCGTGGAGGTTTTGTTTATACAAGAATTTTTTTTTGCAAAAGCAACTAAAAAAATTCTCTTCCAAGAAGGTGTTGGTTAACAAATGGTCATTTTACCCTTTGTGAGATAAATTATTGTTATAGAAGAAAGCTCATAGTTTAAACAAGAAAAAAAAATGAAGTTTTGAAAAGTTAAACAACTACATTTGTGAAAGCGGCTTATGACAGTTTTAGCAGAAGATGTCTCATAAGTTTATTTTCTATGTTTAGTATTTCTATCTTTCATTCTATTTTTGTGTTAAAACTAGAAAATGTATGTAATGCTTTTATTTGAATTAATTGTTATATTTTAGTTTTTAACATGTTGCCTTTTCTAATTAAATACATTTGAATATTTATTCAAAAAATAGAATTTATATGTCTCATAGACTCATAATATATATTTGTTATTTTTTAGTTTTGGTATTATGAGATTTATGTGCTTTGTATATCAAATAAATTTATATAAAATAAATATATATTTCACGCGGACAAGTTAACTAGTATAATGAATAAAATCAAGGTGTGAAGGAAAACTAAAAGACAAACCCATAATAATAACTATTTTTGCTAATTCTTCTCTATCTACATCTTCACTATATGTTGATGATGAGCTTGGGCCAGCCGGGTTAGACAAATTTAAATGAGTCTAAACCATATTACCTGTCGCGTCTCATTTTTCTCTCGGAAAACGGGATTCGATGTGACAACTCTCTTTTTGGGATGGTTTAAGAGTGAAGAGTCGCCACTTAACGAATTAAGGTGCGTTAGGGCACCATTCTAAACTAATTACGAACTATTTAATTAGTCTACGTCACCAGAAATTCGGGAAAGGTTCAAGTTACCTCGAAAGAAAGGTGTTAGGCACCTTTCGAGGTCCACAAATATGGATCCCGACCGAACTCATATATTACATTGGGGATTTCACGTGATAATCAAAGGTCTATTATTTTATTAAAATACCTAAGTGATTAAACATGCATAATTTATTTTAATTATTCTAGATAAATAAAAAATAGGTAAGTAGAGAAAGGTAGCAAGAAAATAAGAAAATAACTTGAGTACTAATTTAAGGGCAATTAAGAATACAAGCACTTAAGATAGAAAGAAGAGAAAAAAAAATTAAATCTGACAATAAAGGAAAAAGTTTATAGAAAAAAATAAAATAAGATAAATAATTGTACAACTTGAATATAACTTATGTTTACGATTAAATACAACTTTACAAAAAAAATAATAATACAAATATCTAACTAACCAAACAATGACCTACAATATTAATAATCAAAAGAAGAAGATACTGAAATAGGTGCTTCCAATATAATATTTAAAATATTCAAATAATGCACACAAGAAAATCTAGGATAAAAATATTAAAAGAATAAAAGATAGATGAACTAACCTGACTGCTTCCAAGCAAATAATTAAAGCACTCAAATAAAAAATAAAAAATAAAATAATCTACACACAAAATTCGATATTCAAGGACATAAAAAAATTGTGAAGGTCAAGAGACTTACCTTGTTGGTGAAGAAGTGAATTTATAAGAAAATAACTTTGGTTATTCTCCTATTTTTAGGATCGCATTTTAGTCCCCATGAGTTATAAAATTTGGCAAAAAAAAAAGGAAATTGTTAGTAAAGTGTATGCCACCTTATTTTGGTGGAAAATATAATGATAGAGAATAATAACTTAACACATAAAAGTTAAGGTTAAGAAAGTGAGGGAGAGAGAGAGAATCAGAGTGGGATCAGGGTATGACAAGGATGAAACGGGTCCAATGCGATGTTACTCCCTTTATTTCAATTTTTATGATCAATTCTTTTAAACGCCTTAAGACAAGACGAAAGAAATTCTTAAAGAAATTTATTCAAGAGTACTAAATAAAATATTTCAGTATTTGAAAGTCATGTGAAGCTAAATATATTATAATATGAAGATCGTATCAAAGCATGTGGATAATTTAGTATAGTAGTAAAAGTTGTCAAGTCCTTGAGAACTTTAAAAGAGTGACATATTAAATAAGAAAAGAAGGGAGTAACGAGATGCTTTATATTTTAACAAAGCTATGTGTACACTTCATACAAGAAGTCATCTATAGCCTGTCTTATTTGTCATCATTTTCCAAATGTACCTGACCCCCGATGGGGTGACGACTCCATTTGAGCTCCGCTTCAAGCTTTGACTCCTCCACTTGCGGTGGTTGAGCTCCAAGGAACGTCATTTCATTATGATGTACATGCAAAAATATTCAAAGGGGTAGGAGTATATCTGTTCGTAGTATTTAACTAATTGAACAAAATTAAGCGACAAAGTAATAAAGACTCTTAATTAAAATAAGCACAGACGATGGGAAAGAGTTGAAAAAAAAAGTGTTTTTAAATCTCTTATTACTGGACAATACAATTTGAGATAAATTTGTACATCATCTAACTCTCCTCGCATCTAATTACTTTATTCGAGCCTTACACATTGGTCAAGATCCAAAGTTACTTGGTCTAATTATTCCAGCCTGAACCAGTGAAACAATACTATAAGTAGTAATATACTCGAACCAATCTAGACAATTAGATGGAACTACTTAGCATCAAACAAGCACGTAAACCTCATTATATCATTAATACCAACTTGGACTAACTTATAGTCATAAGAAAAGATAATTGTCAACAGTAAATGCTCTCAATTCATTTAATAAACTTAGCAACAAACTCTTAACAATATAAGCTAATAGATAATCATGTAAAAACTATACCAATGAGCAAATCGTAGGGAACTCGTCATTCCAGATCAAAACGATTAAGAGGTCATATTTCAAAGGGTAAAAATGTAAAAATTTATACTTGCATTGTCGTAGTTATGAAAGATCTGTAGAATCAAAAATTGATTTCCGAACTTCAAGTAAAAGATTTTTATCTAATAAAATGATTCTAAACATACTAATCTCAAAATATTAGTAACATGATACATACAACAGTAATCTACATCACTGATGCCCATTGCAACAACTTACTCCAAATTCTTTAAAAATGAAATATAACGTAAGCCATTAAGCTCGAAAAGACTTAAGCACTAATCGAGAATAAGATCAAGAGACGAACCTCGGAGAATTGAACTTTCTAATTAAAGTAACCCAGCGAAAACGTACGACAACGAACGAACCTTTGATGACACCTGACTTGCGCCATTGACCGAAATTCAACTAGGCAACTCAAACTCAACTGTTGTCGGTGCTTTGAGGATGAACCTCCGATAGTGTTCAGATCAATTTCATGGTCTTTGTGGTGATGGAATAATGGTGTCGCGGTAGCTATATGGAGTATTTGTGGCTGATTTAAATGGAACTTTTGGGGAGTATAGTTGTGTGCCTCCTATGTGTTCCTCGTCCCCCATGAAAAAAAAAAGTAGTGGTATTTGTAAGAGAGAAGAAAAAGAATGTTAAGGGAAAGGGAAGGAAAGGAAATTTTAAAAATCTTTTCTTACTAAATATAAGGTGAAACGAATATGGGGGAATATGTTTATGATTATTGTTTTAAAAAAATATTTTGTAGGAATAATTTGGGGAAAAATTATATTCTTCCACGTAAAGCCAAGATTTTGTAAAAGTTTATAGATATAGAAAGATTTGACCATGTTCAAAATTTGAAATCCAACGTTAATATATTTGAGTCTAAATAAATTCTACTAACATACATAATAAGAGTAGTTGTTAAATGACTAAGTAAAAATAAATAAATAAATAAATAAATAAAAGAGTAAGTAAATAAGATTTCTTCGCAAGTGAATAATAATAATAATAATAATAATAATAATAATCAAAATAATGGGGGATAATACGTGTTAGCACAAAATTTGATAAAAATAATAAAAGTGGTGTTTTTGGCCTTAAATAAAATAAGCACCCGAATGAGAAAAATGACGAAACGGATAGACAAAATTGGGTGTCAACATTACCTGCTACTGATTCTTCGGCAATGGTGTACCAATTTTTTTGGCCCTAGGCTCTATTTCTAAACGAATAAATTCTTTACTACGTTTTCTCAAATGCTTAGTTAGCAACCCTGTCCCGCCATTATTTTCTCCGGTCAACTGTTTCATAACGCTCTTACATTTATTACAAGCAGCGATATTTTTTACCCTATCGTGCTTCATAATTTTTTAAACTAAAGACCTTTTAGTACGTTCGATAGCTTTGGCCCTAGTAAACGTAGGTAAAGAGGGAACTTCATCACCTTCTTTCGGTAATTCCGTAATCCAACTAGTAGGGGTAGGGGTCTCACCTAACTCTTGTTCTTCTATATCATCTTTTTTCGGTAAGTTTTCCTCAAAATTATCGTAACGCCTACTTAAGGTCTCATGGTCTAATTGCATACCTGAGCCAATATCCTAATCATTGGATTGTGATAAAGAAGTTTCTTGAACATCACTAAATTTAGGCGGTAATAAACTAGTAGTAACACTACGTTTTTTACCCTTACGAAAAATCTTTCCAAGCATTAATTTTTTACCACTACTATTTTTACTGACATCCATAATTAATAGCTAAAATATTAAAAATAAGCAATATAAATATTATAATAAAAAAATTAATGAAAGTAAACAAATATAAATATTAAAGAACAAAAATATAGATATTAAAGTAAACAACTAGAGAAATTAAAGTTGGAACGAATGTACCGAGCATCTGAGTAAAAGCAGACTTATACCTAATGTCGGAATTGACAGATGATAATTGAAGCTTGCAATATCTTCAAAAAATCTCCAACTTCAATTAGCTAATGCCACAATTATATAATATTAAAAGAATAATAAAGAGATTTTTAGAGAGTCTAATATATTAGAGAGAGTATGTGAATATTTGTGAGCAAAAAGAATGGGGTTAGGGGGTTAAGGGGGGTAGTGGGGTGTTTTGGGAGGGTAGGGAGGCAAAAGAATAGTTGGTGGCCCCCCCAACTGCTGCCAACGGCTCCTTAACGTTAACTTTTTTAAAAAATAAAAAATAAATTTCTAATTCAGAATTCCGACCGTTGACCGGATCTAAACTGGACCGGAACTGGGTCAACTGGTGTAAAATGGAGTTCCGCACCAGGATCGGGTTCCGTACCCCATAGTACCGGTCTTATCGGGTCCAACCGGTATCGTTCCGGATGAAACAGGTTCCGTTACTGGAACCAGATCGGTTCAGACCCAATCCACTACGTCTGCCACCCTTAGATCTATCCATCACTAAGTCATAGTATAGGTATGCTTACTGTAATTAACTCATATAAAAGAACTTCATTCTTTTTTAAACGGATTAATAAAGAAATTCTGTCACAAAGTGGAACATAAGGAGTAATTAATAATCTTTAATTAATAGTAAGTAACATGCTATAACATGTTAAATTACATCGGCTCATTTATAGTATGAGTTTATGTTCTATGCATTGAAGATGAAACAAATATTTACACAAATAAATTACTTAATTTGATAAGTAACGTGTTATAATATGTTAAATTACATCGGTACATTTATAGTATGAGTTTATGTTCTATGCATTGAAAATGAAAAAAATATTTACACAATAAATTACTTAATTTGATAAAAATCATAATAACCTACTCTGCAGATTAAAATCCACTGATAGCATGAAAAAAAGTTTAGGTCCTTGAAAGCTTTAAGCTCCATTCAATTATCTTGTTTATTTTGAAATTAACATGTTTCTATAAATTTTGGAAATGGAAATATTAAGGTACTCGAAAAAGTGACACTGCCATGGCATTAGACCAAATTCTCCGAACAAGGAAAGTAACCGGAGATTTGATTTTGTAATCTTTTACAAATTTATTTTTAGGTTAAAAAATATACATTAAAATACTTTATCCTACAAGATTGTTTATTTTTTTTAATTTTCCCTTAAATATAGTTTTTTTTGGGATTTACCTTATCTCAACATCAAAATAAATGAAGGATGGATACCGAAAATGATCTGTATTGGATTTCTTTCCAAATCTCTCCATTTTATACGTGATTTTTTAGGTTAAAATTGATAGGCTTTTCGCAGGTATTTCAGATTCCAATTGCTGTAGTGAGTATATTTTCCTTCATTTTTCGGGTTCATCGATTTGGTTGTTGGGTTGTTCATTCAGTTTTCGGGTTCTCCGTTGATATTTTGAAGATAAGAAAATGAAAACTCTATGAAAGACCATTGAGGCTTGATTTGCCTTTTTTTTTTTAATATATAAATCTGGGTATTTGTGAATTGTCCCAATTAGTGATATTGGATTTTGTTGGAAATATTTTAAGGAGATTAAGCATCAATTTTGGAGGTGCTTGTAGTCGATCTGAGGCAGATTTGAGCGGAATTTCAAATTGGAAACGATTTAATCTTTATATCCCCCAACGTATCCCATGTATATCCTAATGCATATTAGTATATATCACACTGTATAGCTGTCTTATCTACTGTATGTCATATATATGTGTATATATATCCATGTAAATATGTGTGTTATATTTTTATCAAGCAATAGGAAGATCGTAATTCGTCCAAGGAGTGGCGGTTAATAGATCGCCATTTCAACCTTTGCTAGATAAAGATCTCGAATATCACAAGTCCACACCTAGAGAGTGAGGGTGCGCTAAGACGAGTTGATGAGCTAATATGGATGGATCACTTTTCATATGTATGTGGAGGGAACCTGAAGTAAAGCACTCGGACACACGATTAATATTGCAATGATGTCCATGAAAATCTGTGTGATGTGCACTGATATACACATATAAAATGTGATATACACATGTGATAGATGTGATTTCTAGGTCTAATTTTTTGCTTGAACAAGTCAAAAGTTGAGCTCACACCAAACAAAAAAGGAATAAGTTTCCAATTTCCGAAATAGTCTTAGCTAAACCTATAGGCTCTTTTCTTTTAAAGTAAACACAAGAATGAGTGAATCGAGCCCACCGCTTGTGCGACCCCCATCAATTTCTTTGAGTTTCATTCTTGTGAACATATTCCCCAGGCAGGATACTTAACGAATTAGCTACAATATTGTATGGATTAATACGCACAATGCCTAGTATCAAGTTTACACCCATTATCTCAAGTTTTGGATCGAACAAATCAATCACTTTTAATTTTCTTCAAATTTTGTGTATAGCCTCTTTGAGGTGTTTTCAATCATATCCACTCACACCCGTTCAATCCAACAAAGTTGACTTTGTTTTTTTTTCCTTTTTTTCTCTTTTAATTTTTGCTTTTGATCTTTTCTGATCTAAAGATGAAAATGGATCCGAACGTTAATTTTCAAGAGAGGACATATATATATCAAAGTGTAAAATTAGGAGGAAAATCTTCATAATCTCCTCTTATATCTAGGTCATTTTTGCTAGATATGGCTATATTATATCAAGGCTTTTTAGGCTTTAATTATTGGGAAAAGGACACCATATGGCCCATCAAAAAATAAATGGCCCATGTTTGGGCTATTGGGCATGGAATGGCCAGTCAACCCAAAATAATTCCAAAAAATGGCCAGTCGGTCCAAACTAATTCCAAAAATGGTCAGTCAAAACTGTATCAATGTGGTATATAGGTTGTATCAATATGGTATATATGGTACAGGGACTGTATCAATATGATATCAAAATTGTATCAATATGGTATATGAACTATATATGCATATGTTTTTTTGTATAAACTATATGAATGTGGCATGAGGACTGTATCATTATGGTATATGAACTGAAAAAAAAAGAAGAAGAAGGCAGTAGCAGCGACAAAAATGCCTAAAATGGCTACCTTTTGGAATTGCAAAATCAATGGCTATTTAGTGGAAATAGTTTTGGGCGAAGTGACATTTATGTCCTTTTCCCTTAATTATTAAATATACTTTTTGTCAAAAGTTACTAATATTAGTTTGAAGTAATATGTAGGTGCCAATATCCCTAAAGTCTTACACTATTGGATCTTTAAAATCTGTCTCAATTCATCATGTCATGCGTTTTTATTTCTATGAATTAGTAGTTAGTACATACTATATGAATTAGTAGTTAGTACATACTAACGGCTGTTGCATGTAATTATGTATATTTATTTGACATTCAATTCAAATCGATTAAAATAATCGAATTATTAATGATAGATAATTGATATCGTATTATCGATTATCGATTTTGCATATTTACAAATCAATAATCGATAAAGTTCATTCAATTCAGACAAGCAAGATAATTGAAGTGCGTTCTTCACAAGTTTTTTAGTTTCTTCACACGATAAAATAAAGGCATGATAGTACTGTACTCAATTGCTTGTGTTGTATGGAGAGATTATTCTACATTCTTGAATCTATTTTATTTTTACCGTGGTGTGCGAAGTGAAATGTATCATATGTTAGTTAGAGAAGTTGACGAACTACTATGGTAAGTTTAGGCTTAACATGTGTTAGTTAGTTAGTTAGCTTTAGTAGTCATTGTAATTAGGTATATTTGTGATGAGCTGTACAACTGGCAGAGTAGTTAGTTAGGATGTACAGCTGGAAGAGTAGTTAGTGGAGTCAGTTAGCTTCTAAATTGTTAGTATATAAATAATGCATTGTACAGTAGTGGAGAATATACAATTCAGTTTTCCAGTTACAAAATATCTTCTCCAAATATTTCTCTCTCTAAAATGTTAACCTCCATTGATGAACTGCTAGAGCTAACTGTGGAGCTCATAGCCTAAATTTCTACATGGTATCAGAGCCAGGTTAGATTCGAGGAGATTCACACAAATTGTTCGATTAATTTCTTATTCGCAGAAAAAAGATTGTTACGAAGCTTGCTGATTCTAGATAACAATGGCAAAAACAAAAATTGACACAAATCATCCTCTCTATCTAGGTTCAACGGATACACTGGGATTTGTTCTTATTCCGGTGAAGCTTACTGAAACGAAAAACTATGATTTGTGGAGTAGATCGATGCGAATTGCATTATTAGAAAAGAGGAAGTTAGGATTTGTGAATGGAGTATGCACAAAGGCATCGGTGGAAGCTGAATTGCATGAACAGTGGGAAACCTGTAATGCACTCGTTCTGTCATGGATCATGAATACAGTTTCTGAAGATCTTCTAAGTGGAATTGTTTATGCATCTAATGAGCACCTTGTTTGAGAGGATTTGAAGTAGAGTTTTGACACACTTAATTGATTAAGGATGTGGCAATTACACAAAGAAATTACGACATTGATGCAAGGTACTAACTTTGTTTCAACTTATTTCTCGAAATTGAATGAGTTGTCGCATGAGTATGATGTATTAGTTCCTTCACCTAATTGTGATTGTGAGAGCTCGAAGGATTACATTGAACATTTGAGCCAACAAAGTCTGCTTCATTTTCTTAGTCATTTGAGCCAGCAAAGTCTGCTTCATTTTCATAGTGGCCTTAATGAGTCTTATGACCCTGCTCGAAGACATATCCTCAAGAAATCAGTAGCACCATCTCTGGGACAGGAACATGCCATGATCATACAGGATAAAAGTAAACACGTAGCTGTAGCAAATATAGCTGCCAAAGGAGCTGAGAAAGTTGAAATCTTGTCAATACATGCAGGATATATGAATTTACAAGCAGAAAGATGATGAGGTTTTAGAGGAAGGAAACAATGTGATTTTTGTAGAATTAAAGGACATGCAAGAGATAATTGCTACAAGATTGTTGGTTATCCACCTAGTTTTTAAACTAGAAGGTCGTATGGAGGTGGAGGAAATGGAATTGGAAACTCAGATGGATGGAGAAGAAATAGTAATTCTGATAGATGGAGAAGGAATACAAACAACTCTGAAGGGAGTAATCACTAGCTGAAAATAATACTAACATTGCATCATCATCTAGGTCTAATGGAGGAGCATCATCATCTAGGATTAATGGAGGAAATCAACCAGAAAAATAGGGACAATATTATAATTCTTTCTCTGATGAACAATATAGGAAGATCTTAGGCCTGTTGAACAAAGATTCAGGAGAGCATCATGTCAACATGGCAGGTATTGTTACTTGCTTGATGTCTCATTTACCACAAAATGAATGGATAATTAATTTCAGAGTTACACATCATGTCACTGCAAACTTGAAGTTATTAAAGGATATTGTTAGTATAGATACATCTAAAATAGATAAGGTACATTTACCTACTGAGGAGAGGACAGAAATCACTCATACAGAAAGTGCAGGCTAGTTTGGCAATGAAACAGTGAAGGATGTGTTGTATGTTTCTAAGTTTAAGTTTAACCTTTTATCAGTGTTAAAAGTGACTAAAGAGCTATCTTGCTTTGTCACCTTTTTCCTTGGTTTTTTGTGTGTTTTAGGATCTTTACAGTGGCAAAAAGAAAGATATTGGTAAATAGGAAGGTGGACTATATGTGATTGATGGAGATTCAAGAGGAACTATGTAAGCAAATAAGCTGAAAACAACATGCATGACTAGAAATGATGAAGAACACAATATATGACACATGAGGTTGGGACATTCCTCACATAGTTATGAATAAGATTCTAGAGTTAAATAAGTGTACGAGCACTACTGTAGAAAACAATTGCCATATATGTCCTTTGGCAAAGCAAACTAGACTGCAGTTTCCAATTAGTGATTCTAGAGTTGATTTGGCTTTTCAACTTGTATCTATGGATCTCTGGGGTCCCTATAAAGTGCCAAATTATGATAAGAAATACTACTTCTTGACTGTTGTAGATGATCATTATAGATTTACTTGGATTTATTTTCTACAGTTAAAGTCTGAAGTGATTATTGTGCTTAAATAGTTTCTAGCCATGGTATGGAACTAGTTTGGAAAGATGATTAGAGTATTGAGGTCTAATAATGGAACTAAGTTCTTTTAACTCCAAATATAGAGAATTGTTGATGTCTTTGGTAATAGAACATCAAAGTAGCTATCCTTACACTCCATAGCAAAATGGTACTGTGGAGAGAAAACATAAACACATTTTAAACATTGCTAGAACCCTGAAATTTCAGGCTATGATCCCTCTTAGATATTGGGGATTATGCATAAAAGTTGTTGTATATCTGATGAATAAATTACCATCTGCTGCAATAGGAGGACATACACCATATGAGCTGATTCATAATAAGAAACTAACACTCAATCATTTAAGAATGTTAGGTTGTCTTTGTTATGCTACTAATTTGATGAAAGGAGACAAGTTTGGACCAAGATCAGGGCCTGTTGTGCTGCTTGGGTTCTCAGAAGTGTAGAAAGGATATATCCTGGTTGATTTGGCATCAAAAGATATATCTGTAAGCAGGTATATTATTTTCAGAGAAAATATTTTTCCTTTCAGTTCACAAGATTCAAAACCTACACCATCTGTTGCGCACCCTGTTTGCACTGATGATGAAGAAATTGATTCACCTTATACATTGTCTTCTTTACCTTCAAATTATATGAGTGATCATAACGTGGATCATAAGATTTAAGTGCCATTGAATTCTAATAATCAGGAGGTTGTTGTCACAACCAGAGCTGCTAGTACATTAAGGGTTCCTTCTGACGATGTTGATGCCAGAAGAAGATCAGAAAGGACTTCCAAACAACCACTATGGATGAAGGATTATGTTGGAAGTCAATTTTTTTTAATTCCACTTTATATCTATTATCTGATTATTTTTCCTATGATAAAACTTCTATCAAGTATCAGTGCTATCATACCAAATTTTCTTCATTAGTTGAGCCATAGAAGTATAGAGAGGCTGCAAAAGATTAGAGATGGGTTGAAGCCATGAAGTTGGAAATCAAAGCACTTGAAGAAAATAAGAAATGGGATATTGTTGATCCACCAGCAGGGAAGAATACAGTTGGTTCAAAATGGGTTTACAAAATCAAATTTCAAGCTAAAAAGAGGTAGAAAGATTTAAGGCTAGATTGGTTGCCAAATGGTATAGCCAGAGGGAAGGTCCAGATTATCATGAGACCTTTTCACCTGTGGCCAAGATGGTCACAGTCAGGTCAGTCATTTCTTTGACAGCTTCCAGAAGTCGGGATTTATTCAAAATGGATGTTCTCAATGCATTCCTCGAAGGTGACTTGTGTGAGAAAGTATACATGGAAATCCCTGAAGGTTTCTGAAAACAGGGGAGACTAATGTATGTAAGTTGTTAAAGTCATCATATGGGCTTAAACAAGTCTTTAGGTAGTGGAACATTAAGTTGATTGAAGCACTAATAAATGTTGACTTTATCCAAAGCAATCATGATTATTTCTTGTTTACTATGAAGGGAGGAGAAGATATAGTAATCATCTTAGTTTATGTGGATGATCTACTAATCACTGGCAGTTGCAACAAGATGATCAATGCTACAAAGGAAGCACTGCATAGATAGTTTAAGGTAAAAGACTTAGGAGATCTAAAGTACTTCTTGGGCATTGAGATATTGATGTACAAGTCTGGGATACTGATAAATCAAAGAAAATATGTGTTGGAATTAATCTCAGAAATGGGACTTGGTGTAGCAAGGCCTTCAACAAAACCTTTAAAGACTAACATCAGACTCACCACTGCAGAGTTTGATGAAGCAACAGGAAATCAAGAAGATCCCTTATTATCAGATGTTGGAGCCTACCAAAGGTTGATGAGAAAGCTTTTATATGTGACCATCACAAGACCATATGTAAGCCACACTATGCATATCTTAAGCCAGTTCAGGCAAAGGACAAAACAATCTCACTGGGAGGTAGCTATCAGAGTGGTAAAGTACTTGAAACTGGCACCGAGATAAGGAATTTTCATGAATTTATCACCTAGTCAGGTTCTTACATGCTGGTGTGATTTAGATTGGGCAGCTTTCCAAAACCCCAGGAGATTTGTGACAGGCTACTTGATCAAGTTTGGAAATTCACTAGTGTCATGGAAGTCTAAGCAACAACAGAGGTCTCAAGAAGCTTTGCAGAAGTAGAGTATAGAAGCATGGCATCAGCAGTAGCTGAAGTTACATGGTTACTAGGTCTGTTTCAAGAAATAGGAGTAAAGGTGAGACAACTAGTGAAGGTTATGAGTGACAGCAAGTCTGCAATGCAGATTGCATCTAATCCAATCTTCTACGAATGAACAAAACACATTGAATTCGATTGTCATTTTATTCGAGACAAAATCAAGGAGGGACTTATTGAGATAATGTTTGTGCAGACTGAAGAACAACAAGCATACCTGTTAACCAAAGGGTTAAGCAAAGTGCAACATTCATATCTGATGAGCAAGCTGGGAGTGTTCAATATTTTTCACCCTCCAACTTGAGGGGGAGCGTTAAGTTTAGGCTTAACATGTGTTAGTTAGTTAGCTTTCGTAGTCACTGTAATTAGTTATATTAGTGATGAGCTGTATAGCTTTCAAATTGTTAGTCTATAAATAATGCATTGTACAACAGTGGAGAATACACAATTATTATTTCCAGTTACAAAATATCTTCTCCAAATATTTCTCTCTAAAATGTTAACCTTCATTGATGAACTGCTAGAGCTAACTATAGAGCTCATAACCTAGATTTCTACATACTATGATCTATAGATTTTCCATCAATATCCAATCTCAATGAGAATAGAAACGAGTAGATTCCGATCTGTCTTGTAGTCGCAGTGTTTTAGCTTATGTAGTCATTGGTTGTCCTACATGGATGCATCCGCCAGAATGCCTCCTTAGTTCAGAACAAGGCAAGCTGATGTATATAATAGGCGAAGGAAAGGCCCTCATTTCATAGCACCTGAGGATTATAAATTTGATTGACGATTGGAGAGAAAAGATGAAAGAAAGGGCTCGGGATAGATTTAAGAGTCTTTCAAATCGATAAAATCAAAATAGAACCGAATGGATCAATAAACAACCTTACTACTTACTAGTTACTACTAAGTTCTAACTTATACTCCCTGGTTCCTATCCTTAAATAACTTCTTGATTTTCTGGAGGATTACAATAACAAAAAGAAAGTAGTAAGAAGAAATGATTCTCTAATTATTAGTACTTTTTGAAAAAGACATACAAAGCACCAGCCAAACTTCATGCTTTCGGATCAAACTATTAGTTTGGTTCAAAGAGATTCAAGAATTCACATTAATCAAATAATTAGACTAAAGCTATTTGATGAGAACTAGTATCTTTTTTTTTTAAGTAGTTTCTTATAAGTTATGGGTTGTTCGGTACGTGAACTAAATTATCTTGAGATTATAATTCCGAAATTTTAATCTTTGGACTAATTTATCCCATCTAAGAGATGAGATAAAATAGTCCCAAGCTGAATGAGATAAAGTAGGACATCTCAAAATTAAGCCTTGAACAAGATTTATATAATGTTTGATGGACAGTATAAATTTATCCTCACATACCAAATGTATATGGTTTAAAAGGAGTAGTGGTTCTGATGGCCTTATGGACAGTATAAATTTATCCTCACATACCAAATATATATGGTTTAAAAGGAGTAGTGGTTCTGATGGCCTTACAGGAAACCATAAAATGGTATTATTGTAAAACTACTTTTTCTTAACATGTTTTAATTATACAAAATGTTAGCTGTTGCAAAAAATAGTATAGTATTTAAATAAATTATCATCTTAGATTGGGAAAGAACATACGGGGTGGTGGCACAGTTGGCTAGCGCGTAGGTCTCATAGCTTCTAAGTAATCCTGAAGTTGAGAGTTAGAGCCTCTCTCACCCCACATTTTTTTTTATATGTCACCTGGCTAGCCAAACAACGATCTACCTGAAGAAGCAGGCAAGTCGTGATTTTTGTATTCTTCAACCTTAGTAAGTTTTTTGGTTTGAATTTGGACATATTAAAATGGGTAATCTTAATAAATGAATGGATTATTGACTCATCTAAAAGTTACTTGAGCTAAAATACAAATCAAAAACATAAATTTTATTATGATTATATAAAATATATCAAAGCAAAAAATATGATTTTGAAAATATTTTAACAAAATTTTTCATGAATTAATTTGGGCTAGGTATTAGCCCAAATTTTGATGGATGAAATGGATTAAATTGAAAGAGTGGAGCTAATACATGAGCAATCAATCATCAATTATCAACTCAAACTTAAATAAATTGAACGGATTATGATTTCATGGGCTAATTTTACCACGGAATAATAAGTCTTCAGCTTTTGACAATTGCATCGGAGTCGATCAGCGCGCTGCCTCTGCAGCTAGCTAACATATTTGCACAAAACATGTTTATGCAAAATGAAGGAAATTGGATCGGGTCACCCATGTGGGTCAGCCCGGATCCATATTAAGAGAGAAATAATATATAATTGCTTATATATTTATATTATTAAATAAAAGGGAAGAGACACAATTATTTGAAGAGTTGTGTCTCTTTGAGATTATAAAAGGTTTCTCTTAATTAACAGAAACCAACGTATTTTTCCATTCTCAAAAACAGAAAATATGTTTCTCTCTCTTTCTGTAAAAATTCTCTTCTTCTTGGGTGAAGAACTTCAGTGGAAGATTCCGGTGAAGATCGAAGCTATCTCCATCCAAAACGTTTGAAACAATCTTCTGTAATAGGTACGATTTTAGATCGTGACTTTATATTATGTAGTTTATTTTTGTATGTGATTACACTTTATGACTAGTGAAACAAATATTCAATGATCCTACAAATTAAGTGTTTGATTAGATTTTTCATTGATATCAGAACCTGCATTATTTGTTTCCTAGATCATCACTGTTAAGAACGAATATTAAGTAACGTCACGCCCTTTTTTTTTTTTTTTTTTTGATGTGTGACGTTTTCTGAAAATGTTATTGCGTTTCTTCTTGGTTTGTGTTCCGGAAATGGTGGATATGTTCAAGAAGTAAAATAACTTAACGAACCGAGTAAAATGGATATGTTCAAGAAGTAAATTTCTTTTTGATTTTCCACCGCCTCTTTCTACTTGCACGTGATTTTTATAACGTGAGAAAGAATAGAAATTTGACAACTCTATTTTGTGATTTTTTTTTTTTCATTCATGATATATTCATACATCTTTAACAAGACAATGTGGTCTTGAAACAAGATATAGGATTGGTGGCTAAAGCAGTGGGTAGAGGAACCCATGTTTATTTTTTCTTATTCTTATGCGTGCAATTTGTGTGGATACTTGAATGATTTTTTTATCAAATGTATTATGTTGTTTTTCTTATTGAGTGTTTCAATATTTGTTATAGAATTTATGCTTGTTAATCTTGAATTTATATGATTTAAGATAAGTGATTCTTAGGTGATTGATTGTGTTAGATTTATGACATATTGGATTTATGACATATTGGAATTCAGGTGATGATTGGGAACTTAGTGAACTTTCGAATCTGAACCTGACGTAAAATGAATATTGAAATAGTTGATTATTTTAAAAATTACTATGTATATGAAATTAGGCTACAATAATGTACATAGTTATCTCATGATACTATGTACTTGTTTAAATCAGTATGTTAACTCCTGCTAAGAACATTATCGCCTAGCTTAATAAAGGTGATAAGCTTAATGGTGATAACTATAAAATATGGAGCATGAAAATTCAATATGTCCTAGAAGAGCAAGAAGCTCTTGAAGCTCTTAATGTGTCTATGATACTTGCTGAAAATGGTGATGCCCCCCAACATGTCAAAGATCGTGAGGCATATCAAGCTTGCAAACAGAAAAATTCTCTTGCTAGGATAACGTTGCTAAGCAGCATGGATAATGATATTATGAGAGAATTTCGATAGTATGACAATGCTATGTGGTCTGCATTAAAAGAAAAATTTGCTCATACTTCAGTTGCTAAGTTAAGGGCTCTTACTGTTAAGTTTGATACTCATAAGAAACGCCCTGATCATTCTATGCGTAAGCATCTTCATCATATGTCAAATATGGTGAATGAACTTAAAGATGCCAGTCATATGTTGATCGAAGACCAACAACTCCAAGTTGTGATTCGCTCCCTACCTTAAAGTTGAGAAAACATGAAAATATACTTAACCCACAATGTTAGCATCAAAACTATGGAAGATGCTAAGCGTCATTTGGAACTCGAGGAAGAGCACCTCGGAGTAGACAATGCCGCTATAAATGCGTATATGACTAGTTCAAGCCCAAAACGTGAACATGGTAACAAATGCAAGCATGGTGAATTTTCTCAAAAAAAGGAAAAAGGAAAAGTCTTAAAAAAGCCTAAGATTAATTAACAAGGAGAGGAAATATTTTCCTCTCCAAAGAAAAAGAAAAAGATGAATATGGCTAAGCTCAAGTGCTACAACTGTAAGAATAAGGGACACTTTGTTCATGATTGTCCTGAGCCTTAAATGGTACACATCCTTAATAATTTACATAGTGATGTAAATGTTTCTTGTTCTGCATTTCTAACTGAATAACTTCCTATGTGGATAGTAGACTCAACAGTCACCGAGCACATAGCAACGGAAAGAGATGCTTTCATAGATTTTCGACGAATCCCAAAAGGATCCAAATGGGTGTATGTAGGGAATAACTCCAAAGAGGATGTCAAAGGAATTGGTACCTATAAACTTGAAATACGTGATGGACGAACTCTATATCTACATGATGTACTATTTACCCCAACAATACGTCGAAATCTAGTCTCTGTCAGCATATGCATTAAGTTAGAATTTAATTTTTTCTTTCATGAACATGGAATGGATTTGTATTTGGCCAAGACAAGATATGGTACTGATTATTTTTATGATCGATTTTTTGTATTGGATGTTATTCAAAGTCCTAATAATAATATTAGTTTTTCCTTATTTACACCAACTTCAAATTGTGAGCATACTAGGCTTGGCCATATTGGCCAACAAAGAATGAATTGCTTAGCTAAAGAAGATCTTCTTGAATCAATAGATAAAGTAGAATTGTCTACTTGTGAATCTTGTCTAGCCGAAAAAACTGCAAGAAAACTATTAGAGAAAGGCACAAGAGCTGATACTCCATTGCAATTAATTTATTCTGACATCTGTGGTCCAATGAATGTAAGGGCAAGACATGGTGCTATTTACTTCATCACTTTTATTGATGATTTTACTCGATTTGGTTATGTATATTTGATTTCTCATAAATCTGAAGCTTTGATTTGCTTTATTAAGTTTATGAACTTAGTTGAGAATTAACTAGATAGAAAAATTAAAGTTCTAAGAACCGATTGAGGAAGAGAGTATTTGTCTGATGAGTTCAAATGATTGTGTGATGAAAAGAAAATTTAAAGATGATTTACTACTTCTTACATTCCACAAAAAAAAATGGTGTTGCGGAACGACGAAATAGAACTTTGTTAGAAATGGTTAGGTTAATGATGTCGCAAGCAAAAATTGCCAATCACCTATTGGGATGATGCGTTGCTCACTGCTACGTTTGTACTTAATCAGGTCCCTTCTAAATCAGTTACAACTACGCCGTATGAGTTATGGACTAAATAAAAGCCCGATTTAAGCATTTTAAAGCCTTGAGGTTGTGCTGCTTTTATTCATAATCCTTCTCCCCGATATGAAAAATTAGGTCCAAGGAAAAAGAAGTGTATCTTTGTAAGATACTCTGAATAGTCTAAGGATTATGTGTTCATAGGTGAACAAGATAAAGGCACGATAACTGAAGTTGAGCCATGTGATGTTACATTCATAGAGAGTAATTTTCCTAGGCAGGGCGAGATAGGTCAAGACTTATCTCTTTATGAAACTACGGGCCAGACCGCTTTCACTACCGATGTTCCAATGAATTTGAGTGGGAGTCATGTTGATGATAAGAGATCGTTTCTTAATTTCCACAAATCCTAGTGATATTGTTGGTCTGAGTGGGAGTAACTTATCAATTGATAAATCAATTTGTCAATCCCAACCTTGACGAACAAGTCATCCACAAATTCCTCATTGTTGTTTTGAGATCGAAGGGGAAGCATTTATAGTTACTCCGAATGGTGAAGAGCCAAGAAATATAAATGAGGCTCTTACATGCCCCGCTAAAAAAATGGTTAAAAGTAATAGAGGAGGACGTGGAGTCAATGAAATCTAACCAAGTGTGGGAATTGGTTGATCTACCTACAGGCCGAAAAGCTATTGGAAATTAGAGGATTCTAAAAACCAACCATAAGGTATATGGTAGTATCAAAACATTTAAAGCTCAGCTAGTAGCTAAGGGGTACACACAATAGGAAAATTGATAATGAAGAAACTTTTTCACCTGTTGTACACGTTACTTCAATAAGATTAATTTTGTCTATAATGCCTATGTTGGATCTTGAATTGCATCAAATGGATGTGAAAACTGCATTCTCAATGGAGAACTAGAAGAATAAATCTATATGGAACAAACTGTAGGTTTCGTGAAGAAAGGCAAAGAACATAAAGTATGTCGACTTCATAGGTCGATTTATGGTCTTAAACAATCTCTCAGAAAATGGTACTTACATTTCTATAATGCGATCATATCGTATATGTCACGACCTAATTTTCAGGTCATGATGGCACATACTATAACCCACCAGTAGGTAAGTCAACCTGTAGTTTGGAACAGCTGTAAAGGACTTTCAATAAAATTAAGAAAACAACGAAAAAGAATTTAATAAAGAGACTAATATAGATTACAACCCCAAGACATGGTGAATTCAATATAAGAGCTTCTAATACAACAGGAGTACAAAGTGGAATATAGAGTCAATATATATACAAAGTCGTCTCTGAAATACAAAATAGAGATCAAACTAAAAATATAAGGGAGAGCAGGAATACTCCAAACATCAGGAGCTCACCTCAAATCTCCGATCCATGACTGCTCCACACGATGCACACATCAACGACGAGAACTCGTACTATGATCTGCAAGTTGAAAAAGTGTAGTATGAGTACCAAACAAGTGGTACTCAGTAGGCATCGGCCGATTGAGCTCCAAAGATAATGCAAGTATAAATAACATGTAAAGTAGGAATATAGACTACATGCAATTATCCAAGAAACGAGACGTAATAACTCTAATAAGGCCATAAGGATAAGCTATTCTATTCTAAAAACAATTAGGGAAGAAAGTGCAATACCGTATATCACTAATCAATACACAAATGAAGAGTGAAAGAAGGATATATAGTAGTAGTATGAAGCCAAAAAGGGAATATAGAACAAGAATAGGTAAGGAAGGAGAGGGATATAGGGTAATACCATATGCATATATATATATATATATATATATTTTATAGGATTGAACTCAAGGGTAATATCCTGAGGGAGTCAACCTAACATCTCGAGGGTCATAACCAAGAAGGAAAGCTAATACTAGCATAATTGAGGTCTCTAACCAAAATGAGACTAATCATGAGATAATCTAACAATAACATATCTTACTACAATAGAAAAAGGAATCAGAAATGTACCGACAATCTCGGGTAGCAGTCCATAACTATCCTACCATGAACTAACCATAATAACCAACAATAAAGTAACCAGCTAGTCCGGACAAACAATAACCTAACCGGGCCCTCATAATCCTGGAAGGTTCAAGAAAGCACTCAACAAACAGTAACGATACCTTATACCTATACAACCCCCGATAGATATGAGCACCAAACAATTATACTGGTGATACGCGATGCATATGAATGAATAAATGTTACATAAATCGATAATAACATATCCAATCCGAGTGCCATAATATACCAAGTACATAGACACTTTCTTCGGCTCGTCGGCTCGCAAGACAGGACCTATGAATCTCACCTCTTCCCAGCACATAGATCAGATAGAGGAACCCATAGGGGACTCGAGATGTTTGTATATATACTACCTGGTCCCAAACTAGGACTTCCAATAACTATCATAACCAATCTACTCCGTCTAGTACTGGAGAGATATATGTAGTATAATAAGAAATGTCGGACTTGAACCAAAACCGAATGAGTGTATATCTGTAAATCCATTGCCCGAGATCAAATACAGGACTAAAATAATATAGTAATATATAAAGGGCAGGAATCTCCCTCGACCGAAATGAATAAGTAGTGACAAAATAGTGGATTAATAACGGACCAAAATCAACCTTGGTCTAATTCTCAAATTATCACATTTAGTTTTAAAATCTCATAATTCGTTAAATAAGGTGGTATGATTCCCATGGTAAAAGAATCCGTTTTAAAAGTGAAAAGTGGGAATAAATATCTTTTTAGAAAACAATAGTAAAATCAAGGTTTTGGTTGGAATCGTGCCACTAAGTGAGCATAAATACACCTTAAAGTATGTATGACTATGTATGCCATCACCAGTATACAAACAATACAACCCTAAGCGCCTAAGAATCTATAAACTAGAATCACATCCCTTTTAAGGATAAAATACTCACGTGGAGTCCAACTGGTATCGTAACTACGTCCTCGGGCCCAACAATACATAATTAGCATGCTAATAGTACCATAATCCAAGAAACTACGATCCAAATCACTAATTCAAATATTATATGTTATACAGAGGGATCCTTAACATCAATCTATGGTTAACATGTCTATAATCAAGGATAATAGGATTCTATGGCCATAAGGAGTATCCTATGTTAAGGTTTGGGTCACATTTCTATCCCAAATTTCCTAAATAGGTTAAGTCATGATATACTAGTCATAAATCTATCCTATAATCCCTACCTAGCATACAATCTATACAATACACAATCTCATAGAGAAAAGTAGACCAAAGCCTACCACGATGTCGAACCGCAAATCTTGAACTGTCCACAAATTGCTCGTCCTTGTTCCATGATCCTGAAATGCTGTCACACTATCAAATTATCATCTAGATGTTAATACGAGTAAAATGATACCCCTATTGCAATATAAAACTTCAGGCCCAAAATCGGGTAAAAAATAGATTCGTGGGACCCGCAAATAAAATTTTAAAATTGAATCTCTCACGAGGTCCCTCAAAGGACAAGAAATGTGTGCTCAAAATTTGAGCACAAATGGAGCAAAAATCAAGGCTCAAAGTAGCCCACAAAGTTGTGGAATTTAAGATTTAAATTCTAGGAATTAACAAGAAAAAAGATGGAATTTGACGGAAAACACAATGAGAAATGATCAAGAGGTGTTAAATTAACTTAACTTAGCCCCAAAGGTGATTTCCCACAAATTTCTTGGCTCAATGGTACGTTAATAGGGAGTTAGGGTTGAGAAAATGAATAAAAATTGTGAATTATTGCCAGGGAATTGGCCTTCGCGATCGCGAGGGCCAAGGGTCGCTAACACGATGACCAAGAAAATTACCCTTTGCAAACGCAAAGGTAGGCATATCAGACTATCGCGAACGCGACACTAATGGTCGTGATCGCTAAGAAAAAGAGGTATTTGGGTCAATGCCGACCTTCATCGCAAATGCGAGAGAAAAGGCTCGCGATCGCGTTGGTCAAGAACTTGACCCTTCGCGGATGTGGCCATCTCCTCACGAATGCGAAGAGAAAAAGGGATGCACCGAAATGCTGGAAAACCAGCAATTTTCCTATGTCCCAATGGACTCCAATCGGTCGATCGGGTGCTCGAGATTCATTCGAAAGCCCATGTGTGCAAACAAACTATGCTACCATATAAAATTTGACTTTACGGACTCAACAGAACCATCAAAACTTTCATCCGAGATCATTTCTATTACATGTGTGTCCGACACCTAGTTCCATTTTAACTAAATTCTACCCAATAGCCCAAAATGAGTTCGGAAGCCTTGAGATCCGGACCAAGGGTGCCTCTAGCCTAAAATAAATGTTTCGGAGCTAACGACACTATCAAAATTTCCATCCAAGGCCTTTTATTAGGAGTTTTGATCCGAGACAAATTCCTTAACTGTGAAAGCTCCAAACAGGGAAATGAGCCTAAAACCCAAATGAATTGTCCGATAACTGAACCGACAGTTTTGGCAAGTCATAAATGACTCGTAGCCGATGTGGGAAGGTTCAAAATACAAAAAATACATGGAAATTGAGGAAATGACCTGGAGGATCATTACAGTATGGTTTCATCATGATTCATGAAGATCATCGTATGTACATCAAAAGATCCAAAGATAAGTTTGTTATCTTATCATTGTATGTAGACGGCATACTTATAGATACAAGTGACATTTTATATGTAAATAAAATAAAAGAGTTGTTATCATCTACTTTTGAGATGAAAGATATGAGTGAAGCATCATACATTCTTGGAGTTAAGATTTCAAGAGATAGTTTGAAAATATTGTTATCTCTTTCACAAGAACCTTACATTAAGAAAGCTCTTGAACGCTTTAATATGCAAGATTGCAAATCCATAAACACTCCAGTTTCTAAAAGTGAAGCTTTAAACAAAAGGATATGCCCTCAGACTCCACAAGAGAAGGAATAAAAGAGAAAGGTTCCTTATGCCAATGCAGTCGAAAGTCTAATATATGCTATGATGTGTACTAGACTTGATATTCGTTATGTGGTTGGGTTAGTTAGTAGATATTAATTCGACCCAAGACCGCAACACTTGAAAGCAGTTAAAAGGATATTGAGGTATCTTAAAGGCACAATAAACTATTCCTTATGTTATCAAGGAAATGATTTGCAACTCAAAAGCTACATAGATGCTGAATAGGGAATAGATTTAAATAATAGAAAATCCACCTCTAGATATGTATTCTTGTTTAAAAATGATGCGATATCATGGGGTAGCAAGAAACAATCATGCATTGCCTTATCTATAATGAATGTGGAATTCATAGCACTTTCATCTATTGTGCAAGAAGTTGTTTGGTTTAAACATTTTCTGGTTTACTTAGGTGTGTATAACAATTTTGTTGAACCTATCATAATTAGTTGTGATAGTCACGCTGCGATAGCCTACCCAAAGGATCCAAACTACCATGGGAAGACGAAACATATTGACATAAAGTTTAATTTTGTAAGAGACATAGTTGTACAAAAGAAAGTAAACGTGAAATACATATCTACACATCAAATGATAGAAGATCCCTTAACGAAACCCATAACATATGATGCTTATGAAAGACATGTAAAGTCATTGGGTTTACATAGATGCTAATGTATTTATATTTTATTTTTCTCAATCATGTTCATGTATATTCACATTATTGAAGTTAATATTGGTTTATACGTTGGTTCATATATATATATATATATATATATCATTTTTTATGTGGTGTAAATAAATTTTTGAGGATAAAAAGTATGTCAAATAGACAAAAATATTGACCTATTCACACAGGCAATCACCTCTATTGTATAAGTGACAAGTAGAGATGAGACAGTTTTAAACTTATTATTGTCAGAAGTGATGATAAAAGAGAGCTAAAAGTTTATAATCAAGATGTCGGTTGTTAGATTATAATTAATCATATGTGATTGAAATGAGTTAGTCTGTTCTAATGCCAGATGTGAGTTCTGAAGAATAAAATGATTGAGTAGATTTGTGAACTCAAAGTTAGACATGAGTTGTCTGAACTATCATCTGCACAATATTTAATTTATAAAAGACATACGCTTCATGGGAAAGGAGTTAATACTGTGATACATGTTTCATACTATGTATGCATATAGTGAGCCATAAGGGCGATACAAGTTTAGTCTCTATTTGCTATTGTGTGAAGCCCTGAAAATTATAAGTAATTTTTCACATTGTACCCTCATGACTTTAATCAGTTTTTTGAGATTCAATTTGGTGTTTGCTAGCTTAGTATGTTACCAAGAGATCATGTTTGATTCAGTCTGGCGGGACATTTCTAGAAAAGAATATCACATTGAGATTAAGAGATTCATGAGATAAGGAAGATCATTGGATATTATCACATTAATTGTGTTCATTGACGTCCTTTATGTTTGTGAGACAAGTACATAATAATGAGCTCAAAATTAAGAAAAAGAGATGATGAGAAATATGAATGTGATAAATGATTTAGGTTACTGCATACTATAATCTACTCTAAGTTTCATTGATCGAGATACTGTATATTCCTAACAGATGTATAGTAACGAAGCTCTCGAAGTATGCCACTGGTCACACGGTCTAGTCGTTAAGTATGAATGCTACAGAATAGGAATGAGAGTTGACCCACCATGTGTGAGTGGGATATGAAGAAAATTGGATCGGGTCACCCATCTGGGTCAGCCCGGATCCATATTAATAGAGAAATAATTTATAGTTATTTATATATTTATATTATTAAATAAAAGGAAAGAGACACAACTAATTGAAGAGTTGTGTCCCTTTGAGATTATAAAAGGTTTCTATTAACAGAAACCAATATCTTTCCATTCTTAAAAACAAAAAAAATAATAATATTTCTCTCTCTCTTTCTTCAAAAACTCTCTTCTTCTTGGTAAAGAACTTCAGTGGAAGATTCCGGTGAAGATCGAAAACGTTTGGAATAATCCTCTGTAATGGGTACGATTTTAGACTATGGCTTTATATGATGTAGTTCATCTTTGTATGTGATTACACTTTATGACTAGTGAAACAAATATTCAATGATCCTGCAAACTAAATGTTTGATTAGATTCTTCACAAAAGAACTATACCCCGCTTAATTATAAAAAGTACTATTCCATACTACCTTCAAACAAATGATTTCATAACTGGAGATGATTTATTGTAACTAAAAATTATTTAAAAGTTGGATGATTTTGTACATCCATTTTGGTGTGGTTGGATTCTGCTGAACAACCCATATAAAGGAAAATAATATTATATGTACATATTTTTGACACAATACTTTCTGATTATTTCCCTCGCACCAAACACTTCCTAAATTATCTATTTTTTATTTTGTTGCTTTTCTCGTTAATCAAGTTTGTTCTTTCTGTTTTTTCAATAGTCAAACCAGTTAATTGATTTAATAAAGTGAAGATATATATCGATTAATTATTGATTAAATGATAGTTATGTATGTCCGAACAACATGTCATGCAATCAATGAGGATTATGATGAAGTAATAATTATTCCTTTATACTTAATTTAGAGGCCTCTCCTTTGTTAAGAAGCACTTCATGTGGGACTCCTTGATAGGAATCCAGATTTAGATGAATCTCACTATGAGTGAAAAACATCGTGTGAGAACCCAAAAAAAGCACATATCATGAATCCATTGATATTATGTGGGATATTTTAATGCGTGCAAATTCAAATTTTTGATGAGTCTCAATATGAATATAGGATAGCTAAGGAAAAAATCTTTTAGAGTCAACCTTTTGAAATTTTAGGATAGATGGAAAGAAAAAAAATGCACGTGTCTCTTAACAATTCTTTTCCTTTTAAAAAAATAAGAACATATATATACTTATATAGAGTAGAGAACCTTTAATTTTATGTGAAGAAAAATAAAATACATGCTCTTTCTATTGATCTGACTTCTTATTCTTGTTTTCCAAATAATAAGATTTCGACCTGAGATGGATTTAGAACGAGTTCTACAGTTTAATTTAGTGAAATTGGTTGTTTTCCGCTCGAACTTCATATAACTACATGAAAATATTAAGATATATACATTTAATAAATCTATATTGATTTTAAATTGGCTGAAACTATATTTTGAATTCGCTTCATTTCTCTAACTTTGTACTTTAAGAGTGTGTTTGGTATGAAGGAAAATGTTTTTCAATTTTCTCATGTTTGGTTGGCTTAAATGTTTTGAAAAATGTTTTTCAAATCAACTTATTTTCCTCAAATTGAAGGAAAATGACTTCCCTTCAAAAAGTAAGGAAAACATTTTCCAAAACTCTTTTTCAACCTCACACCTCAACTTTCCACCTTAACCCTAATATCAGTTACCGATTTTCGACACTAACATGGGATCCGACTCAAGATTCTTGACTCGGAAGTTGGGGTAGTGTCTCAAGACGGGAGTCGCGGTTGGGTTGCCGGATCGGGAGTCGGGGTCGGGTCTCGGATCAGGAATCGAGGGTGGGTCTCGGGTCGAGCGTTGGGGCTGGGAGTCAGGGTCAGGTCTCGGGGTCAGGGGTCAGGGTTGGGAGTCAGGGTCAGGTCTCGGATCGAGAGTTGGGGTCGTATCTCGGGTCGGGTGTCGAGGTTGGGTCTCTGGTCTTGGGTCGGGTGTCAAGGTTGGGTCTCGGGTCTCAGGTCGGGTGACAAGGTTGGGTCTCGAGTTGGGAGTCTGGGTTGGGTACCGCGATTGGGTCTTGGGTCGATATTCGAGGTCTGGGGTTGGGTATCGATTCTCGGGTCACAAATCGAGATTAGGGTCATTCCCGGGTTTGGGATCGGGTCCTGAGTAGGGTATCAGGTCGGGAGTTGGAGTCGGTTCTCGGGTCGGGTCTCGAGTTGGGTGTTGGGTCGGGTCCTGGGTCGAGAGTCGAGGTTCTATCTCGGGTTGGGAGTAAGGGTAAAGTCTCGGGTCGGGTGCTGGGATCGGGTCTCGGGTCGGGTCCCAGGTCTCGGGTCGAGAGTCGGGTTCCAGGTTGAGAGTTGGGTCTCAGGTTGGGAGTAGCGATCTCGGGTCGGGAGTCAGGGTCAGGGTCGGGTTGCGAGTCGGGTGTCGGGGTAGGGTCCAGAGTTAGGTGTCGGGGTCGAGTCCCGAGTTGAGTGTCGGGGTCAGGTCCTGGGTCGGGTGTCATAGTCGGGTCCTGGTTGGGCGTCGGGGTTGGATCCCGAGTTGGGTGTCGGGTTCTGGTCCTCAATAGGGCATCTGGGTCAGGTCCCGGGTCGGGTGTCAGGTTCAGGTCCTGATTCAGGGTGTCCCTCGGTAGTTGCGGTCGGGTCCTGAGTCAGGGTTGGGTCCTAGTTTGGGAGTTGGGATACGGTGTCGGGCTCAATTCCCAATTATAATGTCAGGATCGAGTCCCAATTTGAGAGTCGGGATAGGGTGTCTAGGTTGAAAATCGAGGCCGATACTCGAGTCGGGAGTAGGGTTTTGGGGTTGGGTCCTGGGTTGAGAGTCGGAGTTAGGTGTCGGGGTCGGGAGTTAGGGTCAAGTCTCGGGTCGAGGGTTGGGATCGATTTTTGCATCAAGAGTTAGGGTCGGGGTTGGGTCCCTGTTCGAATGTCGGGGTCGGATCCCAGATAGGTCATCGAAGTTGGTTCTCGGGTCAGAAACTATTTTCCTAAAAAGTTAATTACTACTCTCTAGCCAAACACTAAAAAATATTTTCTAGAAAATATTTTTCGGAAAATGTTTTCCACTCACCAATCAAACATGAGAAAATAAGTAAGAAACCAACTTATTTTCCATGAAAATATTTTCTAGGAAAACATTTTCCTTCATACCAAACACACCCTAACTGAGGTTCCCCTAACCTTCATTTCACCTATTTCACCCAACATCAAACCAACTGATTCGTAATCTAATAACATCATTTAATCATGACTAATTCTATGTATTCTTAGTAGACAAGGATTAGCTAACCGGTTAAACTTTCCACTTTGGATGTCAATAATTCATTCCATGACATCACATCGAACACTACAGCCATTGAAACCACTTAAGTGTCAACAACCTCAATCACACAATTAATGTTCAATTCACCAAAATTATACAAGACAATATCACCGCTCAACTTTACCTTATGACTTCTTAAGATTTCATTATCTTATCAATACATTGATGGATCGTGTCACGATCCAACTAACCGGATCGTGCAGGCATCTATTCTAATCTACCTAGATAGGAAAATCCTTACCACCCTTTTAGAAAACATGCGAAAGTCATAAAATGAGAACATTACACTCTTAGTACTATAAAACTTATTACAATTTCATAAATAAAATGTAGTTCAAAAATACGTTACCCTAAAGATCCAGTCTAAACACGTACAAGAGATACTATAGGACAAGGAAGGTAAATAAGACTCAGCTCCCATCATAAAAATAAGAAGATGGAAGCTTGCTGGAGATCCCTAATCGCATCAAGCAATGAAACCTGAACTGATCCTGAAATAGGCTATACCCCAAAAAGGGCATAGCAAGAGTAGCATCAGTACAACCACACGTACTGGTAAGTATCATCTGCCGACTCAAGTTAAATCACATAAACATAACATAAATATTAAAGTTGAACATGCACCTATAAAAATGACTCCAGTTTATATCCTTGAGTACTTCCTAAACACCACTCTCTTCCTTACTCTTCTCTCTCTCTTGACCATACATCTGTTATCCACGCCAGCTATGATCCATTATCACATATTTATTCAGGAGCATCTTGATAATTATTAACAAACTTAGCCTTAACTCATTCATAACGCTACGTTTTTCAAGCACTACCTGAATCAAGGACATCCCAGAGTTATTTTACATATACGTATTACACAACCCGCTATCACCTACTACTACTTGACTTATGAGACCACATAAGGACATCACGTATAAATAACATTGAACCAACATAGGGTAAACAAGCACAACCAGGCAACACTTAACAGTTATACCTTCACTTGATCTTCCATTAGCCATCATTCAAATAAGACAAAAGTATAGAGTAAGCACGAAGAATGAACCAGTTATTAACCAGGACTCATAAACAGGCAGCTCAACCTTACCGCAATTACAGTTTTACTTAAAATTCAATAATATAATTACTCACTTCAAGCACATCAATAGTCTGGACCACTCATGGATCCAAATAACAACAATATTATCAATCGGTTCACTTAAGAAACCCAAAATAACAACAACAATGCAACCTGATCCATTCATGAAACTGTCAAACTCACCAATACCTTGTACACACATGCTATGGGTCTTATGTTTGCCCATTAGCCATGACCTAGAGGAGCTGAGCTCTATCCATGTACCAAGTCATAATCGATATCTAAGTGCCATCAAATAATAACCGACATTTAAGTGTCGCCATTTGAGCCCAAACCGGTGTTATACCCCCTCTTATCCCCCACAGTATTATGCCATTCTTTTTCCAATGTCCCCCCTCCCTATCCTTTCTAAATCCACTAATTCTATCATGATTAACTATTACCGATCAATTCTCACAATAGCAACTCATGTCACAACAAGTATAATCACAATGTGAAATAACACAACTAAACTTGCACATTAAATAAGTCTTTTATATCAACTCATTATATATGTTTAAGCACTTGTAATATCATCCAATATGTCAACATTTATAGCATGCATTAAAACAAGTACACAAAGAGGCAGTCAACATGCACACATAAACTAAATTGAGTTTTCAACTACAATTCAACCATCACCTACCACTTTCCACTAATAACATTATCTGGGAGTGAATATTTCATAGAACGAGCAACACACAGTAATTAGAATAAACCTGAGACTACAAACATTTCGAATTCATGCACACAACTTCTCTAATCTACACTTTATTACTCCTAACCTTCCATCTGAACTCTAGATTCACTTTCAATCACACAATCCATCCACTGAACTAGGAACGAAGCATTCGTGACCAACATACTGATACCTATCCATATAACCCCACCATATTGCCATAACCAAATGTTTCCACTCATTAACCAAATACTCATACACAAGGAAAGACAGAGCAACATTATTAACATCATACAACTCATTCAAGAATATCTATCATATTCATACAACCCTAATCTATCGATTTTATGCATATGTTTTCTAATACAGGTCTTTCCTACTCAATTAAAACTAACCTATCTAGGTGTCACGCAGCTGATATAGAGACATGAACTTGAGCTTCTGGCTCCATTCTAGTGATTTCTATCATGAGACGCATATAAAAATGTTGGGTTTTACCCCATTCGAGTATACCGCCTCTTTTCCATTGCTCCTGAGCTCTGAGGAAACCCTACGGAGTTTTTAGAATAAAGCCTTATCCTCTTTTGCAACTAAAGGGATAAGGGTAATTAAAAAATTTGAGGGACTCTTTGGCATTCCGCTATAGCGGCCTGAAGGCCGCTACCAGGCTATCTCTATAGTGGGATGATGTCATCCACCCCAAAATTTCCTATTCCAAAATTATCTAACTAGGTCTTTTACGTACCTTACTCAATGGTAATAATGAAATACCCATGCCCCAGGCCACTATGGACGTGACGACTTTAGTAACGATGGAACGGATCGTTACAGATCATCCCCATGAGGAAACTAAATATGACATCAACAACTGGACTGCTCAAGGATCCCAAATACATATCATTAAGATAGGACCGCACAAGGATCCCAAATATATCATCAAGACCAGACCACACAAGGATCCCAAATATATCATTAAGATCGGATCATATAAGGATCCCAAATATATCATTAAAAATACTCGATCCACTCAAGGAATGTACACATATGCTATGGGTCTTATGGTTGCCCACTAGTCATGACCTGCAGGGGATGATCTCAGTTCATGTACCAATCATAATAGACAACTCAGTGTCTTACCACCCTTATTCCAAAACAAGTGTTATGCTATCCTTATTCCAAAATCTCCATCCTTATACCATCTTAGTTTCACCAATTTAATCATAATCAAGCATTTAGCATAATTTAATTCACTCCCACGGCCATGTACATAATATTTAGTCATGTCTGTTGCAACCAATTGGAAATTCAATCAGATAATATGCACACATATGATAAAATTGGTATCTTAACTCCAGTTCATATTTACATCCTTTGCCTAATACTTATTTGCAATTATTTCATTAATGATTCTGATTCAAGGACAATTCATTAGCTTATTAATTTCCCAGAGTACAAATAGACATTCAACAAACACAATTATGTCAGAGGCAAACCAACAGTTAATCAAATCAGAGCATAGTTACAATCAATTAGTACTGACTTTATACTTGTGAAGATACACAAACTGATAATATTACTTCTCACTATTTTACCATTCCGATCCTGACTACCAACCATTGCTCTTCAAACTTACATGCAATACTTTACCGCAAAACTTTCATATTCAACTATAATTTACTGTACTTCGCAACCACCGATCTATCTCTCGTACCACACTCACTAGATTTTAACTCATGTCATTCCTTAGTTCCCTTACCCGAGATCCTAACAAATAAATGCCCCTCCATGATTAGGCAATAAGAGTAGGTCACATATAGAAATCATACAATGAACTTACATAATCAAACAATTCTACCAGATTAGTTTAGGTTCACTTTAATATAAATATAGATCTTATCCAACCGTACTTTGCGCCCGCAAGCTTAAGCATGAAATCTCCCATCAATCTATAACATGATTATGCTATTTAACCACAGTCTACTACTCAATAAACCTAGCCTACCTGGACACAAAATTGTTGCAACAGAATGCTTGATTCATCATTCCTTTACTGGCTTCAGCAATTCCTCAATGTGGATTCCATGAGAAATCATTATTGTTTGTTCTCTTGAAGTGTGCCTCTCATCGCTCCCAGGTCTAGGGACAACCCTAGGGTGTTTTTAGAAGGAGGCTATATCCTTTTCTTAAAGTTAAAAAGGAAAAAGGGTTTAATAATGGGGAGTGGCTACCCGCTTCCCGCTATAGCGGCCCGACTACCGTTATAGCATTGCCGCTATGGCTGGATGATGACAGTCAGTATCCCTCAAATTTTTCCATAAAATTTTGACTTCCGAGTTCGTCCACCAAGAATCTTTAACAAAAATTTAAAAATTTTTAAATTATCAAAATTCCCATGTCCTTTGTATCTGGTGATTATAGTAACGATGGGATGGGCTGTTATATGGGAATACACCTATAGCGTGTGAAATATCCTTAAGAACAGTATCACTTGACATGCCTCAGACTATGAGAATTTCCTACAAGTGTTTGTGATAAAGTATTTTCCATAAAATTTCCAACAAATACATTATGAAAACAAGGGTCGCATTGTGCATGATGGTGCTGTAAATTTTCTCGTTGAGTTGATAGACCCTGCTGTTGGGATAGTTGACAAGGCTGTTGTTGTTTTATCAAATCTCGCAACCATTCACGAGGGAAGAGTAAAAATTGGTCAGGAAAGAGAGATTCCTGTTTTGGTTGAGGTTGTTGAGCTTGGTTCTGCAAGAGGTAAGAAGAATGCAGCAACTGCTTTGTTGTAATTATGCACTATCAGTAGCAGGTTCTGCAATATGGTTCTCCATGAAGGAGTCATACCCGCGTTAGTTGCACTGTCACAGTCTGGCACCCCAAAAGAGAAAAGGTAAGACGGTTTTGCAGAAGCCTCACACTTTCTTTGCATTCTAATCCAAGTATTCTAAATTATACATGTGGACCCACATGCAGACTCAGAGACTTCTTAGCTACTTCAGAAACCAATGGCATGGTAATGCAGGGAGGGGCTGATTTATACACTGAACATTGAACACATATTTTTCTCAAGGTAATGGATTAAATAATGTTTTTCTCAAGGTAATGGATTAAATAATGTGTGTAAATTTGATATTCAGAGTTATTTATGTAGAGGATTCGGCTAATTGAATTATTCTTATATTTGTGATCTGAGAAAGAAGAATGATTTCTGGAGGCTCTTATTAATTCAGTATTCGATTAATTTTGTATGTGAATGTGGAAAAGCCTTTGTACCTATAACAAGTGTCTAATTGTATTAGCTTGGATGAAGAAGTATAGTAAACCAGGCCAAGTAATATTCATACCAACAGGTTCAGGAATTCGGCGTTCTAAATTTTGAAATATATAGCTCTATTCATACGTGATTTTTGCACGTATACATCACACACACATACTCACACATAGCATTTGACTTTGAAGTATTGAGTTCTGATGAACTTGTGAACCCATTGTTGGATATTCCGCCACTGATTCATATGATGATGTCAATGGATATTGTTCTATTTTCTTTGAATACCATAGCCTCTTTGTTTTAATAAAATGTATGAAGAATTCTTTTTCTTTACTTTAATTTTCTCCTCTTAGAACTTATAATTCTTAGTATAAAATCCTCTTTTTTTAAATAAAATGTATGAAAAATTCTTTTTCTTTACTTTAATTTTCTCCTCTTAGAACTTATAATTCTTAGTATAAAATCAGTAATTACTCTCAATTATCTCTGTTTTAATAAAATGAATTGAGAATATCATTTACACTAGTAAAAACTTTACATTTTATTTACCTTTTTTGATTTTCTTTGGGGAGCAACACAAAAGTTATGTTTTTTTTTTCAAGTTTAAAAAAAAAAGAAGGAAGACTTAAATGTATATCTAAGTCATGATACTTGAGAATTTAGAGTAAATAATATGTTGTCTTAGTAAGTTGTTATATCAGAATGAAAAATCAAAATCAAAGTGAAAGAGATTTGTGTGTTAAGGGTCTTTCATTTGAAATTTCCATGATGGCAAAACTCGTGCAAGGACGAGAAAAATCTTTAATTATCTTTTTATGCAAGTCGTTAAAAGGGGATGCAATTTAAAAACAATGGATTTAATTGAATTCAATATTTTTTGGACATGATTTGTATGTGTGATGTCTGAAAAAAATGTTACAGTAGTATCAACTAATATTAAAAATATTTTGGGATAAATTACTTAGAGACGCGTGAGAGAAGAAAAAAAATCTTTAACATGAGTCCATCTGGCACAATGAATTCATAGTATTTCTACAAACATCCAATATATTAGATATGAAAGTTACAAATTGTGCGATTTAAGAGGGTTTAACCTAATCACTATTTCTTTTTAAAAAAATATATAGTTCATGAAACAATAGAAGAAACATTGAATGATCCTTAGCTATTAGAGTGAAGAATAAGTTTCATGACTTTGTGTTGTAGCTTTCATTTGAATTTTCATGGACGAGACTTGTGTATTGACTTGAGAATGACAAAATTTGTTAAAGTTGGAATTTATTTTCATAAAAGAACCACTCTTTGCTTGGGTTTACCCTTTCTTTCTTTTGAGAATAAAATTCATATTTTATTTCACTACATAAATTTTATATCTTTGCCTCTAAAATGGAGATAATATTTTATCCTTTTTTTAAAAAAAATTCTCGCCTCTTTCTTCTTCGAAATTGCACTTATCACCAAAGGATATGGTGAAATAAGTGTGGACCCTCCATCCTTAAAAGAGAAGAGAAGTTGAATGATCCTTAGCTTTTAGAGTGAAGAATTCATTCACTTGAATTGAAAATTCAAACTGAAAGGACGTGGTAGGAAAAAAAATAGATACTAATTTATTTTCTCAAAACAAATGGGCCCCATCATTTGAAATTTTCATGGACGAGACTTGTACATTGACTTGAGAATGACGAAATTTAAGTCTTTGTAATTGGACTCTTTCTTTCTTTTGAGAGTAAAATACATGTTTTATTTCACTGGATAAATAATTTTACATCTTTGTTTATAAACTAAAAAAGGTTATGGAGATAATTTTTTACCCAAATTTCACCTCTCTTCTACGAAATTGTCTTGAAACCTACTTATTAGATATTAATAAATTTTAAATGCATATAGATCTGTCTAGGTTACTTTTTGTCTTTTGATGCGTTTTACGAGCATCCTGCAACCCTACAGTGGTATCAGAGCCAGGACTCTTTATGTTTAGAATTTATTAGTGAATTCGTCTTACATATTATATTTGACGAGTTCAATTCTACTAAATGTTTTTCTCATAAAAACTTTTCTCATGATGAAAAATTCTTTTTCATAATGAAATTTTTTTCATATAAACTTGTTCATAAACTTATGTTATGAAATTTTTCTCATCACTCTTTATACAATATCACCTATGAACTTTTTTGCTATTTGGCTAAGGTAATTTACTTAAGGTAAAAGTTTTATTCCATAATTAAACTTTTATGGAAAAATTTCCATAAGGAAACTTGGAAAACTCGGTTCCAATTCTTAATTGGAGGCACACGTTAGTTTTGTCCTTAAAAGACTTTGAATTCAAATTCAATCCAATTCTTTTTTGCTATTGGCATCACTGTCAAGTACATATGATCCACAAAGGACTTGGAATACCAATCCCAAATTGGATTCAACGGGAAAGTCTTTTATGGACGTGAATCTCCAATTGCTTGGACTTTCCATTTATTTAATATTTTATTACATACTATATGTAATTAAGTACCAAATATATATCACATATATATTTCAATCAAAATTTATTATTTAATTTCTATTTTAAATAGAAAATTTTAATTTATTCACAATATTAATTATATTCTCGGTGCTAGCAAAAAATATAATAATATTCCATTTGAACTAATATTTTATTTATTTGACTAATTAAATTCTCTAATTTAATTATCAAACAACAAAATAATTAATCCATTAACAAAGATAGGAACACTTGTTAGTGTATGATCCCATGGGTTCAAAATTAAGCCGGTAGTAAATTGATCATATCAATATACTAATCAAGGTTGGTGCCTAGCAACACTCCTTAATGACCGGATAGCATGAGGAATACAATTTATTCTCAAGAGTCTTTAGAAGAATAATATAGTATTTCCTTTTGTCCTTATAGCTCCGGATCACCCTAGGATATGGTTTAACTGTCAAATCCCACTAGGTGATCAACTATGTGTACGTGTCAAATTATAATCGACTATTGAATGACCCAAGAAACTCTTTTAATTTCTTCTCTTATTCAATTGCCGCGGCCAAGGTCTTGATTAGTTGTTTATAATACCTGTCAACAAAGAGCTTAAACTTATTACCAAGAGTTGACGAATTCCATCATGTATCAATCATTAATTCTACAAGAATTTAATCATACCCAATATCCTTTGAACCATTTTCATATGGACATGGGTGTCCAGTATCAAAATAAAATAAAAACTTATTAATTACTATGATGATCTTAGTTCAAAAGAAACTCTTACATCTCATTCTTCAAGATGATATCTCAGTGATAGTTTATGGTAATTCTAACCATTAGGAATTATCCGGTGAGTCTGTTCAATGATCATATCTCCATATGCATCATTTATGTATCTGATTTAGTTAATGAGATCAACTAATCTTTATCTTGTAAACATCACCACACGCATATTGATCTAACCGGATCACTAATATCCTAATTGGTAATCCTACGATCAAGAACAATTTTAGATTAAGTTACAAGAGACGCGACTTTCTCATTATCATGATGTCAAGTCCCAAAACTTAATCAAGGACCTTATCATATTACTCAAACAATTTGATATAACTATGAAAAGAATATTAGATGCCATATATTTATATGAAATAATATTTATAACATATGTGTTGGGGATTATGAAGAGAACGTTAAAAGCAGCGAGAGTAATTTTCTGAAGTGTTTTAATTACTTTCGAAAAGCTACAGGAGTGGCCTATTAAATAGGCTTACAAATAAATAACTTAAGCTAAAGATAAACAACTAAAAAGGAAGTGGATAAACATGTCCACTAACTCTGCCTTATCAACTAAAAAATAGGAAACAACTTCATGCTAATTAACTGAACAAGCACTACTTTTACTAGCTAAAAACTTGGAACTAAATCGATCAGTTTTGAAGCGCTAATCAACACTCTCCCTTGCTTCAAATCTTGTCACTCCCATATGCAATTTGAAGTGCTCATGCTTCCCAACTGGAAGTGCTTTGGTTAGAATATCAGCAACTTGTTCATTTGTGCTACAATGCTTCAATACAATGCTTCCACTTGCTACCAGATCGCGTATGAAGTGGTACCGAATGTCAATATGCTTTGTCCTGCTGTGAAATGCCAGAATTTTTGTCATTGCAATAGTTACTTTGTTGTCACAAAAAATTTCAGTTGCAGTAGCCTGCTCCTGAAATACATCAACAAGCAACCACTTTAGCCAAACCGCTTAACAGGATGATGCAGTTGCAGCAATGTATTCTGCTTTGGATGACGACAAGGCCACAATTTCTTGCTTCTTTGAACCCTAGAATATAATACCTGAACCTAGAGAGAATACATATCTAGAAGTACTTTCTCTATGATCCAGACACCCTGTATAATCACTATCAGTGAAACCAAAACAATCTAAAATCTGATATTTTAGAGTATCAAATTCCAAAATCAGTAGTTCGGACAACATATCGTAGAATCCGCTTTACAACCCCAAAATGATGTTTTGTTGGGTTATACATGAATCTGGAAACCACACTAATAGAAAATGCTATGTCTGTTCGTGTGTGTGACAAATAATTCAGAGCACCAACTATGCTTCTAAAGCATCGAGCATCTTCCAAACCCGTACCATCATCAGCTATGAGCTTCTCATTTATATTCATAGGAGTAAAAGCTATCTTATAACCCAATGTGTTAAATCTCCTAATAAGACCAGTTGCATATTTTCTTTGCCAGACAAAAATGCCATCTAAACTTTGTTTAATCTCAAGACCAAGAAAATATTGCAACAACCCCAAATCTTTCATCTCAAATTATTTCATCATGAAAGACTTAAATTCAGCAACAAGAGATTCACAGGAGCCCATATAAATCATATCTTTTACGTAAAGACGCATCACCAAGAAATCAGTTTTACCTTGCTTCTTCACATAGAGATTTGGCTCATTTTTGCTCCTTTCAAATCCATTCTCCTGGAGATAAGAGTTAATCTTGATATACCATGCTCGCAGGGCTTGCTATAGTCCATATAAGTCCTTTTCAACCTGTACACTTTACTTTCTTGTTCGCTCACAACAAAACCTTCAGGTTGAGCAACATAAACTTCTTCCTCCAGTTCTTCGTTTAAGAAGGCAGACTTGACATCAAATTGGTAAACTAGCCAAGAGAGTTGAGTAGTAAGAGCTAAGAGAGTTCTCACCATTTCAAAGCATGTTACAGGAGAGAATGTTTCATAAAAATCAACTCCTTGTTGCTGTACATATCCTTTTGCAACAAGCCAAGCTTTGTGCTTTTGAATCATTCCATCGGTATAGTACTTGGTGTGATACACCCACTTTAGGCCAATAACATTCTTACACTCCCATGTTTCATTCTTTTCGACAGCGTTCATCTCTTATACCATTGCTTTCTGCCACTCTTCTTTTTTAGCTGCTTCTCCATAATATATGGGATCTGAAACAAGAAGAGAAAATTGACAAGAAGTATACATATTGTTAGAGTATCTGGGATTTGGTTTACTGTCCTTTGTTGATTTTCTAAGTGGACTTGGCTCTGCTGAAGATTCTTCAACTATTTCAGATGATGCTGGTGCTGACTGTTCAGAAACAGGTGACTTAGGTGCATCTCAGGAACTAAAGAACATGTTGGTCCTGAAGTACTTCCATCATTCCAAGCCCAACTTTCGGCCTCGTTGAACCTAACATCCCTGCTTTTAATAACTTTGCCACTCTTCGGGTTATACAATTTATATGCTTTGGATTGAGGACTATAGCCCACAAAAACACATTTTTCTGATTTCACATCAAGTTTGCGATAAGATGGAGAAGTATCCAAAACATATGCTAAATAGCCAAAAACTTTTAGATGGCTTAATCGTGGCTTCCTGCCCTTCCAGGCTTCATATGGAGTTCGATTCATGACTGCCTTTATTGGTGAGATATTGAGAAGATACACTGCTTTTACCACTGCTTCTTCCCAAAACTTCATTGGAAGTTCTACTTCTTTTATCATGGTTCAAGCCATTTCAACCACTGTTCGATTCTTCCGCTCTGCCAGTCCATTTTGCTCCGATGTGCGTGGTTTTTTCAACTCCCTGTGAATACCATTTTACTTACAAAAATCATCAAATTCTTTAGAAGTAAATTCACCACCTCTATCCGAACGGAGAGTCTTTAAAGAACATCCACTTTGTTTTTCTACCAATGCCTTAAATTTCCTGAAATTCTCAAAAGTTTCAGATTTGAACTTCAAGAAATAAACCCAACTGATTCGACTATAATCATACGTAAACAACAAAAAATATCGACTTCCACCTAAGGAATCGATACTCATCAGACCACAAACATCAGCGTGCACCAATTCAAAACAACTTGAAGCCCTCCAAGCCTTGTTTATGGGAAATGAGATTCTACTTTGCTTCCCGTAGACACACCCTTCACAGAAATCAAGACCATCAATTTTAGGCAGCCTAACAACCATATTCTTTTGACCCAACAATTTTAGCCCTTTAACATTCATATGTCCATACCTTAGATGCCATAAACTAGTGTCACTCATTTTCGCAACTAAAGCATGATTCTGTACACTAGAGACTTCTAAAGGGAACATTTGATTTTGTGTCATGGAAATGGTGGCAACATTTTACCCCAGATTTCTTATCATAAACAGTGCATCAACAATCGTCAAACAAAATAGAGTAACCACCATTCATCAATAGCCCAACACTTATCAATTATTAGCCAAATTAGGAACATATTGCACATCATGTAAGAGTTTTACATTACCCTGGGTGGTTTTGATGGCAATTGTATCTTCCCCTTCAACCTTTATTGGCTTGTTGTCTCCAAGTCGGACCTCACTTTTCTGTGATTCGTCAAGTTCCTTAAACAGTGACCTTGTTTCAGACATATGGTTTGAGCACCCATTGTCCATGAACTATACTCCATTAAGGCCATCATCAGTAGAACATTGAGTCATGAATAACTTACTTCCCTCTTCAACTTCCTCGGTGAAATTTGCTTGTTTTTGGTCATCTTTCTTCTTGGTCCAGCAATCAACCTCTATGTGGCCCAATTTCTTGCAATATCTGCATATAATTTTGTTTCTGTTTTGATGTTGATCACCAAATTGGCCTCTTCCTCTGCCATTTCCATGACCTCGAACTCGATAGCCACCTCTTCCTCTACCTCAGCCAGCTGAATATTTTGATTTTCCTTTGTGAAAAGACTCTCCCTTTGCCTGAAAAGCCTTCTCCTCCACCTTCTCATAGGACCTACTGATCTGAACTTCATAGGGTAACAATGAACTCATTAATTCATCAAAACTATAAGTAGAAAGGTCCTTAGATTCTTCTATTGTAGCGACAACATGGTCAAAGCCTTTTTTTAAACTTCTCAAGAACTTACTCACGATAATTTCATTATTAACATTTTCACCATATGTTTTCATATGATTAACAACTCCGGACTCCCTAGACATATATTCCTGCACAGATTTTTTTTCTTTCATGGCCAAATTTTCAAACTCACAATGAAGTATTTGTAATTTCACAGTAATTACCTTTTTGTTGCGCAAATACTCTTGCTTTAGAGTTTCCCATGCTTGTCTGGAGGTTGTTGTTGTTGTAATTCAGGGGAAAATCTCATCATCCAGTGCGGATTGGATGAGAAATAATGCCTTTGCATCCTTCTTGCGAGTCTCTCGCAGTTGGTTATCAGGTTGAGCCAGTGCCGGATTTGGCTCAACATACCCCGTCTCCACCAAATCCCATAACTCTTGAGATTCGAACATTGTCTTTATTTTGAGACTCCAAAGATGATATTTTTCTTCTTTAAATATTGGAATCAGGGGCTGAGAAGAAGAATTGGAATTGTTGCTCGCCATGGACTGCTCTCGATCTATCGCCCAGTTAGTTTGATCTCACTTGCGTTAAGAGAGAAATGGTTGTTCTCTCTTGCTTGCTCTAATACCAGAATATTATTAGGGATTAGGAAGAGAATGTTAAAAGTAGAGAGAGTAATTTTTCGAAGTGATTTAATTACTTTCGAAAAGCTACAGCAGTGGCCTATTAAATAGGCTTATAAATAAACAACTTAAGCTAAAGATAAAAAACTAAAAAGGAAGTGCATAAACATGTCCACTAACTCTACCCTGTCAACTAGAAAATAGGAAACAACTACATGCTAATTAACTGAACTAGCACTACTTTTACTAACTAAAAACTTGGAAGTAAATTGATCAGTTTTGAAGCACTAATCAACAATATGTTCAAATCATCACAAGTGAGATTGAATCTAGGGCATATCCACTATATTCCGCATTCCAGAGACATCAACCAAACCCATACTGTAATAGAGCAGGGAGTACCATCAAATTGAATGAGTTGGTGTGTTGTAGCTTTCATTTGGTCGACTTAATAGAGAAACAGTAACAAACTTGATTTTAATTTCCTCGAATAACATGAAAAAAAGAGCTGAATATTGCCTTGTGCACAGAACAGAGAAAACAGATAGAGACTAAGAGCTTTGCTATTACATTTTTTTTCAAAGACGATTTCATTGATGAAATGAAAAGCTATTTATCTGTAGAACTAGAATAGGAAAACAAATAAGCTAAAATGTATCGCTTTTTTCACTCTAAGCTAAACAATTTTTTCACCAACAACTCTCCAATGAAAATGATATGTTTCAACTAGTTGTACACGGAGTCTGTGTAATTCAAGAAAACTTAATGAAAAGGAAACTTAGAAGTTCGGACACGATGCAATTTGTGTCTATAAGATAGCCAAAGAACTATGGTTATGCTTCGTCTTCTTCTTTTCCTTTTTTTTTTTTTTTTAATTTATAACCAAGAAATTTCCAAGGGCCAGTGGCACATGTTAGAAAAAGAAGAGTAAAAGAAGTAGGCAAAGGCAAAGCTATGCGAAAGAAAGACGTTTACTGCTTAATTCAACTTCGACTGCCTTAAAAACAAGAAGACCTAGTGCCCTTTTATAGGCTTACAACTTAACAACTAAAGCTAAAAAACAAGACCTAAAGATAGTGGTGAAGTAGGGGTAAAACACTAAAACAACGTGCCCCACTAATATTGCTAAAACAGTAAACAGAAAATAAACAAATTAACTAAGTAAAACTAAACTCCACTAATACTAAAAAAAAAACAGGACCATAACAAGATTTTGCACGTGGTTGATTTTTGAATAATTAGTCAACACTCCCCCTTTCTTCAAAATCACATACTCCCATTTGTAGCCTAAAGAAGTCATGCTTGTTAAGCAGAAGCGATTTTGTAAGAACATCAGCAACCTGATCATTTGTGCCACAAAATTTCAATGAGAGTATTTCAGCAGTAACAAGATTGCGGATGAAGTGATAACGAATGTCGATGTGCTTGGCTCTACTCTGGAAAGCAGGATTCTTTGTCATAGCAATCGCTGCCTTGTTGTCACACCAAATTTTAGTTGGACCAATCTGCTCTTGTTGAAGATCCACTAACAATTTCCTTAACCAAACAGCTTGACAACCTGCTGAAGTTGCAGCCATGTATTCAACTTCTGAAGATGAAAAAGCGATTGTATCTTGTTTCTTTGAACTCTAGGAGATTGCTCCAGAACCAAGACTGAAAACATTCCCCGATGTGCTCCTGTAATTTTCCAAGCTAACTGCCAAATCACTGTCAATAAAGCCAATTAATGTGAAGTCTGATACTTTTGAGTACCAAATTCCATAACTTGTTATGCCAGCAACATATCGCAGGATCCTTTTGGTTGCGCCTAGGTGTTGCTTTAAAGGACTGTGCATGAACCTGGAAATCAAACTGACAGAGAATGCTATATCAGAGAATGCTATATCAGGCCTTGTGTGTGATAAGTAGTTTAGACCACCAACCAAACTTCTAAAATAAGAAGCATTTATTGCCCCAGTACCATCGTCAAGTACCAGCTTCTCATTCACATTCATGGGTGTAAGAGACATATTACAATGTAACATATTGAACCTTTGTAAAAGTTCAGTAGCATATTTCCTTTGTGAAAGAAATATTCCATTTTGTCCTTGTCTCACTTCGAGCCCAAGAAAATAATGAAGCATACCTAAGTCAGACATCTCAAATTTATTCATCATGCAACTCTTAAATTCAACAACAATAGATTCACAAGAGCTAATATATATCATATCATCGACATAAATACAGACAACCAAAAAGTTACCATTACCTCGTTTCTTCACATAAAGTGTAGGCTCATTTTCACTTTTTTCATACCTGTTCTCTTGGAAAAAATAGTCGATTTTGCTATACCAAGCCCGTGGAGCTTGCTTCAGACCGTACAATGCCTTCTTCAATCTATATACTTTGCTCTTTCCTTCACTTGAAGTGAAACCTTCAGGTTGAGAAACATATACTTCTTCTTTTAATCCGCCATTTAGGAAGGCAGACTTCACATCAAATTGATATACAGACCAACCGAGTTGAGCAACCAAGGCTAAAATAGTTCTCACCATTTCAAAGCGAGCTACTGGATAGAGCGTCTCTTCAAAGTCGATGCCGACTTATTGGTAGTATCCTTTCGCAACAAGTTGAGCTTTATATTTCTTGACACTTCCATCAGCATTGTGTTTTGTTTTGAAGATCCATTTTAGCTCGATAATATTTTTTCCCTCCGGTAAATCAACTAGCTCCCAGGTCTGATTTTTCTCAATGGCCTGAATCTCTTCAATCATCGCATTCTGCCACTCTGGTTGCTTTGCAGCTTTTTCATAACATGTAGGTTCAGCAGCTAACAAGGAAAAGCTACAAGATTCATAAACATCTTTCAGCGACCGAAACTTTGTTAGTGCCGTTTCGCTGGATGAAGCCGAAGATGGAGATCGGGAGCTTGTTGGAGTAGAATTGTTGTTGCCGCCATGAGAAGAAAGATTGGTATCACTGTTGGACAGAGAGGAAGGGCCAGAACTTGTTGATTCAAGAATCGCAGTATGCTCTCCTTCTGATTGAACCGGAATATGGACTACTGAATCTACTTTCTCGCCATTCCACTCCTAGGCTGCTTCTTCATTAAATACAACATTCCTGCTGATAATCACTTTGCCACTAGTAGGATTATATAGTCTATATGCTTTGGATTGAGGACTATAACCAATGAAAATGCATTTTTCTAATTTTTCATCCAGTTTAGAACGCATATTAACCAAAGCATAAGCAATACAACCAAAGACTTTCACGTGGCTTACTCGTGGTTTCCGTCCTATCCATGCTTCATATGGAGTTTGATCCAAAACAACTTTTATTGGAGAAATATTTAAGAGGTACACAACTGCAGCCACTGCTTCTCCCCAAAAGCGAACAAGAAGTACCTTTCCATTAAGTAGGCTTCTGGCCATCTCAACCACTGTGCGATTTTTTCGCTCGGCGACTCCATTTTGTTCTGGCGAGTATGGTGCTGTAAAATCCCTGCGAATTCCATTCCCATCACAAAATAAATTAAAATCTTTAGATAAAAATTCACCACCACGATCTGTGCAAAGAGCTTTTATGTTGCAGCCTGTTTGCTTCTCCACGAGTGCCTTGAATTTCCTGAAATTCTCAAACGCTTCAGATTTGAACTTCAGAAAGTAAGCCCAACTCATACGGCTGTAGTCATCAGTAAACAGAAGAAAATACCGACTCCCACCAAGTGACTCGGTCTTCATCGGTCCACACAAGTCAGCATGTACAAGCTTAAGACAACTGCTATCCCTCCAAGATTTTCCTACAGGGAAAGACCGTCTACTTTGTTTTCTGAATATGCACCCTTCACATAACTCAAGCCCAACCACCATGTTCTTTATAGTCAAAAGTTTCAGCCCATTAATGTTCAAATGACCATAGCGAAGATACCAAAGTTGAGTTTTATTAACACCTTTAGCAACTAACACATTTTTAACAACATTTGAAACATTAAGAGGAAACTTATTGTTCTGAGTCATAGGCACAATTGCAACAGATTGACCAGATTTCTTGTCACTAACAAGATAGGAGTCATTATCAAATAGAACGGAGTAACCATTAACCATCAATTGTCCAACACTTAGCAAATTGTAAGCCAAACTAGGAACAAATTGCACATCACAGATAAGTTTAGAATTACCCTGCGTTGTTTTGATGGCTATGGTACCTCTGTCTTCAACTCGTACTTGCTTGTCATCACCGAGTCGAACTTCACTCTTTTTTGATTCATCAAGATCTCTAAATAGAGAATTTGTACCAGACATATGATTCGAGCATCCACTATCAATAATCCAAACACCATCAGAATTGTCAGTAATTGGAGAATGAGCCATGAACAACTTACTTTCATCCTCAACTTTCTCGGAGGAATTGGTGTGCTTCTGCTCATTTCTTTACTTGGTCAGACAATATGCTTTAGTGTGGCCGGATTTCTTGCAATACCAATATTGCAAGTCACTCTTGGGCTGACCTGACTCACTGAATTGTCCTCTGCCTCTACCGCGACCTCGACCTCGGCCACGAAATCTACCTCTTCCTCTACCTCTGCCATTAAAGTTTGAGGAGTTTTCTTTGGAGAAAGATGACTCCTCTTTCACCTGGAATGCCTTTTCTTCAACCTTATCATGAGACCTGTTTAGCCTATCCTCATGAGCTAACAAAGAACCCATTAATTCATCAAATGTATAATCAGATAAATCCTTGGATTCTTCGATAGCAGCAACCACATGCTCAAATTTATTGGTTAAAGACCTCAAAATCTTTGCTACAACAGTTTCGTCGTTAACTTTTTCTCCATAAGACTTCATCAAATTAACAATTGCAGAGACTCTAGACTATAGTCTTGCACTGATTCACCGTTTTTCATGCTTAAAGTTTCAAAATCACGACGTAAAGTTTGCAATTTAATTGTAATTACCTTCTTATCTCCCATATACTCCTGCTGCAAAATTTCCCAAGCTTCATTGGATGTCTCCGCTGCTGAAATTCTAGGGAAGATATCATCATAAAGGGCTTGTTGAATCAGGAATAGTGCCTTCGAATCCTTCCTGCAATTTTTTCGGAGCTGTTGTGTGTGTCCTTCATCCAGGTCTTGAAATCCATTCTCCACCAAGTCCCATAGCTCTTGAGACTTAAAAAGATTCTTCATCTTAAGACTCCAAAACTGATAATTCACCCCTTTAAAAATTGGAAGAGGCTGAGAATTTGAATTGGTGTTCACTGCCATTTTTTTTGTATATGATGATTGATGGATTTCTCTCCTGCGTTTTACAGTCTCTCTTTCTCACCCTCTGTTTGACTCCCAGGTGAACAAACCTGGCTGCTCTGATACCAAAGTGTTAGAAAAAGAAGAGTAAAAGAAGTAGGCAAAGGCAAAGCTATGCGAAAGAAAGACGTTTACTGCTTAATTCAACTTCGACTGTCTTAAAAACAAGAAGACCTAGTGCCATTTTATAGGCTTACAACTTAACAACTAAAGCTAAAAAATAGGAACTAAAGATAGTGGTGAAGCAGGGGTAAAACACTAAAAAAACGTGCCCCACTAATATTGCTAAAACAGTAAACAGAAAATAAATAAATTGACTAAGTAAAACTTAACTCCACTAATACTAAGAAAAAACAGGACCATAACAAGATTCTGCACGTGGTTGATTTTTGAAGAATTAGTCAACAGCACAAGATGGATCGCCCCCCTCTGTATTCTTCTTCACTTAAATATCAGATTCTTATCTGCGGCAGAATTTGAATCTGAAACGCGTGCCTAACCCACACTTCACACATTATGCTCTTACCACTAGACTAAAGAGTCCGAGGCAACTATGGTGTATGTTGTTGAACATATTTTAATGGAAATGAGTGCAAAGATGCGTTGAGGAGACCTCAACAACAATACATTGAAACCTAATATTTTTTTGTGATCAGCATCCTTTGTATGCTTTTAAGTAAAATAGATTAAGTGGTGAACTAGTATCTTTAAATCCTGTTTTGCCTTACATTTCACCTCATAATATATAAACCTCACTACCACCATCAGAAATACAAATCCACACTAACATGAATTATAGTTGTGTGATTGGACACTGGAATGCCGCCACTATTCTAATGGAGTTTTGAGATTCTTCAAGCAAATAAATAAATCAGTGTTTGAACTAAAGATTTAAGCACAAATAATCAACACCTGTACCATTTTAACAATAAAACCATCAACTTAGAATTTCCACATTCAAACAAGAAGGGACACTCCATGCAAAAATTTGGTGCACTTCCTCTTTAATGGCTCTTACGCAATGTGAATCTAGATTTAATGGGCCTTACGCGGCGTGAGTACATATTAATGAGGGTCCTAATGTCGATATCGAAAAACAAATGAGAAACTAAAAAAAAGCTACGTTTTGTTCTAAATTTCATGCCCATTCAAGGTCCCTCAATAGCTCAGTTTCATATAATAATTTATTTTTTAAAAAAAGGACCCACAACAATCTGTCATTTGACTTAGTGGTGTGTTTAATTTTTGACAATGACTTTTCTCTACTTTTTTGAGCTACTTAAATATGTTTTCTTTGAAACTTCCATAGCAAGACTTATACATTGACTTCCCCTCTTTCTTTAGTTGCTATCAAGTTTACTATAGGTCAAGGTGAAACTTGGAATTAATTACACTGGAATAAAATTATTAGCATTGACAAAGTCAAGTTTATATGAGCTGAAACCGTGTTATTGTGACATTTTGTCGGATTTAGAGGTCTTGTACCTTTCCATTATCTTTGGCTTCTTAAGACTTGTACCTTTTGTAATCGGCAGCTGTCGTATGCTTTTAACTCAGGTAATAATATTTCAAGTTATTTTATTAAAGAAAAAATTTATTAAGTGGGGGGTTTTCAGCTGTAATGTTCATCTCTGCTCACATTTTCAGTTAAAAGTTTCCATCCTTACTTATCGAGATTTCTCTTCCTGAATGGATGTCTTTTATATGCATGACTACTAAATATCAGTCTCAGACCTGTACGCTTGTCATGATACCTTCTGATTTTTGTAGCCCACTCTCTCCTGAGTTGATGACTGACCCTGTAATTGTTGCTTTTGGACAAACTTTTGAGTGAGTGTCTATTATAAAGAAATGGACATATCTCGGTCGTACTGTTCGTTCTAAGACGAGGCAAACGCTGGGGCAATCAAATCTCATTCCTTAATTACACTGTTAATGCACTTAATGCAAATATACCGATATGAATCAAAAAATGGAAAGCTCCTCATGAAGTCTCATAGCAAGTTAGGTAGCTGGTTCTGAAGTTGAACTCCGATTGGTTGCCAAACCCAATTATGGATAACAAGATGCAGATTAAATATATATACAAGCATATATGGTGGCTCGGGCATTTCTTACCTAATTCAGAAACCAACAATCATTTACTTTTCTTGAGGTAATTAATTGACTAAATGATACATGTAAATTTGATATTCAGAGTTATTTAATTCTGCTTTCTGAAATATTATAAGAAAAAAAATGATTTACGGAGCCTCATATATACGAGTTTATTCCAATAACTTTGTATGTGAATGTGCAAATGTCTTTTTACTTGTAAGAAGTTTCTGATTGCCTCAGTTATATAATATTATAGTGGGGAGGCTGGTAAAACTATTCAAAAAGAGAGTTGTAGGATAACATTAAATGGAAAATAAAAAACAATACAATATTTACACATATTGACGAGTCATGACGTCATTAGCTTAACAAAGACATAAAATGATTCTCTCTTGAAAAATAACACTATTACTATTTCAGGGTTCAAAGGTTTTCGCAACAATTTTTATACTATTTTGGATTATAGATTATATTTCACTATTATGTAGTTTTGAAGTATGTAAATTTCAATTTAAAAATATATGAAATTACGTTTTTATTTTCGGGATAAAAAAAGTATTATTTTGAATTTTTTTTGGAAAGACTTGTACGTTGACTTGAGAAAAATAACATTTTGTAAACTTGGAACTGATTGATGATTTGATATAAAGACAACAGTCCTTGCTTGACTTTTCCCATTTCTTCTGTCTTTGGATAATAAAGTTTGTAAGTAATTTATTTCAACATGAAAATTTAAAGTGAAAGGAATTTGTGTGTTAGGTAGCTCTCGTTGAAATTTCCACACGAAGACTCAGTCCAATTACTTGAAAATTCAAACAACTGCATTAATACTTTTAGTTGAAAGAAAAAAGATATTTGGAGGCACACTCCGTACAAAAACTTGGTGCTTCACATCGTGAACCCAAATTAACCAGGGCCCTAATATGGATATTGGAAACCAAATGAGGAACCAAAAGAAAGAAAAGAAAAAGCCACGTCTCATTCTAATCAGATCTCAACAGCTCAATATCTTATAACTATACAAAAAAGACCCATGACACTCTGTCATATGACTTAGTCGTGTCTAATATTTGATAACGACATTTCTATACTTTTTTGGCTACTTAAATGTGCTTTCTTTTGAAATTTCCATAGCAACAGTTGTGCATTACTGTTATCCAATAAAGACTTATCGACTTGGAAGTCATTCTGATTCTACGCCTTATTTTACATGCAAGTCTTATTCAGGTACAGTATAAAAAGTGTACCCTGCACCAATTTCATTCATCAACAACCAAAATAATCAACTCAAAATCATTTAGCAGTATATGATGATGGTTCCCAAAATATTCTCTTTACTTCAGTTTTTCACTCTCTTGTACCTCTTTACAATTACTTTTGCTTCCACTGAGGAAGCAGTTGTTCTCCTAAATTGGAAATCAACTTTCAAGAACCAGAATAATTCCTTATTCGCTTCATGGACACCAATTTCTAACTCATGCAGTAGCTGGTATGGAGTTATATGCTTTAATGGTAGGGTAAACAGATTGAATATTTCAAATTCTAGTGTTGTTGGTACACTTATGATTTTCCGTTTTCATCCCTCCCTTTTTTTGAATATTTTGAACTTAGCATGAACAATTTCTATGGAACCATTCCACCTGCGATTGGTAATCTCACTAATTTTGTCTATCTTGACTTATCCGTCAATCAGATTTCAGGCACAATCCCACCACAAATCGGCTCACTAGTCAAGCTTCAGATCCTCCACATCTGTGAAAACCATTTAAATGGTTCCATTCCTGAAGAAATAGGTTACTTAAGGTCTCTTACTGAGCTGGCTTTGTATACTAACTTTCTTGTTGGTTCGATTCCTACTTCATTGGGGAATTTGAACAACTTGTCCATGTTGTATCTGTATGATAATCAACTTTCTGGATTCATTCCCGAAGAAATAGGTTACCTAAGGTCTCTTACTAAACTAGCTTTGAGTTCTAACTCTCTTAATGGTTCTATTCCTACTTCATTGGGGAATTAACCAACTTGTCCATTTTGTATCTTTGTGAAATCAGCTTTCTGGCTCTATTCCCACAGAAATAGGAAAACTTGTTAATCTTGTTAAAGCTTATCTTGAAATAAACCTGTTAACAGGTCATATCCCTCAAGAAATAGGCAACTTGATCAATGCAAAAGTGTTCTATGCTTTCTCAAATGAATTGTATGGTTCCATTCCTGCAGATATAGGGAAAATGAAGTCACTTCAGAATTTAAGCTTAGACTCAAATAGTCTTTCTGGTCTAATTCTAAAAACTATAGGTGACTTAACTGAGCTCAAAATTCCGCACCTTTATGCTAATCAACTCTCTGGCCCAATTCCTAGGGAATTGGGGAATCTAAAAAACCTTAATGATCTGGAATTATCCAATAATCATCTCAGTTGAGAGCTCCCTTTGAATATTTGCAATTTAACATCACTACAAATTCTATATTTGGGTAGAAACAATCTAAAGGGAGCGATTCCGCAATGTTTGGGAAATATGAGTGGTCATCTTGAGCAGTTGGATATGCACCACAATAATCTTTCAGGGATTCTTCCTAAAACTTTTAACATTGGAAGTGCACTCAGAATTTTCATGTTGAATGACAATGACCTAGAGAGGAGAATCCCTCAATCTTTGGCCAATTGCAAAGAGTTGCAAGTTCTTGATTTAGGAGATAATCACCTCAAGGACACATTTCCGCTGTGGTTGGGGACTTTTCCAAAGCTACAAATTTTAAGCTTGAGATCAAACAATAATCTCAGTGGAGAGATCCCTTTGTCTATTTGCAATTTAACATAACTTCAAATTCTAGATTTGGTAAGAAACAATCTGAAGGGAGCAATTCCAGAATGTTTGGGTAATATCAATGATCTTGTGGTTTTGGATATGCAACACAACAATCTTTCTGGGACCTTTCAGAGTACTTTCAGCATTGGAAGTTCACTCAGAAGCTTCAATTTGCATGGCAATAAGCTAGAGGGAAGAATTCCACGATCCTTTGCAAATTGCCAGCAATTGAAAGTTCTTGATTTAGGAGATAATCTCCTTAATGATACATTCCCAATGTGGTTGGGGACTCTGCCAGAGCTACAAGTGTTAAGTTTGAGATCCAATAAATTGCATGGACCCATCAGAACTTCAAGGTTCATGAGGAACTTGATTCCTAAGCTTCAAATCCTAGACCTCGCTTGCAATACATTACGGCAGAGTTACCAGCAAATATTTTTCAAAATGTAGAAGCCACGAAGAGGGTTGATCAAACTGTGGAGGAATCAAGTTATAGAGGAGATGGTTATTACAAAGACTCCATAACTATCGTAACAAAGGGACTGAAGCTTGAAGTTGAGTCAATCTTGTCTTTGTACATCACTATTGATTTTTCAAGTAATAGATTTGAAGGACGCATTCCAAGTATTATGGGAGATCTCATTGCACTACGCATGTTGGATTTATCTCATAATGGATTGCAAGGTCATATACCTCCATCACTCGAAAATTTACCTTCAGTTGAATCATTAGACCTATCAGCTAACCATCTTGAAGGAGAGATACCTGAACAACTTACATCTCTTACATTTCTTGAATTCTTGAATCTCTCCCACAATCAGCTTCAAGGATGCATCCCGACAGGACGCCATTTTGCTACATTCGAGAAGAACTCATATGCAGGTAATGATGGATTACGTGGATTCCCTGTTTCAGAAGGTTGTGGAAGCAGCAAATTGCCCGAGACAAACAACACAACTCATGTAATGGATCAAGAAAGCAGTTCTACATTTCTAAGCGAATTCAACTGGAAAGTTGTTCTTATGGGATATGTGTGTGGACTATCTATTGGATTCTCCATAGCACATTTCATGCTTTCAGCTCGAAATCCCAATTGGCTTTCTAGGATAGCTGAAGAACTAGAACACAAAATCCTTATGAGAAGGCGAAAGAAGCAGCAAGGTTGTCAAAGGCACTACAGAAGATGAAATTATGTCTAGAAGATTTAATATTCAGGTAACTGTTAAGTCCTCGTTTGATTTTATATCTGCAACTGATCAAATGCTCTACAAAGCATAATTCTTCTTTTGAAAATCAATTAGTAGAGTAAATTGAAATGGATTAGCTTTTGTTGAATATATTTAACAAGTGTTTTAAGTGCAAACCAACAGATAATTTGATTTTTAGTGTAAAATAAAGTCAAACTTAACTTTCTGTGTAAGATAAAAGTCTGTCTGTAATTTGATTTTAGTGTAAAATAAAAGTAACTTAACTTTTCTTTGTGTAAAAATAAAATCTGATAGTAAATAAACAAAATCGAGGTTCGTGGAGCAGCATTTGGTGGAATGCTCGTTGGAGATGCTATAATATCAGATGTTGCTGTTTAGGATGTTGTATTTGATTTTTAGTTTCCTTTTAGTTTTATAAGCAAGCTTTTTCTTCTTCTTTCTATTAATTTGGGAAAATGTGATATTATGAATTTTGATGATATATATATCATATCATATTATACTAAAAGTGGGAACAAAAAAAATTGAAAGTTGAATTACCATTTTGCCCCTCTACTAAATTAAAATCTGATTAAATATGAATATTATATTTTAATTGCAAAGAGACAGAATTTGAAGTCCAACAGCTGCACTTTAATTCTTTAGTAACTTAAAAATTAGTAACTGAAATCAGAAAACAACGCTTATTTTGCCTTTACAAGTGTACATCAGTTGCAAGATAATCACTATATCTATAAAACAAATGTACAATGTCACGAGATGGTCATACTGGGGTTCTGAATATTCTTCATCAGTCTTTGAACTAGATTTACCAGCAGATGGGGCATTTAAGAATGCACCACCATCCACAACACCAACAGCAAAATCAACATTAGCAGCCTTCTCCCGAGGATGCTTATCACGATTTCGGACACTAGCTTTCATTCCAATTTGAGGGTACATAAAGTGAAATTGGTGTTTTCTTAAATAGTTTACAATAACTTTTGATCATTCATTTTGCCTTTTAAATCCAAGTGGAGTGCTTATTTATTGTCTGTTGAAATAAACATGGAAATCATATATCCATAAATAATTTTCTCTCTTGTGTAACTGATAGATAAATAATTCGGTGGAATTGATCAAAAGAATGTTTATTCGACAGTGCAAGAACGGGATCTTTGTCACTAATGACTTAAAAATCTTCACACCTTAGCAAATCTAAATACTTAGCTCTAAATTCTTTAAGATGAACGCTTGAGAAACTTATCTGACTCTAGGATCATATATTTCAGATTTCTTAAGAAGCCTAAAAATGATTCCAGGACTTCTTTTTTCTCTTCCCTTATATTTTTCCTTAATAGTATCTTTATGTTCGTTGCTTCAGTTATTTGAACCTTTTTACTTTGCTACATATAATTTATTTTCTAAGGTTAGCCATTATCATAGTTATGTAAATCCCTTTCTTTTATTTATATCTTTGAGTCATCTTAATTATTTTGTTTATTACAATCAAACAAAGATAGTTGTATCTATATTTGAAGTAGTGGCTGGAATTGAGGCTACAAATATATAGATTTTCCAGCCGTAGCTTTAACGTTATTTAAGGCCTTCAAAATTATTTGATATTCACTAATTGTTCATCAATTTAAGATTGTATTTTTTCCCTTTCAATTTTAATTACTCATCACACGCATTTGTTAATATTATATATACCGATTTAAAAAGTTTATACTAATTGACATGGACACACGTGCAACGCACGTGTCCGAAAACTAGTATATATATATATATATTAAGTTTACATAAGATTTTAACGTACTCAATAAATATTGTGTGTATTGAGTTAAGTGTATGCATTTCTTGGATTCCTCGCTGCTGCTTCAACGAGTGATTAAGTTCTTCATCAGTTTAAAGCAAGAGCACTGAGAAGAGCTGAATTGACGGTGGAAGACATTTAGCGTGCAAAGGAAAAAATTAATGACTTCACAATTGGAAACAAGATATTTAGATTGATACTTCAAGAGAATCTAAGAAGGTAATTCTGTTCTATGGGAAAGAAAATGGTGTTGACATGGAACTGTGCGAATTTGAATTTATCAGAAGATCGAGTATGAGTAGAAATGTCCCAAAATAAAACACCCTTCAACAGGGGAAAGAATTGTGGTGGCTTTCCAGGTTCTAACCTGCTCTAACGTTTCAATTTATTTAAAACGAAAAAAGAGGAAAAACGTAAAATGTCTTTCAAATAGAATCCTCACATTGCACTGCAAAAAGATCTTCATCAACAACAAATCCTAAAAGACGCTATATATGCCCTGAATTTAGGTACCACCAGAACCGTGTTTTTACTTTTCGCAAAACAAGCATCCGAAGCTAATCATATCCTACCAACATACCAACACCAGAAACATCACGAAGGATGTAATTAGCACCAGCACCTCTGAAAAGAGATTTGGACTGTCAGATCGTTTTATAAGAATCTGGGAGAACGCTAAGTGAGATCTTGTACAATGGACAGCTTCACCAGAGATATCAACCAAACTATTGAACTGCCTCTCACCTCCTTTCTTTGCAGCTTTGGCATCATATTGCATAGTCCAATGAGTAGACAAAGAGCAACATGGAAGCACCACCAGATGGATTCGATTCCACACAGCCTTTGATTCCTAAGTCTTCAGATGAATCTTATCTTTTGTTCTCTGGAATGAACTATCCGACACAGGAAATTCAAGTTTACAGTTCTCGAGATAGAAAAAAATTCCTGGCAGCCAGATTTCAGGGGTCTGAAGAATGCAGAACGAACTTGTAGGTTTCCATATACCCAATGCTTCTGAATGCCCTCATTGCGAATATTCAGAACTTCTACATTTCAGCTGAATATTCAAAAGATGCAGAATAATTACCACCACATTACAACACAGAAGCAACAGCCTACAGTGCATGTATTTGGCCTTTACGCTAACAAAGGAAGGATTAGCTAACAAAAAGAAATAGCATTTACCCTGACACAAACATTAATAATGAATTCCACTGCTCGAGCCCCCTGCTACATGTCACAGGGAGTCAATTTTAATTTACAGTTGCTCCAAGATTCAATTATGCATTACGCTAAATTACAATAAAACATATCAAAGTTGACATCAATATGTTGGCGTGTGTATTTCAAAGCGGTTCTCTGTGTATGCATTTCATGTTCTACATATCAAAAAAATGTTCACATAGGAATAAAAACAAGACAACTTTTAAAAAAAAAAAAAAAGACACAACTTCAGAAAGAACATAAAAACTGTGAGAAAGATGCAAGAGTTTCTAGTGAAATTTTAGTTTGTGTCAACTCAACGAAATAAAGACTTTTTATAATCTGTTAAACCTTCCTATTCTCTATATAATCTATGGCCTTCAAAAGCAAATCAGACTTGAGGGGTTTTGGTAAGTAATAATCCTATCCAGCTTGAAAAATCTCATCTTTCATTTCCTCTCTATGTACTGTAAAAGCTATGATGGGAATTTGAATTCCATAATGTGCCTCTTCTTCCCTAATATATTTCATTGCTTCAAATCCATCCATCTCTGGCATCTGTCACAAAATAAAACAAACAATTATATAACTAAGTAACATATACTGACAACGTAATAATATCGGTTTAGTTAACATGTTAAATGAGTTGAGTTAACATTCAATAAAAATGTTAGCTTCAACTGAAGTATGTTTTCAATCTATGTTTCTCGGATCCTCCAAAAACTAACATGAGTGCAACAATAACTTTGAAGGATGAATATGAATCACATCTTACCTTATAATCCATCAGAATATAATCAATTGGCGGTGAAGAAATGGATGGCCCTATTTCGCGTTGATCATTAAGGGCTTTGTAAACATCATCTAGAGCTTCTTTACCATTTTTCACATGTGTAAGTGGTTGCACCAAGATTAGAAACCATATTTTTTGCAAATTATAAGTAGTGTCGCATCATTCTCAACCAACAAGATTTTCTTTCCTGTTAAAGGTAAGTTCTCACTAGAACGTCCATTAGCATCAACAGAAACATCCTGTACTGTTTCTTCCTTCATTTCTTGTGTGATGGTCTGTAAAATTTTATCTCTAAACTCTGGCACATCTCTGAGGGCACGATATAAATTAGAACCATGGAGTGGTTTTGTTATGACTATATCTGTTGAAGGTAGCTTATCCTCGTCTACACCTGGTTTATCGAGCCAAACAACTAGAAGGGAGACATTCTTGGGAAAGTCCTTTCTAAATTCAGCCATAGATCGACTTATTTCTCGAATTGGTCCAGCACTCGTGTTAATTATGATCAAGATGAATCTTATAAATGCACTCCTTGAACTAAGTCCTCTACCTCTCCTCTGAGATGATGAGATATCAATACAATCATCGATATCTGTTACGTATAAAGCACGGAGGGGAATTTCCTTTGATCTTCTTGAGGATGAGGAGAAGGAATTGTTGAATGATGCAAAGTTGATTATATTCTCTTTCAGCTTATTGAGAGTTCGAGAAAACAGATCGTGTTGATTCATAACATATACCTTTATGCCTAGTATGTTCATCATGAATCTACGAAGAACTCGACTTCTTTCTTCCTCCTGAATGAAAAGAATGACATTGGATATTTCTAGTTTAAGCCTACTACTACTTGCTACTGAACCTCCTCTTAACTGTGACTCCAAATCTTCTTCTCTTGCATAATTAACACTAATTGCTTGATGTTCTTGAGCTTGAGGCTTATCACACGCTACCAGGAAAAAGTTAAATCTGAGACAAGTTCCTTTTTCACCAATATTCTTGCCGACTATACCTAACTTACCTCCCATTAGGCGTACCTGAAAAATGAACGTAAATAAGAAAGTAACATGACTTTACCTAACTTACCTCCTATTAGGCGTACCTGAAAATCTTGAAATGCATACAAATGTTATTCTTTTTTGCTGAACTAATTCTTGTGTTTCATAGTGTTCTCATAAACATATTTCTTATTAGTTAGGCCCGTTATATTGTTGTGATGTTTCTATAATAATGACCAGATTGTCTCTTGGAGAAATAATTAGTGCCAAAAAGAAACTGCAATAGTACTGATAAAACAAGAAACCAGACTTTACAGGGAAACTCTGTAACCTTTTTTTCTGAAATATCTTTAGTTAAAGACTACTAGCTAGAACATGCTGATTAATCTAGACTAGACGTAGCGTGTGTGTGTAGTTGTAACTGTCACATATACAAATAGCATAACACACTGACTCTAAATTCTTAATTCATTGTTGTACGTAGTGTATAGTAAAAGGTATACATACCAACGACTGAGTAAGCCCGAGGCCTAAGCCAGTGCCGGGTTTTGATGCATCGTCTACTTGAACAAAATTCTCAAAAATAGATTTCTGTTTGTCTTTTGAAATTCCTTCCCCCGTATCCTCCACCTCGAATATGAATTTCACGCAGTTGGGATGTTGCTGAACACTCTTCAGTACTTGCACTTCTGCAGAATATTCATCCTTCTATAAATGTAAGCATGACAGCCAACCAGCAGTACTTGTATTCGGAGCAAGATTAGGACTTCGATCAAAGCCGGGTTTTAAAGCCCAAGCACAAAGAATTATGTGTCCTTCCGAGGTAAACTTGACTGCATTATGCAACAAGTTACTCAGGATCCGTCTTAATTCTGCTCTATTGCCTTTAACTCGAGAAAATCTTGCAATAGAACCATTACATGGATCTAGTAACACGTCAACATTCTTCATTGCCCCATTGGGGTAATTCATGTTGACAACATGTTCTAGTAGCTCTTCCATGTTAAATTCTTCTTCTTTAAGATACTTCTTCCCTTCTTCTATCTTGCTTTGGTCAAGAATAGAACGCAGTAAGCCTGAAGAAAAAAAAGATCATTACTTTGATATTGCATACAGTTACTTATGAACTAGTTAGTTCAATTAAAGCAGATCAAATTAGTAATTATCATTGTGGATATTATAAGGAAAACCTCCCAGTTTTAAAAAGTACTGCTATATTTTGTTTTTCTACTTTTTTGTATATTACATATATAGGAGATCAGAAAAAGGGAAAGGGGAAGGGGGACAATGATAACTGAATCGACACGTATTGTGTGAGCGACTCTCACAGATATCACGAGACTATAAGTCTTGGTGGTAGAAGGTACTGTGTAGAAAATTATCTCAAAGAGTTAACCAAAACACTAACCTAAAATATCATTTACGCAAGATTCCATAACACAGATAACCGTCCAATAATAGTTGATCAATAACGACATCGAAAACAAGACATATTTACCTACTATCACATTGATTGATCTCAAAGGGTTAACTAAATCACTAACCTAAAAGATTAGTTATGCAAGATTATAATAAGACAGGTAACCGTTCAATAAAAGTGCGATCAATAACATAGAGAAACAAGAAAAATTACCTGGTATGACATAGCATGTTTAAAATATTGCTACTATAAGAACTTTAGATTGTCAGTGTGGGTCCAAAATAATAAGTAAAATAAATTAAAGGAAAAACCAAAGGAAAGAATAAAGAAAGAGAATAGAGGAGAGAAAAATTTTACGGCTAAAAATAGTAGGTGACTTATTTTTTTGCTGCAACTTGAAATGCAAATATTGTTTTGCAAACTTGGTTGTGATTGGTTGGTTTAGAGGTGGCTCTTGCTATAAATAGCATCCTTCCATTTCAGTTTGAGGACACACCAAAACAGAGAGAGAGAGCAATAGAAAATAGTGTGGGAGTAATATTACACTGAGTTGTGTGAAAAAAAGTGTTATTTCTTTTATAAGAGTAGTAGTCTTTTGACACTATCAAATTATAATAATGTTATTGAATTACTCTATTTGAGTATTATATTTACCCTGTTATAATATTTGGTGTCATTGTTACTCTCTTATTATTGCTATTTAACGTAGATAGTATCCTGGGTGAGATTATTAATTTTTCCAACAATGTGGTATCAGAGTCATGACAAATAATAGTCCACTGTCTTTTCAGTACCCCGTCTTACAAAAGAAAATTATGAAAAATGGTGTCTACGAATGAAAGTCATTCTTGGCTCTCTAGATGTTTGGGATATTGTAGACAATGGGTATACAAAATCCACCAATGAGGAGACTCTGTCTCCAAATTAAAAAGTTATTTTGTTAAAGACAAGGAAGAAAGATCAACAGGCCCTCACTCTCATCCATCAATGTCTGGATGATGGTGTGTTTGAGAAGGTGGTTGATGCAACCACCTCGAAGGAAACTTGGGAGATTTTGCGAAATTCTCTCCAAAGAGTTGATAAGGTGAAGAAGGTAAAACTTCAAACTCTAAGGGGCGATTTTGAAGTTTTAAAAATGAAAGAATCTGAATCCATTTCGAATTTCAATTCAAGAGTGATGGCTGTTGTGAATCAAGTAAAAAGATACGGGAGGAAGTAAAAACTTGTTGCATCCAAATGCACACGCAAGTGTATGCGGTCGTACAAATAATATAGGATTTTTAAGTCCGAATATCATACCCGCAGAGACTTATCGATTAACTATTTTACTAAATTAGACTAATGCTAATTAATTATTCAAGCGGTGAATTTCAAGATATATTTATAAATTAACTAAACTAAAAAATAAAAAATTAATGAACAATTAACCAAGAAAAGAGCAGATTTTACGTAATCAATGTGATGAATCGATCTAGGATTATGGATTCACTAACAATCATGTTGAGTATCAATTTCATCAACTTATTCGATTATCTAGTTGTTGATTTATGGGGTTTATTTTATGATTCGGGAATGGTCATCCTCTAATCGTCTATTCAAACTAGTCTCACAACTACATCGTTGAGCGGGGATGTGAGAAGCTAATTTAAACGCATTTATTTATCTTCCCGTTTTGTAACCAAGTAAGGTGATATAGGCATATTCCTGTCCTAGCCACAAATCAATTTCTTATTTTACTAAAGAAGAGATCTTACTCCCTATATTCTTCATTCTATCCCTCAGTTCCCTTGGTCCGTTCACTTTGAGATTATAGATTTATTTTAATGGTCGCGAATCATTAAAATAGTAAAACAAGAATATATGAGCAACTATTTTGATAATCAAACAAATAAAATCAATAATTACTTCATAATCATTTAATTAGCTACCACAATCCTAGAAAGAGAAGTTTAGCTCCACATAGACATGGAGCAATTACAACAAATCATCCAAAGAAAATCGTAAAAATAAATAAATAAGGAGAAGAAAAAATGAAACCAATTTTCTCCGACCTCCACAGCGGCTCCTAGCTCTCACTAGGTCAAAAGTTTTCTAAACACTAATTTTATGAATATTTATAGGTGTAGAAAAACCCCCAAATAAAATAACTGAGTCCAAAATGGATTGGACAAAATTAAATACGGAGAAATCCTTGTCCGTGTCACGTTGAGAAGGTGGAGCAACTGCTCTGTGCCACGCTCCAATCGCGGGCAGTCACTGGAATGGCTGCGACAATTTCAATTCAACAAATGTCACTTCTGATTATAGTATTAAGTTTATTCCATTAAGTTGTCTGCTTGATTTTCTTTTATAATCTTCCGTCTTTAATTCTTTTTGGCTCCAAATCTTTTCATCTTCACACCAATTTAATCCTACACATCAAAATATAATATTAAGCACAATTCATAAAATCAATTATTAAAAAGAAACAATAAAAATACTAAATGTGAGGCAAATAATGACTAAATAATGTAATTTTGATCTCACATCACCACCCCACACTTAGACTCTTGCTCGTCCTCGAGCAAGCATTAAAGTTCATCTCAATAAATCAAGCTAGGAACACCACCACTTTGATTGATACAGACAATTAGACCATATAGCAATTCACAACATCATGTACACTTTCCGATCATTATGCAAGAAATACAAACAAACAACAAACCTCTAACCTCCTAACCTCAAAGACGGACTCTAACTCATCAAATTTAAGCTCGCACACCTATTCTTGTCAAAGAAAGCTAATAACATCACCTATCTATCATGAAACAAGGTCTCTCACAAGAAAATATAATCAACACACTCAAATCAATGAATTGAATATAAATTAAGGACTTAGCATCAAAGCACAACTCTCACACTCACAAAGAATTCACATGTATGCACAAAGAACCATAGGCTTGCCCAGTATGTACATATCCACTAATTAAGCATGCTCGAATAGAATCAAACAGGACTTTAACGGGTTGTAATGTTGGCTAGGAGACGGATAAAAAAATTATATAATAGTGACTTACACTTCCCTAAGCACTTTGCACTTTTACAATTCATCACCCATTATTTTCTCCTCTTTATTTTCAGCCCTCTCTTCAACAATTATTTTCACTAGTATTCTCATCTTATCAAGAACGTTTCAATCATTTTTTTTCTCAATTTTTTTTTTTCTATTTCTGTTTTTTTTTTTTTACGTCACATTCTTTCTAAGAGGGCTTTTTCATCACTTTGTAGCTATCAATGGTCACCTTTTTATACTCAACCATCCCTTTTCTTCAGATTTAACAAGTATAACCAGTCTATGCTAAGTGCTTAAGGAAGCAGGATGCAAAAACTAGGTATTCAACAAAAGAGTCAAGGCAAAAATGTGGCTACCAACAAAAGGCTACAGGCTCAAAGGAGTTAACTAGTGATATAATATCTGAAAAGGCTAAAATTCCCAAGACAAATCAAAGAAAGCCTATATCATCTTCTAAATAGAGAAGTACTTTTTATTTTGCTTCAATAACATGAAGGGCAAGTATCAATTAAGATGGATCAATTTCACTTCTAAGACATACAGGATCATAATGAACTATAAAATAAAATAAGCTATATATAAAGTCACAACCATGAGCCTAGGTGTCAAAAAAATTTGCTATTTATTTTATACACACTCAAGCACTCACAAGAAAGTACTACTCAAGCTCAGGCCTAAATTGCTAGTATCACACAAGTCAAAAAGGTCTTTTCTTTTCTCTCCAAAAAATAATAATTTAATCCTAAAAATAAAAGATACTCGGTTCAAAGGGACCCTCCTCCCCCCCCCCCCCCCCCCCGGAAAAGAATCGGAAAGAAAAACCAAAGGGTGGGTGAAGTATGCTCTAATAAAGACTAAAAATTTAAAAACTAACAAAAAATATTCTAATCTAAAGAATAAAAGAAAAATATTTTTGTGTTTTAAAACTTTTTCAAAAAAAAAATTTCATTTAAGCGAGAAGCTGAAAAAATAAACGCATCCTATAGCATACTTCACCCTAAACAAATATTGAAAGATATTCTATCCCACACTTAAAATCATGTTTTGTCCCAAAAGCAATAAATAAAGTAAAATAAGGGTTAAAGATACTTCCTGAGGCCCTTTAGGGCCTATCTAGAAGCATGTTTCTTCAATTTCCATTAAGGGTCGCACGCATTCCACACTTAAGCTCGATCGTGTTCCTTAACTTTAAATTTTGGGTACTCAGACTTCCCCTAAATCTGCAAAAACAAAAACAACAAAAACAAGTGACACTAAAATTAAAACGAAAAAATAAAAACTAATTACTACATGTTGGGTTGCCTCCCAACAAGCGCCTAATTTAACGTCGTGGCACGACCCATCAACGTTTTCCTCCACCTTGAGGATATGAATTTCACCCCCAACATCACATCCATCTTTTTGCTTCTCCCATAGGGTGGTGGTTCAAATATGAAGGAACCAACTAATGGATGGTGCATGTTAAACCGCTTGGCCCTGAAGTGAGGCATGTTTTTGTGTTGCTTGTCTTGTGCAAATTTAAGAATATAGGATTCTTGTTCCTCATTTTCACATTTTTTCACCACTTCAGATGACTTCAAAGACATGTCATTATCTAAACATAATGTAGAAGAGTGATTTGAATGAGACCCAACACATCCCACTTTCAAATTTACAACATCCACAACATGCTCACTCTTATTCACCTTCTCAATGTCAGCATCAATCAAAGAATAGTAGTTGAATGGTTGGAATTCTTCCTCCCTCTCCATAAACTGGCTAGTATCCATAACTATAGGTGATTGGACATCAGACGTCACAATCTTTGTAGTTAATTGGTCGTTCAAGTCCCGAATATCTATGCCAAATGGCTCTATCTCTTGTATGAGATCATCTCTCCCCTCCTTTAGTTGGGTTGCCATGGTTGTGAGACCATCCCGAAGGAACTTGTAATATTTGACTTGATGCTCTCATTCCGTTAGTCAATCTTCGTCTGCTACCCTACCAACATCACAAACAACAGACTGATCATAATGGGGGTTCAGGGGAGAAGAACAAAAGTTGGGACAACCCTTCTAATAGCCATCCTGACCATCACATATATTGCATACATTCATTTCAAAAGATTAGGTAGGTGAGCACAACCCTCTCTCTTGAACATCATGACAATTACCTGCTAGAACGTATAATTCACATATGCAGCGGAAGCATAAGTTCCGGATCACAAACTTACATAACAACATGATAATGTAAATTAAAAAAAAAAAATTAAATTCAGAAAATACATACATGCCTCTTGAAGCTTTCACATTGTCGTTTAAATCCTTGCTTTCTAAGACTGAAGTCTTCTACTACTTCCTGATTAACTTTTTCTAATCTACACTTGTGTGGACAAGTTCTTTGATTTTCTAAAGAAAAATGAATGAATAATTTTTGAAAAACAACTCCCTATTTAATCCAAAATTCCGTTGAATGAAGGAAAGGGAAGGGGCAAACGTTTTTCAGCATTCATGCCAACTTAATACCTCCATAATGTGCAAAACGCTTTTCACCCTTAATAGTCCCATTATGTTCAAACATTTTCAGCTCATTACTAGTATTAAGTTCCATTTAATCCTTATAGAAGACTAGTAAACTAATATCACTTCTTCCATAAAAATCCTTTTTCTTATAAAATTCGATTAGTTAATCAGGCGTAGCAGGGACTGCAGATTTATTAACTAAGGCTTCCAATTATGATATTAATTCTCAAATGAATGAATTACCATATCATAATAAATTACAAATCATTCCACTAAAAATCTGTAATTGCACTCCTCGATATTAACTTCGAAATCTATCATTACATCTTATTTAACTCCCCATGTTAGAATTACTGACACCAATCATTTAAATTAAATTTTTCTGAAAATTTAATTTATTGACTAACTCAATCCTATATTACTATGCTTAACTTATTTCACGTGACGGATACTAAATCCACCTGCAGGGTTCACACGTGAAAACTTATAAGCAACCATATAGGGGTGTCTTATATCTCAAGTCCGAGACATGGTTCTATCAACTAATTATTATTTCACTAAGTGATTTGTCATTATCCAATCTATTAGGAATATATTGACTCGTAATAGAGTCTCATCTTTTAATAGATTAAAATAATAAATCAAACTACATAGATCATAATAATTATATCAAGATTAAGAGTATAAGTACATGTAATGGACTAGAGAAGTTGTTTATTAATATTCAGAACATAAACAAGCATCTCTACTTGGTCCGTTCAATACATACGAAATGTACTAGCACAAGAAGTTGGAATATTACCACTCCCATAATTAAGATCAAATTATATTTTAATCTTGTACTACAATCATCAAGATGTTTGTCCTACTTCATCTTTGATTGTGACCTTTAATTTATAACTTATAAGAACCGATAATTTTAATCTTCCGTGCATGAGTTAAATAACTCCATGCACAAAATTGCCTACTATATAAGTAAAGGACACACATGTCAACATAATAATAATCTATTCAAACAAAGACTTTATTAAATTAATTAAATAAAATAAATAGTCTTTACATGGGATGCAAAAATAATACTATAACTTAAACCAACATGGTTAATAGTATATCCTAACAATCTCCCACTTAGACTCATAACCATGCATACACAATTTTAACACCCATTTATTCCACATGCTTATCAAAGACCTTCTGAGTTAAGCCCTTTGTAAATGGGTCCGCCAAATTGTTCTTCGACTCAATCTTCAAAACTGTCACATCACCCCTTTGAGTTATATCCCAAATCAAGTGATATTTTCTATCAATATGCTTACTTCTTTTATGGCTTCGTGGTTCTTTCGAGTTTGCAACCGCACCACTATTGTCACAATAAAGTGTGAGTGGCGCTTGAACAGAAGGAACCACTCCAATCTCTTTCAGAAAGTTACCGAGCCAAACAGCTTCCTTAGCCGCCTCAGAGGCAGCCACATATTCAGCTTCCATAGTGGAATCAACAACACATGATTGCTTGATACTCCTCCAAACTATGGCTCCACCTTCTAAAGTAAACACATATCCTGAGGTAGATTTTCTAGAATCTCTATCTGACTAAAAATCTGAATCTATATACCCAATAGGTACAAGATTGTCAGAGTGAAACACAAGCATGTAATCCCTAGTCCTTTTCAGGTACTTGATTATATGCTTAACCGCAGTCCAGTGTTCTTGTCCAGGATTAGACTGAAATCTGCTAACCATGCCAACAACAAAGCAAATATCAGGTCTGGTGCACAACATAGCATACATGAGACTCCCTACAGCAGAAGCATAAGGGACCGCCTTCATTCTCGCTATCGCATCAGCCATTTTGGGCGACTGATCTTTTGATAAAGTAATTCCATGCCTAAAAGGAAGGAGTCCCTTTTTGGAATTTTGCATGCTAAACCTTGCAAGAATAGTGTCAATATAAAGCGTTTGAGATAAGCCTATTATCCTTTGCCTGCGATCTCGCATAAGCTTGTTCCCAAGGATATGAGCCGCTTCTCCCAAGTCTTTCATATCAAAACGCGAGGACAGCCACTCCTTAACAGAATTCAACATGCTCACATTATTCCCTATGAACAAAATGTCATCTACATACAGAATCAAAAATGCTACTTTGTCTCCATCCCATTTGTTATAGATGATGACTCATTTTCACATTGATCAAAACCAAAAGTCTTAATCGAATTGTCAAAACAAGTATTCCATGCCCTAGATGCCTGTTTCAATCCACATATGGATTTCTTAAGTTTACAAAACATGCGTTCATTGCCACTTTCTATGAAACCTACTGGTTGTGCCATATAAATGCACTCATCAAGACTTCCATTTAGGAAAGCCATCTTGACATCCATTTGCCAAATCTCATAATCATAATGAGAAGCAATGGATAAGAGAATCCTTATGGATTTAAGCATAGCTACCGGCGAAAAAGTTTTCTCATAATCAATTCCTTCTTTTTGAGTAAACCCTTTCGCAACAAGCCTTGCCTTAAAAGTTTGTACTTTTCCATCCACACCTCTCTTTTTCTTATAGATCCATCTACAACCAATGGGTTTGACTCCAGCAGGTGGTTCTACAAGATCCCAGACTTGATTAGAGTACATAGACTCCATTTCAGATTTCATAGCAGCAATCCACATTTCAGCATCTTTGTCCTGTAGTGCTTCGGCGTAATTAAGGGGTTCTGTATTAGGCTCCTCAGGGATTCTATCATCTGATTCTCCCAAGAGCTCAAATCGTAAAGGTTTTCTAATAATTCTCCTACTACGACAAACAGTCACTACAGGATCCGCTATATTATGGAACTGAATTTTGAACATCTTGATCGTCGTCCTTCACAATTGCAGGCTGCTCGACATTACCCTGAACTGTGTCCTCCACAATTGCATGTTGCTCAACATTACTCCCACTACTTTGACGTAGTGTAATGTAAAGTGTTTGCTCTTGTGCAACCTCTTGCCTATTGACATTTCTCCCACTACGTGGATGCAGTGGTATGTCAATAACGGTTTTCGAAATATGTTCTTGTTGTGTTTCATTATTCGTTATTCTATTGCTCAATTCCTGTAAAACGAGTTTACTTCTAGGGACATGGTTCATTAAATAGTCCGCTTCCAGAAATCTGGCATTTGTCGAGACAATTACCTTCTGTTCATTAGGACAATAAAATAATCCTCCCTTAGTACCTTTTGGATATCCAATAAAAATGCACACTTCTGTCCGAGATTCCAGTTTATTAGTTTTTCCTTTTAGCACATATGCTAGACAAACCCAAACCCGAATATGCCGTAGACTAGGCTTGCACCCACTCCACAATTCAGATGGGGTTAAAGGTACTGACTTTGAAGGAACCAAGTTCAGAATATAATTTGTTGTTTCAATGCATACCCCCAAAAGGAAAAAGGCAAATCTGAATAACTTAAGATTGATCTAACCATTTCCATAAGAGTTTTATTTCTTCGCTCTGCCACACCATTTTGTTGTGGTGTTCCCGAAGCAGAATATTGAGATGTAATTCCTGATTTTGATAAGTACTTAATGAATTCCGCAGAAAGGTATTCACCACCACGATCAGATCGTAACGTATGGATATGTTTATTATATCGCTTTTTCGTTTCCATCTTAAATTCCTTGAATTTTTCGAAGCATTCAAATTTACGGCACAACAAATAAATGTATCCATATTTTGAGTGATCATCTGTGAAAGTCACAAAATACTCAAAACCACCTCTTGCTTGTATATTCATAGGACCACACAGATCAGAATGAATTAATTCTAACTTATTACCGACACTATTACCTTTGGAAGGAAAAGGTCTCTTAGTCATTTTTCCTTCTAAACAGGATTCAAAGGTCGGAAGTGCCTCCACTTTCAATGAACTCAAAGGTCCATCAGAAACCAACCATGAGATCCTATTTATATTAATATGACCTAGACATAAGTGCCATAAGTAGGTTTCACTCAATTCTGAAATTCATTTTCTCTTATTTGATTGATCAATGTTATTAAGTTCCGAAGTTTGTAGCATGTTTTGAGACACATCAAACACAAACAGATCATCTATTCTAGGAGCAGAAATAATAAAATGCTTATTAAACTTAATAATTGCAGAATTATTAGCAAAATAAACATTGTAACCAGCATCCATTATTTTTGAAACTGAAAGTAAATTCCTTCTTATAGAAGGTATGTAGAGAACATTATTTAAAGTCAAAACTCTAGAACTACTGAACGTAATAGAAATAGTCCCTATAGCTAAGGCTGGTGCTGGTTCCCCATTTGCTTGAAACACATTGAGTTCATTTTCACTTAGGCGCCGTGTTACCTGAAACCCCTGCAAATAAGTGCAGATATGATTAGTGGCTCCCAAATCTATAGCCCAAAATTGGGTAGAAACAACCGCTAAAAATGTTTCAACAACATATGAAAAAGAAGTACCTTGTTTCTGCATTTTTGCTATGTAACCGAGGCACTGTTTCTTATAGTGACCAGGTTGCTTACAGTGATAGCACTTGCCCTTAGGCTTAGCCACACCAACAGTAGCACCTGGAACCTTACGGGGCTTCTTCTTCTTCTTTTCGCCTTTCGGCTTAGAAGTCGAAGACGAAGGTTTGTCAACCATGAACACCGCAGGAGGAGCTTCGTGCTTAATGATAGATTCTGCCGCTTGCAGCTCATTCAACAGTTTCGCAAGGGACAAGTCCATCTTATTCATATTATAATTTAAGCGAAACTGCTGAAAACTGTCCGGCAGAGTCTGTAGGACCATCTCGACCTGAGATTCCTTATCAATAACCGCACCAAGAATTTCCAGCTCGTTCAACATACTCATTATCTTAAGAATGTGCTCCCTCACCGATGATCCCTCAACCATTTTAGTGGTCAAGAGGGCTTTCATGGCCGTCTGCTTTGCAACACGATTTTGCTCACCGAACATCTCTTTGAGAGATTCAAGCATATCGTAAGTAGAAGTCATGGACTGATGTTGATGCTGCAACACATTTGCCATGGAGGCAAGAATGTAGCATCTTGCCATCTCATCAGCCTTAACCCATTTGTCATAGGCCTTAGTCTCATCATCAGTGGAATCAGCTGACTTAATGGGGCATTCTTCAACCAGTACAAATTTGAAATCTTCAGCAGTAAAGACAATGTCCAAGTTTCGTTTCCAGTCAACATAGTTAGGGCCTTGTAGTTTATTTTGATTCAGGATAGTAGTCAAGGGATTGAATGAAGACATGGTAAATCTGTTGTAGGATGAAAAAAAAAATCATTATTAGACATGCTGCAGAATAACTAAATTCATAAAAACCACATCACACATATCACCATGCTCATAAATAGTTAGAATCGTTAGGGAAACTTAACCATTTAAGCAAAAATACATGCAATGTGACACATGCTATCTACTTAAATAAAACAACACCAACTCAGTTAGAGAGTAAACTGTTAAGTTAAGTTAGATAAACATCATATTTCATAGAATCTCTTGCTCATTGATTCAACATGTAACTTAGTTGGAAAGTTAATACAAGTCATCAAAACAAGAGACAGAAAATAGTAGTACTCTATACAAGTTTATCCGATGGGGAATATGACCTATGTCAACATATAAACTAGTATAACTTACTGTAATTGAGCATTGGAAACCATAAGGAATGACCCCTATTACCACTGGTGTCAAAAATTAAATTTTTTTAGAATTTGTAATTTTTCAGAAAACATAAAAATGCCCAAAACCCCATCAAAACGACTCCAAATGGCCAAAAAAAGGCCATATGTCACAGAAAATCAGTGAGTCTTGTTCAGTGGGTCATTTCCAATGAGCCTACCAAATTTCAGGCCAATCGGAGTTCGACAAAAATTGAAAAACTCAAAAATCGACCAAAAACGGCATTCATCGACAAGGCTGCTTGCAAGGGTCAGCAGGGCTACTCTCGCAGCTTGGCCTTTCCACTAAACCACTTTTTTAGGCAAATAAACAACAAAAGTGGTTGGGCAGATTCAAATGGCAACACAGACTTACCCTCAATTCAAAAAATCAATGTAGGCAGTCATCGGCAAGGCTGTCAGTGAGGGTGACACGAATAGTCTGGACAGCCTTACCTTGTCACCATATTGTTTGCTAGAGCATGCAAGGAATGACTATAGGTGGGCATAGTCATAACTAGGAACAGTTTTACTCTTAATCCAGATTTCAAGTAATCATTAAATTAGTGAATTCATGAACATATGATAAACAATTCCAGGAAACAATCATTTCATGATGAACTTATACTTCCAGAAAACACATTTACCATAACAAATCACAACACATGATGATGACATAAACCTAAATAAAAAATAGAAAACATGGACTGCTTGTTATATTATCAACAACATGATAAACAACCATTAAACAACATGATATATACATTTGTGTTAACTAACAAAAACATGTATAACAATCATGAAATTCATATTTCATTATCAGTTAAATGTAAGATGACTCGTGATACCAATTGCTAGAACGTATAAATCACATACGCAGCGGAAGCATAAGTTCCGGATCACAAACTTACATAACAACATGATAATGTAAATTAAAAAAAATGAAATTTAGAAAGTACATACATACCTCTTGAAGCTTTCAAAAATGTCGTTTAAATCCTTGCTTTCCAGGACTGAAGTCTTCTACTACTTCCTGATTAACTTTTTCTAATCTACACTTGTGTGGACAAGTTCTTTGATTTTCTAAAGAAAAATGAATGAATAATTTCTGAAAAACAACTCCCTATTTAATCCAAAATTCCGTTGAATGAAGGAAAGGGAAGGGGCAAATGTTTTTCAGCATTCATGCCAACTTAATACCTCCATAATGTGCAAAACGCTTTTCACCCTTAATAGTCCCATTATGTTCAAACATTTTCAGCTCATTATTAGTATTAAGTTCCATTTAATCCTTATAGAAGACTAGTAAAATAATATCACTTCTTCCATAAAAATCCTTTTTCTTATAAAATTCGATTAGTTAATCAGGCGTAGCAGGGACCGCAGATTTATTAACTGAGGCTTCCAATTATGATATTAATTCTCAAATGAATGAATTACCATATCATAATAAATTACAAATCATTCCCTAAAAATCTATAATTGCACTCCTCGATATTAACTTCGAAATCTATCATTACATCTTATTTAACTCCCCATGTTAGAATTACTGACACCAATCATTTAAATTAAATTTTTCTGAAAATTTAATTTATTGACTAACTCTATCCTATATTACTATGCTTAACTTATTTCACGTGATGGATACTAAATCCACCTGCAGGGTTCACACGTGAAAACTTATAAGCAACCATATAGGGGTGTCTTCTATCTCAAGTCCGAGACATGGTTCTATCAACTAATTATTATTTCACTAAGTGATTTGTCATTATCCAATCTATTAGGAATACATTGACTCGTAATAGAGTCTCACCTTTTAATAGATTAAAATAATAAATCAAACTACATAGATCATAATAATTATATCAAGATTAAGAGTATAAGTACATGTAATGGACTAGAGAAGTTGTTTATTAATATTAAGAACACAAACAAGCATCTCTACTTGGTCCGTTCAATACATACGAAATGTACTAGCACAAGAAGTTGGAATATTACCACTCCCATAATTAAGATCAAATTATATTTTAATCTTGTGCTACAATCATCAAGATGTTTGTCCTACTTCATCTTTGATTGTGAACTTTAATTTATAACTTATAAGAACCGATAATTTTAATCTTCCGTGCATGAGTTAAATAACTCCATGCACAAAATTGCCTACTATATAAGTAAAGGACACACATGTCAACATAATAATAATCTATTCAAACAAAGACTTTATTAAATTAATTAAATAAAATAAATAGTCTTTACATGGGATGTAAAAATAATACTATAACTTAAACCAACATGGTTAATAGTATATCCTAACATTACCATCCAAATGAAGTCCTCCATAAAAACAAAAAGAATTGTTATCATTCAACCAGCATTTATCCCAAGCTGACATATCAACAAGAGTGATAGAAAAGTAAAACAAAACTTTCTATAAAAAAACTATATACAACTCAAACAAATAACTAATAAAAGTCTAATTTAGCTAAACAATTAACACCGAAGTCCCTGACAACGGCGCTAAAAACTTGTTTTGTCCAAACATACATGCAAGTGTAAGCGGTCGTACAAGTAATATAGAAATTTTAAGTCTGAATATTGTACCCACAGGGACTTGTTGATTAAATATTTTACCAAATTAAACTAATGCTAATTATTTATTCAAGCGGTGAATTTCAAGATATATTAATAAATTAACTAAACTAAAAACTAAAAATAAAAAAACTAATGAACAGTTAACCAAGAAAAGAGAAGATTTTTACGTAATCAATGTGATGAATCGATCTAGGATTATGGATTCGCTAACAATCATGTTGAGTATCAATTTCATCAACTTATTCGATTATCTTGTTATTGATTTACGGGGTTGATTTTATGATTCCGGAATGGTCATCCTCTAATCGTCTATTCAAACTAGTCTCACAACCACATCGTTGAGTGGAGATGTGAGAAGCTAATTCAAACGCATTTATTTATCTTCCCGTTTTGTAACCAAGTAAGGTGATCTAGGTATATTCCTATCCTAGCCACAAATCAATTTCTTATTTACTAAAGAAGAGATCTTACTCCCAATATTCTTCATTCTATCCCTCAGTTCCCTTGGTTCTTTCACTTTGGGATTATAGATTTATTTTAATGGTCGTGAATCATTAAACGAGTAAAACAAGAATATAAGAACAACTATTTTGATAATCAAACAAATAAAATCAAGAATTACTAAATAATCATTTAATTAGCTATCATAATCCTAGAAAGAGAAGTTTAGCTCCACATATACATGAAGCAATTACAACAAATCATCCAAAGAAAATCGTAAAAATAAATAAATAAGGAGAAGAAAAGATGAAACCAATTTTCTCCGGCCTCCACAACCGCTCCTAGCTCTCTCTAGGTCAAAAGTTTTCTAAACACTGATTTTATGAATATTTAAAGGTGTAGAAAAAGATCCCAAATAAAATAACTGAGTCCAAAATGAACTGGACAAAATTAAATACGGAGCAATCCTTATCCGTGTCACATTGAGAACACGGAGCAACTCGCTGCGACAATTTCAATTCAACAAATGTCACTTTTGATTATAATAATAAGTTTATATCATTTAGCTTGATTTTCTTCTATAATCTTCCGTCTTTAATTTATTTTTGGCTCCAAATCTTTTCATCTTCACACCAATTTAATCATACACATCAAAATATAATATTAAGCACAATCTATAAAATCAATTATTTAAAAGAAACAATAAAAATAGTAAATGTGAGGCAAATAATGACTAAATAATGTAATTTTGGTCTCACGTCAATGACGTACGTGTGGTAGAAAAGATCCTTTGCTCTTTAACACCTAAATTTGGTTATGTAGTGTGTGCTATTGAGGAGTCTAAAGATTTAGACTCTATGACTGTAGAACAATTGGAAGGTTCTTACAAGCCCATGAAGAAAAGATAAAAAGGATAAAAGAAGATTCATTGGAGTAACTTCTTAAAACTCAGGCATCCTTAAAATATTTTGGGGTGAAAAAAGTTTTAGAGGAAATGGACAATGGCGAGGTCATGGAGGCCATGGAGGTCATGGAAGAGGAAGGAGTTATTTTAACAAATTCAACAATGAAGATAAGAATCACCAAACATTCAGAGGTCGTGGTTGTGGACAACGAGAAGGAAGAGGAAGTGGAGCTTATCAGGATACCAATGAAATGAGGTATGACAAATCCAAAATTGAGTGCTATAACTGTCATAAATTTGGACATTACTCTTGGGAATGTCGTAGTAATGTTGAATAAAAAGCTAACCTTGTTGACAACAACAAAGAAAATGACTCAACGTTGTTAATGGAACTAAAAGAAGATAATACAAATGATTGCAGTTCATGGTATCTTAATAATGGGGCAAGTGACCATATGTGTGGGTAAAAGGACAAGTTTGTAGAGATCAAGAAAATGGTGAAAGGTAATATGTATTTTGGAGATACCTCAAAGATTCAAATTGAAGGGATACGTATGATTCTAATCTCCTGTAAAGATGGTGGCCACAAATTGATTAACGAGGTTTACTATGTGCCAAATTGAAAAGTAATATTTTGAGTTTGGGTCAACTTCTTGAAAAAGGATATGATATTAATATGAAAAATATGCATCTTTGGCTTAGAGATTCAAGTAACAATTTAATTGCTAAAGTGCATATGGCAAAGAATAGATTGTTTTCTTTGAATCTTAGGACAATTAATGCAAAGTGTTTGAAGGCTAATATGCAAGAAGAATCATGGTGTTGGCACATGCGATTTGGGCACTTGAATTTTGAAGAACTCAAATCAATGGGAGACAAGAACATGGTTGATGGGATTCCGTCAATCAACCATCCAAATCAGTTGTGTGAAGCTTGTCTTCTTGGAAAAAATGCAATAAGGAGTTTTCCGAAGGAGACCACGTCAAGAGCAACCAATCCACATCAGCTTTTTTAGACCGATGTGTGTGATCCAATAGATCCACCCTCTTTCGGTAAAAGTAAATATTTCTTGCTCTTTATTGATGATTTCACTAGAAAGACTTGGGTATATTTCTTGAAGCAAAAATCAGAAGCTTTTGTTGCTTTTAAAAATTTCAAGGCACTTATAGAAAAGACAGAGGCTGTGAAATAAAAGCCTTAAGTTCTGATAGAGGAGGCAAATTCACTTCAAAAGAATTTAATGACTTTTGTCAATTTCATAGAATTCACCGCCCTCTAACAGTACCTTACTCGCCGAAGAAAATGGAGTTGCTGAAAGAAAGTATAGAACAATTCTTAATATGGCTAGATGTATGTTGAAAGCAAAAAAATTTTGGGCCGAGGCTATTTCTTTTGCAGTTTATTTGAGCAAAAGGTCTCCAACAAGAAATGCGACAGATCAAACACCTCAAGAAGCATGGAGCGGGAGAAAGCCAAGTGTTAAGCACTTGAGAATCTTTGGAAGCATAGCCTATGCTCATGTTCCACATCAAGGGAGAGCTAAACTTGACGATCAAATTGTCAAGTATGTGTTTGTTATCTATGATACAAGTTGAAAAGGCTACAAGTTATACAACCCAAACAACAATAAGGTGGTGGTGAGTCATGATGTTAAATTTGATGAAAAGGTGGCATGGAATTGGAAGGCTCTGGAAGAAAGAACATATGATTTTCTTCCATACTTTGGAGATGAAGAAGAGCAGGAGACCATGGAACCTACATAGGATGTAACCTCACCTCCTTCACTAGCAAATGTTGCATCTCCTTCTTCTCAAGAGAGTTCAAGTGAAAGGCCGTAGAGGATGAGGAGCATCCAAGAACTCTATGATGACACAAAAGAAGTTACTAATTTTGATTTTTTGCGTTGTCTCTTTGTTGATAGTGAACCAATGAATTTTGATGAAGCTGTTACAGACAAAATGTGGAGACAAGCCATGGAGGAGGAAATCTATTCAATAGAGAAGAACAACAGTTGGGAGCTAACAACTCTTCCCAAGGATCATCAAGCAATTGGAGTCAAATGGGTATACAAGGCAAAGAAGAATACTCATGGAAAGGTGGAGAGATATAAGGCAAGACTTGTGGTTAAAGGCTACAAGCAACAATATGGCATTGACTATGACGAAGTCTATGTACCTATTGCCCGCATGTAGAAGATCCATCTACTGATCTCTTTGGCAGTACAAATGAAGTACAATCAACTAGATGTCAAGTCAGCATTCTTGAATGGATATCTTAAAGAGGAAGTCTATTTTTATCAACCATTGGGCTTTGTCGTCAAGAATCACGAAGATACAGTGTTCAGGTTAAAGAAAGATTTATAGGGATTAAAGCAAGCTCCGCAAGCATGGAATAGTTACCTCGACAAGTACTATCAAGACAATGGGTTTACTCATTGTCTCCATGAATATATATGCTCTTTACATTAAAGTTCATACTGATGGAGAAATTTTGCTTGTTTGACTTTATGTTGATGATCTTATTCTGACGAGTGACAACTCAGTTTTTTTTAAGCTTTCAAGAAAGCTATGTCCCTTGAGTTTGAGATGACAGACATAGGGCTCATGTCATACTACTTAGGACTAGAAGTGAAGCAAATGGAGGAAGGCATCTTCATATCTCAAGAAAGCTATACAAAGGTGATTTTGAAAAAGTTCAACATGTTCGATTGAAACCCCACGAACACCCCAATAGCAAGTGGAAGAAAATTGTCAAAATTTGATGATCATGAAAAGTTGGACTCCACTCTTTTCAAAAGTCTTGTGGAAAGCTTGAGGTACTTAACCTGTACAAGACCAAATATACTCTTTGCAGTTGGAGTAGTAAGCCACTTCATGGAAGCTCCTACCTCCACTCACTTGAAGGTCACTAAAAGAATTCTTTATTACCTAAAAGGTACGATCGACCTTGGGCTATTTTATTCTTCTTCTGATGATTTTAACCTTATGGGATTTTGTGGTAGAGATTATGTGACAGATGTGGATGATAGAAAAAGTACAACGATTTTATGTTTTTTTGGGTGATTGTGTTATTTCTTGGAGCTCAAAGAAACAATCCATTGTTACTCTTTCGACTTGTGAAGATGAATATGTGGAAACAATGTCCTGTACGTGTCATGCCATTTGGTTGAGATGATTGCTGAAGGAGCTTAATTTACCACAGATTGAAGCCACAATGATTTTTATTGATAATAAATCAGCACATGCTCTTGCCAAGAATCCAGTATATCATGATCGAAGCAAGCACATAGACACCAAGTACCACTTCATCAGAGAATACATTGCCAAAAAGGAAGAAGAACTCAAGTATGTAAAGTCTCATGATCAAGTTACAAATATTTTTACCAAGCCTCTGAAGTTTGAAGATTTTCAAAGATTGAGATCAAGTCTTGGAATGAAGAAGAAAAATTAAAATTAAGGGAGAGATTTTTGGGTCCAAAATAATAAGTAAAATAAATTAAAGGAAAAACCATAAAGGGAAAGAATAAAGAAAGAGAATAGAGGAAAGAGAAATATTACGGCTAAAAATAGTAGGCGCCTTATTTTTGCTGCAACTTGAAATGTAATTTGCTTTGCAAATTGTTTAGCAAACTTGGATATGATTAGTTGGTTTAGAGATGGCTCTTGCTATAAATAACAGCCTTCTAATTCACTTTGAGGACACACACAAACAGAGAGAGCAATAGAGAGTAAAGAGAGTAATCTACAAACTATTTTTTAGTCTGTGAGAAAATTGTGTGTGAGTAATATTGTAGTGAGTTGTCTGAAAAAAGAGCATTGTTTCTTTTATAAGAGTAGTAGTCTTTGGACACTATCAAGTTGTAATAGTGTTATTGTATTACTCTATTTGGGTAGTATATTTACCCTGTTATAATAGTTGGTAGCATTGTTACTCTCTTTTTATTGCTATTTAACGTGGATATTATGTTGGGTGGGATTATTAATTTTCCTACTAGTCAGCGCATATAATTTAATCTGATTTATATCAAAGAGTTAACTAAAAGTATGCAAGACTTCATACTTTACTACAATAAATGTTTTTTAGATTGTTAGAGTATATAAGTTAAATCCAAACTAAGATAAAACATTAACCTAAAAGACCGTTAGTGAAAGATTCTATCATATTCAAATAATTCACCAATTTGGATTATGGTGAAGCCTGAGTGCGACAACGAAGCTCGATTAATCCACTGATTGAACCAAGAGAAGCTCTAAGATCATGATTTGCTTCAACAAATGCAATGCTTTTGTTCATACTTTTCCTCTCTTTATGTTGAGTTGCTTCAATTTGCTTTGTAAGTTCAGCATACAAATGCATTTCTTTTCTTCCTACTCTTATTATTAGTATCACAAAAATGATTATTGAAAAAGCAAAGCGATCATCATTAAGATGATTAACGTTAATCCGAACATCCTTGAGAGTCGCGAATGATTTGTCCACTTATGATGATCTGATAGTGTTAAAAGAAGCATGAAAAAAAGGAAAGAAGAAGCTCTGGGTTGTATGAAGAAGTATCTTTTTTCCTTTTCATTATGCTTCAATTATTTTAATCAATTATGCATAACTGAGTTTTTATTTGATAAAATCTCCTTCGGTTGTTGAAGAGAGTATATGAATGCTTTTACATAGGGATGTCAAATGGGCGTGTTGGGTTAAAATTGGAGATATTAAGGGCCCATTTGGCCATGTGATATGAATCATGATTTGAAATCATAATATGAAATTATGATTTGAAATCATGAAATGAAGTTGAAGATTTGTTTGGACATGCAATTTGGACTTTTTATGTTGTATATTTTTTCATAAGCATAAAAACCTCATAAGTTCTTAAAACTATCAAAAATGCCCCAATTCTTTATACAATCTTACCAAATAAGCAAAAGTTTATAACAAAAGCATAATACACTATCACAAAGCTATTCAAAAAAAAATACGACATTTATTGATCAAACTTTAACTCAATAAAAAAAATAAAATTGAACATGAGTTGTAGTGTATTACTCTTTAATATAATCCCCCCACATAGTATGGACAATCTCTTCACGTTGAGCTTGCATTTCTCAATCAAATGACCGAGAAGACGAACCAACATTGTTACTTTGAATTTGGTAAAAAAAATAATGAATTTGGTGAATAATAAATGGTAAAGTAGGAGTTGGTTTGAAGTAATAATAAGTTTTATGCTAGTGTTGGTGAGAGTAATGGTTATATGATATATAAATAGTTTAAAGAATAACAAGAACTATAAATTTTATTTACATATGAAATAAATGCTTGGTAGATATAAAAGGTGGATTTTTTATTTTTTTTTACAAAATATAAACTTGTGGGTCAATTTTTGTTCTTCAAAAATCTCATATCATACTATGAAATCTCAAATCAAGCTTTTTGGAGAATTTGGGATTTCATCTCATGATATGAAATCAGCTTTAAATTGCAGGTTCAAACGCTGATTTCATCTCTTGATTTTAAATCACCAGATAAAATCGCATGTCCAAATTGTTGGGAAAGGCAAGGGCACTAACAATAGTGCACGACAGGGTAGCAGCGGAAGAATACCCAAGTCTAAACTTTCCCTTTCAACTTGAACCAAGAGAAGACAAACAAATCCAAGCACAATGATAATAAGGCAGCAAATATATCAACCAAAACAGATAAGCAAGGATAAAATAAACCAATCACACGAGACACCAGATTTACGTGGAAAACCCTTCAGTGTGAAGAGTAAAAAACCACGGGACCAAAAACCTCCACTATAATCACCAAGAGTTACAATAATGTTCTCCAAAATGGCCACCAAATAAGTGCCAAGCAACGAGCAACACTAGATAAAGCACAACACCAAAAACTAGAGAATTAAAGGAGCAAAAACCCGAAAACGCAGCTACTGTTCACGGATGCAAAACTGGAGCTGCGGGGCACCAAATCCAACTCTGTCAGTTCCTAATCAAATATTGAGATGAGAGGAACAAGCTGTCCAAAAATCAGCTCAATCGGATAAGAAACGAAGCGGGAATCGCAATTTGAAGTTGACAATTTAGTGCTGAAATATTGGGCGAAAATCTGCTCTATTTTCTCTCTATGTGGCTGCTGAAAACACTCTTTTGTGATTAGAAAATAAGACCTAAAAAGGTCTATATATATGCCCCATAGAATTGGGCCTATGGGCAAAGTGGGTTGGTCCAAATTTGGGCTTTTATTTATCCACATAGGAAGGGAAAAAGACCCATAACCCAACAATTCTCCCCCTCACAACTATGTGGAGGAAACCGCCATCCCGGCGATCATGCAACAATCTTCAAACTTCCCTCTTGGCAAAGCTTTAGTCATCATGTCGGAACCATTATCATCTGTATGAATCTTCTCAAGTTCAAGCATCTTAGAATCCAACACATCCCGAATCCAATGATATCTCACATCAATGTGTTTAGACCGACCATGAAATGTAGAATTCTTGCCAAGATGTATAGCACTTTGACTGTCGCAATAAAGCACATACCTCTCTTGAGCACACCCAAGTTCCCCTAAGAACCTCTTCATCCAGAGCAACTCTTTACAAGCTTCAACGGCAGCAATAAGCTCAGCTTCTGTAGTAGATAGAGCAACACATTTTTGCAACCTAGATTGCCAAGACACAGCTCCCCCTGCAAAATTAACCAAATACCCTGAAGTAGACTTGCGAGTATCAACATCACCAGCCATGTATGAATCAGTATAACCACAAAGAATAGGCTTCCCTGTACCAAAACACAAACTCAGACTAGAAGTGCCACAAAGATATCTCATAATCCACTTCACAGCATTCCAATGCTCTCTTCCTGGATTAGAAAGAAAACGGCTAACAATACCAACAGCATGAGCAATATCTGGTCTTGTACAAACCATTGCATACATCAAACTACCAACGGCTGAAGCATAAGGAACTTTCTTCATGTCTTCCTTCTCATCATCACTAGAAGGACACTGCTTCGTGCTCAATTTGGAGTGCATAGCTAAAGGTGTACTGACAACCTTAGCCTTGTCCATGTTGAACCTGCGAAGTACTTTCTGAATGTACTTCTCTTGTGATAACCACAACTTCTTGGCCTTTCTGTCACGAACGATCTGCATGCCAAGAATCTGCCTTGCTGGTCCTAAATCTTTCATAGAAAAAGACTTACTCAACTCTTGCTTTAACTTCTGAATCCTGCAAGCATTATGACCAACAACAAGCATGTCATCAACATAAAGCAACACAATAATAAAGTCACCATGAGAGAATTTTTGCACAAAAACACAATGGTCTGAAGAAGTCTTTTTGAAGCCTTGCTGACTCATAAAAGAACCAAACTTCCTGTACCACTGCCTGGGAGCTTGTTTCAAACCATACAAGCTCTTCTTCAATTTGCAAACATAATTCTCTTTTCCCTTGACTTCAAAACCTTCCGGCTGCTCCATATAAATTTCTTCATCTAAGTCACCATGGAGAAAAGCAGTTTTAACATCCATTTGCTCAACCTCTAAATCTAGACTTGCAGCCAAGCCTAAAACCACACGAATGGATGACATCTTCACAACTGGAGAGAATATATCATCAAAATCAACTCCCTTTTTCTGGTTAAAACCCTTCACAACTAATCTAGCTTTGTACCGTGGAACTGGATTACCATCTTCATGTTTCACCCGAAAAACCCACTTATTTTTCAAAGCTTTTCTGTCTTTAGGTAGCTTAACCAAATCAAAGGTATGATTATCATGCAAAGATTTAATTTCATCTTCCATAGCATCAAACCACTTTTCTTTTTCTTCACTTTCCATGGCCTCATCAAGACTCTCAGGTTCTCCCCCGTCAGTCAAGAGTACATACTCATTGGGAGAATAACGAGATGAAGGTATTCTCTCTCTAGTAGATCGTCTGAGAGAACTCTCTGGAGTATCAATAACATTTGGTTGCTGATCAACCACATCAACTTGTACTGGAGCATCAACATCATCATTCTGAACATGATCACCATCTTCATTATTAACTTGATTTTCATCATTATGAAGATTTTCTTCATGTGCAATAGTCAAAGGAACTGGATCAACATCAACTAGGCTCTCACTACTCTGAGAAACAACTTTCTCAGCTTTGTCAAAATCTTCAATTGTTTGGTCTTCAAAGAACACAACATCACGGCTTCTAACAAGTTTCTTCTCAACTGGATCATAAAAACGATAGCCAAATTCATCCTGACCATAACCAATGAAGATACACTGCCTAGTTTTAACATCCAACTTTGACCTTTCATCCTTATGAACATGCACAAAGGCTTTACACCCAAAGACTCTAAGATGATCATAAGAAACATTCTTACCGGACCAAACTCTGTCAGGGACATCACCATTCAAAGCAACGGTAGGAGATAAATTGATAACATAAGCAGCAGTATTAAGTGCTTCTGCCCAAAAAGAATCTGGCAGCTTAGCATCTGAAAGAATACATCTAACTCTCTCAACTAGAGTTCTATTCATCCTCTCTGCTAAACCATTTAACTGAGGAGTCTTTGGAGGAGTTTTCTGATGCCGAATACCTTGCTCTCTGCAATATCTATCAAAAGGACCAATATATTCACCACCATTATCTGAGCGGATGCATTTCAATTTCTTCCCTGTCTGTCTCTCAACCAAGGCTTGAAAACCCTTGAACACATCAAGTACTTGATCCTTGGACTTCAAAGAAAATACCCAGAGCTTGCGAGAATGATCATCAATAAAAGTCACAAAGTAAAGTGCACCACCATGAGACCTTACCTTAAAAGGACCACACAAATCAGAATGTACCAACTCCAGCAAATCAAGCTTTCTTGAAGGCGGATGACTCTGAAAAGAAACTCTTTTTTGTTTACCGGCTAAGCAATGAACACATCTCTTCAACTTTGCTTGTTTCACTCCAGAAAGCAAATTTTTCTTAGCCAAACTGTCAATCCCCCTCTCACTCATATGACTCAGCCTTCTATGCCATAACTCTGATGAAGTATCATTCTCCACCAAGTTTACTGAGCCTCTAGAAGTGGAGCCCTGAAATACATACAAGTTAGACAATTTGTCACCACGAGCCACAACCATTGAACCTCTAGTTAGCTTCCACTGGCCAGCACCAAGGGTGTTAATATAACCCTCATCATCAAGGTTCCCTACAGAAATCAAATTCAGGCGAACATCTGGAGCATGCTTGACATTATTGAGAACAAGTTTGGAACCATTATTACTTTTCAAACAAACTGTGCCAATGCCAAGTACTTCAACCTCATCATTATTGCCCATTTTCAACATCCCAAAATTACCAGGAGTATAAGAAGAAAATAATTCCTTCTTGGGCGTGATATGAGAAGTAGCACCAGAATCCACAAACCAGCTAGACTCATCACGAACAAGATTAATGGCATTTACACCACAAGCAACAAGAAGATCATCATTAGTAACAACAGCAACACGATTCTCATTATCGCCTTCTTTCTTTTGTCGTCTCATATCTCTTTTATGCTTGTAACAATATTTCATGATATGCCCATTCTTGTGGCAATAGTCACATGTGATATTCTTGTATTTGGACTTGGATTTGCTTCTACTTGTACCTCTGTCATTTGGACCTCTGGACTTGCTTCTCCCCCTATCTTCAGTAACCAAAACATCGGAGTGTGAAGCTGAAGAAGATGAGGCCTGAGATCTTCTTCTCATCTCTTCATTTAAGACACCACTCTTAGCATATTCCATAGTTACAACACCACTGGGAGCAGAATTAGTCAAAGAAACTCGAAGAGTTTCCCAAGAGTCTGGCAGAGTATTAAGAAGCCAAAGTCCCTGAATTTCTTCATCGAACTTTACACCCATTCCGGATAGCTGGTCAAGGACACCCTGAAAATCATTAATATGATCAGAAATAGGACTGCACTCTTTGTACCTGATATTCATCAACTGTTTCAACAGGAACAACTTGTTATTACCAGTCTTCGAAGCATACAGTGTCTCGAGCTTGTCCCATAAACTTCTGGCATGTGTCTCATTTACAATATGATTTCTAACATTATCTTCAACCCATTGTCTAATATAGCCACAAACCTGCAAGTGCTCAAATTCCCAATCCTCATCTGTCATGGACTGAGGTTTATTAGAAGCAAAGACAGGCAAATGCATTTTCTTGACAAATAGGAGATCTTTCATCTTGCCTTTCCAAGTATGATAATTACTACCATTCAAACACACCATTTTGCTCATATTTGCCTCCATCATTCAAATCGACAATCAACAACAACCTACACTCTGATACCACTTTGTTGGGAAAGGCAAGGGCACTAACAATAGTGCACGACAGGGTAGCAGAGGAAGAATACCCAAGTCTAAACTTTCCCTTTCAACTTGAACCAAGAGAAGACAAACAAATCCAAGCACAATGATAATAAGGCAGCAAATATATCAACCAAAACAGATAAGCAAGGATAAAATAAACCAATCACACGAGACACCAGATTTACGTGGAAAACCCTTCAGTGTGAAGAGTAAAAAACCACGGGACCAAAAACCTCCACTATAATCACCAAGAGTTACAATAATATTCTCCAAAATGGCCACCAAATAAGTGCCAAGCAACGAGCAACACTAGATAAAGCACAACACCAAAAACTAGAGAATTAAAGGAGCAAAAACCCGAAAACGCAGCTACTGTTCACGGATGCAAAACTGGAGCTGCGGGGCACCAAATCCAACTCTGTCAGTTCCTAATCAAATATTGAGATGAGAGGAACAAGCTGTCCAAAAATCAGCTCAATCGGATAAGAAACGAAGCGGGAATCGCAATTTGAAGTTGACAATTTAGTGCTGAAATATTGGGCGAAAATCTGCTCTATTTTCTCTCTATGTGGCTGCTGAAAACACTCTTTTGTGATTAGAAAATAAGACCTAAAAAGGTCTATATATATGCCCCATAGAATTGGGCCTATGGGCAAAGTGGGTTGGTCCAAATTTGGGCTTTTATTTATCCACATAGGAAGGGAAAAAAACCCATAACCCAACACAAATGCCTACTAAATGGGTTGAATTTGATATTGGGTTGGGTCATGACCCGCCCAAAGTTACTTTGGGTTGAAATGGGCTAAAAATCGGGTTGGGTCTTGAACCGCTTAGTTTAAAGAATATTAAAATATTGATATTTATCCCTTGTAACCACATTCTGAATACTAACACAAGAAAATAAATTTGGATGGGCCTGAGGGGTTGAGTGGGTGGGTAGGGAGTGGGGGGATGGGGGTGGGGTGGGGGCGGAGTAAGAATTTTTTTAAAAAAATAATTTTTTCGTGGGGAGGGATAGGGGGTTGGGGTAAGAATTTTTTAAAGAAAAAATTAATTTTTTTGGAAGGGTGGGGAGGGGGTGTGGGTGGGGGTAGGGAGGGGCTGGGTCAATGGAGTTTAAGATAAAAATAATAATAATAATAATAATAATAATAATTCTTTTTGGGAGCCCCGTGGGGCGCGGGAGGTGTAGGGAGTTGGGGTAAGAATATTTTTTTAAAAAAATAAATTTAATTTTTTTGAGGAGGGGTGGGGGGTGCAGGGGCAGGGGGAGGGGGAGGGGTGGGGTTAGACCATGGGGTAAGAAAATATTCTTAAATTTTTTTTCCAAAAAAATATTTATTTTTTTCTTTATTTGGGGGGTGGGGGAATCGGGGTAGCGTGGGACAAGAAATTTTTTTTAAAAAAGCTTTTTAAAAAATAAAAATAATTTAATTAAAGGAGGCGGGGTGGGGTGGGGTAAGCTGGGGTTGGGGTGAGGTGATGATTTTGAGAGTGGTAGGACACATTGTCACTTATTTTCCTTATACTTTTATTAAGGAAATTATTTTTCTATACGGGTTGAAGTGGAGATTGAATTGGGCTCAGTTGAACCCAATTTAAAAATAGTTTGGGACTTAATGGGTTGAGATTTACCCAATAGTAAATTATCTTGAACCCAACCCATTAAATTTTGGGCAGGTTGGGCGGGTCAACTCAATTTTGACACCCCTACTTTTACATGTGATTGAAGAAAGGTGAAACTTGATTGGGTGGGAGGGACACAAACTGAGAAATTAAAAAAAGTGACGTGGTTTTTTTATGTTAGTTGTTGATAGAAACTAAACAGAAGGTTGATTGGTGCAACATTTAAATTAGTTAAGGGATATTTTTTGTTTATTATAAAAACACAAGGATGTACTTTAGGTTTGAGTAATAGTTCAAGGATGTTTTTAGCCCAAAACTCAAAAATGGCTTAGTAGAACATCTTGTACATTGGTTAATGCATACACCTGAAAATTAAATCATACATTGATTATACATTGACAGCATTGTTGGACTTATCTAGCCCAAAGTCACTCTTAGATGGTGTGATATTGTCCGCTTTGGGACAAACCTGCACGGTTTTTCCTGAAAGGCCACACATCATTAAGAGATCATACACCTTATATGTAGCTTCCCAATCCCTTCAGCTACCAATGTGGGACTTTGGTTTGCACATCCAACAATCTTCCCCTTGAACTAAGTTTTATGTTGACCATTACCACGATCCATGGGTTAGTTTTTAAGAATCACTATGTGTTACCCACACCCAATAGTCTCCCCCTTGAATTAAGTTACACGTGGCCCAACACCACGATCCACGGGGTCACTGAGATTTATTGTGTGCCACCCACATTATCTGAGTATTTTATGGCAACCAAAGCTTACAACTAACTTCTTCCTGTGTGTGCATCTCCACGCTCGTAAAGGTTAGCAAACCGAGCCTCAAGTCCTACACGCATCCTTCAGCCATATCCCATTAATCATCCCACTGAACATGAGCTCTGATACCAGTTGTTGATCTCAGCAAGCCCAAAGACACTCTTACATGGTGTGATATTGTCCACTTTGAGCCAAGCCCACACGGTTTTGAACAAAAGGCCTCACACCATTAAGAAATCCTACACCTTATATGTAGCTTCCCAATCCCTTCAGCTACCAATATGGGACTTTGTTTTGCACACCTAACAATTTCGCTATGCCCTTGTATATTTTAGGAAACTCATAATCCCTATTGGTTTAGAAAACCCTTTGTCCTAATAGATTTGATAAAAGGAATATAATATCCTTGTAGGAGTGGGAGAAACTTTTCTTTATAGGTTTGGAACTATTTGTGATCTATATATAGGGGATGCAGTTGGGGATTATAAAGCATTGTGCCCTTTTTCTTTTCTTCATAGTGGAAAACTCTCTCTGCTTTTGCTTGGAGGATTAGGCCTAGCCGAACCTCGTTAAATCCTTGTGTTATATTTCTTCTCTATTTTCTTTGTTTGTGTTGTCTGCTAGTTAACAATATTTCTACAATAATTGGTATCAGAGAAAGGTTGGGGTTTTTACACATAATCAAGGGTTAAGATGTTTTCATCATCTTCAACAAAGTATAAAATAGAGAAATTTGATTGGGGGGGGGGGATCTAGTTTCAGTCTATGGAAGATTAGAATGAGATCATCCTAAGTGTTACAAGGGTTAAGAAAGGAAATTGAGGACGCTTTTCTAGAAGAGTTGGAAGAATCACAAAAAGCAGACTTGAAGGAGAGGGATTTGAGTGCGATCTTCATGAGCATTACAGATAACGTTCTTCAAGAAATTGTTGAAGAGAAATCTGCAACAACGGCTTGAAAGAAGTTGGAAGATCTGTATTTTAGAAAATCACTGACAAACTTTCCCTACATGAAAAAAAGGTTATACAATCTTCTTATGAATGAAGGTAGACTGGTTAAAACTTACCTTGATAAGTTTAATTCAATTATAATGGACTTGAAAAATGTAGATATCAAAATTGAGAGTGAGAATCAGGCTTTGATCGTGTTATGTTCTTTACCACCATCTTATGATTCTTTTGCTGATACGTTGCTATATGAGAAAGATAGTAGATGATGTTAGTAATGGACTAAAATCTAAAGAGTTGAAGAAGAGCTTTTCAGATAGTAGAGCTGAGGGCGAAGGTCTTGTGAGTAGAGAAAGAGCACAACAGAAAAACTTTAATAGGAAAAAGACTAATGCCAGATCAAAGTCTAGAGAAAGAAAGCAGAACTACTATGAGTGCAGGGAGCAGGCCTAAACTAAAAGAGAAAACAGGAAATTAGAAAGTTGATTACTCAGCAAATATTGTTGACTCTAGTTTAATTTTTGATGATAGTGACTATGTAGGGGAAGTTTGTGTTGTGAGTTCTGGTCATAGGCACAATTCTTGGGTTCATTATTCTGGTGCAACTTTCCACATGTGTCTACGCAAGAATTGGATTACAACTTACAAGCAGATAAGTGGGACTGTCTACCTAGGTGATGATAATCTATTTGTGGTAGAGAGGATTGGTAACATCAAATTGAGAATGTTCGATGGCATTATTAGAAATATTTAGTGTTGGCATGTTCCTCAAATGAAGAGAAATTTGATTTCTCTTTTGACTTTAGATGATCAAGGGTATAAGTTTCACTCCAAGAATGGAACACTTAAAGTCTGTAAAGGCTCCATAGCACTAATGAAGGGCAAGCTGCATTGTAGATGTATTATCTTCAAGCCAGTATATTTGAAGAGGAAACAATTATAGCTTTTGGGAAAGTGACCTGAATCAGCCTCAGTTGTGGCACTTTCGACTTGGTCATATGAGTGACAAGGGATTGTCTTTGTTGAATAAGTAGAATTTGTTGGATAGGTACAAAAATCAAGCTTTGATTTTTTGTGAGCATTGTCTGTTTGGTAAATAAACATGGGTGAAGTTCATCAAGAAGGCAGAGCACAAGACCAAAGACAAGTTAGATTATAAACATTAAGACTTGTGGGATTCAAATAGAATTCCCTCCAAAAGAGGTGCCAGGTACTTTATTACTTTGATTGATGATTACTAAAGAATGGTATAGGTGTATTTTCTGAAAATAAAGATGAGGCATTTTCGACATTTGTTAAATGGAAGATGATGGTTGAGAGGTAGACTAAAACAAAATTTAAACTTCTTTGGATGGACAATGGGTTAGAATTTTGCAACTTAGAGTTCAATGAATTCTGCAGCAAAAAAGGCGTAGTGAGACACCGCACTTGTGTCAGAACACCACTACAAAATAGTGTTGCAGAACCTATGAATAAAACACTTTGTGATAGGGCACGAAGTATGTTTTCACACTCATGTGTTAGCAATGATTTTTGGGCTGAACCAATTACTACAACTTGTTATTTGGTCAATAGATCTTCATACACAGCTATTGAGTTCAAAAATCCTTTTAAGGTTTGGTCCAGTTCTCTTGGTGATTATTAAATTTTAGGATATTTGGTGCCTACTTAAGCTAATGTGAGTCATTTCACAAGAATCAAAAGTAGAAGTTTGGTTCATTACCTAAGGGACAAATGGTAGTAGGCTGCAAAGGGGTTATTGATGTGAAGAAAGTGTCTACACACGATAATCTGACAGATATAATGACCAAGATAGTCCCGACCAATAAGTTTAGGCATTGACTATACTTGATTGGTGTGTGCAGTTCTCAGTAAGCCCTTTCGAGGGCTGAAGGCTAGGCAGGAAGATGTTGTTCCTATTGATGAAGGGAATTCAAGCAAGGGGAGACTTGTTAATTATGTCTTGAGTTTTTCCCATGTATATTTTAGGAAACTCATAATCCTTATTGGTTTAGAAAACCCTTAGTCCTAATAGATTTGGGAAAAGAATATATTGTCCTTGTAGTGTTGGCAGAAATTTTTTCTTATAGGTTTGGGACTACTTGGTATCTATATCTAAGGGATGTAGTTGGTAATTTTAAAGCATTATAGACTTCTTCTTGTTTTTTTTCATCGTGAAAAACTCTCTCGGCTTATGCTTGGAGGATTAGACTTAGCCGAACCTCATTAAATATTTATTTTATTTTTCGTATCTATTTTCTTTATTTGTGATTGTGTGCTAGTTAACCTATAATATTTCTACAATAATTGTTGGAATCAATCAGCCCAAATACACTCTTTCATTGTGTAATGTTGTCTGCTTTTGTAATGACCCATTCTATCGTTACTAAAATCACCGCATCCGAAGGGCACGGGGCATGAGAATTCCTTCAAAAATCTTTAAAAGGTTTGTTAAAGATAGGATTAGACAAATTTGGGGTAGGAAAAGTTTCAGGGAGCGGACTGATGTCATCCCGCTATAGCGGGGAATTTTTCCACTATAGTAGCGCCACGTTAGAGGCCTGTCGGCTGCTATAGTAGAGTCCCAAAAATAGTCCCTCTAAAGTTTTAAACCCTTTTTCTTTTCAGCTTTAAACCATAATGAGGCATTATTCCAAAAATCCCTTAGGGTTGCCTCAAGGCTCTAAAATAAAGGGTACGCTTAAAAAGGGTACATTCTGATGATTCCTTGCGGTTTTCACTCTGGAAAGGGCTAGGACGGAGTAAGGATTGTGAGTTCATGCCTCCATAGTAGCTGCTTGACACCCAGGTAGGCTAGGTTTATTTTGAGTAGTAGACCTCGGTTAGAAGATATTTTCATAATATAATTTGATGGGAGATTTCATGCTTAGGCCTGCGGGCAAGGTGATTGGATGTATAAAACAACTAAGTAGGGCAACGTAAATGAAGTTAGTGTTCATAAAATCATGTGGTGAATCATTATTAATGTGTTTATGTTATTATTATTGTATGTTAGTTGATTTGCAAGCAGAACGAAATAGTTATTCATGATGGATTGTTGTTAAAAACGAATATGAGTAAGGGGCAGAGTTGGTGTTAATGCCTTAAAACTTTCTTGTTAATGAATAATGACTTGTGTGATAAAGTTAGGGATGATAACTACGAAATATGGTGTGTCATCATGTTGTGAAATGGAATTAAAAGTAGATATGAAGTGACCAATGGCAATGGTGTAGTGTTAAGATGGAAGTGGAGGAGTTACAGGGGTTGTAGTTATAGAAAGTTGTATGTGTCTCTGGTATATGAAATAAAAGTTTATCTAAATTGTTTGTGTGTATACTAACTGTTATATATTACTTGGCCCCTGCACATTAATATCTGTGGAGTAGGTTATGGTTGAATTGAAGTTAAAACTCAGGTAAATTTTATGTGTTAACTGGCTGTCTGTTTACTTATTGCAATGCATGCTCATGAGTGATGAACTTGTTAATTATAAATACAATCTAGAAATTGATAATTTATGATGAGATTATTATCTAGGACCTTGTTTGATGAATAAGATAGTCGATTCACTTATTATGTGTTTGCACTTGCTTTATGGTATTGCTTGTTGTTATGAGATGAACTGGTAAAGGTTGACCATGATTGAATTGGTGAAATTTAGGGAGGATAAGAGTGGGGACATTGAAATAAGGGTGGTATAACACTTAGTTTGGGATAAGTGTGGCAGACACTAGTTGTCTAGGTTATTTGGTATATGGATTGAGCTCGTCCCCTACAGGTCATGGCTAGTGCACATTTATAAGATCTATAGCATATGTGTACACAGTGATTTGAAGAGTTTAATGGTTTGTTGAGTGAACTGGTTATATTGTATTGATGATTATATTGAATCCTTGTGCGGTCCGGTTAATTGATCTTGTACGTGAAAGATGATTTACTATCTACTTGGCTTGATTTTGTTAAGGCACTATGTTGTTAGGTTCCATGAGCTCAAGAAGATATTTTACCCGAATTGAGTATTAAATACGTGTAGAGGTGAATCCTTGTATTGTTCCTAATGCATGTATTCCTAAATAGATTATGATGAATGACCGTGAGTTGAATGGTTAATAATTGTCATGGGTGTCTGTAGTGAAATATTTTCTATTAAGTCCATAATTCTCATGAATAATAGATGCATGTTTGTAAGTGGAAAGCATAGGATAATGGTGAGAAGGTGGTAGTTAGCGACGAGTATTATATAGCGGATTGACTTGTGGATAGTGAGAATTACTATGAATTAGTAGAGTCCGATAGCTAGAATATAATAGAGGAAGTGGTGATTGGGAAACCTATGATTAAGTAATTTAATTGACATAGTAGGTAAGTTCATGTTTGATGTTTGATATTTGTATTATGATTTCGTGATTTAACTTGGGTCGATTGATGATGCTTACCTGTACGTGTGGTTGTACTGATACTACTCTTGCTATATCCTTTTGGGGTATAGCTGTTTGCAGGATCAGTTGATGTTTCTTGCTTGATGCAGTTAAAGATCTCCAACAGCTTCTATCCTTTCTTTCTCATGGTGGAAGTTGAGTCATATATTATTCCCATTTTTTGTATTAGCTTTTATACATGTGTAAACTAGATCTCGAGGTAAATGATTTCTTTCTTGTATTTAAAGAATTTTGTAATAGGTTTATAGAATTTTAAAGCTATTAATGACTTTCTTTTATGGCTTCTGCATATTTCTAATTGGGTGGTAAGGGCTATCCTATCTAGGTGGATTAGAATAGGTGCCCGCAAGATCCAGTTAGTTGGGTCATGACAGTTGGTATCAAAGCCCTAGGTTACCGATCTCACAAGTACAAGAACAAATGTGTAGTAGAGTCCTACGGATTGATGTGTTGACATCCATATCAAATCCTTGGGAAGCTATGAGGCATTTTAGAAATTTTTTCCCTTTCTTATTTCCTTCTGTTCTACCTCGGTTGTGGTTTATCTAGGTTGAGCCCAATTGTTATCTCTGCAACCACAATTGGAATCTAATCAATTTTAATGGTATCTTGATGAGTTCGCAATTGGAACCTAGTTGTTTCTAATTGATATTTGTCTATAAGAGCAAGGACTTACTATTTTCATATGAATTATGATGAAGTTTCATAGTTGTAATCTCATTTGGTATGTTATATGATTTGATTGAAATTGCTGCTTGGCCTAACAGTGTGTTCTAGAAAAACAAGAATCTAAGTTGTGATGGGTGCCTAAGGTAATTCTCTGTCTTTGATTTCGGTGTAAGTTGCAACTTAAATGATGGTTTTGAGAATCTGTGATAAGTGAAATGGTTGTAAATTGACTGAGTATTGCTAATAGTGGACTTGTATGATATGTGGTTTAAGTGGAATTTTTATGCTTGGGTGTATTCACTACGTATGCTATATGTGAAAGTCGTAAATGAATTTGGCTGAGTGTTAGGACCTTCGTTGCTTTAAGTGGTGGTTATGGGGAATGTCAAAGTATGATAAGTGTTGAATGCTTGATAAAGTCTAAAACTATTCTTTTATGTTGGCATTGTAATTGATAACCAGAGTGTGCAATTCAATTAATTATTGACCTTCAGAATCACTGGGTTTCGATCTTGGATATATAGTTTGCATGTTCTAACAATTAGATAAAAGCATTGAGGGTAGGGAATGAGAAGAAAGGGACAGTAGGAAAAATTACATCCGATCACTGCCATTGGGCCACTATAGCGGGTACTACCCCGTAATAGGGCAAATTTTTTTGCTATAACAGTGTCGCGGTAGTTGCATATAGGCCGCTATAGCGGGGACCTAGGCAGTAACTCTGCCCTGTTTTCCCCTATTTTATGCCTTATTTTTGACCTGTCTGAACGTTATCGTAAGTTACTATTAATCAATTAATCAATTTATCACCTGAGAAATAAAATAATAATGATGCATCAATTACTAGAAATATAAAAACAAGTATCCAAGAGTGCGAGAAAATAAAAGATTGTTTGTGACATACCCAAATGGGGGCAACCCAAATCCAGAAATTAGTAATGAAAATAATAGGGGGAGGGGATATAGGCCAGGGTGCAGGCCCGGGGATCTAGCTGGAGGCCCCATATTCATTGAGGCTCGAAGCATCATAGCCCTCCTCTTCCATTCCACTCAGAAAGGAGAACTTATCTACATCTTCTTTCTTCATCTTGGGGAGCTTCTAATTAGGGACGACGCACTTGAACATGACCTTAACGGTCTTCCACATCTGGGAAAGCATGCGATTCTGGGAGCGCCTTTTTTTTCCTCCTTATCAACCACCTTCTGTAGCTCTGTGTAGTCTTGAGTTGTGTTTGGCAGAGCGGTGAAGCTGGAAGGATTTGAACCCCGAGTAGGCAAGTGGTATCGCTCAAAGTACTCTCTCACGGCGGCTATGTCAGTCTCCAAGAATTCAAGGGACAAGGGGGGCTGTGTGGGAGAGTATTTACCTCCTCCTCCGCTATTCTCTCACCCTGTCCCTACCTTTCTCTTCTTATTACTCCAGCCATGTGCACTCTTTACCTTGAGAGTATTTAAGGGTATGTCACCCTCCAATTCATTTCCATCATCCTCCTTAGGTACCCATCAAAGAGGCATAACTCAGTTACAAGGCCAGGAAGGAAACGGGCCTTCTTGTTGGCCCGGTAGAAGTCCTTCCACTCCGACAATATCTATCCCCCTACATTGAGCTGGATCCCCTAAATAGCACAAGCCATCCCTATAGCCTGAGGATATGTCACATCGGTGGTGTTTGCCAAATGATAAATCCTCTGAGTCACCAAATTCAGGCACCTCCTAGAATCCGCACTAAAGTACGTGCTCCTAATTCCCTCGGGACCGGTCCAGTAGACTCCCTCTCCCCAGTTAGCCTCAACAATCAGGGTGTCCTTCAACCACTATATATCCATCTCCTTAGCATTTGCCTTGTACTTGGTATTGGGGATATCGGGTACCCCCAGGGACTCGTTGATAGTAGTCATATCTATGGGAACTTGTACCTCCCGAATGCAGATAGTAGGGTGAGGGTCATCCCAACGTACAGTCGGGAACATAGCATAGAACTCCTCTCGAGCGGGCTCCATAAATGTCGTACACCCGAAATCCTAAAGTTGGGTGTAAAACTCTGGTGCCTCCCCCTCTACCTCGTTCATCACAAACCCCCTCTCATGGTAGAACCATATTCTCTGGTAGTCTCGGTACCTCTGTTGATAGTTCCTATTAGGAAATCTCTTAAAGGAAGAGGGAGCGTTGTATTGATTTTGATAGGCAATAAAGTCAGTAGTCCTGCAAAAATCTTGCAAACCAAGTTAGAAGTCATAGAAGTACTCAATAAGTAGCAAAGCTCTAGAAAATACTAAGTCAAAAAATTTCACGGGAGGCTATTACGTGCCTTCTGCTATAGTGAAAGGCATCCCGCTACCACAGGGCCACTATAGCTGGGCCACTAGAGTGGTATAAGACTGCTATAGCGGCCGTCAACTTCCCCAACCCAACCTTCGTGCATCAATGCATCTTTTTGCAAAACATCACTTTTTCGATCTTTTAACTCAGATCAGGGTTGGTGAAGTATCGTGGGACTATTATACACTAACATCCGAGTGTTTAAACCCCGATTATAAGCCCCAATGGCCACAAAATTTTCAAAAAGTGGCCCCTTACATCCTATCCTTATTCAATCCCTAATTTGGCCATGAAATCCATAAATCTTACGGCTAGAACGACATAGGAGCATTGTAAATGTAAGAGGAGCAAGTATGCTTCGAAATTTTGTTCAAATTTGAACAAAATCTTTAATTTTGAAAATCAACCCCAAACACACTAATATTCTATTATTTCAAGTGCTAATCTATGATATTAAGAGTAATAAAGTAAAGAGATGGAGTTAGGATGAATTTTATCTTATTCCAACGTTGAGAGTAAAATTGATCGGTTAGGGGAGTGCAGTTTTGTGTTTGAAAAGGTGTGAAATAGGAGAGAAACTCATTTCTCAACCTTAAAACTACCCTCTTCCCACTATAGCAGCCCACAACCCGTTACTGCGGTGCCACTATAGCGGTAAGGGTCCCACTATAGCAGGGATCATTCAACCTTAGGGGATGAATTTTTTGTTCTTCCTTTTTGAGTGTTTATTTAGTGTTTGGATGTATTGGCGAGGCCCCGATTATATTGGGTACTCATAAGGCTCTTGTCAAAGGTAGTCTCATGCGAATTTCGATTGTGATATATTGTGTAAGGGTGTTCGTGTTAAGGTGGGTGCGGTATAATTTATGCAATTTCTGTTGTAAGTTCGGTGAGTGAAGTTTGGAATAAAAGCATTCAAATCAATAAGTGAGTATTGATGATTTAAGGTATGCACTGATCTAGTTCTTTTCCTATCGTGGTCATTTGGGGATGAACGATGGGTAAATTGGTATATACTGTAATGACTCGTCCTGTCGCTACTAAAATTACCACATCCGAAGGTCATGGGTGTCGCGCCCTATTTCGAACCGGTCAAAACAGCACACAACGATGTGGTGGTCGTTGTGACTCACTGGTTTTGAAAATTCATTTTTTAGAGTCGCCACCTAAATTTTAAGGAAAAATTAGGAAAACCATTTTTTTTTATGTAAAACTCTGTTTTTGGTCTTTCGAAAACGTGTGAGATTCTGAGTAAGGGTTTTGGTTATTCGAGGGGAAGGTGTTAGGCATCCCTCAGAGCCTATCCGAAGATAGTCCTTAAACTCAGTTTGGGAAAAGTATTTGAAAAATATTTGTTTCATTACTTGCTAAAATAGTGATAACTATAGAAATTTATTCAATTTAAAAATCAAAGAAAAAACATAAAAGGTATATAAATACACTTACGATATACGAAAAATGTAACGTAGTATATTTGTAAAATACAGATGCATGTTTTAAAAATATGAAAATGAAGAGTGAAGTTAACAATAATATTTTGTTATAATATGTATATTAGAAAATGGTATAAAGTTTTATAATTTTACAAAAATATAATGTTTAATGGCGTATAAAGTAAAGTATACGAACAAAGTTTATGCAAGAATAAATAAAGTATAATTTTGAAAACATGTGACGAGTTATTATGACAAAAGGACACGTATAGGAAGAAATACAAAATTTATTTAATTTGAGAATGAATTTATATAAATGTGTTTATCGCAAAATAAAGATATTTATAAAAAATGTCAAAATGCGGTAATATGTTAGTTCTTGAGTAAAATAAACTTGCGTATATTTAAGATATAAAAATTATGCTAATATTTATTTATTTGTAAAAGTTTTAAAGAGATAGTTAAAATTAGATAGAAATGAATGTAATAAAAAATACACATAAAAAAAAACATATAGTTGAAAAAAAGTGTGAATGATGGCAATAATAATTTCCTTTTAAGAAAAAACAAGTAAATAAAAGAGCGATAAAATATTTGGTATATAATAGTGTGTATACATATATACCTTGCATTTTGAACCTTTTTAAAATTTAGAAATCTTGAAATAAATGTTGAGGAAAATGAGTGAAAGTAAAATAACATATTGGTATAATTTAATTTATTAAAAATAATCCAGGATTGATGATTTAACTTCTTTTAAAGAAAAACTTGAGTTTTAGCTATTCGCAAAATAATATTAAAACTCTCTTTTATTTTTTTAAAGAAAAAGATTGTGACTTTTGTTCACTCTTATTAAAAAAAAAATTTTGAAGTGAGAAATTAGTTTAAAAAGTTAGTCGAATATCAAAGTTGCTAAAGCACCCTTTTTTTTTTAAGAAAAATACATTTAACTAGTCATGTTATTTGCAAAACGTGAGGATGTTAATTTGTTTTAAGGAAATTTGCAAACACTATAGCAACATAAACACAACTAAAAAATAAATAAATAAAATTTCAATAACCAATGATAATTAATTACCATTTCGAGTTTCAAAAGACCAACATAATATGAATAATAACTAAAGAGAAGGGACTAAGAAATACTAGACTCCTAATGGAGTTTGGGCTTCTAATTTACGAGACTCCGAGGCTCTGCGATCACCCTATAGCTTCCGACCCCAATATTTTGGGTTAAAACGAGTTCCGCCCAGCTCTCTGATTGCACATGAAATAAAAAGGATAAAGGTTAGGAATCTGAGCGTCAAATAATAAGCCAGGAAAGATGAAGAAAAGATAAAATAAACATTTAAGCTTCAAGATGTCCATAATGTGATCAAACAAATATGGAACTCGAACAAAAATATATTTAACCCTTGGACGATTAACACTTTAAAAAATAAAACTATTGCTAACAAACTTTGTTACAGATGAGCATACTTAGAGAAATACTAAGCCCTCGTAAGTGATTAATTTGCTAGTTCAAACACAGGAGTACCATAAGTGATGTCACACAAGTTGCCCTTCTCATTCGTGTTTTAAGAAACGACTTAGTGATCAATCAAGGAACAAAACAGAGAAGGAAAGAAAGTTTCAAATTGTTGCCAAACTAATCATTCTCTTCTCAAAATTACCCATTCAAATGTAACAACACAAATGCATTAAGCACTCTAAGACTACACAGTGAGCAAGTATAAAGTTATGTATTTGATTCCTATGGACAAACACCTACTTTATTTCAGGGGAAAGAAAAAAAAACTGCTCTTTTATTCTAGCTTATCCACCCTCCAATTAACCCAATTTCCCTTTTCCAGCAACCAAATAATCTATCTCTTACCATGACAGACTATAATACAAAATACACCACAACAAACCCAATGACACGAACACTACCTTCTGTTCCTAGTCTCCAGAGAACAATGCTTACCCCTTTTTAACAAACCCATTCCACCCACTTCAATACACAAACACACAAACACACCTTCACACAATTCTAACTAACAATTACTAAAATAATGGGAGAAAGGTCTTGGGTTCACTGCTCTGAAGCAAAAAAAATAAAGAAGAGTTTATGGGTTCAAGACGACAACATTTTGTTTAGAAGGAGGACTTATTTTTGGTAAAATAAAGTAAAAAAAAATATCAAACAACCTGTGTGCACCTAGAATCATGGAAACATGATAATCAAAACGCTACCAAAATAGGGAATTTAATTTCAACACAACTCGGACTCGAAACAAATGTGCCTTGAATGAAACCATATTTTAAGTTTGATTTCAAGGAAAACGAACAACAATCCCAGAACCAAACTTGAATCTAAAAGAGGTTACATATTCATCTACTTATGTATTTAAATGCAAAAGTAAATTTAGGAAGAAACTATATCATCAAAAAAACTGATTTTTCTTTTGATTCACACAGCTTTTATACACAAACAACCCTATTTGAAGAAAACTTAAAATGAAACCAACATCATGAATTCGATGTACCGATAATGAACGACAACACCATAACCAAACATGAAACCAAGAAGATCACATATTCACCTACAAATCTATTTTCCAGAATCAACTACAACAATATAAGCTTGACCAAAACTTAGGCGAAATCACATATTCACATAATTGAAACAAACGAAAAGAAAGAGATGAGAAGTGAAAACAAAAGAGATGAATTCACACCTTGAGATAAACTAAGATAGGATCCTACAAATCCGATTTTTCGAGAACAATAACAACATTATGACCCAAACTCGAAATCAAATATTCATAAACAAACCCGTTTTCCAGAATCAACAACAAAACTCATCGAAATTCACATACCGACACATTTTTTAGAATTAACACAAACAACTTAAACAATGATTGACATTTCAAACAAATCCATTTTTAGAACCAACAACAACATACTCTTGGTTAAAATTTAAGCAGAATCAGATACTCATGGAATCCCAAAATAATAATAAAAGGGACGAAGGTGAAGAATAAAATTAAAGGGATAGTTTTGCACCTTTTTTGGGGCAGCAATTGAGGCCGTCGAGTTCCAAACTAGCGATTCTAACTTCGATTTAAACTCCAAATTTTCCCAGAAAAGCAAGAAAAGAACTTGATTAGAGGATATAGAGAAGTTGAAGAAGCTATTGGGATATCTAAGTGTCTATTTTTTTTTCTCTCTTTAAATGGAAGCCGAAGGCCCTTTTTATAGCCGATGTTGAAAGGGTTGTAACGGTTCTTAAGTGAGGCTCCAAGAATTCAAATTTTGAATTCTTGGAAAGCTCAATCACATAGAGAAACAGAGGGATTAAATTTGAGAAAGAAAAGGACTGAATCCTTACTTTTTCCATGTTGATTTGAAGGGAAAAATGGATGGTTCATGGGTTTCAATCTCGGACCATCGGATTGAGAATATAACAGTCTTCTTATCCAATGGTCTCTCAATTTCTTCCTTTCTCCAGAGGCAACAGTGGAGGTGGGAGCCTTTTTTCGAGGTCTGATTTGGGAAGAAAAAAGGTGATGGAAAAGGATGTAAGGTGGTGGGGCGGCTGGATTGATGGAAGTAGGTGAAAAAGTGGAGGAGGGAAGTTGAAGACCACCGGATTTCGCCATTAACTGGTGGTCTAGCGGCGTTGGGCAGAGAGGAAAGAAGAGGAGAGGATCGATGTTGAAAGTTCTGGTTTGGTTGAGTTTTTACGATGGAGAAGAAAAGGATTTGGGGGTCTGTTGGGTTAGCTGGTTTAGGTTATTAGGGATGTTTTTGGGCCGGGTCATGTGGGTAGATTGGGTTGGGCTGGGTATTTTTTTAAGTAAAATAAATAGAAAAAACTGGCCCAAATATGGATAAGTTAAATAATTTAAGAAACCTGATTTTTTTCAATTGTTATTTTTTCGCTTAATTAATTTAACAATGCTTGTTTCATCCTAATTAATTTTTCAAAAGTTTACATGGATACATATGCATTTTCATACATATAGGTGCGTATACACATGTGCACGATTTTAAATACGTATATATGTTATATTTTAAATACATATAGCTATAGTTCAAAATTAAATAAAAGTAAAACTAAAGTAAATTTGCAAAAATATGATGGTATAGTGAGGATTATTTGGAGTCTTTGAAATAAAAGTTAATACGCTAGCATATATTTATATATAAATATATATATATATATATATATATATATATATAATATTTTCAGAGAAAACAATAGTGAAAATAATGAATTAATATATATTATTATCATTAATTCATTTTTTAGGGTAATTTTATAACATATGATATAAGTAATTGGATAGAAGAATAATAATTATAAGAAAAATATATTATTTTTGAAAAAAATTGTTATTGGTGTTAATTTTATTGAAATTAATGTTAGAAATAAGGAAAACAAATATTTAGGACTCATAATCATCGAGAAATTAATTTTAGGAAAAAGGAGAGCCAAAATTGGGTTTCAACAATGGGGTATGTAAATCCCTTCATAAATCTTTAAAAAGGTCTGTTAAAAGATAAGATTAGACGAATTTAGAGCAGAAAATTTTTTGAGACAGCGGACTAATGTCATCCCACTATAGCGGAAATTTTTTCTCTATAATGGCGCCACGGTAGCGATCAGTCGATCGGTATAGCGGGGTCCTAAAAATAGTCCCTCCAAAGTTTAAAACCCTTTTTATTTTTAGCTTTAAACCAGAACGAGGCATTATTCTAAAAAAAATAGGTTTTCCTCAAGGCTCTAGAATAAAGGGGTATGCTTAGAGGGATACAACCTGGCGATTCCTTGTAGTTTTCAAGCTTGAGAGGGCTAGAACAGAGCAAGGATTGCAAGTTCATGCCTCCGTAGCAGCTGCTTGGTGCCCAGGTAAGCTAGGTTAAATTTGATTAGTAGACCTTGGTTAGAAAATATGTTCATAATATAGATTGATGGGAGATTTCATGTTTTGGACTGCAGGCAAGGTGATTGGATGGATAAAACAAGTAGGGTAACATGAAAAAAGTTATGTTCATCAAATTGTGGGGTGAATTATTATTAATGTTTATCTGTTATTGTTATTGTATATAAGTTGATTCGTAAGTAGAACGAGATAGTTATACTTGGTGGATTGTTGTTAAAAATAGAAATGAGTTAGGGGCAGAGTTAGTGTTAATGTCTTAAACCTTTCTAGTTAATGAATAATGACTTTTGCAATAAAGTTAGGGATGGTAACTATGAAATGTGGTGTGTCATCATGTTGTGAAGTGGAACCAATGGTGATGGTGTAGTGTTAAGATGGAAGTGGAGGATTTACGAGGGTTGTAGTTATAGAAAGTTGTGTGTATCCCTGGTGTATGAAACAGAAGTTTATCTAAATTATTTGTGTGTATACTCACTGTTATATATTGCTTTTACCCCGGGAATTAATTTCTATTGAGTAGGTGATGGTTGAATTAGAGTTAAAACTCAGGTAAATTTTATGTGTGCATGTTAACTGGCTGTCTATTTACTTGTTACAATGTATGCTCATAAGTGATGAACTTGTTAATTGTAAATACAACCTGGAAATTGATAATTTATGATGAGATTATTAAAAAGGAACTTGTTTGATGTATAAGGTGGTCGATTCACTTAATATGTGTTTGTACTTGCTTTATGGTATTGATTATTGTTGTGAGACGAAATGATAAAGGTTGATCATAATTGAATTGGTGGAATTCAGGGAGGATAAGGGTAGGGAGGTTGGAATAATGGTGGTATAACACTTAGTTTGGAATAAGGGTAGTAGGCATTAGTTATCTGGGTTATTTGGTACATGAACTGAGCTCGTCCCCTGTAGGTCATGGCTAGTAGGCATTTATAAGATCCATAGGTTTACACAGTGATTTGGAGAGTTTGACAGTTCCTTGTGTGAATTGGGTTGTATTATATTGATGATTATATTAAATCCTTATGTAGTCCAGTTAATTGATCTTGCACTTGAAAGATGACTTATCTATCTACTTGGCTTGATTGTGTTAAGGTAGTATGTTGTTGGGTTCCATGAGCTAAAGATGATATTTTATCCGAATTGAGTTGCGTATAGCGGTGAATCTATGTGTTGTTACTGATTGTGAGTATTCCTAAAGGGATTATGATGAATAAGCCTGAGTTGAATGGTTACTAATTGTCTTGGGTGTCCGTAGTGAATATCTGCTATTAAGTTCATAAATCTCATGAATAATATATGTGTGTTTGTAAGTGGAAGGAATAGGGAAATGGTGAGAAGGTGGTGGTTAGCGACAAGTATTGTATGGTGGATCGACTTGTGGTTACTGAGAATTACTATGAATTAATAGAATCTGGTAGCTAGAATATAATAGGGGGAGTGGTGATTAGGAAACCTGTGATTAAGTAATTTAATTGACATGTTAGGTAAGTTAATGTTTGATGTTGGATATTTGTATTATGATTTCATGATTTAACTTGGATCGACCAATGATGCTTATCAGTACATGCGGTTGTATTGATACTATTCTTGTTATATCCTTTTAGGATATAGCCTGTTTGCAAGATCAGTTGATATTTCTTGCTTGATGCGGTTAGAAATCTCCAGCAGCTTCTATCCTTTCATTCTCATGGTGGAAGTTGAGTCTTATATTATTTTCATTTTCCATAGTAGCTCTTGTACATGTCTAGACTAGATCTTCGGGGTAAAGGATTTCTTTGTTGTATTTGAAGAATTTTGTAATAAGTTTATACAATTTTGAAGAGATTAATGATTTTCTTTTATGACTTCCACAAATTTCTGATTGGATGGTAAGGGTTCTCCTATCTAGGTGGATTAGAATAGATATCCGCACGATCTCGCTAGTTGGGTCGTGACAACTTTGGGTAAAGCCCGCACAGTTTTCTCCAAGAGGCCTTACACCATAAGAAATCTTACACCTTATATGTAACTTCCCAATCCCTTCAACTAATAATGTGGGACTTTAGTTTGCATACCCAACAATCTCCCCCTCGAACAAAGTTCCACGTGGCCCATCATCATGACCCACGAGTTAATTTTTGAAATTCATTGTGTGTCACCCACATCCAACAATCTCCCCCTCGAATTAACTTCCACATGGCCCATCACTATGATGTACAGGTCAATTTTCGAGATTAACTGTATGTCACCCATATTGTTTGAGTATTTATGGCAACCGAAGCCATCAACTAGCTTCTTCTCATGTATACATCTCCAAGCTCGTAAAGGTAAGCAAACCAAGCCTTACATCCCATCACTCCGCCATATTCTCATACTCATTCCACCGAACCTGGGCTCTGATATCAGTTATTGGACTTATCTAGCCCAAAGACACTCTTACATGATGTGATATTGTCCGCTTTGGGCCAAGCCCGTACGATTTTTCTCAAAAGGTCTCACACTATTAAGAGATCCTACACCTTATATGTAGCTTCCCAATCCCTTCAGCTATCAATGTGGGATTTTGGTTCGTACACCCAACAAGCATAAAAAAAAATTTCACGTTATCGTGTCATCTAAAATATAATATATCGTGTCATCTAAAAGATAATACAAGTAATCATCCAATAAAAATGAGAATAAATCTTGCTAACAACTGATTCTATAGATTCTTGAACAACGAGTACACTAACTTTCTATTTAATTATGTTTTATATATATAAAATATCATTTTTTGTCGTTCCTTAAAAGGATAAGGCACATGTACTAGGTTTACTCTATTTTAAACTCCCCATCTGTTTGTAAAAATTAATAATAGGGGAAAAGGTCAAAATGGAATTAAATATCTAAGGATGGTTAGGTATTTGTGATGCGGTAGTATTTTTGGTTAAAATTTGATGGCATTAAAACTCCTGAAATGTAATCTAGACCCCGATGACAGGCATTACTTCATTCTCAGTACTTGAATCGAACTAGATAGCTTAGATAATAGGACATAATATCTAGTACAACAGGTTAGAATATAGTGATAATGTAAAAATTCTTTGAGGTACATACTCTTCTCTTTATTACCCTAATGCAATTCTACAAATATTGAAGCCAATAATTTCAAATTTCATTGTCATTAGTTAGGTCAATAAGTGGTAATAAGATATGAAATTAGTTTTACCATTTGCCCTCTATTACCCATAACAAATACTAACAATTATGTCTCGATCACAAATTAATTGGAATCGATTATGTCAATCTTTCAATGTCCATTATAATTAAAGGAAACTCAAGATGTGGGAACCACACGAGTATAGAAATGTATTTGAAACATCAATTATCTTTTAAACATTATGCAAGAGTACATATCTATACTATTCTAAAAGTGGGAAGCCACTTAGTTAAAAGTTGCAAGACCAATTTGCCCATTAAATATTGAACGGCCATTTTACCCTTCTTTTAAGCACTACTTCTAATAATAATTTGGTACAACAAAGTAAAATCAACTCCCAATAAAAGAAATTCCAAATTATTTCTACAAATCTTATGTTGGAATTTCAAAGATGGCATCAGAACGGCTAAGGAAGTTAAGATGTTGATGCATTCTAAATTATTTTTACAATATTAATGATTAAATGAACAAAATTAATTACAAATCTTTATCTTGGAATTTCAGAGGTTGCATTGAAATTGTTAAAGGAACTTAAATGGCTGAAGCAATTGAAAAATTCCACGGTTTTCAAAACAATATTTTTATGCCAGTGCATGTATGTATATTCATGATTTGTCTTCTTTTTTTTCTAACTCTTGACTTTATAGATTCCTACAAAATAAATGACTTTTATATTTTGTTGATCTATAAATATCCAAGATGTTATTGGAACCCATCCTCAAATTAATTTGATCAGCCATTAGCCTCTTATTGGCGTACAAACTCTCCCTCAAGTTAATTAGTTTCTTTAAGCCACTCTATAACCAGTCTGGCTTAATTTTACGATCCAAATAAATTGGCGATTTTCAGCTATGACTTCTTCCCAGATGCTTCATGACTAATATATGATAGATTTTACATCAATAAATCTCTCTTAGATGGTTTCAATTTTCTTTTTAAAGTTAGTCAATTTAGTGTTTTTCCGATATTACCTTCTCGTATGCATACACTCAATCCTTGATTTTAAAAAAAAATTAAAGTCACTAAATCCTTGATCACTGTAGTTACATGTTTAGATTATTTTATTATCCTTGAATTTTTATATTTGGGAATAGTTACATCAAACTAGTGGTGAATTTTCTGAGTATTACTGTATGCCTTTTCTTTGTCATCTAATCTAATTTATGTTGCCACTTAACATAATTTGTCTCTCTCACCTAATTGATCTTGGATGAATGTCTTGCATATTTTTGCGTAATATATAGTAAACCCGTGACTAAGTTCTTGATAGCAAAAATAAAAATAAAAATAGAGCTCGACCCATGTGCATGTGAAAATGCTTTAATCTTCCAGCAACGTCTTAGATTTTCAATTGGCATTTAAGCCTCTATTATTCTTATGTTTCATGTTACTTATCACACACATTTTATTATTGTTTATGTGTATTCTCATGTTCTTTTTGGTCAAGTTCTATTCTGATCATATAAATTAAAACATCAAATTTTCAATATTTTAATTCTTACACATAATTGTGCTATATTTCACCATACAATTATAGTTATGTAATTCAATTAGTATTTTTCTATCAATTTCACAAATGAAAGGAATCATGAATCAAGACCAAAGTATTTGTACATGTAAATATTTATTTATAATAAATAAATATTTCAGATATTATTATCTCTATCATGAATAATTTTGTGTAGGTATACACCATGAATAGTTAATCGAATTTCTATACAACTTCCACTAAAATAAATTAATTTGACAACAATTTCTTGATATGTATGAGACTAAAAAAAGAGACTATAATTTCTTACAAAGAAGGAAAAAATATCATGAATATAGTATCAACCATATATAACCTATGTTGCTCAAATTAATATAATTAAGTTATGTGTCTGTGCCATATAAAAGAAAAGGTATTTTCAATTAAATCTTGATATACTATAAGTATTGTATAATTGTAGTCATTAGAACATTAATTTTTTCAAGGTAAGTTCAACAGCAACTTCTTAGCATTATTGTGCTTTGTAAAGAATTGTTAGCTTGATCTTGCATTTTTTCCTTTAATTTTTAGCATGTTTGTACTAATTAGTATGTGCTACATGTGCAACGCACGTATCTAAAATCTAGAATGTATATATGTGTGTGTAAATTTAAGACGAGTTTAAATTCAACGATCATAATATTAAAATATATATATATATATATATATATGAAACAGTACCTTAATTTCGCCTTCCATTTTTTTAAAATTTATTGACCCAAATTGGTATCAATATAGGAGCTACCAACAATATTATTAGTGACTGCAATGGATATAAAAATATTCAAGCACAACACTAGTCAAACAAATCAGCAGACATACAAATTTTATAGCTAAACAACAAAATCTGTACTAGAAAACTTACCAGAACAAAGCAAAAAGAAGCAGCCCTTGACATTTTAAAAGAACTGTGATTCATTTCTTGATATATGAGTATGTATAATTTTCTGGGTAAGATGATTAATAAAAAAAAATTAGAAATTTGAGTGGTGTTAATGCAACATAAAATATAAGAAAAAATAAACTGAAATTTTCAACTTACCTCTACTTGTTTACTCAATGTAGTTTCCCAAGTTCATGAACTTATCATATTTATATAAAAAAAATGAGGTCTGAAAAATGTAAAATATTCAATATTGGATAAAAATTGCCTAGTTATTTGTTGTTTTCCCCCTAGGACATTTTTCTTTATGTTGTTCCCATATTACATTACTATTCTTTTAAAGAAAAGTATATATAGAGAATCTAAGGATTTTTATTTAATATAATTCAAGTGAAAAAAAGAAGAAGAAGGAAACTCACTTGAAGATGAGAAGTTCAAAAGAAAAAGAAAAAGGCAAATATGTGATTTCATTAATGTAACCAAAGTTATTCTTTTTTCTCCTTTTTTACAAATGCATAATAATTTTGTTGACCCTACATAAACTAAAATATGCCAAGAAGAAACAAAGAAAAAACAACAAGAAAGGCATTGGGAATTCACTATTTGAATAAGGCAACTAATTCATGAAGATGAATGATAGATAATCTATGGAGGGAAAACATTAACAATTCTTATATTTTTAATTACCCCCAACAAATTAAATATTTATTTTTTTTACCTTCTTAAAATGAAGTAATAGAGAAGACTTTACTCCTACAATGAAATTTTCCAATGTGGATCTGAATCAGTCGACCTCAAAACAGACATCAAAGATCAAATAAAAAACAATAATAATATCTAAATTTTATATTATTGAAATAGTAAAAACAAAACAAAAAAAAGTTAATATTTTATTACTCCATAGTGAAAGTATACCTTGATAAAACTTATCCATTGGTCTCATGCATGTCCAATCTATTGTTGTATGTGAGGATTTCTCTTTTTTTTTCTGCAACAAAAAGTAATTATGTCTCAATTCAATGGGTTTTTTTTTCTGCAACAAAAAGTAATTATGTCTCAAATTTTTTAATTACCCTTATCCCTTTAGTTGCAAAAGAGGATGAGGCTTTATTCTAAAAACTCCGTAGGGTTTCCTCAGAGCTCAGGAGCAATGGAAAAGAGGCGGTATACTCGAATGGGGTAAAACCCAACATTTTTATATGCGTCTCATGATAGATTTCACTAGAATGGATCCAGAAGCTCAAGTTCATGTCTCTATATCAGCTGCTTGACACCTAGATAAGTTAGTTTTAATTGAGTAGCAAAGACCTGTATTAGAAAACATATGCATAAAATCGATAGATTAGGGTTGTATGAATATGATAGATATTCTTGAATGAGTTGTATGATGTTAATAATGTTACTCTGTCATTCCTTATGTATGAGTATTTGGTTAATGAGTGGAATTTGGTTATGGCAATATGGTGGGGTTATATGGATAGGTATCAGTATATTGGTCATGAACGTTTCGTTCCTAGTTCAGTGGATGGATTGTGTGATTGAAAGTGAATCTAGAGTTCAGATGGAAGGTTGGGAGTAATAAAGTGTAGATTAGAGAAGTTGTGTGCATGAATTCGGAATGTTTGTAGTCTCAGGTTTATTCTAAGTACTGTGTGTTGCTCGTTCTATGAAATATTCACTCCCAGATAATGTTATTAGTGGAAAGTGGTAGGTGATGGTTGAATTGTAGTTGAAAACTCAATTTAGCTTATGTGTGCATGTTGACTGCCTCTTTGTGTACTTGTTTTAATGCATGCTGTAAATGTTGACATATTGGATGATATTACAAGTGCTTAAACATATATAATGAGTTGATATAAAAGACTTATTTAATGTGCAAGTTTAGTTGTGTTATTTCACATTGTGATTATACTTGTTGTGACATGAGTTGTTATTGTGAGAATTGATCGGTAATAGTTAATCATGATAGAATTGGTGGATTTAGAAAGGACAGGAAAGGGGGACATTGGAATAAGAATGGCATAATACTGTAGGGGATAAGAGGGGGTATAACACCGGTTTGGGCTCAAAATGGCGACACTTAAATGTCGGTTATTATTTGATGGCACTTAGATATCGGTTATGATTTGGTACATGGATCGAGCTCAGCCCCTCTAGGTCATGGCTAATGGGCAAACATAAGACCCATAGCATATGTGTACAAGGTATTGGTGAGTTTGACAGTTTCATGAGTGGATCAGGTTGCATTGTTATTGTTATTTTGGGTTTCTTAAGTGAACCGATTGATAATATTGTTGTTATTTGGATCCATGAGTGGTCCAGACTATTGATGTTCTTGAAGTGAGTAATTATATTATTGAATTTTAAGTAAAAATGTAATTGCAGTAAGGTTGAGCTGCCTGTTTATGAGTCCTGGTTAATAACTGGTTCATTCTTCGTGCTTACTCTATACTTTTGTCTTATTTGAATGATGGCTAATGGAAGATCAAGTGAAGGTATAACTGTTAAGTGTTGCCTGGTTGTGCTTGTTTACCATATGTTGGTTCAATGTTGTTTATATGTGATGTGCTTATGTGGTCTCATAAGTCAAGTAGTAGTAGGTGATAGCGGGTTGTGTAATACGTATATGTAAAATAACTCTGGGATGTCCTTGATTCAGGTAGTGCTTGAAAAACGTAGCGTTATGAATGAGTTAAGGCTAAGTTTGTTAATAATTATCTAGATGCTCCTGAATAAATATGTGATAATGGATCATAGCTGGCGTGGATAATAGATGTATGGTCAAGAGAGAGAGAAGAGTAAGGAAGAGAGTGGTGTTTGGGAAGTAATCAAGGATATAAACTGGAGTTATTTTTATAGGTGCATGTTGAACTTTGATATTTATGTTATGTTTATGTGATTTAACTTGAGTCGGCAGATGATACTTACCAGTACGTGTGGTTGTACTGATGCTACTCTTGCTATACCCTTTTTGGGGTATAGCCTATTTCAGGATCAGTTCAGGTTTCATTACTTGATGCGATTAGGGATCTCCAACAAGCTTCCATATTTTTATTTTTATGATGGGAGCTGAGTCTTATTTACCTTCCTTGTCCTATAGTATCTCTTGTACGTGTTTAGACTGGATCTTTAGGGTAACGTATTTTTGAACTACATTTTATTTATAAAATTGTAATAAGTTTTATAGTACTAAGAGTGTAATGTTATCATTTTATGACTTTTGCATGTTTTCTAAAGGGGTGGTAAGGATTTTCCTATCTAGGTAGATTAGAATAGATGCCCGCACGATCCGGTTAGTTGGATCGTGACACGATCCATCAATGTATTGATAAGATAATGAAATCTTAATAAGTCATAAGGTAAAGTTGAGCGGTGATATTGTCTTGTATAATTTTGGTGAATTGAACATTAATTGTGTGATTGAGGTTGTTGACACTTAAGTGGTTTCAATGGCTATAGTGTTCAATGTGAGGTCATGGAATGAATTATTGACATCCGAAGTGGAAAGTTTAACCGGTTAGATAATCCTTGTCTGCTAAGAATAAATGGAATTAGTTATGATTAAATGATGTTATTAGATTACGAATGACCTTTACTATTCATGAATAACTCTTACTATTTACAACTTTTTATAAAAGAAAACAAAAGTCTTACTTTTCACTATTCACTACTTTATCTTTACGACTTTTTTACATAATAAAACAAAATACTTTAAATTAGTACTATTCACATATCTTATCAATGTCTTGTCTTGTCTTTATCTTCTCATCTCTATTTGTCTTCTGCTATTATTATGTTTATTCCATGTCTATTCCATTTGTACGTCTGGTATATCTACACTGTCTTCTCCATTGCATTTGGTGCAGTGGTGATCGGGGTATTTATATCCAATTAGCTTGAAATATCTGGTCAATAATTCTTCTAAAATAAAATTCTTTTTTAATGCTCTGGTTGTAGGTTGTTCCTCTGGTCGAAGTAAGGATAATACCATTTTTTGACTTCTTCCATATCTGCTTCTCGCTTTTCCCGTGAATTTGCATATATCATTAGCTGGTCTCGTGAATAATAACTCCATATGGCATTGCCATTTAAATAATTGTTTGCTAGCTCTTGGATAATAGTTGACATACCAATTATTCTTTTGTTGGCATAAAACCCTGGTATTTCTATCTCTGGTATCTCGGGTTGTTGTACTATTTCCTCTGGGATTATCATTTCTCGGGTTAATCCTATTTTTACTACTTGTATGATAGGTTTTATCTCGTTGTATAGTATCTCTGTTGGTGCTGTATAGAATTTTACATAAAGTAAATTTTCTTTTGTAATTCTTTTGTATGTGAGTAATGCTCTATGTATTTCGGGTATTCCTGTTAGCTCTTCGCCATCGTATGTATATACGGTATTTAATAATCCATAATAATAACATGATTTGACTAGGTTAGCACTGGTTTTTGGTTGTGCTATTAACTTGTTGTATCCTTGTAATTTTTGGGTTATGTAGTCTTGGGTTATTTCTTGGGTTGTAGTAGATATGGGGTTGAGATTTAGATATGTTTGGATTTTGTGGATATTTCTAATGTAGTTTTGGGAGATGTGGTTGTATACCTTTTTATCTTGGTTCAAGCTGTCTGCGTATGTGGAGGTCTGAGGTTGTGTGATATTTTGTGGCTTTTGTATTTTTGGTGTAAATGGTTTTGCAAATATACTGTTTAAATTGGTATTTGTATATGATTTCTTGGTAGCTTGTCCACTTGTACCTGCAATATTAGCAAAGTTGTCATGGGTTTTTCGAAGTTTCCCAACTTCTCCTTCTACCTCTGAAATTTTAGAGTCTTCCGATCGACTTATCTCAGCATATTTATAGTCATGCGGCTGACTTGTACTAGCTTTAGATTTTAGCTTAGCTTCATCAATCTTTAGCTTTTGTACTTCAAAGTCTATGCTGTCCCCTTTTACACAAAGTGTAGTTAGAGCTTTGAGTATATCTTCCATTGTACTATCTGGCTCAGTTTGAGTAGCTTTGTCTTGATAAGTAATCTGCAATGACATTTTATTAGATTTAACTAACTCAATTGCAAATGTAAAATTTTGTATATTTAATACTAATCTCCGTATTTCTTTTGTTGTTACCGAATCGTGTATCTTCCGTGTTATCCACCATTTTACCTGTGTGTTATCTATTCTTACAATAAATTTGTTATATACAATATATGGCTCAAATGCTAATAAACATTTATATAATGCAAATAGTTCTTTTCTATTTATTTCCCATTTTAATTGTGGTTCCGTATATGATCCTGAATAGTATCTACAATGATGTTCGATTTTGTCATTATCATATTTATATTTTAGAACTCCTCCATAACTATGATCACTAGAGTCCGGTTCTAATATGTATATAAATTGTCTATTTTTATCTGGAAAATATAATTTTGGTAAATCCTGACACATAGTCTTAATTTTTTGTATGTATGTTTTATCTTTTTCATCAAAATGATATTCAGTATCTTTCTTTAATTTTCTCTGCAAAGGTTTTAGATTTTCTGCTAGTTTAGGTACGTATTCTCTTACCTGATTAACTAGTCCTAAGAATGATTGTAATTTCTTCTTTGTATCTAGTATTTCATCTGAATTTATTATTTTTTGTACTATATGAGTTTGCATTTTTATTCCATTTTTATCTATTTGTATGCCTAAGAATTCTATTTGATTTTTCATTAGTTCTGCCTTTTTTCTACTTAAGCTAATTCCTGATGTTTCGATTATATGTATAAATTTTTCTAATAATTTTATATGTTCTTCTTGGGTTCTAGAGTATAATAGTATATCATCTATGTATACTGTACAATTTTCTAATTGATTAAAAATAATTATCCATAAAGTGTTGATATCTACCTGGTGCATTTTTATATCCAAAAGGTAATACATTCCATTCGTAAAATCCTTGGGGTACAGTGAATGTTGTTAATTTTTTAGAATTATCTTCGAGTTTTAAATGGTAAAATCCTGATTTACAATCAAATTTACTAAAATAGTTATATCCTTGTATTTGTCTTATTTTTAATATTTTGTTTGGTATTGGGTAATTATATGTTTTTGTTTTTGCATTTAAATTTCTATAATCAATAACCATCCTACTTTTTCCTCTTTTTTGTTCATTATGTTTATTTACTATAAATGCTGGGCTAGAATGTTTACTATTACTTTCTTGTATATAATTGTTGTCCAATAATTCTTTTATATGCATTTTAAACTCTGCTAAATCATTAAAATTATATCTTAAAGGTTTTTGTGTTATTATACTGTTTTCATCTATTAGTTCAATTTTTATTTTCGTTTTATGTTTTTCCCAGCCTTGTAAGGGATTGTCATTATATAGTAATTCTAACTTATCTTGAAGTATTTTTATTTTGTCTATTGTGAATATAATCATTTCTATCTTATGATCACTTTGTTTTATATTTTCTAATTTTTGGGTAATTTTTTCACTTCCTTTAATCCATGGTGTTATTTTTCTTGATTTATTATTTACTCTTTTAGCTCCAAATTTTTGTTTACATGGGGTAGTAAACCACCAATGTGTTTTTGTTAATATATGTGGGTATAGGTTATCTAAGAATGTCATTCCTAGCAATATATCTTTATTTGTAAATTCATAGCTATACATTTCTTTAATGGTTAATAGTTTATCCCATAATTGCATTTTTATATTTTTTGCTTTATGTGTTATCATACTTCCTTCATCATTAAATCCTGATATTACTATAGGTGTTGTTAATTTTTCCCACTTATCTCCTGGTAGACAGTTATGTTTACATAGGTTAGCTTCTGCTCCTGTGTCTATCATAGGTGTATAATATCTGTTATAATATCCTTCTACTATTATTTTTGCAAGTATGTATACTCGCATATCTATGTTTTTATCATTTTATCATATCAGTGTTCGTTTTATTAGTATCCTTTTGTTTTCGTAAGTTATCGTTAGCTGTTTATCTTCTAGGTTATATGGTTTTACTTTTTCTAACCATTTTATTCCTAATGTAATATTCTTATCTCCTTGGTAGATTTTAAATATTATTGGTATTGGTATACCTCCAATGATTAATTCTTTTTCTGTTATTTCTTCAGTATTCGTTAATGCTTTTGGTAGTTCTGGACATAGTTGTTCATTTGTTATTATTTCTTTTTCTGGTACTAGTTCTCTTGTAATATAATTTTCTTCTTGTCCGGTATTTATTAATATTAAATATTTCCTTTGGTCCATTATTCCTGTGATGTAATAATGATATGGTTTTATTTCTTCCATTTTATGTTCTATTAAGTTTTGTGGTGCATAGTCTATTCTTCTTGATGTGCTCATTCTTGATGATGATGTGGGTGTTTCATTAGTTATTCTTTTTGATGTATTTAGTCTTTATTTTACTATTTCCAAATCTTCTTCTATGTCTAGTTCTTGATAGCTGTATTCATTATTATCTATGACTGTGACTATTTTTTCAAAAGGGTTTTCGATCTTGATTTTATTTATTTTGTTTTTGGCTGTTATGTTATGCTTTGTAGTGTAGATATATAGGTTTTTACATCTTGCTGTAAATATTTTACTTCCTGGTGCTAATTCTATTCCTGACATTTTTCAGTATAATACTAATGATTTATCTATATTTGTATCAGTTACTGCTACTGAATAATTTGCACTTATTATAAATTTAAATTTTTGGTATATTAAATTTTCTTTAACTGCACTTATAACACTTTTTTCTATAGGATGTATGATTCTATCATCTGCTAAATATATTTCTATATGGGTATCTATTCCTTCTCTAAAACATGCTTTTATTAATATTTCTGTTCCTCCTAGATGTACATATTTAATTGGAGTTTTTGATCTTATCTCTTGTATTTCTTTATTTACTAATTTTTTTACTGATTATCGGTATTTTAGCTTTTCCTTTAGAGTATCTACAGTCTATTATATGTTCTTTTTGGCTAATTACATAGTATTCTTCTTTTTGTTTTTTAAACCAATGTTTTACTACGGGTACTTCTAAGATTTTGTTTATACTTAAGTCTAATTCTTTTCCTTTTATTTGTTCAAATACATTATTATCAAATATTATTTTTTGGTCTGAAGATTCTTCATCTTGGTGTTATTCATGTTTAAGTATTTGTATTTCTTTTTCAATCATATTCTTCGTCTGATTCATTTATTATATTTTCATTTATATCAGTATCTGAAAATTCATATATACTATCTTCACTTTCTAGTTCATAATCTATGTAGTCCAGTTGTGTATATTCATCATTTTCTATTTGTATTTCAGTTATTTGTTTTTTCTTTGGGTATCTTACAATCTTTAGCTAAATCTCCTAACTTTCCACAATTATAACAGGTACATTCTGCAAGTTTTTTCTTTTTCTTATATGGTTTCTTATTATTGCAATTTTTTACATAATATCTTCTTCTTGGTTTCTTGTATTTATATTTAGATTTGTATGGTTTATACTTACTATATTTTCTTACTTCTTTTATAATACTTGCCTGTGCATCCGAATTGGGGTGCTGTTTTATTTTTACAACATGCTAAATTTTTCACTAATATTTTATCCATCTTTTTATTTTCTTTGTAGTTTTCACATAGTTCTACAAACCAATTTTGTAAAATTTTTATTCTAACTCCTAGGGTATCTGTTAGTCCTGCTTCATTCCAATTTTTCATTATTTTTGAACTAAAAGGTTCTAGTAGTTTATTAAAATATAACTTTCTTATTTCTTCACTTTCATCTGTATTATATGTTACTTTATAATAATAGTCTCTAAATGCACAAGTATATTCATCTATATAGCCCATATTACATATTGCTAATTTTGACATTAAATTTCTGTTTATAGTTTTTTCTTTATTTTTTTCTTCTATTTCTGTTGTCATACTACTGAATTCATTCTTTATTGCTATCTCATATTTATATAGGATTTTTGTTGTTGTTGTTGCAGTTGTTCCATCATGTTGTTTATTACTTCTTAATGTGGTTAAGCTTGCTGTTGATAAGTTTTGTAACCATAATTTTACTGTTCCTATCAGTGTTCTTTCTATATATCCTGGTGTTTCGGCCATTGATATTTTATTATCTATTAATTGTTTTGAAATATATCCTATCCATAATTTTATTGTTTTATTTATATCTGCGACACAGTCTAAGTCTAAGAAATTATATTGTTCTGTTATTTGTCTTGGTGTCCATTTTCTATTTAACCTTTTATCCCATAAGATTTTGTTTCTATCGTATGGTTCATAACTTCTATTAGCGTAATTTGTATCTAGTTGTTTTGGATTTTTTATTCCTGATGTACTTGGTTTATTATCTATTGTATTTATTTCTAGATTTATTTTGTTTATTTTTTCTATAAGTTCTGTGTATGTTTCACTTGTTTCTGAATAATTTTCTTGTAATATATCATTATCATTTTCAGTTTCTTCATTTATTTCGTCTATTCTTATGTTTGGTAAATTATCTTGCAATTTATCTTGTTCTTGTTCTGATTGTAGTTTTATTTTGAATTGTTCTATTTCATTTGTTAATTTTAGTTCTTGTTCTTGTTCTTTTTGTTTTTCTTTTTCTTTTTGTTTATTTGCATATAACTGTTTAAGCATTTCCAATTCTCTTTCAAGTTCCAATATTTTAGTATTTTTTGTTTCTGCGATTTGTTGTAATTCTTCCTTTGCTTGCTTTTTTATTTTTTCAATTTCTCTCTGCCTATCTATTTCTTCATTTTCTCTAGCTATCGTGACCATATCAGTTAAATTATCTTCTAGTTTGACTGTTTCTTTTTCTAACATTAAGTTTAAATTGTTTCCTATTTTCTTATATCTTCTTCCTAAATTTGAAAATAGTATTGTTATTTTTAATCCTTCTGGATTTTCATAGGTTTTTTCTTCTAAAGCAAATTCTTCCTTATTCATTTATAAACCGTGTTGATATTTATATTCTAAGTGATGTATTTGTAATTCTAAGTCAAATATAGTATTTCTTTGTGCTACTATAGCTTTGTGACATGTTCCTACAAATATATTGTAATTTAGTCTATTTTGTCTATATTTTAGCTCTTGTCTTAATTCTTTAATTTTTCAAGGAGTTGATGTCTATATTCACTATTCATTTTTATTTTTAAGGTATTGAATAAATTCATATTCTGTTTTGGATATGGTATCTATTAATTGAGATAATCTATCGTTATTTGATTTATTGGTAGTTAGGTATTTATACTCTGGGTATAGTTTTTTCAGTTTCTTTTTTATTTTTCTCAAGTTTTTATCTTTCCTAGCTGATTTATTTTTATGTGACATTTCTGTATTCTCTTTAGTTTCTCTTTAGTTGATTTATCACTATTATATAGTATATCGGAGATATATGTATGTTGATTTTAATATGTTGTTCTAGTGTTATTCCAATTTCTTCATAGCTTTTTAGTTTATTGTTATTTTGTTCCATAATTATAATATTTTATTTTGTTGCATAGCTCTGTTTATGTTATCTTTAGAATTCATAATTTTTTGTTAATTTTGTTTTGTTCCATATCTCTGATACCAATTTTGGGGGTTGCGGATAACTCGAATCTTTTCTTCATTTATGAATTAAATGATTCTTCGTAATATTGTTTTTCTATTGTAATTAATCGTAAGATTTCTCTTATATTTTCTGTTATGTATTCTAAGTATAATATATCTTGGGTTCTTTGATACTTTTCTATGTTGGTTGTTAATACTTCCTGTACTAACATTCTATCTTTTCTAGTTTGTATCCAGTGTTGGAGTGATTCGTATTTAGTCATTAATCTGAGTAGTATAAATCTAATTCATATCTTTGTTCGTCATAATCTAATATATTAAATTCTAACCAATTTTGTTGCATTAATTCTATTATTTCATAGGTAACTAATATATCATAAATTTTTCTTCTTATGTCATTATCAAGTGGTCTAAGGGTATATAATACAAGTATTTTATAATCATTATTTTTATCTATTAAAAGGATATGGTTGCTCATTTGATATGTATTATTCATTTTATGTATTTGCTAAACATATTCCCTCTAACCTCTTTGTTTATCATTATATTCATCATTTATAATAAAATTATTCTTGAACAATCTTTTCTGGTCACTACCATGTTTTTTCGGCTTCAATCATTTACCCTAACAGCGCCTCAACTTTGTCTACTCCCATTTAATGGCCTTCTTGCCTACTCGGTTTCGACCTTAGGATGGCATAGTCTGGGCTTAACTACTCTCAGCCTATTTCTACATGGCAAACTTTCTCAAGATGTTCAATATAATAATACTATAACATGATAAACAGTAATGATATTCAAGAGATTATAAGGAATATAATAGTTTAGCTATACATATTTAGTGGCTCTTGTACATGTCTAGACTAGGTCTTGAAAAAATAGTAGTATTTATTTTGTATTTGTAAAGATTGTATTTTTATTGTTTCATCTAGACGTTTGTATCATTTTGAGTAAATAACTAACAGCTAACAATTTTCGTAATTGACTTCCGCATATTTTTGGTTGGGTGGTACATGTTCTCCTATTTAAGTAGAACAGAGCAGGTGCCCGCACGATCCGATTAGTTGGGTCGTGACACCCTAAGATTCAACACACTCATCTATTATAAATTAGGAGCCTGAATCTAACAAAGATTGACAAAATAAAAACCCAGCACAAGATAAATAGAAGGAAGAATTATGTTTTAGCTCTTATCCCCTTTCAAGGAAGAAAGACAATCCATTATATAGATGAAAGACGTCCACTTTTGTCAAGTCCAAAAGCTCCAACGGATATGACCATATATATTTTTTATTTTTTATTTTTTTTTTAATAAAAGACCCAACCGGGTAAGATTTTATAAATGAAAAAAATTACATGCTTGGGCAGGCCCAATGCCAAGCCCATAATAAATGTCCTAAAACCAGATGTCACAAAGTTAAGCAAAATTAGGAAATAACAAAATAGAGTGCGAAAGATTAGCTAGACCATATTAAAGCCAATAAAGAGACTGAAATTCAAGACAATAAAGAGGGTCATAATCCATTACATTGGTCAAGAATGATGTTAGAATAACTGATAATATTATCTTAATTAATAAGTCATTAAAGAGTAGTTAGTTGTGGGAAATTAAGTAGTATTAGAATTCAATTCTAATTGGAATTTAATTGGCAATTGAGGAGAATTGAAATATTTAGGAGATAACAATATTATATTTGAGATATACAACTATTTTTCCAACAATCTCCTATATGTCTCAAAAATAATATTATGGAATAAAATAAAATGAAAAGTTTTGCTAGGTTTTTCATATATAAGTACAATGCGTTGAATTTGATGTCCGTAGATTATGAATCAGACCTAGATAAAATAAGATTAAACTTAAGAGAACAATTGGTGAAGTTTAGAACTTCTATGAATCAAGAATTATTTTGTAAATTCAGGGTCTTATTCTATCACATTATACCCATATAGTCTTTGTTGTTATCGCAGTTTTGTGCTAAGAGGCCATGCGTGTGTCCTGATATTTATGAGTACTCTAGAAATTTATTACAATTTCATAGGAGCAGCACCACTCCATATTCATATAAGTCCAATCATCAAGTGTATTCTGCAGAGCAATACACTACCTATAAGGATATGAATTGGATTAAGAGTTTAACTCAACCCTCACTTTGTGTTGCAGTACTGCACTATATTCACACACCATAGGAGGGAGATAATTTTATAGTGCATACTTGATCAACTAAATGACTTGTTATTACTCATATGAACCTAATTCAAGAGATTTTCAATCATATAGGTTGGGTTATCATCATTGTTGATTTTCTCAATTGACTTATAAAGTCTCACTCCCCTTAATATTTCTTTAAGTCTTACATTGATCAGATTTACCTCCGACTACAGATAATTTATTTATGTAAATAGTTTTATCTCATAACAGCTGTTTTACCACATTATGTCTTAAACACATGTATCTAATTTTATCATAAAAAATATTGATTTTATTCCAATTGAAATACTCGCTAAGAGTTCTATTAACCACTTAGTCTCATCACCAACCAACTCCAAAACAACTAACTCTATTGAGTTGATTTTTATGTTATGTCACCCCCACCAATAATAAACACATATTCACTAGTAATTTGAGATTCACATTGCATCATTGCACACTTTTAATACAACAGAAAATCCACTATATATAATGTCCATATTATATCACTGACAGAAATATTCATCAACAAACTCAACAACAATTTTTTTTTTTCACTATAAACTTTGTGCATAATCACATCACTATTAATAACAAGAATTTAATATACAACATTGTTGTTAGGATATACAATAAAACATACAACCAAAAATATTACTATACTTTTTTCTTTCCGAAGTCAAGTAGCATAACTTTAACAAGTCAACCCATACTTTTAAATATTTCAAAATAAGGAAATAACTTTTTCACAATATCAAAATCTTCATTTTTTACTTGTTTAAAGAAATAATTAGAAGTTTCAAGATCAAGTAAAATATCACTTTTAAAAATATAAAAAAATATCTTGACATAACTCTAGTAAGATATCATAACCTCCATATTTTTAAAACTTTTTAACGTAGGGAAATAATATTTCTATTACTCAAAACTAACATGCCACAATTCAAATAATTTTAAAAACACAAGTATGTGATTTCATACTTTGTCTAATTTTAATTAAAATAAAAATTTACAAGCCTATCATGTCACAAATCATATGTATCAGTCAAGTAAATATAAGCACTACCTTTTCATCTTGAAAAATATTAGTCACAAATAAATCATACTTACAATATTCATCACCATAACAATAATATTTTGTTAACACCTTATCAAATTAAACTCAAAAAAAAAAAAAAAACTTCATTTAACTTTTCCAAATGATCTCATAAGAATTGAGTTTGTTTAAATATTACCACCTATATACCACCTCAATTAATTCCAATATTTTTCATATGTGAGTTTGATAAGAATTTTTTTTTTCATTCTAAGAACTTGAGTGTAGTTCTAGAATCACTAACAAAAAATAATCATTCTTCTTCATCAATTTGGGTGTAGGACATAAAACTAACTTTGCTAGCACAAACATGCTTATTAGCACTTAAGTCTAACACCCAATCTCACACACAAACCTCAGGATTTATTTGAGAAACATAATAACCACAATAAATTATATCATCCACTTACTCAAATTTATTTTTATTTAGCGGGATTATCATTTCTCCTAATCTTCTACTACATTGAGGTAACATAACTTAATTTGTCAAATACACATCTATTAAAAAATAGATATATAATATTAATTTTCACATGCCTTATAATTAGCATGAGCACAAGAACTTGTCCGCTGATTTAAGTAATAGCCTTTTTCCTTGGTCAGCTTTTATGTCGTATCTTAGAAGCAATAATTTGGAGACTAGAGAACTTAAAATCACAAAACTCAATATTGGCGCAACCAATGATCCAAAGAAATGAGCCTTGTTAATTGCATACTCTAAATAATATTCCATCTTGTCAGTGGATTTGTATAGACCACTGTAATCCCCACAACAACTCATCTTCTTACGACACTCTTGAAATATTAATATTTTTTTCACTACTCTCTCTGCTAATACCAATATATTCAATGTAAAAAAGAAAACATTGTGAAAGATAGTAAGTAGCAATAGAATTCACTAAAATTGGAGAGGAAATGAGAAATGCAGTACAGGATGGAGTATATTGTATGAAATATTTCCCATAAGAACATAAATCCTTAAGATTGTTGTAAATCTTATGGAAAATACTTTATCACAAACACTTGTAGGAAATTCTCATAGCTTGAGGCATGTCCAGTGACACTTGATTTTGAAAAGAAAAGGGATATAATATTTTTGGTTGTATGTTTATTGTATATGCTAACAATAGCGCTGTATATTAAATTCTTGTTATTAACAGTGATGTGATTATGCACAAAGTTTATAGTGAAAAAAAATTATTGTTGAGTTTGTTGATGGAGGCTAAACAGTGTAGCAGCAGAATTTTCTTTAGCCTCAGCACTTCCCGTGTGGAGGACATAAATCAGAGGTTCAATTGCATCAACATTTGCAACGAACACTTGTTGTTGTCATTAATTAATAAGTTGAAAAGTGTGGTAACAACATTTTCCTGTACTTTCATGTGTTCTGAATGAAGTAAGTTGACCAACAAGCTGATGGAACCACAGTTTTGCCATTACAATATGATTATCCATATTGTGCTTGGCAAGTAATCGGAGTTTATTTGCGGCATATCTTTGCACGTCAATGGAATTGTTATTCAAATCCTGAAACAGCTTTCTAACTTGCTCCTCCACTTCCAAAATATCAGCCCTTCTTTGATACAGACCTAATCCCGAGATTAGATTCAAACGTGGAAAATGAAAACGAATACAAATATGAAATTGAAATAACAAAAAAGATATGTGGATTATTGAATCTCAAAGGGGATTATGGGCAACAAAGGGCTAATACCTTCACCTCTCAATTGATTAACAGCAATTTGAGCTCAATCAATTGAAGAGAAACCAATTTGATTCCACAAAAAGGAAACACGTAGATTAGTTAAACGAAAGAAGTTATCCAAGCAACTAAGAGATTCCACTCCTAATCACTCACCTATTGAACTATGATTATCTAAACACTCAATTAAGCTAAATTTTAAAGTAATTGTAGCAATATCCAAAGCACTCTAAATAAAGGAAATGATGAAGGCAAGTATATATAGTGCATGCCCTTACAACTTAAGCCCAAAAGTGGCTTTAAGTGAAATAAGGCCCATAGGCTGAGATACATCGCCCCAAGAGCCTTTCTATCGCCAAAACGCATCATCCATCACCTAAGTGCTCATGAGCATCACCCAAGTGACTTGGTGGCTTCCTAGTATCGCCCAACTCATTCCATCGTAAAACACCACAATGATGCACCTAACTTGAAGTGCCATTGCCGAAGTTAGCAGACGGGCCTTCTTGGTGTTGTATTCATTGCCTAACCCAAGCCTACCATCGCCTAAGTCTATGGCGATGCACCTAACCTGAGGGGCCATCACCAAAAGTGGTAGAATGTTCTCCTTGGTGCCTTATTCACTCCTTTTCACTTCCCACACATTATATGTCTTCTTTTGGGGTATTTCAAGCTCTTCCAAAGTCCCTCCTTGCATGAACATGGTTTGTAGATGCTTGACGTCCTTTGCTTGATTCTGAATAAACGACCTTAAGGGGTAAGTACTACCCATGCTTGTATCATCCACCTCTTTTTAGAAAGGATTCGTCCTCAAATCCATAGGGTCACCTAACACACAAGAAGATAGATCACTTACATTGAAAACATTATAATGATGGGCCTAAAAATTAGTCATAACTAATTACAAATTTAAGGGAAATAATAAAGGAGAGAGTCTCTAGGTGCAAGTTAGCGTGAATTGCTAAAGTGTGCTAATTCCTCGAGGAAAAAAGAAGAAGGTGGCAACGCTGAAGACAACTACTACGGTGATGAGTATGGGTAAACAACCTGTGGAACAGTGGCTTCCATTACCAGGCAAAGAGGTGACTCCAAAATCCAATGGAACAGTGATTTTGGAAAGTGCACTGAAGATGAGCTAGTTCAGCTGGAGGTTTGGTCACCGGTGAAAGGTACAACACAGAGAAAGTTTGAGCTATATGAGGAACCTACGAAGAAATGGGCAAATATTTTTGATGGAAATAGGATGTCAGCTAAAGGCATGAGCCTCAACTATGTTGCACTGGTAATGAAGAATAGGGATAAGGTGATAGAATTGAATAAGGAGGAGGTCAATCGAGCTACTGAGGAGTGGAAACAATCTCTGATTCTCTATGTAGTTGGTGATTCTCCCACAATTACAGCAGTAGAAAGGTATATTGCTTTGTATGTTAACACTGCTAGTAAACCTAAAGTGTTGTATCACAATAATGGTTACTTCCTAGTTAGGTTTGCAAGTTTGGATGATCAGAATGAATTATTGTATTCAGGCCCCTATCTGATGAATAATAGACCAATTATAGTGAAGGTGTGGAATGATAATTTTGATTTTAACAAAGAGGTATTACAAACTATTCCAATTTGGATGAAATTCCCAAATTTACCTCTGAATTACTGGGGAATGGATTCTCTAAGTAGAATTAGTAGCGGTTTAGGAGTTTCTCTCTATGAAGATGAATGCACTACTAAAGTGGAGAGAATCTCTTTTACTAGAGTACTTGTAGAAATGGATGGGGCAAGAGTTACCAAAGAAGGTTAAGGTGGAGGAACCTTATGGTTGAATATTTGATCAAGTTGTAAAGTATGAATGGGTGCGTGAATACTGTACTAAATGTATGCAAATATGGCACAAATGTCATGCAAGAGAGGGAACTAAAAAAATTGCTCCTAAAATGGTTAATAAATGGCTGAAGCAGACTAATGCTAGAGGGGAGAAGGTTACAACTAAGCCAATTATTGAGCCTGGAGTTAAAGGAAAGCAAGTTCATGATGAAGATGAAAATTGGCAGACAGTTCCTTAAGTCAGCTGCAAGTTCAGGGTTGATGAGAAAAGGGCATACTATGACCGTTGCAAATGGTTTTGAGTCATTGGTTATCAATGAGCAGGATGTACTTGATCAGCAACATTTCTAGAAAGTGAAGAGGGAAGGAATATGAGGTAGTACTAGCTCATCTCAATGTTAATGACCTGGAATATAAGAAGGTTAAATAAAATTCATAAGCAGAAGGAACTTAAACTATTTATGAAGGATATTAAAGTTAGCATTATAGAAATAATTGAGCATAAAGTAAAGTAGAATTTAGCTAGTAGAGTAGTTCAGAAACTTACCACTGGTTGGAAGTTTGAAAAAAACTATAAATATGCAGCTAGAGGAAGAATATGGCTAGTATGGGACCCTAACATGTATGATTGTATGATCTTGAAGAAGTTTACACAATTCATACAAAGCAAGGTGGTGATCAATAGTAGTGGATTGACATTTGGTTTTGTGGTTGTATATGGTTTGCATACTATTCAGGATAAAATGCAGTTGTAGGTTGATCTAAGAATGGTATTAGCAAATAATAATGATCCTTTGTTATGTATGGATGATTTTAATGCAGTTTTATCTAGTGATGATAGACCAAGATGCACCTTAATCCAAGAAGTAAAAATCAAATACTTTCAAGACTTTATGAATGATACAACCATGACTGAGTTGAAAACTATAGGAAGAGCTTACACTTGGTCAAATGGACATATTTGTAGCAAGATTGATAGAGCTATAGTGAATGCAAGTGGTTGCTTCATATGAATATAGTAGAGGTGAAGGTACTACATCCTGGTTTCTCTAATCACTCTCTATTAGGCCTGGATCTAGGAAGAGATAGTCCTAGTACTCATAAGGCTTTTAGATTCATCAATTATTTAGCTGACCATCCAGAGTTATCAATAAGGTTAAAGCAACATGGCATGGTAGACAGGTTCAAGATATGAAATAGGTGTGGCATACATTAAAAAAGGTAAGATCCAACCATAAGAAGATCAATAGCATTGAATTCTGAGGTATAAAAGATAAGATCACTAGATTAAGAGAACAACTCACTCATGTACAAGAGGTTATGAGAGATCTTGAAGAGGTTGAAAGTAACAATTAGTTAGAAAGAGATATAAGGAACAATTAGAAAAATGGAGCATAATAGAGAAAAGTGACATGCAACAAAAATCTAGGGTTCAATGGTTGAAGCTGGAAGATGCTAATACTGCCTATTTCTTTGCTTATCTTAAAAGTAGAGTGTCTCAAAATACAATTATAGGTCTTACCAAGGTTGATAGGGTCAGGGTATAAACTCAAAAAGATATAGAGGATGAGATTACTGACTTTTACAAGAAGTTACTAGGTCAACCAACTCACAGACTACTAAGTGTAAATGTTAGAATTATAAGGAATGGGGCAAGCCTGAATAGAGAACAATAAATGTAGTTAGTGCTACCAGTAACTGAGGAAGAAGTGTTCAAGGCTCTGCAGGATATAAATGACCTAAAAGCTCCAGGAAAGGATGGTTTCAATGCTGTATTCTATAAAAGAGCTTGGAAAGTAGTAGGCAAAGATGTCACAAAAGCAGTTCTTTAATTCTTTATAACTGGTAAAATGTATGCTCCTAATAACTGCACTTCAGTTACACTTATTCCCAAAGTGGAGAACCCTATAAGGATTGAAGAGTACAAGCCTATATCATGTTGTTCCTTACTATACAAGATTATTTCAAAGGTGATTACAACTAGACTGAAGCAAGTGATGAGATACTTAGTGGATCCTAATCAACCAGCTTTTGTTCTTGGGATAGCTATAAGTGATAATATCATTTTAACCTATGATCGAGTGAAGGGATATGGTAGGAAGGGTATATCTAAGATGTGTATGGTGAAAATTTACATGAAAAAATCTTATAACTCATTAGAATGGAGCTTCTTAGAACAAATATTACTTGAACTAAAATTTCCAAGACAATTTATTACATGTATCATGCAATGTGTTACTACAGTTACTTATTCAGTGATGATCAATGGTAAACCTTCTAGTCCTATTCATACAAGAAGAAGAGTGAGACAGGGTGATCCATTGTCTCCTTATTTGTTTGTGTTAGCCATTTATTACTTGACTAGAATCTTGAAGACCATACACGCCAACCCTGATTTTCATTACAACCCTATGTGCGGGCCACAAAAAATCATTCAACTTAGCTTTGATGATGACCTTTTACTATTATTCAGAGGTGATCTGAAGTCTGTTCAATGCTTATATTAGTGCTTTGAGATGTTTTCTCAGGCATCAAGTCCAGTGGCCAATACTGATAAAAATAGTGTATACTTTAAAGGGGTTAGTCAATCTTTGCAGGATCAAGTATTAAAGGATCTGCAGTTTGTTAAAGGTGATTTACCATTTAGGTACCTTGGTGTACCCTGGAGCACAAAGAGTTTATATCTTGTGCAATGCAAGACTTTACTGGATAAAATGCTAGGGAGAATCACTAGCTGGACTACAAGGTTCTTAACAAATATAGGCAAAGCACAATTGTTGAAAAGTGTCTTGTTCTCTATATAAATTTTTTGGGCACATGTTTTCTCACTGCGTAAAAAGATTATTCAAACTGTTCAAGATATTTGTAGAAAATTTCTTCAGACTGGTACTGCTGAAACTCCCAAGAAGTCAAAAAGTTGTGTTGTCCCAAGTCAAGTGGAGGTTTGAATTTCTTGGACATTAATACATGAAACAGAGCTTCTATATGTAAATTGCTATGGAATCTCTGTAAGAAGAAAGATAAGCTTTGGGTGGAGTGGATATATATATATATATATATATTATGGACAAGAAGGTGTTTGGGGAATTCAAGCTAAGCAGGCATCCTGGATCGTACAAAGAATTTTGAAAGCCCAGAAGTATCTTACTGCTACAGGATATTCTGAAGGAAGTATGGTAAATCTGGATACTTTATCCATTAAGAAGCTTTATCTTCAGATGAGAGGAGACATAGTGAAAGTGGAATGGAGGAAACTGGTTTGGTCAAATTATGGAGCACCTAAATGGTTATTCATATTGTATCTGGCTTTGAATAGTAGGCTATCTACAAAAGTGAGACTGGCTAAATGGGGTCTTATAAATAAAGTGATATGCAACTTATGCCAAGAGGAAGATGAGGATATTGACCACCTATTTTTTGCATGTCCATATACTACTGATATTTGGAACAAGTTGCTCACATGGAAGGGATAGAAAGGAAAAGTATGCAATGGAAGGATGAAGTACAATATGCCATTATATTCATGAAAGGAAAAGGAAGCGAAGCTCAGTTATTCAGAATGAAATTGGCAACTGCAGTGTATAATATTTGGATGGAGAGAAATAGAAGAGTATTTCAACACAAACAGGAGCCTATACAGGTTCTTCTAAAGTAGATTATTCATGATGTGTATGGTATAGGGAGCCACCAATGCAGACTATCCTCTAGGATTGGTAATCTTGATGCCATACCTAGTTAACTGATTTGTAACTAGGATTTAGGTTGATTATGAGGTTGTTAGCAAGCTTGGGGCTGATGTCAAATCTGCTAGTTTTTCTGATTTGTAATAGTTACTTTGTTAAATAAAATTTACTTTTACCAAAAAAAAATTATAAACATTATACTCACTTGGTAAGTCGATCATGTAGGCATTGTCATTGATCTGCTCAATCACTTGGAAAGAGCCATCTCCTCTTGGACTTAGCTTTCCTTTGCGATTATGTGGGAATCTCTCCTTTTAGACATAAACCCACACCTATTCTCCTGGTTGGAACACCACCTTATTCCTCCCATGATTCTTCTGGTTAACCAACTTGGAGTTCTTTTCAAGAGCTTCTTTCACCTGGAGTGAATCTTCAACATCTCTATGGTCCTTTGCCTTGCATCTAAGCTTACAATAATATTACTAGACAAAGGGGCCATGGTTGAAGGGATCAAAGGATTAAGCCCATAACAAACCTCAAATGGGGTCATACCACTAGAAGAATGGAGAGACCGATTATAAGCAAATTCAATCAAAGGCAAACGATCTTCCCAAGTGGTTGGGGTAACCCGAATTATGCATCAAAGCATGCTTCTAAGAGTCTGGTTAACTACTTTGATTTGACCATCCATTTAAGCATGAGGAAAAGTAGAAAAAATGAGCTTGGTACCAAATGTACCCCATAGACTCTTCCAAAAATGGCTAAGAAACTTCGAAATCCCTATCACTAATAATAGTTTGAGGGACTCCATGCAATTTAAACACATTAATCACAAACAAAGATGCAACATAGGATGCATCATCACTCTTATGGAATGAAATAAAATGAAATTTTTTTGAGAATCTATCCATTACCTTAAAGATTCTATCATGGCCTCTTTTGGTCCTAGGGAGCCCTAACACAAATCAATATAGATATCTAACCAAGGACCACTAGGAGTAGGAAGAGGAGTATACATATATAAGGGTAGAGTTGTGGACTTGTCTCTCTTTCAATCTAGGAACCTTCCATATAGATTTTCCAAATCATGTCGTATTTTGGGCCAGTAAAATTGGTCCTTGAGGATATCAAGTGTTTTGGACACCCCAAAGTGCCCCAGCATGCCACCAATATGTGCCTCTTTAACAAAAAACTCTCTCTAAGTGCTCATTGAAACACAGAGTTTACCATCTTTGAACAAATACCGACCAACCAATTGGAACCTATCAACCCGCTTCCCTTGGCTAAGATCATCAATGCCTCCTTGAAGTCAAAATCTATAGAATAGAATTCCTTTGAACTTTCAAAACCCATCATATTAGAAGCCAAGGTGTTGGCCAACACAAACCTCCTTGATAGAGCATCCGCTACTACATTTTCCTTGCCTCATTTATAGCTGATCACATAGGGAAAGGTATCATTGAATTCAAACCATTTTGCATGTCTTTTGTTCCACCTAGATTGTCCCTTTAGGTGTTTTAAAGACTCATGGTTGTTCCTTATTATAAACTTCTTGTGCCACAAGTAGTGTTGTCAATGGGTTAACACCCGTACAAGTGCATATAATTCCTTGTCATAAGTTGAGTAGTTTAGAGAGGCCCCCTTTAACGTTTCACTAAAGTAGGCCAAGGTATTCTCCTCTTGCATCAATGTACCTCCTATGCCCACACACAAAGCATCACACTCTATCTCAAATGCTTTGTCAAAATTGGTTAATTGGAGCAACAGTGATAAACTTAACATAGACTTTAAAGCTTGAAAATATTTCTCTTGTGGTCCCCCATACAAATGGAACATCCTTCTTGATTAATTCAGTCATAGGAGAAGTGATAGTACTAAAATCATTAACAAAGTGCAGGTAAAAACATGCCAACTTATGGAAACTCC